>CM035837.1:448767585-449967585 GCA_020510985.1 Pholidichthys leucotaenia | reverse complement strand
AAAAGTTGCAACTATCCAACAACCAGAATGTCAATGATGGAGCGGCTCATTCTGGCCTGATCAAATCCCCCCAGCAGTGCTCAGACCTCCTGACCGCTGACCTGGACCTAAAGCCCAGCCTAGACACAGACCCATCCAAGAAGTGCTGAAAATCAACATCAGCGGTCTAGGAGGAGTAATGGTTTTTTTGTGAAATCACAAACTCTCGGATCTTCTGACCTTTGACAGTGACCTGGACCTCAACCTGGATGCAGACCCACCTGAGGGTCACTGTGAGTGAGTTTGGTGAGCATCAGGGCAGATGTCTAGGAGGAGGAGTGATTCCTGTGAAATGTGAAGGAACAGACAGACAGACGCGTCTTTCTGCTTTGCTGGAATGAGCTAAAAAAGTAGCAAATTTATGAGGAAAAAGATGGAGATTTAAAAGAGAAAAGTTACAAATGTACGAAAAAAGTTGAAGGACTTAAAAGAAAAAAATTGCAAATTTACAAGAAATGTTCCAAATTTGTATGCCTTTTTTGCATTTAGCATTAGTGCTTCAAAGTTTTATGTAACATGATATTAAAGGTTTTAATCCTGCCTGCTCAACAATGGCATCACTTTCAAAGCTACTAATGTTGGACTCATTGTGTTCCCAGCAATCATTAGGAATAACTTTTGCAGGATGTGACTTCTTATGCCCCTTCAAATTGATCCAGTATGCCAGCATTAATTTGGTTCTTTTTAATCTTAAGGGCATTTCACCTGTCTCTACTTGGATCGCTGATACTGAAGTTTTAAATGCACCACAACATATCCTAAGAGCCTTTGTCTGCTCTATGTCTAATTGGTTCAGGTGACAATCAGCAGCTGACATGAACGCAACACAACCATAGTCTAATGTCGCTCTCATTAGTCCTTGAAACATCCTCAACAGAGAGGCCCTGGAGGCCCCCCCAGTCCCGTCCTGCCAGACATCTCAAAATATTATTTATTTCCTTACATTTTCCTTTAGTTTTTCCAATATGCTGCTTCCAGGTTAGTTTTTCATCAAATAACACACCTAAATACCAAACTACCTGTACTTGCTCTAACTTTTGGCCATAAAGCTTTAAAGAAATTTCTTTGCGACTTTTAGAGAAGCACATCTCTTATGTCTGAAACCAATAATTCAAAAGCCCGCCAGTATGCCTATTGTTCAACTTGGTCTATTGCTGCCTGCATTTTCCTCTGAATGAACACAAGATTACGTCCCCTTATCCCCGCCCTTCCGAGTGCGTGGAGGGTGAAACTGGGCATCCTGGCAGAAGTAAAAACAATATATGTCACAGGTCTGTGGCGGACCACTCCCAGTTACACGGAGTGAGACTGGACATCCTAGCAGATAAGCACATCTGTCGCAAGGTCTGTGGTGGACTTTTGCCAGTCAGTGCATCATGACATGCACTACACAAAGAGCAGAGATAAACAAACCTATCATCTGGTCAGTCACTGCAACAGATAATGGAGTCAGTTTGTCTTGGCCTGTCCTTGCCACTGATAATACCTCTATCTGCCAAGAATGTGCTGCTAGTCCAGCAAAAGTTAGCAGTACTCAAATACTTTGCAAGCAGTTTCATGAAATGGTCAGTCAGAGAGCAACTCATACTGGCTCGGACATCGCCCAGGTTAACAAGGTCAGGAGTTCCTGGCAGCGGAGGGCGAAGGACAGAGCTGCGTGGAGGAATCTGATCAGTCCTAAATGAAACCGTCATTGTTGCCCCCGACAGACTGCTATGAAGAAGAAGAAGAAGATGATGATGGGGGGGGGGGGGCATAAAGCTAAAAGTTAAAGAAGCAATGGCTGACAAAACATAAAATACTGTAGTTCGTAAATGAATTTACATGGTGAACACAGTAATCACAGGTTTATTTTTTTTTATTAGCCAGAAGCTGCTGATTTAATCTCCATGGAGAAGGAAAGTTAATTTGCAGTTATACATTTATTTTGGCAGGGATGTGAGGAGTGTAGTGAAAAGACAAAAAGACACTACAAGAAGCAGAAGGCACAGAAGCCAAAGACAGAGCATGTCTTGACAACGAGTGCAGACAGGCTCCCACAGGCCGACACAAGTGAAGGACTCTTTAATGACGAGGCCAAAACAGCCACATAAACAGCCCAGCACTCAAGGTGTGTCTGTGGTGGGAACATATCAACCTAACGTTCACTCCCAGGTCACTCTGCAATCACCTCTGATCCGGGGAACAGGTGACCCTCAGGGCTGGTCAGAGTCCCTCCGAGGGGACATTTGCGTTCTGTAGATTGCATTTGCATACACACCAATATTCGGAGTTGTTTTTGAGCCACTGGAGTGACCATTCAGCAGCTGCGTTTCGCACATGCGCAGTGAAAATAAATTTAAATGTTTTAACAGCTGCGATCAAAACACAAAGGAAGAGCTCTGTAGTGGAGTTTTTTTAAACTTTTAGTAATCTGTGGATTAAATGTCTTTGATATACACTACCGTTCAAAAGTTTGGGGTCATCCATACAATTTTGTGCTTTCCATGAAAAGTCACACTTTTATTTACCACCATGAGTTGTAAAATGAATAGAAATATAGCCAAGACATTGACAAGGTTAGAAATAATGATTTGTATTTGAAATAATAATTTTTTCCTTCAAACTTTGCTTTCGTCAAAGAATCCTCCATTTTTTTTTTATTTTTTTTTTTGTTACTTATTTGTACCCGTAGGTAGACTTGGTTTGCAGTCTGGTGACAAGCCACCGCTGCTGGTCGCTGCGTGCGCGAGCGCCCTAAACCTACATGTTTTTGGTAAGCGGGAGGAAACCGGAGAAATCCCGGAGTAAACCCGCGCAACACGGGGAGAACATGCAAACTCCACACAGCTCACTGTTGGTCGGGGGCTGGGATCGAACCCACGATCTCATGATCCCCGCGATCCCCCGGCCGAGGGTAAAACTGTGCTGCCACAGTGCTAAACCACTGCGCCACCGTGCAGCCATTACCATTTGCAGCAATTACAGCAGACCTAACATGATTGCACAAGGGTTTTCTAATCATCCATTAGCCTTCTGACGCAATGAGCAAACACATTGTACCATTAGAACACTGGAGTGATAGTTGCTGGAAATGGGCCTCTATACACCTATGTAGATATTGCACCAAAAACCAGACATTTGCAGCTAGAATAGTCATTTACCACATTAGCAATGTATAGAGTGTATTTCTGATTAGTTTAAAGTTATCTTCATTGAAAAAAAGTGTTTTTCTTTCAAAAATAAGGAAATTTCTAAGTGACCCCAAACTTTTGAACGGTAGTGTATATTTATTATTTACCATAAAGTGACTGAAACAATTCTGCCCAGCCCCAAACCGCACCTGTAGCAGCTGCTGTCACAAGCTATGGAGAAACACAAAGCAACAAAACAGGTAGCAATATAATTTACTGTTTTGGTGTTCAGGGTGGAAAAACTGACAGACGATCCGCTCCAAAGTAAAAGAATGCACAACGTTTATTTTGAGGTCCTGCCATCCCCTCCAGGATGGCAGGAGTTTCCTGGCACATGTGTAGTTCACTGCAACCACTGCGTTCTTGTATGCCCCGTCACTTTTTGGGGCCTGCATGCACTCAGTCAGCACTCACCCTCTGCGTAGGGTTTGAGCACGAATGTGTCCACTGCGCTCGCTCGTGTACCATCACATTTTTGCCACTATGAACTGCGCTTCACAGTTATCTTAATCTTTCAAGTCAATTTCATTTTTTCCTCCCACTCCGTTCTTCTCCCTTATAGTTCACAGCTCTTAATTAAGTCACTAGAATGCGGAATCAATGAATATCACTGTAAATGAACATAATATAACAAAGAATAGGATCATTTTCACCCCACATACATATAACCTCACTAAACACTGTCCGGTGCAGAAGTTAGTGTCCACAGATCCCTGAGGGGATGTGAGCCATGGAACTTGTGCCAGCAGTCAGCCAGCTGCTCCATCTGAGCCCTTCATGCAGCTACAACCACACCTCAAAGGAACTACGACTTTCCAACTGAGCTCTTAAATACAGACATAGCTTGTCCACTCTCACTGCAAAATGGTTGATATCATGGACAGCAGTCACAGGCTAATGCGACCCAGCCTTGGCACACTGAAGCCTGCCTCCGCCGACTTCACTGACGCCCTCCCACCACCCCCAGATGAAACTAAGAGTCAGTCATCTCATATTATATGAATGGACTCCGCATGTTTCTGCACCTTCTACAGCTGCAGCTCTAGGACAACCTTGTTTTGGTGGCTTCCCCTTGCTGCTCTTTCCTTTGAGTCCCACGTCTCAAACAGGCCTCATAAAAGCACAGTCGACGTCTTAAAACAGAAATATGAAATTCTGGCCACGAACTTACGAACGGTCTACGAATGCTGGATTCTCCTATAACGGCTTTTAAGAGGCTGTATGGAATGGTCCAAAAATTGTTTGTACGGTATTTGCAGCCAGTGTATTTGCGACCGTAGCTTAACCTTTGACTAGGTTAATGTCACATCATCTTAGTGACCTGCATTACCTACAACAGCACGTGTAACTTTTTTGTTCCTGGTATAAACAGTAAGACTATAACTGGCATGTTTTACAGTTTGAGTTCCATTAGCAATTGGCTATTGTGACTCAAGCTATAAAATGTGCCAGTTGTATTTTCAGTGTTTCCAATTAAGAACAGGAAAGCTGCATAGAGCTGCTTAAAAAAATCATTTGGTTGACCAAAGCAACCCCATGAATATGAACAACAACAGCTGTATTTTATGACATGCTAACATTTTGACTGTAAGGAGTAGGAGTGGGACAAAAGATCGATTCAGTGATGGACTGCGATACTTGACACCAATGACAATCCATCGATCCCTAAACACATGGATCAATCTTTTATTCTTTATATATATTCATGTAACGTCGCATCCTCTTGGGTATTAATCAACCAGTTGTGTTTTCAGCTCACTAGATGGCATGAAGCAAGCACCCAGCCAAGTGAAGTCATATCTTGTCTTGCAAGATTTGCAGCCAGCTTTGAAAGTTAGAAAGTAGTTGAATGCAGCAAAAAGTTAGCGCAAATGTTGGGCCTTCTTTGGATTTTATAACAAAGATGGAATGGAAGACCTTGACATGACACACAACCCACAAGAAGCGCTGTACAGAAAAAAAACTCGAACACGTAGACCAGCAGTGTTAGCAACGGCTAAGCTAAAAACACATCAGCATGTAGCTTGCTTTTTCCTCCAAGCGGCGCTGACCAGCAAACTCTGGAGACCTGCCACTATCAATCTGTGCGCAGAGATGTGTCTCCACGGAAAAGCCCCAAGAATGTGGGCAGCAGAAAGGACTGCAGCAACTGTAGGACTTAGAGCTACCAGCCACCACAACAAAAGCGGAGAGTTAAAACTTTACATGAATGACATACTGATGGTTGTACTTTTGGGACAAAATTTGACATTGACATGGGTTGTGTGTGTGGGGGGGGGGGGGGGCATCGTGATGGATCATAATAGTGATGAGATTGTGACAGATCGCTATAGTATTGGATCGTGACCCAAGTATCACAATCTGAATTGGATTGTGATGTCCCTTCGTGATTCCCATCCCTAGTAAGGAGTACAGTAGGATTTGGTGATTAACTGAAAATAACCCCAAACTGACGTCCGACGTAATCATGCCCATGTCAGTGATTTCGCTTTTTCCCTCTCCTGTTATTTATGTGTATTATTAGTATATTTAAATTTTTCCTTATTATTATGCAAAAAAAATACAAAAGGCATATAGTGGTGATTTCTTTTAAAGTGTGTATTAGGTGCCCACACTTTTGCACATGCCATAGTGGGCAGTGGTGGCCTAATGGTTAGGGATGTGGACTGGTGAGCGCAGGATCGTGGGTTCAATCCCTGGACCAGCAGGATTAGATCTGGGTGGGACAGATAACATACTGTAGCAGTGTTTGCTCCACCCATGTTGCAGTCCTTTAGAGAGGCCATTGGTAGAAACATGAATGAACTGAGCCTTCCAGACAATGCCTCAGTTGCAGACCGATGGACCACTCTCTGTGATGCATTGATTGCTGCCGCCACAGAAACGATTGGTCACAAACAAGAAAAACAAAGACCGGTTCAACGAGAATGATGAAACAATCACTGACCTCATAGAGGCTAAACGCCATGCACGTCTTGCGTTTGAAAATGATCCGTCTGCAAAGAATCAACAGAAACACTAACTAACTAACTAACTAACCTGCACTTATATAGCGCTTTTCTAGTCACAAAGACCACTCAAAGCGCTTTCATTAATACTAACCCTCTATTCTAAGGGCCTATAGGAAACAGATATCTAGGGACAATTTAGAACAGCCAATTAACCTAACATGCATGTTTTTGGCATGTGGGAGGAAACCGGAGAAATCCCGGAGTAAACCCACGCAACACGGGGAGAACATGCAAACTCCACACAGATCACTGTTGGTCGGGGGCTGGGATCGAACCCACGATCCCACGATCCCACGATCCCCACAATCCCCCGGCCAAGGGTAAACTGTGCTGCCACAGTGCTAACCACTGCGCCACCGTGCAGCCAACACGGTGAAGCAAACACCAGCAAGAAAAAGTGGCATGCCAGAGAGGGATTCGTAAAGCCCAAAACACTTGTTGGCAGCAAAAAGCAGAAGATTTGCAAAAACATGCCGACCAACGGGATATGCGCCATTTTTATGCTGCAACAAAGGAGATCTTTGGCCCCACCAGATCATCTGTGGGCAGCCTAAAAGATGCAAATGGCTCCACCATTATCACAGACACCAAGGGAATCCTTGACCTTGGACCTCCTTGATCTTCATGGAGGTTCCGAGGTGAAAAACTATATGATGCAGCTTCTACTTAAAATATGGGAAACCAAAACGTTACCAAGTGACTTTAAAAATGCAAATATAGTCACCATTTTCAAGAAGGGAGATGGAGAGAACTGCAGTAACTACTGCGGCATCTCACTACTGAGCATTGCAAGCAAGATCTTTGCTCATATCCTTCTCAACCGTCTTCTTGTAGTAGCCGAGGATGTACTGCCTGAGTCCCAGTGTGGCTTTAGACCCTCTTGTGGTACAGTAGATATGATATTCTGTGCACAATAACTTCAGGAAAAGAGCCAAGAACAATAACAACCACTCATGTTCATCTTCTGGGACCTCAAGAAGGCCTTTGATCGAGTTCCTCGCCCTGCTATGTGAGCTGTTCTTGCTCGTTTTGGATGTCCAGATGATTTCATCGCTCGCGTTCGCGCTCTCCACGATGGCATGGTTGGTAGGGTTTGCCACCAAAATACCCTCTCAGACCCTTTTCCCATCACTAGTGGTCTCAAGCAAGGATGTGTCCTTGCTCCAACCTGCTTTTCGTTGTATATGGCTGCAATGCTAAATGAAATACCACCAACAACCCCTGGTATCAATCTGCGATACCGCTTGGATGGGGGGCTTTTTAATCTTGCTCGCTTTTGCGCAAAATCCAAAACCTCGGTCACCAGTGTACATGAATTGCAGTTTGCAGACGATAATGCCACACCAGCTCAGACTGTTGATGACCTCCTGGGAATAGCTACCATTTATAATGACTCTTATGAGCATTTTGGAATGGAAGTTAACACTGACAAAACCAAAATCCTCAACCAACCAGCACCTGGTCAGACTTTCTCAAGGACCAACCTTAAGATTAACGGAAATCCTGTCGATGAAGTGGAGCATTTCTCTTACCTTGGTAGCATCCTCTCAAAAATACCAACTTGTGCAAAGACATTGAAAACCGCATAAAAGCTGCACACTCCGCATATGCATGCCTTTGTCATCGAGTCTTCAATAATCATGCGATAACCATCCGCACCAAAATCATGGTTTTTCGGGCCATTGTTCTTTCCACCCTTCTTTACCCCTGTGAAGCCTGAACCTTGTATCGTCGCAATATCAAGCGCCTTGAGAACTTCCAACAGAGAAAGCTCAGACAAATACTTGGCATTTGTTGGGAAGACCGACTTTCAAACAATGAGATTCTCAAGCGTGCTCTGCTGCCTAGTGTGGAAGCTACCATCTTGCAGCACCGTCTTCGATGGACAGGACATGTCGTACAGATGGACCCCACCAGACTACCACGAATCATGCTCCAGGGGGAGCTTGAGACAGGAAAAAGACCACATGGTAGGCCAAAACTGTGCTACAAGGACCAGCTAAAATGTTCCCTGAAGCAAGCCAACATAGACAAAAGATCTTGGGAACAACTTGCCACCGACAGAGCAGCCTGGAGAAGAAGAACTTGGGAAGGCACAGACTCATTTGAGAGGCTCAGAAAACAACAGGATGATGATAAACACAAACGAAGACAAGAAAAACAAAACCAACCAAGTCCCCCACCCACAATAAAATGTGGCTTCTGCCCACAACAGTTCTATCATAGGCTGGGCCTTCAGAGCCATATCCGCCATCGACATCGATCACAGATGGCAACGTCCTGAAAACTAAGATGAAACCAATGCTCGGACATGAGCTGGATCCGCCGCCGATTAGTATATTTTATTTTTCCTTATTATTATGCAAAAAAAAAAAAAATACAAAAGGCATATAGTGGTGATTTTTTTTTAAAGTGTGTATTGGGTTCCCACACTTTTGCACATGCCATAGTGGGCAGTGGTGGCCTAATGGTTAGGGATGTGGACTGGTGAGCGCAGGATCGTGGGTTCAATCCCTGGACCAGCAGGATTAGATCTGGGTGGGACAGATAACATAGCAGTGTTTGCCCCACCCTCCCTAACCCCACTGTGGTGCCCTTGAGCAAGGCCCTTAACCCCAACTGCTCCAGTGGAGCAGCTCAGTGGCCACAGGTCAGTCTGTGGTTGGACTGAGCAGTTTCCTGGTCTGAATGTGCAACTGTGTGAGTGTTAACAGGGCGTCCTTGAAAAAGAGAGGTTGCCTCTCAGTGGAACTACCCTGTATAAATAAAGGTTAAATAATGAATTTAAAAAAAAAAAAAAAAAAGATAGCGGAGTATTGTTTTTTTATATTATTTTTGTTCAATTTATGAAATGACAAAAGCATTGTAAGGCGAATGAAATACCCCCACCTTGTTTTCTATGAAGACCCCAATAGCTTCCTGAAGGAGAACAATTTTCAACTTTTCCATGCGCATCATCAGTGTACATCAAATCCTGGTACCAAGTCTCAAAACATGTGGAACAAAACTGTGGGAGGAGTTGATTTCAAAAGACAGTTTCTGTCTATTAACTGCACTGTAAAACCCAACAGTACTTCTTAATGAAAGTAGTAAGTAAATATAACTTAATCCTTAAAAAAAAAAAAAAAAAAAAAAAAAAAACAGGAGTCACTCATTCTGCAAATGTAACCTTACTCAAAAATGCATATCTGTAGTAGTAACTAGGGGTGGGCAATATGGCCTAAAAATGATATCATAATATTTCTGAGAATTTTTACGATAACGATATTTCTGCGATATTACAGAGTACAGTTTCTCAGGCCAGAATTATTTACCTTCAACATATTCAGGAAAAACAAAAAAACTCTTATTTCTCCAGTATATAAACTACAGCTCAGATTTAGTTTAAAATATTTTTTGCTCCGTAACTAATATTACAAAAAAATAATATAAACTGTTACATCTAAAGTGCACACAGATGTCAGGTTTGATGCTTAATCACTTTACTTGCATTGTAGCTCTTGTTGGATGGACCTCCGCTGGGGCTTTTTGGTTCTCGTCACACTGAAAGGGATGTTTTTTCTCTCTTTGGGTGGTTGAATAAAACCAAGATGAAGCAGCGAAAACAGAATGAAAATACAATTACAGACACTTTGAGTGCGGTGTTGTTGACATGTGGAAAAAATGCTGGCAGTTATCCGCATTGCTGCACCATTTTTTTTAACATGGTAGCAGTCTGAAACTTAAATATTTCCATTCAACTGGATGCAGACACAGTGGCAGCTTTCCTGTGGCATGTTTGTTTTGCTGTTTCTATGGTAACACGTAACTTCCGTCAGCAGTGTAACGATGTGACGTCGTCACGCAACAGACCCCAAATATCGCGATATTCATTTTTACACCAGTATCAAAATTTATCCCAGTATTATCCTGAACGATATGATATGGCACACCCCTAGTAGTAACTACTGGAGGCCTAGTTACCTCTAGGTAGAGCATCTGCCCCACAACCAGGAGGTCGGGGCTTCAAGTCCCGGCCAGGTCATGCCAAAGACCATATACAGACATGGACAAAATTGTTGGTACCCCTCTGTTAATGAAAGAAAAACCCACAATGGTCAAAGAAATAACTTGAATCTGACAAAAGTGGTAATAAATAAAAATTCTATGAAAATTAACCAATGAAAATCAGACAATGCTTTTGTATTGTGGTTCAACAGAATTATTTTAAAAAACAAACTCATGAAACAGGTCTGGAC
Organism: Pholidichthys leucotaenia; assembly: GCA_020510985.1. NCBI lineage: Eukaryota > Metazoa > Chordata > Actinopteri > Cichliformes > Pholidichthyidae > Pholidichthys > Pholidichthys leucotaenia. The sequence goes on along the minus strand of CM035837.1, from coordinate 449,957,124 downwards.
AAAAATGATGGTACCCTTAACTTAATATTTTGTTGCACAACCTTTTGAGGCAATCACTGCAATCAAACGATTTCTGTAACTGTCAATGAGACTTCTGCACCTCTCAGCAGGTATTTTGGCCCACTCCTCATGAGCAAACTGCTCCAGTTGTCTCAGGTTTGAAGGGTGCCTTCTCCAAACGGCATGTTTCAGCTCCTTCCACAGATGTGCAATAGGATTTAGATCAGGGCTCATAGAAGGCCACTTTAGAATAGTCCAATGTTTCGCTCTTAGCCATTCTTGGGTGTTTTTAGCTGTGTGTTTTGGGTCATTATCCTGTTGCAAGACCCATGACCTGCGACTGAGACCAAGCTGTCTGACACTGGGCAGCACATTTCTCACTAGAATACCTTGATAGTCTTGAGATTTCATTGTACCCTGCACAGATTCAAGACACCCTGTGCCAGATGCAGCAAAGCAGCCCCACAACATAACAGAACCTCCTCCATGTTTCACAGTAGGGACAGTGTTCTTTTCTTGGTATGCTTCATTTTTGTGTCTGTGAACATAGAGCTGATGTACCTTGCCAAAAAGTTCCAGTTTTGTCTCGTCTGTCCATAGGACATTCTTCCAGAAGCTTTGTGGCTTGTCAACATGCAGTTTGGCAAATTCCAGTCTGGCTTTTTTATGATTTGTTTTCAACAGTGGTGTCCTCCTTGGTCGTCTCCCATGAAGTCCACTTTGGCTCAAACAACGACGGATGGTGCGATCTGACACTGATGTACCTTGACCTTGGAGTTCACCATGAATGTGTTTAGAGGTTGTTCTGGGCTCTTTTGTTACCATTCGTATTATCCGTCTCCTCCTGCGGCCACGTCCAGGGAGGTTGGCTACAGTCCCGTGGATCTTAAATTTCTGAATAATATGTACAACTGTAGTCACAGGAACATCAAGCTGCTTAGAGATGGTCTTATAGCCTTTACGTTTAACATGGTTGTCTAAAATTTTCTTTCTAATCTCCTGAGGCAAATCTCTCCTTTACTTCCTCTGGTCCATGTTTAGTGTGGTACACACCATGTCACCAAACAACACAGTGACTACTTGTCACCCTTTAAATAGGCCGACTGACTGATTACAAGTTTGTAGACACCTGTGATGTTAATTAGAGGACACATCTTGGTTGAACATGTCCCTATGGTCACATTATTTTCAATCTTTTCTAGGGGTACCGTCATTTTTGTCCAGGCCTGTTTCATGAGTTGTTTTTTAAAGTAATTCTGTTGAACCGCAATTCAAAAGCATCGTCTGATTTTCATTGGTTAATTTTCATAGAATTTTTATTTATTACCACTTTTGTCAGATTCAAGTTATTTCTGTGACCATTGTGGGTTTTTCTTTCATTAACAGAGGGGTACCAACAATTTTGTCCACGGCTGTATATTATTATTATGGGGAGACATAATTCATAGGATCATCATGACTTCTAAAGTGGCCAGTGTTTTTTTAAAATTACTATAGTCCAATGTTCTGAAAACCAAACACTAAAGGAACAGGGTCATTTCCTGATTTTTTTATTTTTTTTGGGGGGGGGGGCTATGCAGGGTTTTGGGGGGGTCCTTTTTTGTTTTTGTTTTTTTAAATTGATTTATTTTATACGAGGGGGTTCCATTGAGAGGCAACCTCTCTTTTTCAAGGCCACTTACACATTCACATCAGGAAGCTGCCCAGTCCAACCACAGACTGACCTGTGGCCACTGAGCAGCTCCACTGGAGCAGCTGGGGTTAAGGGCCTTGCTCAAGGGCACCACAGTGGGGTTAAGGAGGGTGGGGCAAACACTGCTATGTTATGCGATTTGAATAAAACAGTTGTTTTATTGTGATGTTTGGATGCCTTATGTTTTTTTGACTTGATTGTTGAATGGTAATGCAAGACAATTTTCCATGAAACGACAATAAAGTATTATCTTATCATATCTTATCTGTCCCAGCCAGATCTGATCCTACCGGTCCGGGGATTGAACGGGCGACCTTCCGCTCAACAGTCCCCATCCCTGGTAAAGAAGTGGAACCTTCATGGCGGTGCATCAGTCTGCTACATTTCAAGAACAGGCCAGATTTGTTGCTCTAAAATTCAGATTAAAGCTCTCAAGTTGACTCAAGCAATTTAAATCTAGAGATACCTCTCAGTAAATTTGAATATGATTTGTAATTTCAAAAATTAGAATCATAATCATCAAATGAAGATAGGTACTTTTTAAATCTTTTTTTTTTAAAAAGATCAGCTGCAAGGGCTGATGGGAAATGTTGAATATTGGAAAAGAAGCATTATCTCCTTAGTTCCACTGTCAGTTCACTGTATGTTACTGTTGTACATTCTGTTGCTGGGATATTCCAGTTTTAGATAACCATGAGTTTAAGTGCTCTGGCAGTGACACTAACTCAAGATTCAATCAGTGCAAATGTCACTGGACATACTTTAAAAAAAGGAAATAATACTGCAAACATGTTGACAGAGTTTGCTGTAACAGATGAGATGGTTACTCTTCGTAAAAGTAGTATGAAGTATACCTTCAAATGTATTTGATCTGTAAAACAGAGCACTGTCTAAGTGTCAGTAAATCGTAGCAGTGCGTCTCTGTGTTAGCATCACAGGAGTTACTTTTGCTGAATGAAATCAGTGAAAGATGATTCAGTGTCTCTGTGGAGCCTGAACAAACAGACCAAAAGAGAGGTCATGAGAGATTCCTGTGACCCACAATACAGCAGGAAGAGGAACACCTTTTCATAGCAGCAGCCGGGACACCTGCTCCAATTATATAAAGCACTGTTCTCATCTGGTTTTCACATTGTGTGCAAGTCAGTGTGTATATTGGGCATGGCTGGTGTATAGTAGGTATAAAGCAGGTCTTTTCCTCCTGAGTGCTGATTTATTATTATGGTATAATGTTTTAAACAGCAGCCAGTGTGTGTGTACATGGTTTACTTGTGGGAAGCACCTGTCCGACTGTCAGTGTGTTTGTATTTGTGTGTCTTTCACTCCCACAGGAAAAAGGAAGAGCATCGCTGTGGCGCCGACATCCTGCTGCTGAACAGCAGAGTGATCCTCACAGTGCTAACCAGACTTTTTGTTATCTGTTGTTTTGACACACAGGCTTGTAAAAATTCTGTCACATTATTGATTATCTCTCATTTTAATTAGATCACCCTCAGTGCAATCTGTCCAATGACACACAGTCTTCAGAATTTTCAGTCATTGCTGAAGAAAAATCTGTCAATGAAGGACAATTTTCAGTTAACGTAACCTCTGGTGCTGACACCACTCTGCATTGGGCTAGGTGATGTGTCATATTCCTATGAATTTTCCCAATAATAGTATTGCTGATGATTACCGTCGCTCAGTTTGACCTTCAGATTGTGTATTTTAAATAATGCAACAACAAAAATAAAGCACCACACTCTAAAGTGTGCCTTTAGATGTGGTGCCTTTTCTACTGAAACAGTTTACTTGTGTGAGAAGTCACCGTTGCCCAAACCGCTCCTCTGGCTTTCTGGCTCCGTTCCCATTTAACAATGTACAGTGGTGTGAAATAGTGTTTGCCCCTTCCGGAGTTCTCATTTTTTTGTACATTGTCACACTTAAATGTTTCAGATAGTCAAACAAATTTAAATATTAGACAAAGATAACACAAGTAAACACAAAATGCAGTTTTTAAATGAAGGTGTTTATTATTAAGGGGGAAAAAACCCTAAAAAATCTAAAAAAAAAAAAAAAAAAATCTAGGGCAGCACGAGTGGTTAGCAATGTGGCAGCACAGCAACTCACCCTTGGCCGGGGGATTCTGGGTTCGATCCCAGCCCCCAACCAACAGTGATCTGTGTGGAGTTTGCATGTTCTCCCCGTGTCTGCGTGGGTTTACTCCGGGATTTCTCCAGTTTCCTCCCACATGCCAAAAACATGCAAGTTAGGTTAACTGGCATCAACTGGGGATTCTAAACTGTCCTTAGGTCTGACTGTGAGAGTGAATGGTTGTCTGTCTCTTTGTGTTGACCCTGTGATGGACTGGCGATCTGTCCAGGGTGCACCCTGCCTCTCGCCCAAAGATGCTGGGATAGGCTCCAGCCCCCCCGCGACCTGAAAAGGATTAAGCAGAAGAAGATGGATGGATAGATGGAAAAAAAAATCCAAACTTACATGGCCCTGTGTGAAAAAGTGATTGCCCCCTAAACCTAATAACTGCTTGGGCCACCCTTAGCAGCAACAACTGCAAAAGCTCAACAACAACAAATGCTGCTGGGTTTTTATGATTTTTAAGTACCAGAACTGTGCTTAAATGACATAAAACAAACAGCTGAATGCCACTTATTACTGTATAATATTGACTTATGTTCCAAGAAGATAGCATTCCTAAAATATTCCAACAAGCATTATCCATCACATGCTTTAACACTTGATCAAATCAAAATCAGTTAATTTTATCTATTCCATAATAGAAATGAAATTCCAACATACCATTACTTTTTATAATTTCAGCATTCATTTCAGATCACCAGTTTCAATCTCCATTGAGTCTTGAGCAGTTCATTTTGCACAATCACTGATGTAGCCAAGTCTTAGAAATATTCAAAAGTTATGAGTCAATGTCCACTGTGCACTGCGTTAAAAATATTTTTTAAATAAAGTCCAAAACATCTTCAGCAGGCAAGATGAAGAAAATATTAACTAGATGACATATATACAAAAATATATCTTCACATACCTCAAAATTCACTACTCTATCTGTAACTGGCACTGGTTGTTGGGGTGGATCATTCCTTTCGATTTCCGTGTCCGATCGTGTCGTTAACAAAGGGTGGAGGCCGTATGGTTTTGATGTTTTTTTCTGAACACCGAAAGTTCCAGCAATTGAATAATTAGTGGACCTCGATTTGACCCCTTGTACATGTTTTTTGCTCCTTCTTGTACATGTCGATTTTCCGTATAAAATCGCTAAACAAATTTCAATCAATCAATCAATGCATCAGATTTATATAGCGCTTTATCATAGACACTCAAAGATGCTTTACAGAAATTAAGGGTCATCCACCACCTGGATGGATGAAGCAGCCACAATGCGGCGCCATCCCTTTTTAACCATTCACACACATTCACACCAAGGGCCACTTTAGAGTCTCCAATTAACCTAACCTGCATGTTTTTGGCATGTGGGAGGAAACCGGAGAAATCCCGGGGTAAACCCACGCATACACGGGGAGAACATGCAAACTCCACACAGATCACTGTTGGTCGGGGGCTGGGATCGAACCCACGATCCCCACGATCCCCCGGCCAAGGGTAAACTGTGCTGCCGCAGTGCAAACCACTGCGCCACCGTGCAGCCCAACTGACAACAATTTGTCAGTTTTCTTACCAACATCCATTGCAATCTCCTTTTCTAGCCAATCCCAACGAAATTTGTTTTTCACAATCTTGTCAATTTCTTTAATTCTCGGAGCATCTTTACGTTCAATCACTGACATCACTGCAACAGCCGCGTTCACTGGTCACTGCAAGGACGATCAGCCAATCAGGCACGTCGTTTCATTACGGTTAGGGAATTACTAAAAGTCGGAATCTGGTATATACTCAAAGTATTTTTTTTTATTTTGGAAGATAAAAAAAAGCGGAATTACGCGAATTAGCGGAAAAATCACATCACTGTAACTGGCAATGAGCCTTTTACAGTGCTGTGGAGGAATTTTGGCCCACTCATCTTTGCAGTATTGTTGTAATTCAGCCACATTGGAGGATTTTCAAGCATGAACCACCTTTTAAAGGTCATGCCACAGCATCTCAATCAGATTCAGGTCAGGACTTTGACTAAGCCACTCCAAAGTCTTCATTTTCTTTTTCTTAAGTCATTCAGAGGTGGACTTTCTAGTATGTTTTGGATCATCGTCTTGCTGCAGAACCCAAGTGCGCTTCAGCTAGAGATAACGAGCAGATGGCCAGACATTCTCCTTCAGGATTTTTTGGTAGACAGCAGAATTCATGGTTCCACTTACCACAACAAGTCTTCCAGGTGCTGAAGCAGCAAAACAGCCCCAGACCATCACACAACCACCACAATATTTTACTGTTGGTATGAATTTCCTTTTCTGAAATGCTGTGTTACTTTTACGCCAGATGTAATGGGACACACACTTTTCAGAAAGTTCAATTTTTGTCTCGTCAGTCCACAAAGTATTTTCCCCAAAAGTCTTAGGGATCATCAAGATGTTTTCTGCAAAAACTCAGGTGAGCCTTTATATTCTTTTTGCTCAGCAGTGGTTTTCGTCTTAGAACTCTGCCATGCAGGCCATTTTTGCCCAGTCTCTTTGTTATGGTGGAGTCATGAACACTGACCTTAACTGAGGCAAGTGAGGCCTGCAGTTCTTTGGATGTTGTTGTGGGGTCTTTTGTGACCTCTTTGAAGAGTCGTCGCTGTGCTCTTGGGGTAATTTTGGTTGGCCGCCCACTCCTGGGAAGATTCACCACTGCTCCATGTTTTCGCCATTTGTGGATAATGGGTCTCATTGTGGTTCGCTGGAGTCCCAAAGCTTTAGGAATGGCTTTATAATGTTTCCCAGAAGGATAGATCTCAATTACTTTGTTTCTCATTTGTTCCTGAATTTCTTTGGATCACAGCATGATGTCTAGCTTTTGATGATCTTTTGGTCTACTTCACTTTGTCAGGCAGGTCCTATTAAAGTGATTTCTTGATTGAGAACAAGTGTGGCAGTAACCAGGCCTGGGTGTGGCTAGAGATACTGAACTCAGCTTTCCAAAGATGTGATAAACCATTATTTATCTTTTGTTTTTATAAAAGACAAAAATAAAATAGAAAGGAGATGTCTTTACCTTCTTAACATGTTTCGACTGTATGCTGCAGCCTTCGTCAGAAGAGTCAGCTGATTGCTGCCAGGTGACATTTATCAGCTGATTTTCATAGGCGGGGCCAGCTCAGCAGATCTGTCAGATTCACCGAGCCGGCCCCGCCTCCCGCCGTCAGATGGTCTCTGGAGAATGTGGTCCCAGGTGTGGGAAAGCATAAAGGCCCCCTCATCTCGGTTCATGGTGTCTTTTCCCCGCTTCCTGAACTCTATGGCCTCCTTGATCCAGCGTTTGTGTCTGTTGCTCTCCGATCCAATAATCTTTGTGTTGTCCCAGTCCATGATGCGATTATTTCTTTTGCAGTGATCTGATATTGCTGATTTTAATGTTTCTTGTTCTGCCTTTTCTTTTTGTGATCTTGTGAGTCGTCCTTGTGTTTCCTTCTCACATTCCTTCTGGTGTTCTTTTTTTCTTGTGGTGAATGGTCTTCCAGTTTCTCCAATGTAGGTTTTGTTGCATGATCTGCATGATATTTCATATATTACATTGCATTTTTTGTCTTGTTCTATTCTGTCCTTGGGGTGTACTAATAACTGTCTTAATTTTTTGTGTGGTTTGACTGCTGTGTTTATTTTGTATTTTTTCATGATCCTTTGAATTAGTTCCGTGATCCCTCGTATGTATGGTATAGTTATAGTGTCCTTGTTTTTGATTTCGGCTTTTGTTCTGTGTCTTATTTCCTGTTTATTTTCTTTGTTTTTGACTTGCTGTTTCCCTTTGTTTATGGCCCATACTGGATATTGGCAGCATATAAGTGCATGTTTTATGTGGTTTTCCTCCTCCTGTCTGTCTTCTTGGTCTTTGATGATGGTGGCTCGTTCATATAACGTCCTGACGACTGATAGCTTGTGTGCTGTGGGGTGTTCCGATGTCCAAAGTAGGTATTGATCTGTGTGGGTTGGTTGCCTGTAGACTGTGATTTTTATGCTGCCATCATTGTTGTGGTGGATTTTCATGTCCAGGAAGGCTATGGTGTCATTTTCCTCCTCTTCATGTGTGAATTTTATATTTCCAGTGCTGTCTGTACTGTTCAGATGGTCAGTGAGTTCTTGTGTGTGTCCTTTCCTTATTTTTTCCAGAATGTCATCCACGTATCTTTTCCAAAGGGTGGGTTTGCATTGTCTAGGTGCTGTGTTGATGGCTTTGTTTTCCAGATCCTCCATGAAAAAGCTGCTCATAATGGCTGATAGTGGGTCTGCCATGGCAAATCCTTCTTTTTGCCTGTAAATTTTTCCTCTGAATTAAAAATAAGTGAATTTTGCAACAAACTGTAATAATTCGGATATGTCGTGAACTGTGACATTGGTGCGTCTTTTTAGGGTACTGTCATTATTGAGGCGTTCCTGTACTATATGTAGTGTGACGTCAACGGGTGTCTTTGTGAATAATGAAATGATGTCATGTGAAATGAGGATCTCGTCTGATTCTATTTTCATATCTTTGAGTTCTTGTGCCAGCTCTTTTGAGTTTTTGCAGTGGAAATCTGATAGTCCAAGGAGGGGTTTGATGATTTCAACCAGGGCTTTTGATAAATTGTACGTAACTGATCCAATACTGTCTATTATTGGCCGCAGTGGGATATCCTTCTTATGTATTTTTGGGGTTCCATAGATCCGGGGGGTGATGCTGGCTGTGGGGATCAGGTGATCATATGCGTCCTTTGTGATTTTTTTGCTTTCTAATAGGGGTTTGAGAAGGGCTTTTAGCATTTTTTTTCTTTTCTTCTGTGGGGTTTGTTTTAATGATTTCGTATGTGCTTTCATCTGCCAACATGGTTTCCATCTGTTTTTCATATGTTTCCGTGTCCAATATTACTGTAGTTCTGCCTTTATCTGCTGGGAGGATTTTGATTGTTTTATCTCTCTTGAGTGAGTTTAATGCTTTTTCTTCTTTTCTTGTAACGTTGCTTTGTGGTAATTTGGCCGTTTTGAGGATTCCTGCGACTGCGTTCCGGAGTGCTGCTTTTTTCTCCTTGGTCCTGGATTTTTTCACATGCCAGTTCTGTTGCGAGGATGTATTCATCATGGGGTATTCTGGCTGGTGTGATGGCGAAGTTCAGTCCTCTGCTCAGCACTGTTTTCTCCATGTCCGTGAGTGTGCGTTGTGATAAGTTTTTGACCCACTTAGCGTTCGTTTCCGTGTGTGTTTGTCTTCATCCGTTCTTCCTTTCTATAAGTTTTTTTAGTTTTTTCAATTGGCGGTTTTTTGTTATAATGAATTCCTGTTCGTGTGCGTGTTTTAATTGTGCTTTTATCTGCTCCTGCATTTCCTGGTCGGTCGGGTAGCGTTGCTTGAAAATGTCCATTTCCTCTTGGATCTGGTTGTTGATTTTGTCCACTTTGTTTGCCGTCATTCTTATACGTTCTTTAATCAGGTCTTTCCGTGCTTTATTGATAATTTTCTCTGCTTTTTTGGTTGGGATTGGATTTTTTATGTTGAGGCTTGCTGGTGTGACATCCTCATCTCTGCAACGGAGGTTAAATCTCAGGTGGTTTCTGAAGCGTGCTCGTGTTTTCTCCAATTTCTCCAGCCGGCGGAAGTCTTTGATGCAATCTTGTCCATAACTTCCACGTAATAGGTCAAATAGGTTCATTTTGTCTTCTTTCAGGTTGGAAATGTGATCCCACACCTGGGATCACATTCTCCAGAGACCATCTGACGGCGGGAGGCGGGGCCGGCTCAGTGGATCTGACAGATCTGCTGAGCTGGCCCCGCCTACGAAAATCAGCTGATAAATGTCACCTGGCAGCAATCAGCTGACTCTTCTGACGAAGGCTGCAGCGTACAGTCGAAACATGTTAAGAAGGTAAAGACATCTCCTTTCTATTTTATTTTTGTCTTTTATAAGAACAAAAGATAAATAATTGAAAGAAGACAAAATGAACTTATTTGACCTATGTGATAAACCAGTTAATTTATGTTTTAACGGGGGGGCAATCACTTTTTTACACAGGGTCATGTAGGTTTGGAATTTTTTTTTTTTACCTTTAATAATGAACACCTTCATTTAAAAACTGCCTTTTGTGTTTACGTGTGTTATCTTTGTCTAATATTTAAATTAGTTTGATGATCTGAAACATTCAAGTGTGACAAATGTACAAAAAAAAAAAAAAAAAAGAGAGAGAGAGAGAAACCAGGAAGGGGGCAAACACTTTTTCACACCGCTGTATTTATTCTTCAGGTGCTTGAATAAAAGTAACATATTTCTGCATTTGGTCCTGACAGGCTGGTAGCAAGTCTTATATATGACTGTGGTTTGATCCACATCTGCTCTTTTGGGCAGTTTCACAACAAGCCCAGATTTTCATAAAAAAAAATTGCTGTTAACCAATAGCAATTAATCAGCAATACTTTAACCTTGAATCGACATACAGTATGTAAAAGGGATTCTGTGGTTTGGGTATTACATATGTATATGACAGAAACTTCGTCCCCCTGCTAACTCAGAAGCCACCTGACCGTGGGCTCTCATCTCTTGCATGGCGATGCCACAGTACCTGACGAGTGCACCTGACATGGTTTAACTGACCGCTTGACCATAAAAGAGGTCAAAGGAGGCCTTTTTTAACCAACCTTTACCAGTAGAGGTGTATGCCAGGGGAGGAATAAAGCACATCCGACACAGTTGGTGGGGTTTGGGATCTGCGGGTCTCTCACCACAATACAGTCATTATGAACTGATGGGAAGATGGAGGAACAGGTTGCCACTGGGTGCTGGGACACCAAAACTATATTTATATTCATCTATATTCATATTCATTTACTTTAGCACACTCACATAACCCCTGTTGAGGTGTACGCCGGTGTGACGAGGAGACAGAGGCTAGAAGCTGGAAGGCTGACCTACATTTAATCCGCTCATTTCTATTTGTGCGCCGCTTTGAATGTGTTCTTGCATTGCCAAAATGGGTTTCTGCTGTGTCCAGTGATTTGTGTTCAAATCATCTTTTTGCTTATTAAATAGTGACTGACAAGAGCAGAAAACAACTTTTCATGCAATCGCTACAACAGAAGGAAAAAAATGACAAAGCGGCATGCACCCACCGCCACTGCAGTCATCTAACAATGTATGTGACTATTAGAGTTACAACAACTTGTACAAATGTTCTGTGTGTGCGGATTTCCACAATGATCTTTTGAATTCAGATGGTTATTTATCCCATTTGCTTTGGAAGTGTGGGAAATGTGAAGAACACAATTGTCTTAATAATAATAATGCATCAGATTTATATAGCCCTTTTTCATAGACACTCAAAGACGCTTTACAATGGATACAGTATTCATTCACTCCACAGACAATGGTAGTGGCAAGCCAACACCGCAGCCACAGCTGCCCTGCGGCAGACCGACAGAAATGTGGCTGCCAATCCGTGCCAACGGCCTCTCCGACCACCACCGAACATCTATAAACATTCATACCCAGTGTCATGGACACTGGAGGAAAAGTGGGTAAAGTGTCTTGCCCAGGGACACAATGGCAGGAAGACTGGGAAGAGTGGGATTTGAACCGCCAACCCTCCAGTTATTGGACGACCCGTGTCTGCGTGGGTTTACTCTGGGATTTCTCCGGTTTCCTCCCACATGCCAAAAACATGCACGTTAGGTTAACTGGCATCAACTGGGGATTCTAAATTGTCCTTAGGTGTGACTGTGAGAGTGAATGGTTGTCTGTCTCTCTGTGTTGGCCCTGCGATGAACTGGCGATCTGTCCAGGGTGGACCCTGCCTCTCGCCCAAAGATGCTAAGATAGGCTCCAGCCCCCCCGCAACCCGAAAAGGATTAAGCGGAAGAAGATGAAAAACCCTCCAGTTATTAGACAACCCGCTCTACCTCCTGAGTCACTGCGGCCACATTTCCCTTCTCCATTCCATTTTTGCTGAGCACCAAGCTGGACGGCAGGAAGTTCCATTTTTATATGGTCTTTGGCATGACCCGGCCGGGACTTGAACCCTGACCTCCCGGTTGTGGGGCGGATGCTCTACCTCTAGGCCACCACTCTGGTATTAAAAACGACATTAGCGTACTGATGGAAAGTGTGAATTACTGTGGATTTAAAGTGTTTGTCACCAGACCCAGGAAGATGTATTTTTATGAATATCCATCCAGCTATCCACTAAAACCTTTAAAATGGACCAAAGAAAACGTCCCTTCCAACTAAAACAATAAAAAAAATAGAACTGGATCATTGTCCAGATGAGCAGAAAAAATAAACCATTACACAGGACAAATATTTAACCAGCAGCCATATGAACATTACAGATTTACAAGAAAAAATAGTAAATTTATGAAGAAAAAATGTCAAGTTTGAGAAAACTTTTAAGTTACAAGAAAAAAAAGCTTATTTGAGAAAAAAAATGCAAGTTTATGAGAAGTTTCAACACTATAAGAAAAGTTGAAAATTTACAAGAAAAAAATCAAATTTGAGGAAAAAAAAAATGTCCATAGGTTCTGTGGGCACCCATTCACAACAACAGAAAATTATTTGCAACTTTTTGGCCCAATGTAGAAGTGAAATTAGACTATTTCCCACAGAAACCTGAACATTGCAGAGAACCTCAGTTGAAAACGCTGCACTATACAATATGCAACGCATAGTCAAGAAAGAAACAGTTATGCAAGTATTTTCCTTTTTATACGAGTTGCTGACCTGCCTAAATATTTTGTGGCTTTACACCACCCCAGACAAAATAAAAAACTATTATTGTCATTGTTGCTGGTTGGTCTTTGTTTTGGGGATGGTTTTCTACCTACCCTGTCTTGTATAGAGAAGAAACAGAGGTGACATGACTAGAGAATTTCCTCGTAAAAAGTTGGAACCATTGCAAACAAAATTAACATGATAGTCCTGACATCAATAAAATCTGGGAACATATTTTATTAGGGATGGGAATACGATATTATCATGATCTTGTGATACACTGAGTACTGCAGCATCATATATTACGATTCCCCATCCTGATCTTTGTCTTGTTCAGTTCCTGCCTAGATCTCATGAGTCACTTCTAGTCAATTCCCTGCTATGCTAAACACTACCTCTCATCCCCCTTCCCCCACTCGCCCCTTCCCACTTTCTCTTCAGCTTTTTCTTAACATCCGCTCTGCTCCCCCTCTGCAGCGGTTGGAGGTCAGGAGGAGTCTAAAAGCAGAGCTAATTAACTACAGTCTACCTGTAGATGTGTTCATAGCCCTCCAGTGCTGTGAAGGATGTGAATGTGACAATCGCAGCTATGCTGGGAATGCAAGCGTCAGCTCTGCCAGGACTGCACCAGAGAAGCCCACAGCTCTATTTAAGGAAATGGCAGTCAGGGGCCAATCAGAAAATTTCCTGTGATTTCCATTGCGCTTGGTGATGATCATTTTCCTATGTGGCTGAACGGTTTATATCCATATGAGCTGGAGAGAGGAAGAACACACACAGGAAAACGTGTGGCCTTAACAGTGGCCTAACCAGTGGCCTAACCAGTGTCACCCTGTGACAGTCACTCGTCACAGGGTGAACCTGGATACCAAGTTCGGTGACCCTAGCTTTGCTCGCTGTACAGTAATAAGGGAATATTAACCTTAACCTTTGACCTATTGACTCCAAACCCACAGTCAGAGGTCAGGATCCCAACGTGAACCTGTGTACCAACATTGGTGGCCCTAGCTTTACTTGCTGTACAGTAATAAGGCATAAGAAATGCTAACCTTGACCTTTTGACCCCAAACCCACAGTCAGAGGTCAGGATCCCAAGGTGTGAACCTGTATACCAGGTTTGGTGGCCCTAGCTTTACTCATTTTATAGTAAAAGTAAATGTAGGGGACTTCCGGTTATGGCTGCCACGTAGGACGGACGTGTCTCGCTCTGCTCTGCTCCTGGAAAAAAAAAAATCGGCAAATAACTCTCTCATTTGGGACAGAACGTATCCCAGCATTTGGGCGAGGATATGTCGGCGAAGCCTAAGGCTGGAAAACCAGGAAAAGGAAAAAGCGAGCCGCCGAAACAGTCCAAATTAACGGACTTTCAGGTCTGTGACGCAGCAAACAAAACTCCATATATGGCGGAGGAGGCTGGCAACGCTGCGATTTCTGCGGGGAATGGCGCAGATGCGCTGATGGCAGCCATGAGTTCAATGAGAGCGGACTTTTCCTCTAGATTTGATGGGATTATGACAGCGTTGGAAGGAATAAGAAAGGAATTGGGTGACTGTGTAGAACGAACGGCGCAGATGGAGCTCCGTCTCGCTAGTGCTGAAGATGACGTCACCCGTCTTCAATTAAAGGTGCGCACTTTGGAAAAAAAAAATAAATCTCTGGAAGATAATATTTTGGATTTGGAATCTCGGTCGAGACAGAATAATTTGAGGCTGGTGGGTCTTCCAGAGGAATCAGAAGGTCGGGACGTATGTTCCTTTCTGGAAAAGTGGATTCCGGAGGTGCTGGGCAGCGAGGAGTTGCAATCAGCAGTGGTTCTGGAAAAAGCACATCGTATTGGCCCACGGAGAGATAAGGGACCGCCGAGGACCTTAATTATGAAGTTTCTTAGCAACAGAGACAGGATGAAGATCTTCAACGCTGCACGTGCTAAAGGAGAGATTAAACACCAGGACCAGCAGGTGCGGTTCTACCCAGATTTGGCCACAGGAATCCAGCAATTGAGGAAGCAGTTTGATCCCGTACGTAAGGAGCTGCGCAACCTTGGGATTCGTCATGGTATAATCTATCCTGCGAGACTGCTGACCACGTATGAGGGCAGAACCCACATCTTCAAGACCCCAGAGGAGGCGCAGGAGTTCATCAAGAAGATCAAAGAAGAAGAAGAGACTGGTGGGAGCTAAGCATGAACAAAATATAAGGTAGAATAATTAAGCATTTGCACAGGCATCTGACTGACTTGAAGTAAATAGTAAGTTTACAAAATATAGATTGTATTATATATTAAAAAAACAAAACAAAAACAAAACAAACAAACAAACAAAAAAACTATGATGTACAAAGTTGTTAAAAATTTTGGAGTTAAGTTGGAAAACTACAGAGGAGAGTTAATGTTACGTCATTAAAAGCAGTAGAGTTAGGGTGATTGGGAGGATGAAGAAGGAGTGGCTTAGGCTGTTCCCCGTGGGTGTGGAACGGTCGATGGCTATATCGGGAGACAGAATTTTTCTTTTGATTTTGGGGGGTTTGCCACAAGTGTGGGAAGGGGAAATTTGTTTGTGTGTAGTTTGTAGGATGAATGTTCAACCACTCATGTTTTTGCTTCTCTGTATGAGCATGTTTACACTGCAAGGTAATCCCAAACTCTCTATTGATCATGGACCAAAGTGTTAATCTTAATTTAACTTCATGGAATTGCAGAGGTCTACAAAATTTAAAAAAACTTAAACAAGTTATGAATAAAATAAAGGACATGGGTTCAAGAATTGTGTTTTTACAAGAAACTCATCTGATAGAGGAGGATGTTAAAAGAATTAGGAGTAGATGGCAGGGAAGTGTATTCACCTCTTCATTTTCATCCCGAGCCAGGGGAGTTATGACTCTCATACATAAATCAGTTCCTTTTCAAGTGAAAAATGTAATTGGAGACAAATTTGGAAGATATGTAATCATTCAAGGTTCTTTGCTATTAGAAAATATAAATCTTGTGAACTTATATGGTCCCAATATAGATGATCAGAAGTTCTTTGCTAATTTATTTCTCATCTTATCATCACTTACAGGGCAACATATAATAGCAGGGGATTTTAATTGTACATTGAATCCAGGTGTGGATAGATCAACAGGACTGGATTGTACGCACACTGGATGTAGGATGACTATTAATCATTTTATGAAAGAATTGAGATTGTTAGATATATGGAGAGAAATGAAACCACAAGTTAAAGCCTATTCTTGTTATTCCAGTACCTACAAGACATTCTCACGTATTGATTATTTTTTGATTTCCACAGAATTAAGGTCCAAGATTCAAAACTGCTTTTATGATAACATCGTGATCTCTGATCATGCACCCTGTTGTCTAATATATGTAGATAAAAAATTGACAAAGGAATCAGGTAGATGGCAATTTCAGCATAAATGGCTTCAGGATGAGGAATTTGTCAAGTATATAGAAAAACAGATAGACGAGTTCTTTGACATCAATACTACACAAACATCAGCATGTGTAAAGTGGGAGGCTTTCAAAGCTTTTATTAGGGGACATATTATTAGTTATACAGGATCAAAATCTAAGAAGACTCGAGAGGAGGGAGCTAAATTGGAACATAAAATAAAAAATCTTCAGGAAAAAGTGTATGCAGGAAGTGACCCAAGGTTGGAGAATGAATTACTGATTTTGAGAGCTGAATACGACAAAAAATCAGCGAATAGAGCTGCCTCGAGTCTTCTAAGATTGAAACAATCTTTTTATGAACAAGGTGAAAAATCAGGAAAATTATTAGCATGGCAGATTAAACAATTGGAAATTAAAACACCAATTACCAGTATTATAAGTAACGGACAGGTAGTTATAGATCCTTTAGAAATTAATAGAGCCTTTAGAGATTACTATGAAAAATTATATGATACCAAAAATGAACCTGATTTAACAAAACTAAATGGGTTTTTGAACGAACTATCTATACCGTGTATTCCAAATGAAAACAGGGAGATATTGGAGTCTAAAATTAGTCAAGAAGAAGTTGGGCTAGCCATTGATAATATGAAATCAGGAAAAAGTGCAGGACCAGATGGTCTTCCAGTTGACCTTTATAAAAAATTTAAGAATAAATTAATAAAACCTTTTTTGGAAATGGTTTTAGAAGCATTTCAAAATAATAATTTACCATCATACATAAATAATGCCTTAATTATACTGCTGCCAAAACCAGGTAAGCCCTCTAATAAATGTGAAAATATGAGACCAATAAGCCTATTAAACGCCGACCTTAAGATAATCTGTAAAATTTTAGCAAGACGAATACAAGAAATTTTACCAAATATTATTAATCGAGATCAGAATGGCTTTATAAAGGGTAGACAAGGCTTCCATAATGTAAGAAGACTATTTAATATTATTTATTTTAATAAAGAAGCACCGGATACAGCTCTCCTATCATTGGACGCCGAAAAGGCCTTTGATAGAGTTGAATGGCCCTTTCTTTTTGAAGTCCTACAAAGGTTTGGACTTGGAAATAATTTCATAAAATGGGTTCAAATAATATACAATAATGCTACAGCAGAAATCCTAACAAATAACAATATTTCAAAACCAATAAAAATCAATAGAGGATGTCGACAAGGCTGTCCACTTTCACCTTTACTGTTTACTATGGCAATTGAACCTTTAGCGATAGCGATACGTTTACATTCACAAATATATGGAATTAAAGTTGGACCAACAGAACATAAAATCTCCCTGTACGCCGATGATATAATTTTGTTTATGTCGAATCTAAAAAAATCAATTCCAACCTTGTTGAATTTAATAAAGAATTTTGGGGAAATATCAGGATATAAAATAAATAAAACTAAATCTTCAATATTAATGCTAAATGAGACCCAGAGAAATTACCCAGCCCCTGAGGTAAATCAATTCAATGTTGTAAATCAGTTTAAATATTTAGGAATCCAAATTATGCCTAAGCTAGAATCAGTCGCCAGTGTCAACTATGAAGCCTTAATGTCAGATATCAGTGATTTAACTCAGAGATGGATGTCACTACCAATGTCGATGATCGGGAGAATCAATATACTTAAAAGTAATATTTTACCTAAAATACTTTATTTATTTCAATACATTCCCTTATCACCACCTTTAGATCTATTCTCAAGAATAAAAAAAAAGTTAGTGGAATTTATATGGAAAAACAGGAGGGCTAGATTACGTTTGTCTTTATTATATTTACCATTTGATCGTGGAGGTCTGAAATGTCCAAATTTTATGTTGTATTATTGGTCGGCACAACTGAGGTCTATGACATATTATTTTTCATCAAATGATCTCCCTCACTGGACTGAAATGGAATCATACAATTTATCTTTACCTCTTCCCATATTCATATACTCAGATTCGGCAAAAAAATTACAAAAACAAGTTAAAAATCCATTTGTAAAGCATATGATCAAAATATGGTGTGAAGCTAAAAACTATTTAAAAGAACCACAGTTATTGTCACAATTTAGTCCAATATGGGGTAATCAATATTTTAAACCAGGGAGAGCGGACGCTGTATTTAAAGTATGGAATTTAAAAGGGATACAAAAGATTCAGGATTTATATTTGCCATGTGCAGACAACATAATGTCTTTTGAAGAGCTGAGGATCAAATTTAATCTCAATAGAACACATTTTTTTAAATATCTTCAACTTAGAAACTTTATTCGATCAAATCAAAATAAAGCTCTCACTCGACCTATTTATTCATCCTTGGAAAAAATGATGATGAAAGATAGTAAAAGAAAGGGTATTATTTCAGAGTTTTATAACTCATTGACACTATCTTCAAGTGAAAATTCACTGAAAAGATTAAACTACTGGAAAGAAGATCTGCAAACTGAAATTTCAGAGGAACAATGGGAATTGGCTTGTACAGAAGCTCAAACCAAATCAATAAATGCACGCCTTAAATTGATACATTTCAAATGGTTAATGCGGATGTATGTTACACCGGAGGAGTTAAATAGATATAACAAAAATATACCAGATACATGCACAAAATGCATGGAAAGTAAAGGAACCCTATTTCATTGTTTATGGGAATGTAGATTAATAAGAATGTTTTGGGAAGAGGTGAGGGTAACAATTGAAAAAATAATCTCAAAACAAGTCATATTGAATCCTAAACTGTTTTTGTTGGGTCTGTACCCAGAAAAGCATAATTTTAATAAAAGTGAAAGAACATTCATAGACCTCAGTTTGCTTAATGCCAAAAAATGTATTGCACTATTATGGAAAAAGACTTATAGACCAGATGTGACTCAGTGGTTAAGACAGATGTTAACAAACCTTCCATTAGAAAGAATAACATATATACTAAAATCAAAGGAAATTGTGTTTGAGAATATATGGAGACCTTTTATTGATTATGTAAAAAATTTAAACATAACTCTTGAAGAAGAAGGTGAATGATGTGTGTGGACCTTGTAAATTCCAAACTGGTGAACATAATATGTATACTTATGTATTGGATTGTCTAGACTAAACAGAGGAGCATTGTTGAAGATTTGATTTTGTTGGTGGTTGTTGGTGTTTTTAGTGCATTTTTTTTTTTTTTTGTAGTACTTTAGTGTTAGTGTTTGATTGTTTGTATCATGTTTGTTAAAAAAAAAAAAAAAGGTTCAATAAAGATATTGTGGAAAAAAAAAAAAAAAGTAAATGTAGGGGAAGCTCGGTGGTGCAGTGGTTAGCACTGTGGCAACACATTAAGAAGGTCATGGGATTGATTCCACCCCGACCATCGGTGATCCTCCAGTGCAGAGTTTGCATGTTCTCCCCATGTTTGTGTGGGTTTAACCCGGGTACTCCGGTTTCCTCCCACAGGCCAAAAACATGCAAATTAGGTTAACTGGAGACTCTAAAGTGGCCCTAGATGTGAATGTGTGTGAATGGTGAAGGGACTGGCGCCGTACCATGACTGCCTCATCCATCCAAGTAGATGGCCTGAATTTCCCTCTGCGGATTAATAAAGTACACAAAATACAGAAAAAAATCAATTAAAAAAATACCATAGTGCAACTGCAATGAACCTTTGACCACTTGACCTCAAATCCATAGTTAGGTGAGGGTGTGAGTCATCCAAGACGTGTATTAGATACACCTACTGTATCAATTTGAAAAGCCAACATCATTTTTTTCAGGAGTTACTGTGTTTAGAAGATTTAGGGAAAAATCTGACCTGACCTTTGACCTTGGGGTCATCCGATGAGAGTGAACTTGTCATATGCACATCATCAGAGTATATCAAACCATGGTACCAAGTTTCAAAACAATCGGACTAAAACTGCAGGAGGAGTTGATTTCACAAAAGTGGGACAGACGGACGGACGGATTGACCCATAACATAATCCCCCTTCGGTCTTCGTCCAAAGGGCTTTTCGACCCCTTTGGGCTTCGACCCAAGGTGGATAAAAACACTAGGAACACACGGGCTGGTACACTCCTCTCAGAGCCATTTAGCAACAGCAGCGTTAGAAACGGCTAAGAAAAAAAAACAAAAAACACCCCAGCTCTAGTGGCACCGACCCTGGTGAACAGCCAACTCCAGACACCTTCCAATGCAACAAAGTCACCTCCAAACTCAGAACGAGCCACTGTAAAAAGAAACTAGAAGAAGTTGGACATAGACAGGAATTCCTGGCAGCGGAAGGCTAAGGACAGAGCTGCGTGGAGGAATCTGATCAGACCTAAATGAAACAGCCATTGTCGCCCACGACAGACTGCTATGATGATGATGATGGTTATCACAAGGTTGTACTCTGAGCATAGTGCAAGTAGAAGTTCTCCATTAACATTGCACTTGCCTACTCCATGACTGCCTAGCACTCCTTTCCATTTCTCAGTGTCTGAACCAACTCTGGCATTAAAATCTCCAACAAGTATCAGCCTGTCATCAGTCGGTACACGCCTGATAGTTTCACATAAATCACTGTAGAACTCTTCCTTCACCTCCTCTGTGTTGGTCATTGTTGGGGCAATATACACTGATGAGTGTGGCATACATCTTCCGCTGTAGTGGGTGTCTCAGTCATTATCCTGTTGTTGATTGGCACCGGTTCCTTATCAAGCATTGCTGCCATCTCCTTTCCAACTGCCAAGCCCACTCCTGCTTCTCTCCTTTCTTGAGTTGATCTCCCACTCCAAAAGAAGATGCACCCATGGTCTTCCAAGCTGTCATATCCAGGCAATCTTGTTTCATTAAGTGCAGCTATGTCTACATTGTACCTGTTCATTTCCAGGGCCACAAGCGCGGTCTGTCTTTCTGGGCGCTGTAGTATTGTTCTGTCCAAAAGAGTGTGTACATTCCATTCTGCTACACACAAGGCTGTTGTTTTCCTCTTCTTTAGTCTTCCTGCTCCTAGCTTACTTTTCACTGCCTGTCGGAGTGTGAACAGATCAGCGCGGACCTTGTAAGCCCGGGCGACGTCCGAGCCGGTATGAGTGGCTTTCTGATTGACCATTTCATGAAACTGCTTGCAAAGTATTTGAGTACTGCTAGCTTTTGCTGGACTAGCAGCACATTCTTGGCAGATAAAGGTATTATCAGTGGCAAGGACAAGCCAAGACAAACTGACTCCAGTATCTGTTGCAGTGACTGACCAGATAATAGGTTTGTTTATCTCTGCTCTTTGTATAATGCATGTCACAATGCACCGACTGGCACAGTCCACCACAGACCTTGCGACAAATGTGTTTATCTGCCAGGATGTCCAGTCTCACCCCGTGTAACTGGGAATGGTCTACCACAGACCTGTGGCAGATATTGTTTTTAGTTCTGCCAGGATGCCCTGTTTCACCCTCCACGCCCTCAGAAGGGCGGGGATGCCGGTTGAGTCGCCGACGGCCTGATCCAGGAGACAGGTAATACCGGTTTTCATGGTTATCCGGTGCCGGATAACCATGAAAACCGGTACTATCAACACTCTATTTGGTTGTGATAACCAACACTCTATTTAAGCACAAGGCCACACACAAGAACACATGGATGCACCCAAGATCCAAGCACTGGCACTTATTAGACTACATCATAGTCAGGCAGAGAGACATAAGGAATGTATTGGACACCAGAGCAATGCGAGGCGCGGACTGTGGTACTGATCATGTTATGCTAAGATCTAGATTAAGGATTTGGAGACGAAAACAGTACTGCAGGACGGGTGCGAAGCCACCACGGAAGCTAAACACTAGTGCACTGAAAGGCCAAAAGAAGCAGGAAGAACTTAAACAGGAAATGGATGAAAACTTGAAAGACTGGGACAGCAACAACTCAGAGAATGGCATAGAAGAGAAATGGGCAACACTGAAGGATACAGTGTATCAGACTGCGAGTGCTGTATTAGGCCACCCTGAGAGGAAACATCAAGATTGGTTTGATGAGCATGATGAGCACCTGAAGAAACTACTAGAAGCGAGGAATACAGCTAGGCAGGAAAACCTACAGTGTAACACAAGGTCGAAGAAGAAGCAATACTCAAAGGCTCAGAGTGAGCTAGAGAAGTACACCAGAGAGATGAAGTCCAACTGGTGGGATGAAAAAGCGGAGGAACTTCAAACTGCAGCAGACAGGAAGGACATGAAAACATTCCTCACAGGTTTGAGAGAAATCTACAGCCCTAAACCAAGAGGATTGATCCAACTAAAGGCTATGGATGGTGAAACGGTTTTGCAGGAGAAAGACAAGATCCTGGACAGATTTGCAGACCACTTTGATCAACTACTAAACAACCCTGGAGATCTCACTGAAGAGGCTAAAGAAGCTCTAGTGCAGCGACCAGCTGTATCAAGTCTGGATGAACCACCAAATTTTGATGAACTAATGGCAGCTATCAGGACAACACAGGACAGTAAAGCTCCAGGAAGGGATGGAATTCCAGCAGAAGTGTGGAAATTTGGTGGTGTTCAGCTGACCAACTGCCTGCACAAGCTCATCCAAGAGATATGGGATGCCCAGAAAGTACCTCAAGACTGGAAGGATGCAAGTATTGTGCCTTTGTTCAAGAAAGGTGACAGGAAAGATTGTGGAAATTACCAAGATATATCACTGCTAGCCACTGTTGGTAAGATTCTCCCACATGTACTACTGAACAAACTCAATGAACACATCTCGCAGAATGTACTACCGGAAACCCAGTGCAGCTTTAGAAGTCAAAGTGCCTTTATTGTCATTCCATTGTTAATGAACAAGGCAACGAAACTGAGATGCTGCTCCCTAAAAACAAACTATAAACAAACTATCACATTCACAGTTCACTCATGCATTTAACATTCTTATGATTACAACAATAAATAATGCTTGAAACAAAATTACCTAAAAGTTGAATACAATATGTAAGTAGCAATAATGAAAAACATACTGAGCGATAAATACAAAAGACCAGCTTAAGTGGAAGAAGCACAATGGACATGATTTTCTGCTTGAAGCAGGTTCAAGAAAAGTGTATCAAACAGAACATGCCGCTTTATGTAGTCTTCATAGACTTCAGTAAAGCCTTCGATACTGTTTCGCGACAAGGACTTTGGCAGGTACTCAAGAAATATGGCTGTACAGAGAAGTTTGTCAGCCTGATCGAGGCACTCCATACAGGTATGCAAGCAAACGTCGCAATGAGTGGCTCAGTATCTAAAGACTTTTCAGTAAGCAACAGGGTGAAACAAGGGTGTATGCTGGCGCCTACACTCTTCTCGCTATATCTGGCAGCCATGCTTGAGGTGATCTTCAAAGACACTTCAGAAGGAGTATACATTCAAACAAGGAAAGAAGCAGACTTATTCAATGTGGCACAGTTTAAAGCCAAGAGTAAGACATTGATAAAGGTAGTAAGAGAAATGCTCTTTGCCGACGACAGTGCTCTAGTTGCACACAGTGTGGAAGATATGCAATCCTTAGTGGAGAAATTTGCAAGAGCAGCTAACCAATTCAGCCTCCAAATCAACATCAAGAAGACAGAGTGCCTTTATCAACCACCAAAGTTCCAATTATCAACATCACTACCAGAAGAAATCAGCATTGATACAGAGCCACTAGTCAAGTGCAAGACTTTTAAGTACCTAGGGAGTACTGTTTCAGAGAATGCTAGGCTGGAGGATGAACTATCTCTCAGAATGGGAAGAGCGAGCGCTGTGTTTGGAAACTTGAGGGAGAGACTGTGGAACAATCGACATGTGTCTATCCGTGTGAAATGCAAAGTGTACAGAGCGACAGTACTGGCTACTCTATTGCACAGTGCTGAAACTTGGACTGTCTACAGAGTGCAGGTGAAGAAACTCCACGCGTACATGATGAGACACCTTCGAGCCATAATGAACATCTCATGGAAAGACAAGATAACCAACATAGAAGTGTTGAAATGAGCTGGTCTACCATCAATGGAGGACATGCTAATACAGACGAACCTGAGATGGCTCAGACATGTTGAGAGGATGGACCACCAGCGTCTCCCTCGGCAGTTACTCTACTCACAGTTATGTGAGGGCAAACACAATAAGGGAAGACCAAGGCTCAGATTTAGAGACACTTTAAAAAGAAACTTGAAGAAGTTGGACATAGACAGGAGTTCCTGGCAGTGGAAGGCTAAGGACAGAGCCGTGTAGAGGAATCTGATCAGACCTAAATGAAACAGTCATTGTCGCCCACGACAGACTGCGATGATGATGATGATACAGCATTATATCATGCATACTGCACCACTGTTTGCTTTCCCCAATCTAGTGTCAAGGTGAAATATATTGATTAGGATATGTTGTTATTGTTTTGGGGAAAAAAAAAAAAAAAAAGATACATCTTTAAGCAACACCTGGCCTGGAAGTGTGCTCTTAGTGTGTCTGGAAGTAGACTGAACAGTTTCCTGGAGTAGTCTGGTTTGGATGAGGTCATTTCACCCCACCAGCAACTCAAATAGACTTCAAAATACTCCTGTTGGTTGAAAAAGCTCTGAATGGTTTAGGGCCAAAATGAATTTCAGATCTGCTAGTCCATTGTGAACCACCCAGAGCCCTCAGGTCATCAGGGTCAGGCCTACTATCTGTGCCCAGAGTTAGAACCAAACATGGTGAGGCAGCATTCAGTTTTTATGCTTCTCACATATGGAACAAACTCCCAGAAAGCATCAGGGCTGCTGAAACTCTCAGCTGCTTTACAGTAAATTGAGGTTAAAAACCTTCCTATTTTCTGCTGCCTTCCAGTAGACCAATTGTTAATCTCCTACAATGCACTGGAATTTTCCTTTTACTTTTTCTGTCTTAATCTATTTAAGTTGTTTTTGTTTCTCTCCAATTTATTTTTTAGTTTGCTTTTAAATTCTTATGCATTCCATTTGCAACTTGCTGTAATACTTTAATGTTTTATGTAAAGCACTTTGAATTACCTTGTACGCGAAATGTGCTATACAAATAAACTTGCCTTACCTATATGGCAAAAGAACATATAGCCGCATCCGCTAGCAACTACTGTTAGCAGTGGTAGCTGCTATGTTGCGAGTTGAACGCAATGCTACAAAACGGAACTTTATGGTGTAACGTAACATTTAAAGTCACGCTCTATGCAATAAATATTGCAGTAAATGTGTACCTGTGTTATTGAGTGTTTGGTACAATTACTACTGCTCTTTTGGAAAAGTTCCAAACATGTTGGTCTATGCAAGCTTCTTTAAAAAAAAAAAAAAAGTATCCAATTACTCGAGCCGTAAAATGGTCATTAGCTGCAGCCCTAATCTGAAGTTTTAATCGGGTTTTGATTGGACTTTGAACCATAAACAAAGACTATTTGGAACCTGACAGGGTGGCCAGATGTCCAACTTCCTTCTGTTCACCAGCTTAGAGGACCAGACCTGTGTGCCAGCCATCTCCAGGTGTGACCTAAGGGGCAGCAGTCATTACTGGGCAGTTTCAGTGTGCAGAAACTCCCTTTCCTCCCAACTTCACAGACGAACCCTTGTTTGGACCACTCCGAACACCAAGTCGCTGCTTCAAGTCTCTGTCACCAAGTAAGGCACAACCTAACTTGTACTTAAGATCTGCTGGCCAGATGAAATTTCATTTCTCCAAAATATTTCCTAAACAAGCCTTACAAATCTACAATCTTTAAACTCCTATCAGAATGACAAAATCAAATACCCTTTTCATTAATCTCCCTTTTCTTTTAGGATAACACTGGAATTTTCTTTTTAATAAACCAATTTTTTAGAATAATTTTCCTTACAAACTCCATCCATTTTTCATAGCAATTTTGTTTAATTATGTTATCATTTGAGTCTGCTTTCTGGGTTCCACAAATGCCTGATTATACACTTGATGCTCTCAGGAATGCAAGAGTGATTTGTTCATATCTGCTAATTTCACACAGTTTTTCGGAGTCACATGAATGTATTTTATCAAAGCTAATTCTTTCATTTAAGGGTCACAACTAAATTTAATTGATCCATATTCATGTATTCAAGTTTTTAAGAGGAGAGCCTTGAACTCATGATTGAGGTTGATTTATTCATGATATTAATATTGAAATATTAATACATTTGTCCATTTGCTTGGACTGGTTCCCCATTTTATAGAAGGTTTGATTATATATATCATAAAGGGGAGTCTTTATTCCCATTTACATATATACATTTTACATACCATAACCCCTACATTTAGTTTACTATACAGTCCACTATATTTGAATTCACTATATAGTGCAGAAGGGAGGTAGGGAGTGAGTGAACATTTCAAACACAGCTAAAATGGTAAATGGCATTCACTTATATATTGCTTTTAGTCTCATCTCTTGATGACCAAAGCGCTTTACAGATCCTGCTATCCACCCATTCACACACACATTCACACACTGATGGCAGCATGCTACCTAACATAGCGCTTCCAGACCCACCAGGAGCAATTAGGGGTGAAGTGTCTTGCCCAGGGACACAACGGCAGGATATCTGGGGAGAGCGGGATTTGAACCGCCAACCATGTGGTTACTGGGCAACCTTCTCTACCTCCTGAGCCACTTGCTCAGGAGGTAGAGCAGGACTCCTTGCTGTATGGCCATCACAGCAACCGTTACCATGGGGCTACCATGATGACAGATTCAGTTTATGTCACTCTGTTCATTGCAGCCAACAGCGTCAACCAATTCAAAATGAACGGTGCTGTCAGCAGTGATGGGAGTAACGTGCTACTGTAACGCCACTACTTTTGCAGTGTAACGAAATTACTATTTAAAAATTCAGTAATGCATTACAGTTACTGAAATGTGATGAGATGCGTTACTCTCGTTACTCGTTTTATTAATATGGATAGATATTTTAGCGCAAATAGTTGGCGCGGTGGCAGAGTGGTTAGCACTGCGGCAGCACAGTAACTCACCCTTGGCCAGGGGATCCTGGGTTCGATCCCAGCCCCCGACCAACAGTGATCTGTGTGGAGTTTGCATGTTCTCCCCGTGTCTGCGTGGGTTTACTCCGGGATTTCTCCAGTTTCCTCCCACATGCCAAAAACATGCAAGTTAGGTTAACTGGCATCAAAACTGGGGATTCTAAACTGTCCTTAGGTCTGACTGTGAGAGTGAATGGTTGTCTGTTTCTCTCTGTTGGCCCTGTGATGGACTGGCGATCTGTCCAGGGTGTACCCTGCCTCTCGCCCAAAGATGCTGGGATAGGCTCCAGCCCCCCCGCGACCCGAACAGGATTAAGCGGAAGAAGATGAATGAATGAATAAACAATCATACAACTTGCAGTTGCTAGACACCCTCATTAGCTGCCAGCTGGGGATGAATACATAGTTTCTGTGGCTATGGGTGGGACTGCATCCCCAGCGCCACCACTGGCCTCAAGCCACTGGAGGTTGTCATGCCAAAGGCAAAGGCAAGCAAATAAATATAAACTGACCCTACCATAACTGATGCAGCAATCACACACTCTCCTCCGTGGGTCCGTTTCCTGTCCTGCCCCAGTTCATATCACAACCCGGTGGGGAGGAATGCCGTGGCGGTGGCGACTTTTCATATCAAGCCCTGATCACCTGTTTCCCGAGAGGTAAGTAGCTCCTAACAGCTCCTACCTCTGCGGTTAAACATGAGTATTTTTTGAGCATGAAGCTCACATTTAATGGCAGCATTAAATGCGTTTAAAGTTTTCTTACGCACAGAGAAAAAGTGACTGTGATTTGTTGCAGTAAGTGGTGAACTTTCATTTATCTGTGCTTTCTGTTTTATTTTATCTTATTCATTTACATGCTGTTCTGAGCTGCATTTCATGGAAGTAGATCCTCTAAATATACACTTTTAATGGGCTGGTCCAGGAGTGTCAAACATATGGGTCGTGGGCTAAAAATGGCCCACCAGGGGGATATTTCTAGTAAATTTCTGACTTTCTACTGATTACTATAGTTTGTGTAAATCTGAGACATTTTTCTCTGTAAGATGAAACTTTTTTCTCATCAGGGCAGCACGGTGGTGCAGTGGTTAGCACTGTTGCCTAACAGCTAGAAGGTTCCAGGTTCGAATCCCCAGGCTGGCAGGGGTAGGAACCTTTCTGTGTGGAGTTTGCATGTTCTCCCTGTGCTGCGTGGGTTTACTCCGGGGGCTCCGGTTTCCTCCCACAATCCAAAGACATGCATGTTAGGTTAATTGGTTGTTCTAAATTGTCCCTAGATATCTGTTTCCTATGGGTCCTTAGAGTAGAGGGTTAGTACTAGTGAAGCGCTTTGAGTGGTCTTTGAGATTAGAAAAGCGCTATATAAATGCAGGTCCATATCCATCAGTTTTCTTTTTTCTTTTTTCTGATGAGAACAAGGGGCCCTTGATCTTGCTGTGTGTGCAACATGATTTAAGTATGCATTTAAAAGTAACGTGAAAGTTACTTTTCTAAGTAACTAGTTACTTTAATCATGCAGTAACTCAAAAGTAAGTCAATTACTTTTGAAAAGAAGTAACTAGTAACTGTAACTAGTTACTATTTTTTTAGTAACTTGCCCAACACTGGTTGCCAGTGGCACCTTGCTGGGTCATCGGTCATCGTCCATTCATGTGAGGACAGAGAGGACAATCAGAGAAAAAGGAGAGACTGGAGTAGACTCCAACACTCAGCTGTGGGCAGGCAAAATAAATTTCACTGACAGCAGCCTTCCTATACTAACAGCACGAACAGCATTTAACTAGCCAACAGAAAGTGGACACATTAACATACGTACACTTAAAAGGTAATTCAATAAAAAAAAAAGTTGGCACTTGATTTATCAGAAATGTGAGCATTCATCTTCGCTTAATCAGATTGGTTTAATTAAAGCCAGTCAGTCAATCCCTTCCACACCTGTAGAGTATGGGGTGGTGTCTATCTCCATTTCACTGACCCAAGGCCACACAGCTACTGTGAGTAGTGAAAGCTACAGTGTGTGTGTGTGGGGGGGGGGGGGGTCCTCTGGTAGCTCTGTGCGCTAACTTTCCTTTCCCCATTCCATTATGCTGAGCACCAAGCTAGAAGACGGAAAGTACCTTTTTTTTAAATGGTCTTTGGTATGACCCAGGCGGGATTTGAACCCCGGCCTTCCAGTTGTGGGGCGGATGCTCCACCAACGAGGCCACCACTCCGGTAGTTAAAGCCAGGACTGCCCTTTATTTCCAATAGAAGAATCATGATTGTTTGCCATTTGAAATAATGTCTTGTCTTCAATCCAAACTTCAAAGAGTTTAGAATTAAGTTTAAAATCCTTCTTCTTACTTACAAAGCTCTAAACAATCAGGCTCCTTTTTATTTAAAAGATCTGATACTACCATATTATCCTAACAGAGCACTACGCTCCCAAAATGCAGGATTACTTGTAATACCTACAATCTCCAAAAGTACAATGGGAGGCAGAGCCTTCAGTTATCAAGCTCCTCTCCTGTGGAACCAGCTGCCAATCTGGATTCGGGAGTCAGACTCGATCTCTGTTTTTAAGAATAGGGTTAAAACCTTCCTTTTTGATATAGCCTACAATTAGGGAGGGATCATGTGTTTCTGAACCCTCCCTTAGTTATGCTGCTAATAGGTTTAGTCAGCCGGGGGACCTCCAATAGTGCACTGGGTTTCACTGCTTTCTTCACTCTCAATGAAATATTTTTTTTTTTGCTGGTCATTAACATTTGTTTGTTCTCTCCCATAGATTGAGTCCCCATCATGCTGTTTGCTCTCTACATGTCTGTTCTTTTCATCTTCTCTGTCCCCTCACCCCCCAGCTAGTCGCAGCAGATGACTGCCCCTCCCTGAGCCTGGTTCTGCTGGAGGTTTCTTCCTGTTAAAAGGGAGTTTTTCCTCTCCACCGTCGCCAAGCGCTTGCTCACAGGGGATCGCCTGATTGCTGGGGTCTTTCTGCAACTGTGGGGGTTCCCCCTACAGTTGAAAGTGCTATGAGATGACTGTTGCTGTGAAATGGCGCTATATAAATAAAGTTGAATTGAATTGAATTGAATCCAAAATCAGTCCGCCAAGGTCTCCGCCTTTGACTGCCACCTAATCCACATAGCACCGGACTTCCATGATCCCTCCTGCAGGTGGTGAACCTACTGGAGGGCGGACCCATGTAACTCCTTCGGGCTGAGCCCGGCCGGGTCCCATGGGTGGAAACCCGGCCACCAGACGCTAGCCTTCGAGCCCCTCCCCCAGGCCTGGCTCCAGGGTGGGGCCCCGGTAACCCCATACCGGGCGGGGTACACTGAATCCTTGATATACAATTTATCATGAGAGTCTGTTGGATCGTTCTTCGTCTGGCCCTTCGCCCAGGACCAGTTTGTCTTGGGAGACCCTATCAGAGGCAAATTGCCCCGGACAACATAGCTCCTGGGATCACTGGGGCACGCAAACCCCCCCACCACGATAAGGTGACGATCCATGAGGGGGTCATGCAGGGGGACCTGCATCAATTGGATGCAGGTCAGGTGACTGACTGGGCAATTCTAGCAGCTTTATTTTTCTTCTCTGGAGCCAGTTGAGAGTTTCCTTGGCTGTGTGTTTGGGATCGTTGTCTTGCTGAAATGTCCACCCTTGTTTCATCTTCAGCATCTTGGCAGATGGCAACAGATTCTTATCAAGGATGTCTCTGTACATTTGCCCATTTATCTTTCCTTCAATTATATGAAGTCTGCCTGTACCATGTGCTGAAAAACATCTCCACACCATGATGCTCCCACCTCCAAACTTCACTGTTGCTATGGTGTTTTGGGTTGATGTGCAGTACCATTTCTCCTCCAAAGATGCTATGTGTTGCGGCATCTAAAAAGTTCAATTTTGGTATTATCTGACCAGATTATATTCTCCCAGTATTTTACTGGCTTGCCCAAATGTTATGCAGCAAACTTTAAATTGGCTTCAACAGGCATTTTCTTCAGCAGTGGAGTCTTGCGAGGTAAGGAGGCAAAGAGCCCATGTCAGTTGAGAGCATTACTTATCGTTTTCTTTAAAACAGCAGTACCTGATAACTCCAGGTCTTTCTGGAGCTCTCCACAAGTGGTCTTTCACTCTTGAGTAACTCTCCTGATGATTCTTTTGACTCCTCTGCCAGAAATCTTGCAAGACGCTCCTGGTCGTGGCCTGTTTATGGTAAAATGATGTTCTTTCCACTTCCGAATGATGGCTCCAACAGTGCTCACTGGAACATTCAGCAGTTTAGAAATGTGCCTGTAACCAATGCCATCATTATGTTTTGCAACAATAAGGTTGTAAAAGTTTCAAGAGAGCTCTTTGCTTCTACCCATCATGAGTTCTTTGTGGTGTGACAATCTGATATTCACAGACCTTTTAAGAGGCCATCAGTCAGGACTTAACCAGATGAAATTAATTTGCACTGATGGGAGATGGGATGGGTTCCTAAATTCTGATGGATTTCAGCTGGTTTCTTGACTTTCTATGCCTTTTTGCACCCCTTTTTCTTCATGTGTTCAATACTTATTCCCTGTGTCATTCCACTCTATTGAATATAACTTGTTTTGTGAACACAGTTGCCTTGATTTCTTTGTATGTATGGATTACTTGGGTTGTTACGGATATAAAGATACTGTACACTGCTCTCTTGTGTCTTGTGAATTCTATTGTATGCTAATGTATGCTAATGCATGAGGGTTTTTTTCTGTGTAGTCAAAATTTGGCTCACATATGAGCGTTTATTCTGATTACTATGTTTTTTCTCTCTCCTATTGTGTTTTCCTCCCCCTCCTCTCCCCTCTTTACCTCCACTGTTGACAGGCGCCTTGTATGGCGACGCGTCATTGGATGCGCCTAACGTGCGCGTCTAATGTCAAGTCAAATTCCTTGTGTGTTTACTTGTAAATATACTTGGCAATAAAGCTGATTCTGATTCTGATTCTGATCTGGTGGAAATGTCAGGTCAATGGCTCCATCAGAAATATGTTTAATGAGAAAAATGTTGACGTGTTCAGTTGTTTTCCTCGCTGTACTTCAGTACCACTAAAAACTATAGGCGCGCTACAACAGGATATCCGGTCTTGAGCCCCATTAAATAGGTCTCAATTTCTATGTTAATTTTGCATCAGCACTCAAACAGTCATTGTCACCCATGACAAACTGCTATGATGATGATGATGAATAGGGGTGGGGGAAATAATTTTTCTAATGCACTGCGATGAAGACATGGGCAATTCTGAATTAAAGCACATGTGCCAAGAATTCAATCTTTAAGTATTATGATAGAACAAAAAATACTGGCACAGGGTGAACCTGTGTACAAAGTTTGGTGACCCTAGCTTTCTTTGTTGATGAGATAATAGTTTAAATGGAAATCTGACCTTGACCTTTGGCCTTGTGATCCCAAACCCATAGTCAAAGGTCAGAGCCACAAGGTAAACATATGTACAAAGTTTGGTGACCCTAGTGTTACTCATTTATAGTAAAAAGGCATAGGCAATGCTAACTGTGACCTTTTGACCCCAAACCCACAGTCAGAGGCCAGGTTCTCAGTCATCCAAGGATTGTCTTAGACATACTGATATCCATTTGAAATAGCTACATCTGCTCTTTCTGTAGTTATCGCGTTCACAAGATTTAGGAAAACCAAAATTCTAGTCCGAGATTTTTCATAGATAAAACTATGGTATCAATTTGAAAAGCATACATCTTTCTTTCTATAGTTATCGATAAGCGTTCACAAGGTAGGCGTTGACGCCACCACTGCCACTGCGCCTGGTGGGGTGACGACAATACCTCTTCAGCCTTTTCGGGGCTGAGAGGTAATAAAAACTCAGAAATGAGGAACTGTAGCTTCCGGACAGTTTAGAGTGCGAAACAAAACAGAGACATATAATGGTGGAGTGGAACAGTCAACCAGCACCCTCTTCATTAAATGCAAGTGCAAATTTTGGCTGAAGAGTAATCTGTGCTAATAAGCCAATTTAGTTTAAAATAGCTGCGATGGACTGGCGATCTGTCCAGGGTGGTACCCTGCCTCTCGCCCAAAGATGCTGGGATAGGCTCCAGCCCCCCCGCGACCCGAAAAGGATTAAGCGGAAGAAGATGAATGAATGAATGAATGAATAGTAAGGCATAGTAGTAAATAATAGTCTGAGTTACAAATGTAAACCAATCTTTTCTCCAAACCCTCTGTATTACACATCATTTATGATACTGTAGATTGAAAAGACATCCAGCTGTCTGGGAACAGGGTGGGGATGGGAAATGGCGGGGCTGAGAGTCTGGGGACTATATGCGGAAACATTATACGCCACTATGTCTGCTCTGGTCATGACAAGACTGACTGTTGGTCTATGACACACTGGTATCCCATCACCTGTTCTCAGCCTGCCATTTCTCTTTTACACATACACACAAATGTATGAGAATTTACCAGATATGATTTGCCTTACTGAGCAACAAACATAGCCATATACTTTCAATCACATTCAAGTCATTTCACACTCCAAGCAAGTTCCAGTGCAGTCTGATCTCAGACACAAATATCATTATCAGTCAAGATGATGACTGCTCGCCTCCACTCTTAATCTTGCACAACCTCCAGCAGTTCAGTCAGTGTTTCTGCTGTCAATTCTTCCATGCAAAGGGCAAAAGTTGTTCGAGGCCTGCCTTTCCTAGTTGTGTCATATGGAGCTTCATACAAGCTGTACTGTTGTATGTGCTGCACTGATCTCAAAGGACGCCCTAGGATTTTCGCTGTGTGCTTTAAAACACCTTATGTATATGTGAACGCTGTCCTGCTCTTAAGATAAGATAAGATAAGATAAGATAAGCCTTTATTAGTCCCACAACGGGGAAATTCCAGGATTGCAACAGCACAGGGATAGCAACACTCAGAGCAACAATCAGAAGGCAAGAAAAAAAACAAGCAAGCAAGAGCAGCTAATAAACATATGTACGTATTACTATAAAATATATATATATACACACACACACAGACACACAGTGCAGAGCATTGTAGCTGGATGGAATAAATATATGAATATATGAACACACAGTGCAGAGCATTGTAGCTAGATGGAATAAATATGTAAATATATAAACACCCACAGTACGGAGCATTGCAGCTAGGTGGAATAAATATGCAAGTATATAAACACACACAGTGCGGAGCAATGTAGCTAGATGGAATAATATGTAGATATATAAATATATAAACACACCCAGTGCTGAGCATTGTAGCTAGATGGAATAAATATGCAAATATATAAACACACACAGTGCAGAGCATTGTTGCTAGATGGAATGAAACAGCATAACCGTCTACTTAGTTATCCTACATGGTATGATTATGTGCCCATACATATTCTCACCCTCCATAGCGACCGGTATGTTCCTAGTTGTATGCCGGAGGGGACCATTGTGTAAGTCTATTGCATCTTTTGCATTCAAAAAACTATTAGTTTGTTACGTCTTTTTGCTATCTCTGCGAGCAGCCCTGCTTAGGTTGTACAGTCTGACAGCCGTTGGTAGGAAGGACCTACGAAACCTCTCGGTTGTGCACCTGGGATGATGTAGTCTGCTGCTAAATGAGCTCCTCAGTGCATTCAGTATGTCCTGCATAGGGTGGAACTCGGACTCCAGCAGAGATGACAGTTTAGCCACCGTCCTTCTCTCTCCTATCTCCTCCATCGGATCAAGGCGCTGCCCCAGGACAGAGCTAGCTTTCTTAATCAGTTTGTTCAGTCTCTTCCTATCGGCTGCAGTAATGCCACTGCCCCAGCAGACCACTCCAAAAGTGATGGCTGATGCCACCACCGTGTCATAGAATGACTTCAGCAGCGCCCCTTGTACACCAAAAGACCTGAGTCTCCTCAGCAGGAACAGCCTGCGCTGTCCCTTCTTGTAGAGTGCATCAGTATTGTGTGACCAGTCTAGTTTATTGTTCAGATGAATACCCAGGTACTTATAGGATGTCACCATCTCGATGTCTGTTCCCTGTATATTTACTGGTACTGTGAGGGGCTGCCCATGCCTGCGGCAGTCCACCACCAGCTCCTTAGTTTTCCTCGCGTTGATCTGGAGGCAGTTCCGATGGCACCAGTCCACGAAGTCCTGGATAAGCCCTCTGTACTCAGCTTCATCTCCATTGGAGATGAGGCCAACGATCGCAGAGTCATCAGAGAACTTCTGTAGATGGCAGTGTGTTGTGTTGTGTGAGAAGTCCGCAGTATAAAGAGTGAACAGGAAGGGAGCCAGCACCGTTCCCTGGGGGGCCCCCGTGCTACTGATGATCGTGTCGGACACACAGTCGGACACACAGATGGTCACTTATCACATGTGGTCAATCCCTCTGACAGTAACAGCTTGTTGCTACAGACACAGGGCTAAATTTGTGAGCATGTTCAATGATAACAAATATCCCTTTCATTATAAAATAATTCAGTTCAAATCAATTTGCAGTCATGTGAAAAAACTGGGACACCCTGTATAACCCTGTGTGTTTTTAACATATTGGGACATATGGATATTTAATATCAATGTTAAAAATACTGGGAGATTCATGCAATACAACTAAACAATTAAAAATGAATTAAAGGCTTTTTATGAATTTTCTGTAAAATGTAATTCTAAACAAATAGTGAGGAATAAATTAGGACACCCCTTTCTTTTTTTAGGACACCCCCACATTCATTCCCACTTACAATGGCTAAAATAAATGTTAAAAAATGCAAATAACAACAAAAACAAGGTTAGACATAGATATATGAACATTTCTTAATAAAGAGCCGAATACTTAATGGGGTGTCCTAATTTTTTTCCACATGACTGTATATATTTCTTTTTTAATGTGATCAATAACACATTACATATTACTTAAATTAACATTAGTCACCCTACTATCTTTGACAGTGATGAAATAAACTCAAACAGAAACTTGGGGGTCATATCTAGCTTCATCCTGTAAATGTAAGTGTATTAAAAATTAAAATTTTGAGTTTGACAAATTTATGAGTCAGATCATGCTCTGAACTGCTATTGTTAAAAGAAAAAAAAACCCTTTAACTAAATGTCAACTTAAATGTAGTATCTGACCACGACTTCACCAACAGAATTCCTCTGACATTTTTTATCTCAACAGTAAACAGTTACAGCGTGGATGGAGCTGTAACTCCATGGTTACAGGGAGAGGGGAGGGGGAACGTTTCATGTTCAGCAACACATGGAGCTTTTACTGAGTTTTTACATGATGTTGGAGGCTACGGAAAGGACCTCCATAACCAGCGACCTCACCGCTGCATCCCAGCAAGGACTACTCTCAGGAGAATGGAGAAAGAAGTGCCTTGGTAAATACTCGGTAAAACATTGAGTTTCACAATAGTGCTTCATTTCGTGGGTACAGACCTGAAATGAAGCTTGTCTGTATGGGGTGGATGTCCTGGCTGTCAGCCGTGTGTGTGTGTGGGGGGGGGGGGCACCTGCTGCATATACTCTGGAGCGGCTGGAGCCACAGAATCTCTGAGAACGATGTTCATGGGACAGCGGAGAGTGGAGTCCGCAGCGGGAGAGCACCCAAGGGCTTTTGTCATAACCTGCCTGGGCGGCCGCTGACACAGCAGTTCAATTCCGCTTTTATCTTATCAAAACAAAACGGTCTCCCTTTTTCACAAATTGTATCAAAAGCCTTTGAGGTCCAGACAGAGAACTTTTGGGGTCCGGATTCGGACCGGATTCCACCAGTTGATGACAATTAAATCCATAAAATCTAGCAATCAAATAGTACTCTCTACCGGAGTGGTGACCCAGTTGGTAGAGCATCCGCCCCACACCCGGGAGGCAGGGGTTCAAATCCCGGCCGGATCATGCCGAAGACCATATAAAAGTGGAACTTCCTGCCGTCCAGCTTGGTGCTCAGCAATAATGGAATGGAGGAGGGAAATCTGTGGCAGCGGCCCTCTGATTCTGCACTGGGGTGTGTGTGATTGACACTGTAGATAGGTAAAGCACAATCTCGTTCTGCTGTACATGATTGGTTGTACGGTTGAATGACAATAAGGGTGATTTAATTTAATTTAATTTTAATTTAATTTAATTTAATTTAAAGGGGTCATTAACTGAAAAATGGTGTTTGTAGGTTTTAACTGTCTGAAATGTCTGTATTGGTCATGTAATTACCCCCCCCAAAAAAAACAACCTAAAATAGTCAATTCACTTTAACACACACACACACACACACACACACACACACACACCCTTTATCTCATTTTTCTCTCCCAGAAACGCCAGAAACATTTTTGACTCTTTCAGGTAAATCGTATACGTCATGATTTGACAAAGCCAACCCACCACCATCCTTGAGACCCGCCCACTGCTCCATTACTGGCCCACCTTGCTGTCTGTCATGTAAATGTAAGGGGTGCTAAAGGTAGCCTATTAGCTCCTGAGCTAACACTGGTACCAGGAGGCTCGCACCAAGCGTGGCTTATATTGTTATTTTCCTCAGATCTTAGTCACCCTGATAGCATCCCTGTTGCCACCTGGTTCACCAGTTCACAATATACCTCGCGTCACTCTGGCCCATCTCGCAATAATTTCACCGTGATTCCACAGCAAATCTCCAGCACCGGCATGCCAGACATGGCAACCGATGTGGCCTACACTGGGACCCGAGCCTGCTGACTGCTGGCTCTCACAGCCAGCTTCCCTACTGTCCTCAAGGGTGCCGCATGACTCTGCTCCACTCTCATGGGCGGCATAGGGGAGCCGCCTCATGGCAGAAAGTCCCCCAGCTGGCCATGGGAGCGGAGCAACGTCCTGCAGAGTGGGACACTGCCCACTGAGATCCCGCAGCTCGGCAAGCTTTGCCTCGGCCAGCATCCTTGGTACCCAGGCCATGTTGGTTGTGGTGATCGGGCGGGAAGGGGGGGGGGCACTGTATCCAGCATGCGGTGCTAGTGATTTGTTGTGGAATCACAGTAAAATTATTGGGGGATGGGCTGGAGTGATGCAAGATACACCATCAACTGTGGATCAGTGAACCAGTGTTGTTCATCTGAGCTAGAAGGATGCTAAAAGCTAAAGGCTAGAAGCTAGTCAGCCAACAGCTTACCGACATAAGAGGGAGGGTGGAGCTGAATAGGTGAAGGATGTTTCATAAAGTGATAGGCTTTAAATCAGAGCGTTTCAAGAAAGCCGGGAAAAATACAAAACAAATTTGCTTCATTAATTAAAAAAATTAAAGAAAATATGGACAAAATATGTCACAAACACTTCATTAAGACATGTGTGCTGTTAAAATGTGGAAAAAGTGCAGTCAGTGACCTCTTTAATGCTGGTAGCCTGCCCACTCCATACAGTGACAGTGTGTGTAATTACTTGAAGCTCGATGTAAACCTACCCAGCACAGCAGAGAAAGCAAAGCTGGGATCAAAGTTATGAAGACACCCATAAGGGTTCAGTGACGTGCTTGATTGCATAATCCCTGCCATCACTGTTAGAGATGGTATCTGGGGTCTGACATGTGTGAGAAGCTTTGAGCAGCTTCTATGAAAGTTAAGTGCTGCTGGATTCTTTAAAAAATGCACACCTGGAATGGAGTGAGAAGGAAAAGTCGGGTGGAAAATGCTGCCTTTATTTCATTTTCCCCTTTGGTCACTTTGGCAAGTTGTCTGTTCCCATTCCTGAGGTTCAGTACGAGTTCACAGAACACGCCGTCAACTTCCAGAAATAAACTGTTTGCTCATGCGTGGGTGTGATGAAATAGTTTGGCTCCCAATCCAGAGACGAGAGTTTTCTCTGCCCCTACCACGCTCTGTGAATTCCTCTCAGAATGGGCCAGTGAGATTTCTAGAAGGAAACAAAGGCTGTTGATAAACCGGGCTTGTAAGAGTGAAAAAGAAGATCGGATCCACTTTTGAGTTTTATTTCTAGAGCGGCAAGTATTAATAGACCTCACCTGGCAGCGCAGTCCAACCGCATCAGGCTCAGACCAAATAGTAACACCGATGCTTTTAAATCTAGGCCTTAAGTGTGCCCCGCTCACCAAATGGCTACTGAAACAAACCGAGACAAGTTAATATTTAATATGAAAAACCGTGGGAAACAGTGCTGAAGTTTCAGCAGTAAATGGCACCACTATTCCTGACTTTTCATATTTCCCCTGAGCTGCCCCACCTCTTCCATACTGCAATGTACACAGGAGAGCTCAGCTTCACTGAGGGCGGAATCACTTTTCCTTTTCCACTGTGTCTTTTTCCCTCCACACTGGAAAAGCCCCTGTTATGCTGAGCACCAGATCCAGTGTACTCCTACGTGCCTGCATTCCTAGACAATATCCACAATACCGGAACCTTTCACCGCCTCTTCCAGGAATGCTGATTTCCAGTCCAGCTTTGAATCAGGCCTTGTTAAGGCAAAAAGCACAAAGGAATTCTATGAATAATATTTACCATTATACAACCTCAGTCATCTGACAATACTAGATACAGAACCATGAAGGCAACCCCAATACAAAGAAAAACAAAGTCACACTTTGACCCAAATTCAAACAGCTATTTAATTCATGCAGCCATGCGTCTTTATCAATGCAACTACCCAGCCAGCCTGTCCATGTGGGCCCCACAATAGGTTAAATCTGGGCTGTCTTATGGGTCCGTGTGGGTTTGTCCATGGGTTCCATGTTGGCTCTATCTCCGTTTGCCCACATGGACTTATCTGTGGTACAGGTAAGCAGGTAATCCTTTTACCCACTTTAAACCCCACTGGGCCCCGCATACAGTGGTGTGAAAAAGTGTTTGCCCCCTTCCTGATTCCTCATTTTTTTGTACGTTTGTCACACTTAAATGTTTCAGATCATCAAACAAATTTAAATATTAGACAAAGATAACACAAGTAAACACAAAATGCAGTTTTTAAATGATGGTGTTTTTTATTAAGGGTAAAAAAAAAAAAAAAAAAATCCAAACTAACATGGCCCTGTGTGAAAAAGTGACTGCCCCCTTGTTAAAACATAAATTAATGGTGGTTTATCACATCTTTGGAAAGCTGAGTTCAATTTCTCTAGCCACACCCAGGCCTGATTACTGCCACACCTGTTCTCAATCAAGAAATCACTTAAATAGGACCTACCTGACAAAGTGAAGTAGACCAAAAGATTCTCAAAAGCCAGACATCATGCTGCCATCCAAAGAAATTCAGGAACAAATGAGAAACAAAGTAATTGAGATCTAGCAGTCTGGAAAAGGTTATAAAACCATTTCTAAAGCTTTGGGACTCCAGCGAACCACAATGAGAGCCATTATCCACAAATGGCGAAAACATGGAACAGTGGTGAACCTTCCCAGGAGTGGCCTGCCTACCAGAATTACCCCAACAGCGCAGCAACAACTCATCCAAGAGGTCACAAAAGACCCCATAACAACATTCAAAGAACTGCAGGCCTCACTTGCCTCAGTTATGGTCAGTGTTCATAACTCCATCATAAGAGACTGGGCATAAATGGTCTCCATGGCAGAGTTCCAAAACGAAAACCACTGCTGAGCAAAAAGAACATAAAGGCTTGCCTCAGTTTTGGCAGAAAACATCTTGATGATCCCCAAGACTTTGGGGAAAATACTCTGTGGACTGACGAGACAAAAGCTGAACTTTCTGGAAGGTGTGTGTCCCATTAAAAGTAACACAGCATTTCAGAAAAGGAAATTCATACCAACAGTAAAATATGGTGGTGGTAGTGTGATGGTCTGGGGCTGTTTTGCTGCTTCAGGACCTGGAAGACTTGCTGTGGTAAATGGAACCATGAATTCTGCTGTCTACCAAAAAATCCTCAAGGAGAATGTCCGGCCATCTGTTCATGACCTCAAGCTGAAGTGCACTTGGGTTTTGCAGCAGGACAATGATCCAAAACACGCCAGCAAGTCCACCTCTGAATGGCTTAAGAAAAAGAAAATGAAGACTTTGGAGTGGCCTAGTCAAAGTCCTGACCTGAATCTGATTGAGATGCTGTGGCATGACCTTAAAAAGGTGGTTCAAGCTTGAAAACCCTCCAATGTGCCTGTATTACAATTCTGCAAAGATAAGTGAGCCAAAATTCCTCCACAGTGCTGTAAAAGACTCATTACCAGTTATTACAAACACTTGATTGCAGTTGTTGCTGCTAAGGGTGGCCCAACCAGTTATTAGGTGTACGGGGGAAAATCACCTTTTCACACAGAGGTTGGTTGGTTTGGATTTTTTTTTTCCCTCAATAATAAACACCTTCATTTAAAAACTGCATTTTGGGACTTCCGGGAAGATGGCGGAGAGACATAACACTTAAACAAAGAGCTCTCCCTAGCCGGATTAAAAATCATCGGTAAATGGCCAACTCGACATAAACGAATCAATAAACTAAGGGATGAAAACACGAAGGAACCGGGCACAAGGACAAAAACAGGGTAAAATTGAAGAATTCCTCTCCAACAACGCAGGAAAAACCGCTGTACGCAAAGCCCAAAAAAACGAGATGTCCACAGCAGTGAAAATGGAGGACGCCAGACTCGACAACATGAACGCTGGCATCGCCAGTTTGGGTGAAGAGTTAAGAGAATTCAAGCGACAGCTACAACAGGATTTAGCGGCTCTTAAGGAGGAACTGAAAAAAGAAATTAAGGAGGAAATCATGGACCTCCGAAGAGAAATGGAGCGTAAATTAACGGAAAACATGGAGGAGCTGCGCTCCCAGCGGGCGTGTATGACAGAAGCGCAGACCCGAATTTCGGAACTAGAAGATTGGAAAAGCGAGGCAAACGAACAACTACAGACCCTGACGACGCAAACGCAGAGGATGCAGGAGAAAATAAACGACTTGGAGAGCAGATCCCGACGAAGCAATATGCGCATCTTTGGAATTCCGGAGGGCATTGAAGGCAACTCGATGACAAAATTCATGGATCAGTTCTTAAAAAAAGAACTGGAAATACCCGGAGAAACGGATCTGCAGATTCAACGGGCGCACAGAACACCGGCACAGAACCCGAAAACAAACTCTCCACCCAGGTCAGTTGTGGTAAACTTTGTGAAATATGACATAAAGGAAAGAATCCTGACGCAAGCATGGAAAAAAAAGATACGAATCGGCGACAAACAGGTATTTTTTGACCATGACTACCCGACAGAAATCGTGCAGCAGCGGAAGAAATATGCCAATATTAAAAAAACGCTGAAAGAGAAAAAAATTAGATTCCAAACGCCGCTAACGAAAATGAGGATTCATTGGGAGGAAGGCACAAGAACCTACAACACGGCCGAAGAGGCAGCGCGGGATATGATGGAGCGGGGCCTTGAGGTGAGCGTGCCGAAGGAGACGGCTGGAGCAGCGGCGGCCCTGAACGCACCACGACAGACGGAGTGGAGACGAGTGAACGGCGGAAGAAGGGGGAGAGACGTAGAGCAGCGGGCCCAGGACAAGCTACAAGGCTTTCAACTGAAAGCCTAGATCATAACAAAGATTAAGAAAGGCACAGAAGAAATGAAGGCCAAGAAGACAAGGTAAAAGAGAAACAGACGGCTAGGAGAGGTTTAAGTGATATTTGTTGGACATTTCTAGACTTATGACTATTACTTTGATAGTAATTAGAAGTCTAGGGAGGGCCCTTCACTCTGTGAAGACAAACCCCCCACCCACCAACAGGGACCAGTGGGCAGAAGAAAGGCCCAAAGTACGGAGGTCGAGTTTTTTTAATGTGTTTTTATATAAATATGTGTTATTTTTGTTGTTAAAGGGGCTAGGAGCACAAGTTAAAAAAATGGAAAAACATGAATATGGGTAAAAATCTTAAGATAATGACACTAAACGTGAATGGTCTGAACTCACCTGTTAAAAGGGAAAGAATAATAAGAAAATTCAAGAAGGTATAAAGCTGAAATTATATTTATGCAAGAGACACATTTGAGCAAGGCAGAACATGTG
Organism: Pholidichthys leucotaenia; assembly: GCA_020510985.1. Taxonomy (NCBI): domain Eukaryota; kingdom Metazoa; phylum Chordata; class Actinopteri; order Cichliformes; family Pholidichthyidae; genus Pholidichthys; species Pholidichthys leucotaenia. Next base: position 449,914,239 of record CM035837.1, on the reverse strand, counting down.
AAACTAAAGAGATTTGGCTATAAGAACTCCTACTACAGTTCATTTAAGGGAGGAGCAAAAAGGGGGGTTATGATACTAATCTCAAACAAAATACAATTTGAAAGTGAACAGGAAATCCAGGATAAAGAAGGCAGGTATGTAATAATAAAGGGAAGAATAGATGGTATGCAGATCACATTAGTGAACATCTATGCCCCACCAGAAAGTGACAAGGGTTTTTTTCAACATCTGTTTGATCTCATAGCAACACACAGTGAAGGAGTCCTAATTTGTGGAGGAGACTTAAATGCTGTCATGGATCATGAAGTTGACACAACAAGTGTTAAGAAGACAAAAAAACATGTAACAAAGTTCATAAGAACCTCACTGGCAGAAATGGGTATGGTAGACATATGGAGGGACCTACACCCACTCGAAAAAGACTATACACATTATTCAGCAGCCCATAAAGTACACTCTAGAATAGATTACTTCCTTATGAATGAAGGTGACAGACACAGGGTGAGAAATTGTTGGATTGGAGGGGCAGAAATATCAGATCATAATCCTATATACATGGAAATATATTTAAACAATAGAAAACGACAAACAACATGGAAACTTAACATAGGACTGTTAAATGATGAGAAAATGAAAGAAAGAATAAAAATAAACATAAACGAATATATCCAAGAGAATGACAATGAAGAAGTGGACCCAACAATACTATGGGACGCACTAAAAGCCGTGTTAAGGGGTAAATTAATTGTTGAAACAGGAAAAGCAAATAAGACTAAGCTGGAAGCGTATGAACAAAGATGTGAGAGACTGAGGGAACTAGAACGTAAACATCAAAGCACAAATGATCCAAAAATATATCAAGAAATTAAAGAAGAAAAAACAAAGATAAAAGAAACACAAATGGATGAAATTGAAAGGAAAAATAGATATCTAAAGCAAAAATATTATGAAACGGGGCCAAAAGCCACAAAACTGCTGGCAAAACGGTTAAGAAAACAACAAACAATGAATAATGTATACAAGATTAAAGACCCCACCACAAATAAAACCACAGTTAACCCAGAAAACATCGAAGAAATTTTCCATAATTTCTACCAAGAACTATACTCGCAACCTGAAGAAACAAATACTAAAGATATCAAAAAATTTCTAGACACATTGGACTTGCCATCAATAGGAAATCAACAAAATGAAAAACTAACAGCAGAAATAACAACACAAGAGATCAGAGATGTGATTAAGTCACTTAAAAACGGTAAATCACCAGGTAGTGATGGATACCCATCTGAGTTTTATAAACTGTTTATAGAAGAACTCATGCCACAACTCCTAAAGTCATTTAATTGGACGCTGAACAACAACAAAATACCTCCAACATGGAACGAAGCAATCATTTCAGTTATTTTAAAACCAGGGAAAGATAAAGAACAATGCGGAAACTATAGACCAATCTCTTTATTAAATGTAGATTATAAAATATACACAACAATTATATGTAAACGAATAAAGACATTCTTGACGGAATTGATAGAAGATGATCAAACTGGATTCATAGAGGGACGCCAAACACATGACAATATCAGGAGAACAATACATATAATTAACCAAATACATAAAGAAAAGAAAAGCGCAGTAATAATGAGTTTAGACGCAGAAAAAGCATTTGACAGGGTTAACTGGAAATTCCTATATAGTGTACTGGAGCGCTTTGGATTTAACGAAAAATCAGTACAATGCATAAGGACGCTATATCAAGAACCTGTGGCAAGAATCAAGATAAACGGTAGCTTAACAGACAAAGTAAATATACAAAGATCAACTAGGCAGGGATGCTGCTTATCGCCCACCTTGTTTGCTCTGTTCATAGAACATTGGCTCAAGCGATACGACAAAATAAGAAATTAAAAGGTGTAACAATAAAGGGGGCGGAACACAAGATTGGGCTATTTGCAGACGATATTATAGTTTACCTTGAACAACCAGATAAATCAATAATGGAAATGATGAACTTGATAGAAAATTTTGGAAAATTATCAGGATACAAGATAAACATAACAAAAACACAAGTACTGACATTCCACTATAACCCTCTAAACCAGATAACTGATAAGATCAAACTAAACTGGAAGCAAAAAGAAATAAAATACCTTGGAGTGAACATACCTAAAGACCTAAGCAAAATATATAAAGCAAACTATGATAGGTTGGAACAAGAAATAAAAAAAGATATTGATAGATGGTCAATCTTAAATATGGATCTGAATTCAAAAATTGAGACAGTCAAAATCAGCATACAACCTAGATTACTTTACCTCTTCCAGGCTATACCAACAGAGATTCCAGATGCCCAATTCTCAAAGTGGGACAGGATGATATCGAGATTTGTTTGGGGAGGTAAAAAACCAAGAGTGAAATATAAAACCCTCCAATTACCAAAAGAGAAAGGAGGCATGGGCCTACCGAGTCTAAAGGAATATTACTACTCAGCACAAATAAGATATATCATATGTTGGTGCGACGAGGGATATGAGGCAAAATGGAAAGAAATGGAAAAGGAAATTGAGGGACTCCCAGTACAAAGCATAATAGGGGATAAAGATGCATATAAGCAAATCAAACAAATAGACCCAATCACTAAATTTACTTTAGAACTGTGGTATAAAATAGTACAAAAATATAATATAAGGGAAGACATAAAACTATTGAAATGGGTAGCATTTGACAGTCAGTTTGAACCGGCAAAACAAGATAGGGGATACAAAAATCTGGTGAACAAGGGAATCACAGCATGGGGCAATATCGGAAAAAAAGATCTCGGGAGCTTTGTAAATATCAGGAGAAAATTTAAATTAGAAAGATCGGAATTTTTCAGATATCTGCAGATGAGAGATTACTATATGAAGAAGATTAGGCATAACCTCCAAACAGATGTGAACGAGATTATACAACTTATTTTAAGCTCATATGCAGGAAATAAAATAAGAATTATTTCAAAACTATATCAGAAACTTATGACAAACAATCATACAAGTAACTATATAAAGGAGAAATGGGAGAAAGAGCTCAATTTAAACATAACAGAAGAAAGCTGGCAGGAAATATGGAAAACACAACACACATCAACAAATTCAAGGGCATGGAGGGAATTTGGATGGAAAAACCTGATTCGCTTTTTCATTACACCACAGATTCAAGGAAAATATACAAATACCCAATCTTTATGCTGGAGGGGATGTGGGGCTCAAAATGCAGACCACTCACATATGTTTTGGAAATGCTACAAAATATCATCATTTTGGAAATCTATGCATGTGACAATACAGAGGATATTAGGATATAATATACCAATGAACTGTAACCTGATGTACTTATGTGATCTTAAAAAAGACAGTGTTATACAGGCTGAGGACAGATATCTAGTTAAAATCTTGTTGATTGCATGTAAAAAAACTATCACAAAAAAATGGCGATCAGAAGTTCTTCCTGACCAAGAACAATGGACTGACATTGTTGAGGACATACGTATGATGGAAAAACTAACATATCGACGAAGAATGCAAGAAGGAATATGGGAGAAAAAATGGCGGAAATGGACACACTACAAAGTGCAACAACGAGGCAGAAATTGAAAGAATAACCAAAGACACTGAAAAAACCAGAAGAATTAAGAGATGGAAACTAAAAACTTGATGCTCCAACATTTGTCCCCCCCCCCCCTTTTATTTTTTATTTTTTTTTATTTTTTATTTTTATTTTGTTTATTTTTTTTTATTTTTCCCTACCCTAACCCCTTTGTTTTTTAAATGTAGAATGTGATCTGAATGCATTATATATGATGAAAAATGAATAAAAATCTAAGTTACAAAAAAAAAAAAAAAAAAAAACTGCATTTTGTGTTTACTTGTGCTATCTTAAAATTTGTTTGATGATCTGAAACATCGAAGTATGACAAATGTACAAAAAAATGAGAGATCAGGAAGGGGGCAAACACTTTTTCACACCACTGTAGGTTTAAGACTGCGTGTCCACCAAACCTGTTTTTTCAGCTGTGGGCGACTATCTTCTATTCATTCTCTATGTAGTCCAGCACCTATAGCACAGAGCACTCGGCGTTGAAACGCTCTCGGCGGTGGCTGCTTTTTGTCGCGGCGCTCAGGGCGCTCAGAGTTGAAAAAATTTCAACTTTTCAGACTGCAGCTGAGCTCGTTAATGTCAGACCTTTCTAAACAGCCAATCAGAATAAGGAAGGGCGGGACATAGGACACCGGTACAGTCTGTACTCAGACTCCTGTTTTCCGTGTCATCTTATTTTGCATCCAGAGCTGCTACCAATGCTAGAATACGTTTCCTGTCCATCGTTATTTAGAGACTGTCCCTATTGATTATTAAATAAACTGTTAAATGTTAAGTGTATTTTTATTGCCAACCACATGTTTGCACCTGGTACTATGGAAGCTTCCACCGCACCAAGTGCTGCCGCCGCCAGTGGCAGCACCATGTGAGGCACTCTCTCTCTCCAGACAGACTCCAGCAGGCAGTTAGTGGCGGAAGCATTTGGATGAATTGCTAAATACAGCCATGACAGTGAGCACTGAAAGGGCACAAAGCAGGTCATTTCCTTCTGAGCGGAGTATTTATGATACTGACAATTGAGCTCAGAGAGCAAAACAATTACTGCATAGTGTATTGCTTGTTTCAATGTGATTTTTCGAACAGCGGCAAAAATCCAAAAATCACGAAGCCAAGAGCCACGCAGGGTCCTGTACGGAGGCTGTCCTGTTTAAATAAGCTGAATGTCACTACAGTCTCCAGTCCACACACCCTGTAGTTGAAATACTGGAGTTACTGCCACAGCTTTATGAAAATGATTTTTTTTTTTTTTTAAACAGAATCAGCAGTTCATGCCAAGAAAGACCGGAACTTCGCACAATTGTCACACACGCACATAAAGTTGAGAGTGGAGCTGCAGTGAGTTTCTCACAGATGTCATCGTTTGCCACATAAGTCATGAACCTGTTTAAATTACGAGACCACAGGGTCCTAAAAACATTTGCAATAATACCGCATATCACGGTGTTGAGCCATCCACCGTCACCGCAGGGAAAATTCCTCCACCTTGACAGCCCTATGAAAATAGGTAAACAGGTAAGATAGATTTGTTTATTTGACAGGGACAGTGCAATAAACATAGACAATTAATCAATGACAATCAATCTGATGTGTTGCACAAAGAGTGTATAGCTATTAGCTAATTTGCAACTCTTGTCCCTGGAATGTGGCATGCCCATGTAGGCAAACACAAATGGGACCAACTTGGAATCCATGGACAAACCCCCATGGACCTACAAGACCACCCAGATTGAACCTTTGGTGGTGCCCACATGGACCTGCTGGCTGGGTAAACATATGAACATTTGTCAGGCATTCTATCAATATTAAGAAAGTTGGTAATATGACCAAACTAGTGCTGTCAACATTAGCGCGTTAACCTCACAATAATGCCAACAATTTTTTTGATTGCGGTTAATCATAGGGAGAAGAAAACAGCGGGGCAGAATAAAAAAAAAACCCGAAACTTTTAAAACCTTGGTACTTTTTCCAGGTAATTATGGTAAAAGTGTTCAAATCAGTTTGCTGTCATAATATGTGGACATATGGACTGCATCAATGCACAATCCAACTCTGGAAATGTGGTTACGGTTGGACAGTTTCCAGCCACCTGCGGATGTAAGCTGCAAAGAAGAAGAAGAAGAAGAAGAAGAACAGAAAGCCTGTTTCTGGTCTCACAGTTACCAGTATATTTTCATGGCACAGAGTCCTCATTTTGTTTCATTCTAGGTGTTCGGGTTGGTTTGCTTTAGTATTGCTGTTGTACTATGCGGACATGTAGATCGTGTCAATGCGCAGTTCCAACCTGGGTACTGGAAAGAAGAGAAGAGAGGAGAGGCAGAAGCAATGCTAACAGCTAGGCTAAGAGCTGGGCAAACACCATCATCCATCAGTTCTGTTGAGCACATCTTAAAAGGGCAGTACACGAAAGCTGTTTCTCACACACACACACACACCAGGAAGAAGGGAAGAACCAAAACAGCCAACATGAGCAAGATTGTGTCTGTTTTGTGTCCTGACAAGGGATCTGTGATATGACGACATACTGTATATCCGATGACACGACAAAAAGTCTATGGTTTCTTATAAAACTATCGATTATATCGAGGCATTGCAAAATGCACTGTTTACAGCAGTGTCTTTATGTCATTCTGGTGACGGCTTATGGTCTGTCCCAGCATGACCCAACATGGTGACCTCCACAAGAAGCAAGCATGTCAAAGACTATGGAGAGCGTTTACTAATTAGGGATGCTGTAGAGGGTGTAAGGGAAGGATGTGGAGGCAAGGCACGAGCGTAGGTCGACAAGTTCTTTATTCACCCTCTAACATAAATACAGCCTGTGGACCCCAGCGTGTCAGGTAGGAGAGTTGCTGCGTTGCTGAGGCATGTATAACATGCTCTTTTATATACGTTATACAGACAGAGAGAATGCATAGCACATTAGCATAGTGATTGTCATCTAATACACATCAGTCAATACACATCATTAGCATGACATCAGCTAGCGCCCGGCCCGGACGTCCTCTCTGAGGACGCATACATAACAGCCCCGTCTGATTGACCCCTGGGGCTCTCTGTCCGTATGTAAATTGTCCTCCGTTTCCTCCAGTCCCGATGAGTGTGAGATAATGTCCGTCCGCAGTGTGCTGGGTCACCACACGGCTCCCCCCAGAACACTCAGAAGGGGCTGTGACCCCCCGGTCATTTGGGCTCCAGCTCCAGTAGAACTGTCCTGCTGTAGAGGAGTGTCGGAGGGCATATCAGTCCGTGGGAGGGACGGAAAAGACAGTGTGCACCGCTCCGAGTTCCAGCACGTTGAACGGCCGTGGATCGTGGGCGCACGGGTCTGGTGCGCGTCGTGCGTAATGGAACAAACCGGCGATCGGCCGGCTTTAGGGAGTGAGGTGCGGGAAGAGCGATGTGGAGGAGGAGGGAGAGGGGGGTGGGAATAAGTGAGTGCCAGCCCGGGACGTCAAAAAGTGTCTGGGCCGCGCAAAAATTGCGTGTGGATCCGCCATGGTGAGGGACTTTCCCGGTAAACCTGGCGGTGATCCGCGGCGGCTGTGAAAAAAAATTAAGTCTCTGACTCCTCTTGCGGCTCAGTCCTGCGAGGATGTGGGGAAGGTGAACAGCCAAATTTCCCAAGATTACGTAGTGGCTGTGAAAAAAAAAAAACTGAAGCTGTGTGAAGGACTTGGCGGTTTGGCTTTAGGTGCGGAAGCAGCCCTAAAGTCATCAGGGAAAGCAATCGGGTAAATTCCCGTTGTGCGCCGTGGCTGAGAAACCCATACAAAGTCCCGTGTGCGGGGTGCACGTCGGCTTCAGGTGCGTGAGCAGCCCTAATGGCTCCGAGGATGGCGATCGGCTGTATTTCTCGGGCATGTGCAGTGGCGGAGGACGATGTATAAGTCCGTGGAGGTGGTTTGTCCCTGGTGCATGGCGCGTGCCTGGCACAGTGACCACATAGCTGGAAGCTGTCCTCGTAATCCTGCGGTGTGTGCGCGGGGCTTCTGTGCGCAGAAAGTCCGCTGTCAGGAGTTGATTCAGGGGTTGGGGAGCTTGATGGAAATCAACGCAGACAGCGCCGATGATCTTCCCCGTTCAAGCTGTTTCTGTGAATTGCTCGTGTCGCTGATCCTCATGCGTCTCGGTCCCAGCGCCGCACTCTCCGTCCAGCCCTGGAGGTCGCCATCGTGGAGTGAGGATAAGGCGAGTGCGCTCCAGTGTGGATGCGAAGGATGTAGGCGATCCCCGGTGTCTGAAATCCACAGCGCAGTGAAAGGGAGCAGACGGTCATCCCACGTCAGTTCACCATGTGGTGTGCGGCGTAAAGGAGAGACAGTTCATCTCCGTCAGGTCACCGATGTGGAGAAAAAGGAGTCCACAGTGCGGCGAATGGGAGAGATAGTCCATTTCATGTCAGGTCACCAATGCAGAGGGTGTAAGGGAAGGATGTGGAGGCGAGGCACGAGCGTAGGTCGACACTGGTTCTTTATTCACCCTTTAACATAAATACAGCCTGTGAACCCCAGCATTGCCCGCTGGAGCCGCGTGTCTGGTAGGAGAGTTGCTGCGTTGCTGAGGCATGTATAACATGCTCTTTTATACATGTTATACAGACAGAGAGAATAAGATAAGATAAGATAAGCCTTTATTAGTCCCACAATGGGGAAATTCCAGGATTGCAACAGCACAGGGATAGCAACACTCAGAGCAACAATCAGAAGGCAAGAGAAAAAACAAGAGCAGCGAGTATACATATGTACATATAAATATATATACAGTATATACAGACACACAGTGCGGAGCATTGTAGCTAGCTGGGATAGGTTATACAAATATATAAACACAGTGCGGAGCATTGTAGCTGGATGGAATAAATATATGAGTATATAAACACACAGTGCGGAGCATTGTAGCTGGATGGAATAAATATATGAATATATATACACACAGTGCAGAGCATTGTAGCTAGATGAAATAGATATGTAGATATATAAACACACACAGTGCGGAGCATTGTAGCTAGATGGAAAAAATATGTAAATATATAAACACAGTGTGGAGCATTGTTGCTAGATGGAATAAATATATAAATATATATATATATAAACACACACAGTGCGGAGCATTGTAGCTAGATGGAATAAATATATGCATGGCATATATTTATCAAGGCATTTCCCCAGGACAGAGCTAGCTTTCTTGATCAGTTTGTTCAGTCTCTTCCTATCGGCTGCTGTAACGCCACTGCCCCAGCAGACCACTCCAAAAGTGATGGCTGATGCCACCACCGTGTCGTAGAATGTCTTCAGCAGCGCCCCTTGTACACCAAAAGACCTGAGTCTCCTCAGTAGGAACAGCCTGCGCTGTCCCTTCTTGTAGAGTGCGTCAGTATTGTGTGACCAGTCTAGTTTATTGTTCAGATGAACACCCAGGTACTTGTAGGATGTCACCATCCCGATGTCTGTTCCCTGTATGTTTAATGGTGCTGTGAGGGGTTGTCCTTGCCTGCGGCAGTCCACCACCAGCTCCTTAGTTTTCCTCGCGTTGATCTGGAGGCAGTTCCGATGGCACCAGTCCATGAAGTCCTGGATAAGTCCTCTGTACTCAGCTTCATCTCCGTTGGAGATGAGGCCGACGATCGCAGAGTCGTCAGAGAACTTCTGTAGATGGCAGTGTATTGTGTTGTGTGAGAAGTCCGCAGTATAAAGGGTGAACAGGAAGGGAGCCAAAACCGTTCCCCGGGGGGCCCCCGTGCTACCGATGATCGTGTCGGACACACAGTCCCGGGTTGTCACAAACTGTGGCCGGTTAGTGAGGTAGTCCAGGATCCATGATGACAGGTGCTGGTCCACCCCTGCGCACAGCAGTTTGTCCTTCAGGATCATCGGTTGGATGGTGTTGAAAGCACTGGAGAAGTCAAAGAACATGATCCTCACCGCATTCCCGGGCTTCTCCAGGTGGGACAGAGAACGGTGAAGGAGGAAGATCACCGCATCCTCCACCCCAATGCCATGCTGGTAGGTGAACTGGAGTGGATCCATCGCTGGTCCCACCAGGGGACGGAGGTGAGCAAGGAGCAGTCTCTCCAGGGTCTTCATCATGTGGGACGTCAGGGCCACTGGTCTGTAGTTGTTCAGATCTTTGGGGTGGGAAGTTTTTGGTACAGGTACCACACAAGATGTTTTCCACAACTGTGGTACCCTCCCAAGCTTCAGGCTCAGGTTGAAGATGTGCTCCACAATCCCACACAGCTGGTCTGCACAGGACTTGAGGAGCTTTGCGCTGATGCCATCCGGTCCAGACGCCTTCCTCGCCTTGATCTTCCTCAGCTCCGTCCTCACCTGGGTCTTAGTGAGGGTCAGGTTGGGTGGCTGTGTGTTGGGAGGGGGGGTGATGGTGGAGTGGGGTGTGGGCAGCAGGACTCGATGTCTTCAGAGGCAGCAGTGGTTGTTGTGCAGTCGGGGGGGAGGGCGGTTGGTCAAACCTATTAAAAAACAGGTTCAGATTGTTCGCCCACTCCCTGCCCCCTGAGGCCTGGGGGGAGGTATTCTGGAGCCCAGAGATGGTTTTAAGGTTTCTCCAGACCCCACCGATGTCGCTCTGTTGCAGCTTGTCCTCCGTCTTCTTCCTGAAGCTGTCCTTGCCTTCTCTGATCTTCCTCCTCAGCTCCCTCTGTACGAACTTCAGCATCTCCCTGTTCCCCGACCTGAAGATCCTCTTCTTCTCTCTCAGAAGTGTTTTTATCTCAGGGTTGATCCAGGTTTTGTTGTTTGAGCAACACCGTATGGTCTTGGTGGGTACGGTGTTGTCCACACAGAAGCTGATGTAGTCCGTGATGGTGTGAGTGAGGCCATCGATGTCCTCACCATGTGGATCGCAGAGCTGCTCCCAGGCAGTGGTTTCAAAACAGTCCTTTAGAGCGTCCATTGCCTCCTCAGACCATAACTTCACTGTGCGCATAACCGGAGGTTGTTTGTGCACTAGGGGTTTGTACACCGGCCGGAGATGAACCAAGTTGTGATCCGATCTCCCGAGTTGGGGGAGTGGAGATGAGGTGTACTCCTCCTTAGTGTTTTCGTAGAATAAGTCCAGTGTTTTATTGTCTCTAGTGTGGCATGTGACATACTGGGTGAACGTGGGTAGAATGGGAGACAGTGAAACATGGTTGAAGTCACCTGAGATGAGGAGAAGAGCATCTGGGTGTTCTGTCTGCAGCTTGCCAGTAACTGAGTGGATGACGTCACGCACTGTCCCAGCATTCGCCGTCGGATTTGCATAAATAACAATGCAGATCACATGGGAGTATTCCCTCGGGAGATATGTAGGCCGCATGCTAACAGCTAGCAACTCCATGTCTTTGTTGCAGTGTTGTTTAACCGTGATATGTCCCGGTCTGCACCAGTTGTTACTGACATACATTATCACTCCACCGCCCCTTGCCTTCCCACTGTCTGGTGTTCGGTCTGCCCGTATTGCGTGGAAACCCTCCAGTTCAATGTTAGCATCTGCTGCTAGTTCAGTTAGCCACGTCTCCGTGAATAGCATAAGGCAGCACTCCCGGTATATGCTCTCGTAGCAAGAGATAGCCGCTAGCTCATCTGTTTTTCCTAGTATCGATCGTACATTCCCCATAACAACGGATGGGACGGTGGGTCTGTACCTTATATTCCTTGCCCGCCGTCTTGCCCCAGCTCGACAACCACGCCGTTTCCGTCTTATCTCTCCCAGTATGTCGAGTTTTTCCGTTAGCATCGTGGGCCGGTTAAGTACTAACAGCTGGTCTCTATTATACTGCCTCCTGCACGAAACAGTGGCTCCGTCCACTGGCTCAGGAGACATTTGGGCGATCTACGTGTTTGGATGGAATAAACGTGACGCTGGATCAGAAAGATTGGCAAGAGAGCCAGATAGTAAATAAATAGAAATAGGCAGAAATTGATCCGCTGTTGCAAAAGGCAGCCTACTCGTGTGGTGCCGGAAGTCGAAGACCAGAACAAGGATTCAATATACCCTACCCGGTATGGGGTTACCGGGGCCCCACCCTGGAGCCAGGCCTGGGGTAGGGGCTCGATGGCTAGTGTCTGGTGACCGAGTTTCCACCCATGGGACACGGTCGGGCTCAGCCCGAAGGAGTTACATACTATGTATACTATGTCATACTATGTATGACAGGTACAAACAGGTGGAGGCAACCATATAGAGAGCCTAAATCCTGGCCCCTCTACTTCCGCACATGGACCCTTAAATCAGAAAAAATCTCCATTGAAATGAATGGCAAGAGAGAAATTATCTTTTGATCCTGATCGAATTTTGCCACAAGTTACACATATGATGTTTGTCAATTTAAAAGATAATCTTCCACATAAATAATGGAGTAGGTTGTTAACTGTTAAGGTATAAGGTTGTGAAAATATGAAAATAAAAAGAATACAAACAGAAACACATACCTTATGCCATCGCTTTCAAAGAGTGCAAAACAATACCTTTGTGTTGTTTGTTTCCTCTTTGGATCTTTCTTTCACAGGTCAGGAAGCAGGAGGTGAGCTTTGATAGGGAAGCCGCCATGATCGTGTTTAGATAGATCGATGTATTGTATTGATCCCAAACTGGGAAATTACAGTGTTTAGTGATGAGGGATGATAGGAGATGCTGTTCGCCAAAACTTCACAAAAACTTAATATTACTATGTTATTATACAACAGCCGACAACTTTAATTACGTGGAAAATCATCCATCTATAAATGTACGAAATCTGTGTGTGTTCCTCACATATCTGTCAAATTGTTCGTCAGAGTGGCCTCAGATTTTTTAAGTACTTTGCTGAGGTTAGGAGGGTGTACATCCCCGACTATGGAGTTGTTCAGTCAAGTAATTTTTATCAATAAAAGTTTAGCCACCACTCTCCCTTCTCATGCTCTGATTTCTAAAAGTGTGGGCGGGGTTTTGGATAGACTCCGTATTGATTGGGTAATATGCGACATCATGACATCAGTAACCACAGCGCTCTGTGAGCAAAACAAGGAAGCCAAAAGTGACAAATTTGACTAGAAAAAGATAATGCTGAAGATTTAATGCTTAAAGAATTATACCATAAAGTTGCCATAATTGCGTAGGTCTAAAGGACAATTCGGCATATGTGAAGAATACGAAGAGCGTGAACAGACTGGGCAGAGTATCAGCAGGGACCTGGGTCTGACAAACAACACCAGTGTATCCAACAAAGAACATGCCAGCAGAAGCAGCAGCCTGACTGGGCAGACCACGGTCCTTCGTGGGGAGGCACGCCCAGCCTGCCCAGTCAGTAGTAGACGGGAGTCCTGACTGCTGCTTCACCTGTGTGGTACCACTGTCCTTTGCAGAACCATGAGCCCCCCCGTGTGAGTATCTAAAAATTAAAAACTTAACAATACCGCCAAAATTGTGAAGCAGAATGGCCTGAATGACTTAACAGCCAAACCCAAGACAGAAAAATGCCTAAATAACAAAATAACTCATTTTTAGTTAAATATTTACTGACAAATGGGCAACACTGATGCAACAGTTGCAGTCAAATGGGTCCTTCTGCTGTGTATAATAATGCTGGGTGTTTTGTAGTTAATTCGGTTGATTACAGTTTAAAAAAAACCTTTTAATAACAAAATATTGTTAAAATATAAACTGATTCACTACAATGGGACTCAAATTTTTGTAAATGTGCCCTGTTATAGTACTGCATGAGTTTATTGACGTTATATAAGAAATTCAGGATTACACTGAACTCCATCACTGAACAGTGATATAAACTGAAATAATTATAATGATGACTGAACAACTCCCATTACCCAAAGTGCAAGATACACTATTATCCTGAATATACTGTAAGTCAGGCCTATTCAATTAGCAGCCCGCGGGCCACATGCAGCCCAAAACCAACCTCCAAGTGGCCCAGGCCACGCCAAGGAAATACAAATTTAAGAAAAAAATATGAAGGAATGACCGCAAGCATGCACACGAACAACGCATGTGACTGTCATCCGCGTGGCGTTCAGAAGCACCCCGCCCACGTGAGCGTTCCAGTTGGCAGGCAGAGGTTTTCTTATGCATTGCTGTCTGAGAGAAACATGAGCTTATTAAAGTACTTTAAATGCGGAAAAAAACAGAAGAGATAAGTAAGCAGTGGAGGCAATTATGGTGGTTTTAACCCACTGGAAACTGGAACAATAATAATGAAGAGTCACTTAGCAAATATGTGGTGAGGCTTCATATTGTGTGCAGGGAAAGGCAAGAGTGACTGAATCGCTTAGGATCAACTTCGCCAGCTACTAAAATATCCATCCGTCCAAGTTAAGATAACCAAAAATCACAATGACTTTAATCCGTCAGCAGCCTTTAGACAAACTAAATGTGCCAACATTCGGATTTCAAAATAAGGGAAGTTTTTCCTGCTGTTTGGGTGGTGAGAAGAGTTCTAAAAAACTATAAATACATGGAACTATTATAACAGAAATAACTGAAGTTAATTTATTTCATTAAATACAGTTTTATTAATATTTTTTTCTGTGAAATCAGAGTTAAATTATTGTTCTGTTCTGGCTCTCCAAAATTATGGTCAAAAGTGTAAACTGTTATAAGGAAAAAAAAGTCAAAATTTTACCGCAGTCTGTTTCAAATTTATTAAAAAAAACAGTAATTTTATTTAAAAAATAAACAAAAATTATCCATAAAAAATCCACAAATTTATAATAAAGTCTCAAATGTACAAGAAAAATCAATTTTACAAGAGAAAATTACAAATTTGAGGAAAATGGTTTCAAATTTAGATAAATTTACAGAGAAAAGTAGAAAACTATAAGAAAATTGTTATAAATTTTGGAGCAAAGCCTCAAACTGTGGTGATTCGCTCTGCCTGCCTGTTACCTTATTCTCCACAGCTGCGCGCACACCTGCTCTCCTCATCAGCTGAACTATTTAAGCCGTGCTGCCCTCGGGTCTGCACGGAGTCATCTTTCTCCCTGGTCTGATGAGACCATCCTACCACTTCATCAGTCGCCTGAGATTATTCTCTACCTCATCGTTCTCCGGAGGCTACTCCTCTACTTCATCGTCTCCCAAGACATCCTCTTCACTTCGTCGTTCTCCCGGGAGTTTCCACTCCCCGACGCCAAGTAAGCTCCTCTCACCGCTATCATCACTCTACACTCTGTTCCCCTGTGCACAGGTGGAAATCCGTGGCAGCGGACCTCCTCCACCTGGCGGCGGACAGAGTACTTCCTGCACCTCATCAATCCTCCTACCATTCCCTTTGCAGCCGGGGCTGAAGACACTGTCTTTCTGGCCAGAGCCTTCAGGACCAAGCCTGAGCTGATCTCCAATTCACCAACAGGTTGCCAGGCTATACGGTGCTCTGCTTGCCCCAGCTGCTGCATTCATACACACATGCACACACCCTTACACACATTACACAAAGATAATTGAGTTAATTTCTGGGTCTGGGTCTGCTTTCTCGGTCTCGAATCATGTCAGTACGACTCCGTCAGAACGACCCAGCAGACAGTGCGCTGGCGTACAAGGTTAACATCTTAGAGGCTTGAGTTGACCACTTATCACACCAACATCAGGTCATACTTACCCAGCTGGTCCAGATAAACTCTCGCTTGGACCGTCTGTCAGGCCTTCAGCCCTTTCCTCCGGCTTCAGGTACAGTTGCATTCCAAATAACCGTACATGTACGGGTATTTATTTCGCCCAAAAATACAGCCCTATACGGTCTTATTTGGGTCTATACGCTTATTGGGATATGCCCTATGTCACCCTATATGGTTTTATTTGGGTCTATACGCTTATAGCTAAACAGAACGCATGGACCTGAACGCACCATGAAATTTTCCGCAGCTGTCCCAGTCGTGGGTGTTCTCCGGAGAGTTTCGCCTGGAAACTCTGCGTCGAAGTCTCCCTGAAGCAGAAGGGAGGGCAGATCAGTCAGGCTGCTGCGTTCGCTTGTCGTCGGAGAATCACCGCCGGGTGCTGCATTCGTTGCCATCAGGACACCAGCGTGGCTGTCCAAACCAGAAGGTTGCGTTGCACAAAGCGTGTGCATTTTCAGGGTCCGCGCCAGCTTTGACATGAAGGACATTTTTTCGAGATTTATTCAAAGCTTTACCAATTGAAGTGTGGCACTCGTATGTATATATTTTTTCAAGTGTGTGTGTACTAAGCAGCAGGCCCGCAGCCACTAAATCACTCCTCGTAATTGGCTGAAAAAGCTGTTGGAGGCACTTCCTTTATTTCCGTATTATCTCGGCTGTGTTCGGGATACACGTGCCGGTTGTTTACAAAACAGTCTACATGTCGTCATGCCATGTGCCCGGGGCCATGCGCGGAGCAGCAGACGATGGCTTCTGAAGTGTCTGACCCGGTGTCTGACACTTTTGATTTAAAGCTGAAGAAATACTCTATGAAACAGAAAGAGGAGTTGGGAAAGCAAATTGAACTGTTTAAAGGTAGGTTCATGTTAATGTTTAGCTTAGATTTGAACCAAAACAACTTGAACATCTGTGGATGTGTTTGTGTACAGTACAGTATGTGGGCTTTGTAAGGCACCACCCCACGATTTGGCGGGAATACATAGCATGTGTGTACTGGTAGTTTATCAAGCTCAAAGAAAGGTTGTATTCTGTCAATTTACTAATATGAATAAATAATCCTTTTCCTAGAAATCTACTGTAAACCATGGTGGGGTCAGCTGGATCCATTACAATTAATTTGCATTCCCATACTAGTAGTAGCAGTATTCCCCCCCCCCTCCTTCCAATGCAAACCACTGAATACAAATGTGAAGAAGCAAATATCAGATACACACACATACAGTAGACCCTACTTATTGCTACTGCGTTTTTAGTTTAAGAAAAGAAACACCAATTGGAAAAAAATTACACCCAAAGTTACTGGATTATTATTATTTTTAACCCCGCCAACAGAGGGGTTATTGTTTTCACCTGTGTCTGTGTGTGTGTCTGTCTGTCTGGAAAAATAGACGCCCTGCTCAATGTACTAGTACTTTAATAGGCAAACAATTTCCAATGGCTTATTTGATGTCATGTCTATGTCATTTCCAATGACATACGTGTATCTGAACTAGAAGTACAATAAGGAAACAAAGAAGTTTAATAATATGTCTGTATGTGAACCCTACTACCCTATTAATCAACAATAAAATCATTATATGCTATATTGTTTAATTATAAATATATATATTTGTAAACTAAATCCTCATATTTTTGGCAGGCAGCAAGTATTAGTAAGCTGATTTGCAATATTATGAATATACTGGTACATTTGTTGTATTATTTTTTTTTCAAATGTTTAAACTTGACCATTAAATTTGGTAAATTTTAAATTGCTATTAATGTTCCTCTGATAAATTGTTCATACAATATTTTCAAAAGAAATAAAACCAATTCAGAAGGTGGTTTCTTTTAATTTTGTAGATATTTCAATATCTCAGGCATAATTATGAACATTATTTAACTTTGTATGTATTGTGCATCCCTATACTATTATTGCGCACCTATACTTTTATTGAAATTTTAACAAATTTCCAGCCTATACTATTATTACGCCCTATACTCTTATTAAAATTTTCAGTTTTTTCCACCCTATACTATTATTCCGACCTATACTCTTATTTGGAATGCAACTGTAGCCCAGCCGCTCCAGCTAGCTCCATTCCGGCAACGTCTCCACCATCCTGGTTGACACCAGTCCCCACGCCCACATGCTTCAATGGTAAGTTGGGGGAGGCTAGGGGGTTCTTGTTGCAATGTGGGATAGTTTTCCAGCGGGTCCTAGGGGATTTCCCAACCAGTCACAGCCGCATAGGCTATGTAGTTAATCTCCTGGAGGGGCGGCTGTTAGCTTGGGCTTATGCGGTCATGGCTAGAGCTGACTACGCGACATTACCTTATGACCAGTTTGTGAGTGAGTTTAACGAGGTGTTCGACCACTCCGACCGTGATAGCTTGCTTACCTCCCGGCTACTCAATCTAAGGCAAGGTAGCAAATCAGCAGCCGATTACGCTGTCGACTTCCGGTTGGTAGCCACGGAGGTGGGGTGGGAGGATGCCACTCTGTGCAGTATCTTCGTCCGTAGCCTTAGCCCTAGCCTGTGGGACGAACTAGCCCCTTTGGAAAAGCCCAGTAAATTAACAGAGCTCATTTCTCTGGCCATTATCCTAGACAACCGGCTGAGGGAACGGGCCAACGAGCATAAAACTTCCGGTCGCTCAGGCACCCAGTTTCGCCGCTCCCCGCAGCGGCCCCTGCTGGCCCTACCTCCCTCTGATTCATTAGACTCTCCTGAGCCCATGGTAGTAGGCCAATCTAAGCTACGTCCAGTGGAGAAACAGCGCCGCCAGGAGTTAGGGCTATGTCTTTACTGTGGCATCGAGGAGCATGAACTTGCTACTTGTCCCATACGGCCAAAAGAGGGAGTCCGTGCGTCGCAGTAGGGGGACTCACAGACTCACTCCGAAACAGTCCCCTCACTAAATTCATGTTACCCATCCGTTTTGTTCATAACCAAGTTGAGATAGTCACACATGCACTCATCGATTCAGGGGCCAAGCAGAGCTTCATCTCTGGGGAACCGGCAACCCGATTGGGACTTCCCTGCCACCAATTGAGGACACCTCTTAAACTTATCACTCTGTCCAAAGCCCCACTGGCCATGGTGTCTAAGCAAACTGCCCCGGTATCAGTTACCGTGTCTGGAAATCACCATAAGCAGCTCAGGCTGTTTGTGCTCCCGGTCTCCACCTCTCCAGTCATCTTAGGTTACCCCTGGTTACGGTTGCACAACCCACTATTGACTGGTGCTCCAGGAATTTAGTCTTGTGGGGTTCATTTTGCCTCAATGCGTGCCTTCAGTCCGCTGCTTGCTCGCCATCCGTGCCTCTCGGTGTCTCTAACGCACCTCCGCCTGACCTGTCCAAAGTTCCCCCGGAATACCACGACTTGGGGGCCGCCTTTAGTAAGACCCAAGCCCTATCTCTCCCCCCCCCACTGCCCATACGATTGTGCCATCAACCTCCGGTCCGGAGCTCCACTGCCATCTAGTCGGCTGTACAGCCTGTCAGTTCCAGAGTGGGAGGCTATGGAAACATATCAAGAAGTCCTTGAACTCGGGCATAATTCGACCTTTGTCCTTGGCAGTGGGAGTGGGATTCTTCTTCGTGGGCAAAAGGGACGGCTTGCTGAGACCATGCATCGATTTCCGAGAGCTCAACAACATCACCATCAAGGATAAATGCACTCTCCCACTCATCAACACGGTGTTTGACTCCTTCCGGGGGCCTCCTGGTTTACCAAACTAGACCTCCGCAACGCCTACCATCTGGTGCGGATTCAGGAAAGTGACGAGTGGAAGACAGGGTTCCGGACCCCTAGCGGTCATTTTGAATACCTCGTCATGCCGTTTGGGCTGACCAACGCCCCCGCTGTATTCCAATGGCTTAACAACGTGTTGAGGGACTTTTTGGGCTCATTTGTGTTTGTGTACCTTGATGATATCCTGATCTTTACCCAGTCCCTTGATGAACACCGGGTGCACATGAGGCGAGTGTTGCAGCAACTGCTGGAGAACAAGCTGTTTGTGAAGGCGGAAAAATGCGAGTTTCACACTTCAGCCATGTCATTCCTGGGTTTCATCATCTCACATAACGAAATAATCGCGGACCCGGGCAAGGTAAAAGTGGTGGTACAGTGACCAACTCCCTCCTCCCGGAAGCAGCTACAACAGTTTCTGGGATTTGCCAACTTCGACCGCCGCTTCATTAAGAACTACAGCCTTATTGTCCTTCCTCTTACTCATCTCACCTCCTCCAAGGTGCCCTTCCAGTGGACGGAGGAGGCTGAGGTGGCTTTTGTGGATTTAAAATCTCAGTTCTCCTCTCCTCCGATCTTGGCACAGGTGGATCCCGCTCTGCAGTGCCTGATTGAAGTGGACGCTTCAGACTCTGGTGTTGGAGCCGTGTTATCTCAACGCTCCCCGGTAGATGACAAAGATTCGCCCCTGCGCGTTCTTCTCCCGCCTCCTCTCCCCGGCGGAGAGGAACTATGACATCGGGGACAGGGAGCTCCTGGCGGTCAAGCTGGCACTGCAGGAGTGGGGCCATTGGCTGGAGGGAGCCTCCCAGCCGTTCATCGTCTGGACGGACCATAAGAACTTGAAATACCTCAGGACGGCTAAACATCTGAACGCACGCCAGGCCCGTTGGTCCCTGTTTTTTGGCCGTTTTGACTTCACCATCACCTACCGCCCCGGGTCCAAAAACACCAAGCCTGACGCCTTATCTAGGCAATTCACCTCAGATGCTGCGGAGGTATCGGCGCACCCCATCATTTCCCCGTTGTGCATCGTTAGCGCCCTCTCATGGGGTATCAAGGAGGGGGTCCTGAAAGCGCAGGAGACTGAGGCGGACCCGCAGGGGACCAGCGGGGAGGCTGTTTGTTCCATCTGCCGTCCGGGGCGAGGTGATTATTTGGGCCCACTCCTCCAAGCTTTTGTGCCACTCGGGGATGGCACGGCACCATGGCTCTTCTGCAGAGGACCTTTTGGTGGCCTTCGCTCCAGAAGGATGTGGGGGAGTATATCCGCGTCTGTCCCCAGTGCGCCACCGGCAAGACGTCCTCCTCTCCTCCGGCCGGCCTGGTTCATCCTCTCCCTATCCCTGGCAGGCCCTGGTCCCACGTGGCCTTGGACTTCGTCACCGGCCTCCCATCCTCCAACAACTACACCGGCAGCCCATTTCATTCCCCTGAAAGGTCTGCCCACGGAGAAGGCGACAGCGGATCTGCTCCAGAGGGATGCCATGATGTGATTCATTACACGCCCGTGATGTGATTTCACGCCCATGATGTGATTCATTACACAGATCGGACACGGTCTACTTTCCTGGTAGATGACTGCGGTGACTTTGGTCTTGATAAAACACAGTGGACCAACAACAGCAGATGACAGGTTCCTCAAATCATCACTAACTGTGGAAACTTCACACTAAACCTCAAGCAACTTAGATTCTGTGCCTCTCCACTCTTTCTCCAGACTCTGGGACTTTGATTTCCAAATGAAATGCAAAAGTTACTTTTATCTGAACAGAGGTCATCTGTTGGTGTTTGTCCACTGTGTTTTATCAAGACCAAAGTCAGTGCAGTCGTCTACCAGGAAATTTTAGAGCACTTCATGCTTCCCTCTGCTTACAAACTTTATGGAGATGCTGATTTCATTTTCCAGCAGGACTTGGCACTTACCCACACTGCCAAAAGTATCAAAACCTAGTTTAATGACCATGGCATCACTGTGCTTGATTGACCAGCAAACTCTCCTGACCTAAACCCCATAGAGAGTCTATGGAGTATTGTCAAGAGGACAGGGATGGCAACAAGAAATTGTGATTTCAGCTGAAATCTAATTTGGTCGATTGACTTATGTGGGGCCGGGGGGGGGGGGGGGGGAGGAGTGCAGCCCCCCTGAAGCTGGGAGGTTTTCAGTAAAACAGAAGTAATTTAGACTGAAAAAAAATGATTAAAAAAAATGAAATACTAGACTTAGATAAATCATTAAATTTAATGAAAAGTTAACTTACTTTTTCTTCAATGTTATCTCACCGTCTTTAGTCCAACATATTTAACAGTTCTATAAGAGTTTATTACAATATTTACACTGGTCACCAAGTCACTTCTAATGTGAAACTTTCTTCCTTTTGGCAGCAAGCTGTGTCAGTCTCTGAACTTTGAACTTAATCTCCTTTTCTGGTTTCTTCAGAAATTGTCAGAGTGTTTCTGTTACCTCGTCGAACTTTGAGCCAATTTTCACCTTTACCGTCCCTTTTCTCTCAAGCCATTTCCATCGGAACTTATTTTTGACACTTTTGTCTATTTCTAGCACTGATGACTCCTGATCCTTCGATAAAAATCTCATAATTCTGCTGAAAACAATACCGAAAGCTCAGAATTCCAACACGAACCAGTGATGTGATTTGGGGTTGGGGAAATTATCTGAAAATTTAGCAGGGGGTCTGGGGAACGCAGTCCCCCAGTGGGGTCCGGGGCAGAGCCCCGGTGGGGGGGCGAAGCCCCCCGATGCTCCTGAGTTTTTATGATTTTTAAGTACCAGAACTGTGCTTAAATGACATAAAACAAACAGCTGAATGCCACTTATTACTGTATAATATTGACTTATGTTCCAAGAAGATAGCATTCCTAAAATATTCCAACAAGCATTATCCATCATATGCTTTAACACTTGATCAAATCAAAATCAGTTAATTTTATCTATGCCAAAGTCCCCCACTGTGTAACATCTTTGACTGCTTTATCTACTGTGGAAGATTGTTTCAAAAACGCTGATCCCAAAGAATAGTTGCTCCGCCGAATGGCAAGGTAGTGGGCATGTTTTTTCACTTTTGATGCATGGTCTGACAGCGCCACACATCCACGCAATCCATAGTTAATCAGCTCTTTACAATACACACAAAAAGCTTTTCCTGCCACGTCTGGTTTCTTCAAAAATTGTCCGAGTGTTTCTGTTACCTCGTCAAACTTTGAGCCAATTTTCACTTTTACCGTCACTTTTCTCTCAAGCCAATTCCATCGGAACTTTTTGACACTTCTGTCTATTTCTGCCACTGATGACTCCTGATCCTTCGATAAAAATTTCATAATTCCGCTGAAAATATTACCGAAAGCTCAAAATTCCAACGCCAACACACCGATGACAAAGCCTACAACGAGCCATTTCATTGGTCCAAATTTGCAACTATCCAATCGCAGGGCTGTTTACACATAACATCCGGGTTTATCGCGGGAAACTCACCCGGGAAAACGCCGAGCGCTGATGTATTGTGTTGATTTTCGCTAAAATCGGTGACAATAAGGTACCTTACCATCCATCTTCCATCTTCTACCGCTTTTCCGGAGGTCCGGGTCGCGGAGGCAGCAGTTCAAGCAGAGAAGCCCAGACTTCCCTCTCCCCAGCCACTTGCTCCAGCAGCCATGACTTTTTGACAAAGCAACAACGAGCCATTTGATTGGTCCAATCATTTCCAACTATCCAATCGCAGGGCCGTTTACAGCAATAGCATGAGTACATAACATCCGGGTTATCGCGGGAGACTGTCACTCAGGGAAGCGCCGAGCGCTTATGTAATCATATTAATTTTTGCTAAAATCATAAATCGGCGGAAATCTGCGGATCGGCGGAAAATTGCCATCCCTGAGAGGAAGATGAGACACCAGACCCAACAATGCAGACGAGCTGAAGGTCACTATCAAAGCAACCTGGACCTTCATAACACCTCTGCAGTAACACAGGCTGATCACCTCCATGCCACCCTACATTGATACAGTAATTAATCCAAAAGGAGCCCCGACCAAGGACTGAGTGTGTACATGTACATTTTATGTAATATTCTAATTTTTTGAGAACCTGAATTTGGGGTTTTCATGGGCTATAAGCCATAATCATCAAAATTAAAATAAATAAACACTTGAAACATATCACTCTCTGTGTAATGAATCTACATAATATATGGGTTTCACTTTCTGAAATGAGTGACAAAAAATATTGAACTTTTTCATGATATTCTAATTTTTTGAGATGTACCTTATATAACAAAACAAGAAAAGCTCAGGATTGTCAAACATTTCCTATTATAGTGATTTGTAAATTAAGCAGAAACTTCTGCTATACAGAAAAACTCTGGTGCAACAGCCAATACAAACATTAACACAATATCCATTACAACAGCTAAATTGCTTTGAATGCATGTTAAAGAGTAGAGATTTGGAAATTACTGGCAGCACCTTCATTTGAAAACTCTTTACAGTTTCCAACCACTCAGTACCGAGCAGACAGGAAAAAACAAATAATTTATTCAATAGCCAATACAGTGCAACAGGAGTCTGTGTTTTTCTGGAAAAAAAAAATACAGAGAATATTCTCTCTCTGTCCATGCCTACCTGTCTGTCTGCTGCATGTCGGTCTTCTCACTCACACACACACACACACACACACCTTTCATTTACAGCGGGACAGCAGCCAGGAAGGGGTGGGTGGGTGGGGTTGAGATGGGTGGGTGCATTTGTCCGTCCACACCGGAGATTAACAGTTTTAAAGCTCACTGACCAGATGTAGTAATGATTTTACCTCTAAATATGTATAAAATGTTCAAACACTCGCTGTAGTGTAGTGTACTCTCCTCACGTGCGCGCCCGCGACGGGGTGCTTTTGGACAGGTGCCTTTTTTTCAACACAAACCCAGCACTTCGTACACACGGTCAAGACGGAGACGTGGCAAGGCGTCCACAGGAAGGCTGGGGGAGACGGAGGAAGGGACAGTGTTGAAAACCTCACGGGTGAGTGTTTTTTTAAATCACACACTCTGTTTGCTGATGTGTTTCGTTACTCACCGTAAACGATAAATTCACTACTCACTGTAAACACGGAAGTGAACACAGTGCAGCGATGCATTTGACTGGTTAGACTGAGCATTTCAGCGCGTTGGAGACACATTTGATTGGTGAAATTGGCGGAAGATGACGAGAATTGGCCAAAATTGTGGGAAAGTTGCGGTGATTGGACAAAGTTGCAAGGTCGCGCAATAGTTGCGCTGATTGGCTGATTTCGTGTGAATTGGTGCGATCGCAACATTGCAAAATCCTGGAGGGACTGCTTTTATATTTGTCAAAGTCTAACATGTGATTGCCGACATATAGGCTACATCTTTTTGTATTCCACTTTCAAACACAGACTACATTTGGGCCTGGAAAGCCTGATTGGGATACCTGTTTCAGACAGGAATACTTGGTTCTACGGGTAATGCACTAGTCTTTTAAATTGACAAACATCATATGTGTAACTCGTGGCAAAATTTGATCGGGATCGAAAGATAATTTCACTCTTGCCATTCATTTCAATGGAGATTTTTTCTGATTTACGGTCCCATGTACAGTAGTAGAGGGGGTATGACTTAGGCTCTCTACTCAAATGAAGATTGAGCATGTCTCGCTGCATCCCCCTACAGTTGATAGTGCTATGAGATGACTGTTGTTGTGAAATGGCGCTATATAAATAAAGTTGAATTGAATTGAATTGAATTGAATCTCTATAGAGAGTTCGGAGACTGAGCCATGCAAACTTGAGGGGAAATTCAGTTCAGAGGAATTGAAGGTATGAGATGAAGAGGTCAAGTCTCATGCCAGCAAGACTCAAGCAGCAAGCACTCTTCTGCAGCAAGAGTTTTAACAGGTACTAGAAAGAGAGATCATATCTCTCCGGTTCTGGCCTCCCTTCATTGGCTTCCCATAGAGTTTAGAATTAAGTTTAAAATCCTTCTTCTTACTTACAAAGCTCTAAACAATCAGGCTCCTTTTTATTTAAAAGATCTGATACTACCATATTATCCTAACAGAGCACTACGCTCCCAAAATGCAGGATTACTTGTAATACCTACAATCTCCAAAAGTACAATGGGAGGCAGAGCCTTCAGTTATCAAGCTCCTCTCCTGTGGAACCAGCTGCCAATCTGGATTCGGGAGTCAGACTCGATCTCTGTTTTTAAGAATAGAGTTAAAACCTTCCTTTTTGATATAGCCTACAATTAGGGAGGGATCATGCGTTTCTGAACCCTCCCTTAGTTATGCTGCTAATAGGTTTAGTCAGCCGGGGGACCTCCAGTAATGCACTGGGCCTCACTCCTTTTCTCACTCTCAATGAAATATTTTTTTTGCTGGTCATTAACATTTGTTTGTTCTCTCCCATAGATTGAGTCCCCATCGTGCTGTTTGCTCTCTACATGTCTGTTCTTTTCTTCTTCTCTATCCCCTCACCCCCCAGCCAGTCGCAGCAGATGACTGCCCCTCCCTGAGCCTGGTTCTGCTGGAGGTTTCTTCCTGTTAAAAGGGAGTTTTTCCTCTCCACCGTCGCCAAGTGCTTGCTCACAGGGGATCGCCTGATTGCTGGGGTCTTTCTGCAACTGTGGGGGTTCCCCCTACAGTTGATAGTGCTATGAGATGACTGTTGTTGTGAAATGGTGCTATATAAATAAATAAATAAATAAATAAATTTTGACCCCACGGGGTTAGATCTTGTGTGGAGCCCCAGATCGAGGGAGATTATCAGTGGTCTTGTATGTCTTCCATTTTCTAATAATTGCTCCCACAGTTGATTTCTTCACACCAAGCTGCTTACCTATTGCAGATTCAATCTTCCCAGCCTGGTGTAGGTCTACAATTTTGTTTCTGGTGTCCTATGACCGCTCTTTGGTCTTGGCCATAGTGGAGTTTGGAGTCTGACTGTTTGAGGTTGTGGACAGGTGTCTTTTATACTGATAACGAGTTCAAACAGGTGCTATTAATACAGGTAACGAGTGGAGGACAGAGGAACCTCTTAAAGAAAAAGTTACAGGTCTGTGAGAGCCAGAAATCTTGCTTGTTTGTAGGTGACCAAATACTTATTTTACCAAGGAATTTACCAATTAATTCATTAAAAATCCTTCAATGTGATTTTCTGGATTTTTTTTTCTCATTTTGTCTCTCATAGTTGAGGTATACCTATGATGAAAATTGGAGACCTCTCTCATCTTTTAAGTGGGAGAACTTGCACAATTGGTGGCTGACTAAATAATTTTTTGCTCCACTGTACATGCTTATTTTTTAATCATTGTGGTTTGTTTTCACCAAAGAATGCTTTTTGGAGAAAAAATAGGGCCGAAGGAATAACTACACTTGTAATTAAATTACGATGTATTCAAATGTGAAAGTCGCAAAAGAACATTATGCACAAATTCCATAAGTTCAAATAGTGTACTACTGCAACTATTACTATTGTACATTTGAAATATAAATTTACAATATGTTCATTATTGCAGTCCTTCCTCTGGCTTAAAGACCTTAGGTTCAGGTTCAGGTTACTTTATTTGTACCCGTAGGTAGATTTGTTTTGCAGTCTGGTGACATCCATATTTACAAGCCACTAATTACATTCAACATAGACACAAACACAGGCACACATGAAACTGACTATAAACATGATAAAAATACTCAAGCCTCCATCAAACAGGGTATAAAAAGACAGAGATGAGGGAGAAACCAGAGGTAAGAGAGAAGGGTCATATTAAAATTAAAAGTTAAAAACTAGTCAGAGGTTAAAAAACTCAAAGGTCTAAAACCCAATAAAATATTTAGAACCCAAGTGACATCATACAAAATAAGTAAATATAAAATATGTACAATATATTTTTATAGCTTGTTCAACTCTTTGACAGCAGCAGGGACAAAGCTGTTTTTGTAGTGCTGGGTTTTACTTTTTGGGACAGCAAACCTCCGTCTGGAGGGAAGAAGCTGAAAGTTGCAGTGCAAAGGGTGGGAGTCATCATTTAAAATGGAGGTAGCCATCCTCTGTACTTGTCTGGTGTACAGGGATGTCAGGCTCAGCTGTGACTCACCAAGCAAATGACTGGACCATCTAACTACCTGATCCAAGGATTTCCTCTGTTTCAGTTTTATCTGACCAAATGACAGATGACTATTTTTTTCTTTTTTTAATTTTGCACAGTAACTTTGGATATAATAATGCATTATATTTATATAGTGCTTTATCATAGACACTCAAAGACGCTTTTTACAGATACATTATTCATTCACTCCACAGACAATGGTAGTGGCAAGCTACTACTGTAGCCACAGCTGCCCTGGGGCAGGCTGACAGAAACGTGGCTGCCAATCCGGGCCAACGGCCTCTCCGGCCACCACCTAACATTTATACACATTCATACCCAGTGTTATGGACACTGGAGACAAGGTGGGTAAAGTGTCTTGCCCAGGGACACAACAGCAGGATATCTGGGGAGAGCGGGATTCGAGAACCGCCAACCATCCAGTTACTGGATGACCCACTCTACCTCCTGAGCCACTGCCGTGCATATGGAACTTACAATTTGAAGTACTGTATTACCGAGGCTTGAATGTTGGAATATTGGGCCATTTGGGGTCCCACCCAGACATCCTGTATTTGAACTTTTTGCTGGCGTCATCCTTCTCTCCTTCCTCTGCTCTCACCTCTCCTGGACCCTCTGCCTAAACACTTTCCTCTCCTTGGCTCCTCTCGTCTGTCTCATCTTGCCCTCTCTGAGCTCTGTCAAATTCAGCTTCTCTCTCTGTCTATGGTGATATACAAACAGGTTAGAAAATATCAAGTGCCATGTAAATTAAAGGAGACAACCAAAAATTTCTAGTTAAGGGTACAAAGAGCACCCACTTAAAACTTGAGTAATGACTTCAGTCTTGAAGGTTGACTTGGTGAATTTCGGTCATCTTAACTTGCCAGGTACATAATTGGGAACATAACTTAATATTGTAGTGACTGGTGAAATATATCCTCAGCAATTCAGTAGTCCCCTGTTGGAATAATTTTCAGTATAATTAATCTGAGTCAAAAATCAGGCAGAATATTTTGATATAAGTAGATTTATTCCTCATGTTGCCAATGAGGGAGAAATACAGAGGTAGCCCCAAGTCTGACCATCCATACCTCTGAATCAGCCATTCATTGCTCTAGCTTTTAAAGCTGTGTTATCCATGGGAAGACGGAGAGACCACGGAGAAACTGTCCTTGAGTACATCTGGCAAGACAGGGTGTAACAGTTCTTATCTTTGCTCCCAGGAAACAAGGAGCCAGTACATCCTCAGTCACACAGGACTAGACATCCAAAACAAAAATGTATCGGTACAGCTGGTGATTAAAACTGCTAACTCAGGCACACTCACATGCAGACTGGGGCTGTTCAAGGCCATACATGAATCACAAGTCATATCAGACATGGCATATCAGACATGGCACTATAAAACTGTATTATAAAATAATATGGAATTTTTCTTTCATCCCCCTTGACATTCCGTTCATATGAAGCCGGCTGCATTTGAATTCTAACCACATCTCTTAGCCAAGCGACTCTTCCGTTATTGCTCCCGTTTCCAGCGGGTAAAAACCATGATAAATGCCTCGAGCGCTTACAAATCTCTTCTGATTTTTTTTCCACGTTTAAAGTACTTTAATAAACTCATGTTTCTGTTGGACAGTCAAGCCTGCTTCATGCTGCATTTCCCCTCTAGTCCACCTTGGTCCACGTGCGCTTTGGACGAGCCCGGCACGCACGCAGTGCTGTACATGCTCACTTTTTTCATCTACCCAGGCCAAGCGGCTGATGCATGCACACAACCATCATTTGTAGTTTCACTCCCACCCGACAGGTAGCGCGCCAAGGCGCTGACGGATTTTCACCAATGAAGAAACGGCGGACTTCTTCACAAAGTTTCTCTTCAAATAGAGTCCATTTCTGCTGTTTGAGGTCCCGGTTTTCCCTCCTTTTCTACGAAGATGCTGCTGCCGCTAGCAAGACACTGCCTGCTGACTGACTGGAAAGCTCGCATGGGCGGGGTGCTTCTAAACTCCACACAGATGATGGCCATGCACATTGTTCGTGTGCATGCTTGCGGAAAGTCATTGCTTCATATATTTTTCTTAAATTCATATCTCCTTGGCGTGGCGGTAATACTTCTGGCGAAGTGGGCCGCCACCAAGAAATGTTACAAGAGGAAATCCTGTATTGTGTGCGTGTATGTAAATAAACAAAATTACAATAATTACTACATAATTACAAGGCGGGAAGTTACATCATTCAGTATACAATCAGGATTGAAGTAGTTAATAAATAAAATGCATCATTCATATCACTTAATTCCATCAAAACCGTTCAACTTTGGCCTGCAGGATTTAACTGCCACAGGCGCCAAATGGCTCCATAAGCCCATAGTGGTCAAGATTTTTTTCAAGAAAATATTCAGATGTAAGAGATTTCCAAGGCTATAACATGAAAGTAGTAAGAGAAAATGGCTAACTGTCAATTAGAAAGATGTAGAATATGATCCAAAGTTGGAGATAAGACTAAATTTACACATCTAATTTGCATAATGTGACGCAGCCATAACAAATTACATAACTTTCGGTCAAAAATGGACTTTTGGACATATTTACACAAAAGATGGTTTTGTTTTCTTGTCACCGGTTTTGTTTTGGTTTTTTTGGTTATCTTCTCTTCAAAGTATATGAACCAGAATATTAGAAGAATGTCAACACAGAAATCCGTCAGACTTACCTTGGGCCAGGCGGCTCACTTTGCCCTTTTTGCGGCATCCTGGTCGGTATTTTCTCTTCTGCTGGTCATTTTAGCTTTCTCTACCACATCCAGAAACTGATATGATTATTCCACCTCAATTTCACTTTTATTCCCCCGCTATTTATCTTATATAAGGACATGGAACCGGCGCGATTGTTCTCCCCGTCAAGTGGCGCTGCAGTCAACAGCAGGTGAAAAATCGACCAGCTTAGCGCACCCTCTGTTATAACAAAATGTAAACATTTACCTTCATAAGATAAATAATCTCTTTTTAGAATCATAGTTGGCATATTCGGGACTAAATGCTTCCTCAGTCTTGCGATCGAGTAAGATCTAGATTTGTTTACAAACTCTTCTCCTCTGGCAAGGTTTCAGGATGGTTCTATGTCCGCCATATTTCCTCCAAGGCAAGAGCAGTAAGTTATACGTGTCTGCCACCTTGTGAGGTGAAATCCTTTGTACAACTTAAATCAACTGGGGAGTTTTTGGCTACGTCATGTAACATCACATGACAGGCGCCACGCTGTCCCTGTGGCAGTGGGGGCGCTAAGTCCATGAACAAGCAGGCAGTATAAGGGTTAATTTTGTACTGGTTTGTTGAATAAGAAAACACATGGGTTTAAAGTGGGTTAGCAGGTTTCATTAAAAATGGTGCCAAAATTATGAGGAAAAAAGTCACAGTTTATGGAAATTGTTATTAATTTTTAAAAAATCGCAAATTTATGAGAAAAACGCGAAAATTTAGGAGAAAAAAAGTTACAAATTTCCAAGAAAAAAAAACCAGAATTACTTGAAAAGCACTACAAACTTACAAGAAAAATTTAGCAAATTTACAAGGAAAAAACATCTCAAATTTATGAGGAAAAAATAGAAAAAGTTGCACATTTATAAAAGTGTAGCAATGAGTAAATAAATTGAAAATTTATGAGCAAAGTTACAATTTACAAGAAAAAAGTCGCAAATTTATTTTGAAAATTTTGGAGAAAGTTCCAAATTTACAAAAAAGTTGAAAATTTTTGGGAAAAAGTCACAAATTTTCAAGAAAATAGCAAATTTAAAAGGAAAAATGAAAATTTATGAAAAAAAGTTGCAAGATTACAGTGCAAAAGTGGCAAATTTATGAGAAAGTTCTGAAATTACAAAACAGTTAACAAATTTGCAAGAAAAAAACTCCCAATTTTACAGGAAAAACAAATTTATGGGAAAAAACTCAAATTTTCAAGAAAATACCAAGTTTACAAGGAACAAGTACATTTATGAGAAAACATTGCAAGATTACAGTGCAAAAGTGGCAAATTTATGAGAAAGTTCTGAAATTACAAGACAAAGTTAGCAAATTTGCAAGAAAAAGTCACAATCTTACAAGAAAATAGCAACTTATGAGAAAACTAGAAAAGCACTCAGAGTACATACTTCTGCCAAGGCTCCTTCCCTCCCTTCCTTTGTCCATCCATCTGTCCGTACCTCCCTGCCTCCATCCCACCATACATTGCAAAATAGGGCCTTGGTAGAGGTATGCACTCACAGATCAGCTCCAAAATCTAATGGGTTCTTTTGCAGCCCAAGGACCATCTCTGGTGAAACTTTCAGCAAAATCCATCCAGTAGTTTTTGCGTAATCTTGCTAAACCACTGCTTTATGTTTATATTTATATATCTATATATTTATTCCATCTAGCTACAATGCTCCGCACTGTGTGTGTTTATATATTTACATATTTATTCCACCTAGCTGCAATGCTCCGTACTGTGGGTGTTTATATATTTACATATTTATTCCATCTAGCTACAATGCTCCGCACTGTGTGTTTATATATTCATATATTTATTCCATCCAGCTACAATGCTCTGCACGGTGTGTCTGTGTGTGTGTATATATACATTTTATAGTAATATGTACATATGTATATTAGCTGCTCTTGCTTGCTTGTTTTTTTTTTTCTTGCCTTCTGATTGTTGCTCTGAGTGTTACTATCCCTGTGCTGTTGCAATCCTGGAATTTCCCCGTTGTGGGACTAATAAAGGCTTATCTTATCTTATCTTAGAAGACTGAGCGTTGGTGTAGGTATGCACTCATCAGGGTTTCTGCTGATATTTCTACATGGGCTAAGCCACCCCACTAAAGAAAATAAATGAAGGAATAAGCTCCACAAGCGTACACGCAAACAATGCACGTGACAGTCACCGTCGGAGTTCTGGAGCACGCTGCCCACGTGACTGTTCCGGTTGGCAGGCAGACCTAGAGCCATGGACAAAATTGTTGGTACCCCTCTGTTAATGAAAGAAAAACCCACAATGGTCACAGAAATAACTTGAATCTGACAAAAGTGGTAAAAAATAAAAATTCTATGAAAATTAACCAATGAAAATCAGACAATGCTTTTGAATTGTGGTTCAACAGAATTACTTTAAAAAACAAACTCATGAAACAGGCCTGGACAAAAATGATGGTACCCCTAGAAAAGATTGAAAATAATGTGACCATAGGGACATGTTCAACCAAGATGTGTCCTCTAATTAACATCACAGGTGTCTACAAACTTGTAATCAGTCGGCCGGCCTATTTAAAGGGTGCCAAGTAGCCACTGTGCTGTTTGGTGACATGGTGTGTACCACACTAAACATGGACCCGAGGAAGCAAAGGAGAGAGTTGTCTCAGGAGATTAGAAAGAAAATTATAGAAAGCATGTTAAAGGTAAAGGCTATAAGACCATCTCCAAGCAGCTTGATGTTCCTGTGACTACAGTTGCACATATTATTAAGAAATTTAAGATCCACGGGACTGTAGCCAACCTCCCTGGATGTGGCCGCAGGAAGAAACTTGATGAAAAATGGAAGAGACAGATAATACGAATGGTAACAAAAGAGCCCAGAACAACCTCTAAACACATTCATGGTGAACTCCAAGGTCAAGGTACATCAGTGTCAGATCGCACCATTCGTCGTTGTTTGAGCCAAAGTGGACTTCATGGGAGACGACCAAGGAGGACACCATTGTTGAAAACAAATCATAAAAAAGCCAGACTGGAATTTGCCAAACTGCATGTTGACAAGCCACAAAGCTTCTGGGAGAATGTCCTATGGACAGACGAGACAAAACTGCAACTTTTTGGCAAGGCACATCAGCTCTATGTTCACAGACGCAAAAATGAAGCATACCAAGAAAAGAACACTGTCCCTACTGTGAAACATGGAGGAGGTTCTGTTATGTTGTGGGGCTGCTTTGCTGCATCTGGCACAGGGTGTCTTGAATCTGTGCAGGGTACAATGAAATCTCAAGACTATCAAGGTATTCTACAAAGAAATGTGCTGCCCAGTGTCAGACAGCTTGGTCTCAGTCTCAGGTCATGGGTCTTGCAACAGGATAATGACCCAAAACACACAGCTAAAAACACCCAAGAATGGCTAAGAGCGAAACACTGGACTATTCTAAAGTGGCCTTCTATGAGCCCTGATCTAAATCCTATTGAACGTCTGTGGAAGGAGCTGAAACATGCCGTCTGGAGAAGGCACCCTTCAAACCTGAGACAACTGGAGCAGTTTGCTCATGAGGAGTGGGCAAAAATACCTGCTGAGAGGTGCAGAAGTCTCATTGACTGTTACAGAACTTGTTTGATTGCAGTGATTGCCTCAAAAGGTTGTGCAACAAAATATTAAGTTAAGGGTACCATCATTTTTGTCCAGGCCTGCTTCACGAGTTTGTTTTTTTAAATAATTCTGTTGAACCACAATTCAAAAGCATTGTCTGATTTTCATTGGTTAATTTTCATAGAATTTTTATTTATTACCACTTTTGTCAGATTCAAGTTATTTCTGTGACCATTGTGGGTTTTTCTTTCATTAACAAAGGGGTACCAACAATTTTGTCCACGGCTGTATCTAGCATCGCAGTCTGAGAGACAAATCTGATTCCATATCAGAGTAAAGCATGAGCTTATTTAAGTACTTGAATGAGAGAAAAAAAAGCAGAAGAGGTATGTAAGCAGTGGAGACATTTATTGTGGTTTTAACCTGCTGGCAACAGGAGCAATAATGAGTCGCTTAGCAAACAGGTGTGGTTAGGCTTCATATGCAGGCTAACTGAGGGAAAGGAACTGCTCAGGATTTGCTTCACCAACCACTACAATATTAACTAATTTATGTTTATTATTATGTACCTGGCAAGTTAAGATGACCGAAATTCACAAAGTCAGTGACTTAAATCCATCAACATCCTCCACCCTTCAAACTAAACCTGCCAACGTTTGGGTTTCAAAGTAAGAAAGGTTTTTCCTGCTGTCTGGGTGGTGAGGAGAGTTCTAAAAAAATAAACTGCAAACATATAGTTATAGTTTACTGGTTTATTTGTCAGGGACCATGTACAGAAAGAACATTAAGCACAGAGTAAAGATGCTCATCAACGACACCAGGAAGACTGCCATCATCAATAATGAGCTGAAGAGACTGGGAGTGGATATCGCCACTCTCCAGGAAACACGGTTGGCTGACGCAGGCACACAGAGAGAAGGACTACACGTTCTACTGGCAGGGAAAGGGCAGTGATGAACACAGGGAACACGGAGTGGGCTTCGCAGTGAAGAACACCTTGCTGAAGATGGTGGAACTGGGCAGCACTGGCTCTGCACGACTCCTCACCGCCTGAACACCACTCAAGGCCCAGTCACCCTCGTCAGTGTGTATGCCCCAACACTGACAGCCACACCAGAGGCAAAAGACGAGTTCTACGAGAATCTCGCAACAACTGTCAGGATCATCCCCAACTCTGAACAACTCATTCTCCTTGGAGACTTCAATGCCAGAGTGGGTGCTGACCACGACTCCTGGCCCTCCTGTCTTGGACCTTTTGGCATGGGCAGAATGAACGACAACGGACAGCGGCTGCTCGAGTTCTGCACATATCACGATCTGTGCATCACAAACTCGTTCTTCAAGACCAAGCCCCAACACAAGGTTTCCTGGCAACATCCGCGCTCAAAGCACTGGCACCAGCTGGACTTGATCCTGACCAGGCGCACCTCACTGAAGAACGTGCTAATCACCCGTTCGTTCCAGAGTGCAGATTGCGACACAGACCATTCATTAGTGTGTTGCAAGGTCAAGCTGCAGCTGAAGAAATTCCATCATGCTAGACAGCCTGGAAAGGCAGGGATTGACACCAGCAAGATGGCTCAACCAGAACTTGTTGAGCAGTTTGCCTCCACCTTTGAGAAGGAACTTGGTGTACCACAAGAAGGAGAATCTGCAAAGCAGAAGTGGGAAGAGCTGCGAAACACCATCCACCGCACAGCCTTGGCTACCTTTGGGAGGAAGACCTCGAAGTCACAGGACTGGTTTGATGCCAAGTTGACCGAGATGACCCCCGTCATTGAAGCCAAGCGCTCAGCACTTGCTGAGTACAAGAAGTACCCAAACGAGAAGAATCTCCAGATTCTCAGGGCTGCGAGAAGCAAAGTTCAGCAGACTGCTCGGCGCTGTGCCAACGAGTACTGGACTCAGCTCAGCCAAGACATTCAAACCGCTGCCATAACAGGGAACATCCATGGTATGTACGATGGCATCAAGAAAGCACTTGGTCCGGCTCAGAGCAAGACGGCCCCCCTCAAATCCTCCACTGGGGAGATGATCACAGAAAAGAACAAGCAGATGGAGAGATGGGTGGAATACTACTCCAACCTCTACTCCAGACAGAACACCGTGACACCGTCAGCCCTTGATGCCATCGACTGCCTGCCATCCATGGACGAACTTGACGCTGAGCCAACCATCGACGAACTCAGCAAGGCCATTGATAGCTTGGCCGCTGGCAAGGCACCCGGCAACGACGGCATACCCCCGCAACGACGGCATACCCCCTGACCTGATCAAGCACTGTAAGACCGCCCTACTGCTGCCATTGCATGACGTCCTCTGCCAATGTTGGAAGGAAGGTGCCGTACCACAGGACATGAGGGACGCCAAGATCATCACCCTCTACAAAAACAAAGGGGAGAGAAGCGACTGCAACAACTACAGGGGCATCTCCCTCCTCAGCGTTGTTGGCAAAGTCTACGCGCGAGTTGTTCTCGTTCGCCTACAGAAGCTTGCCGAACGTGTCTACCCCGAGTCTCAGTGTGGCTTCCGCGCTGAGCGATCGATGGTAGACATGATATTCTCCATCCACCAACTCCAGGAGAAATGCAGAGAACAGAAAATGCCCCTGTACGTCGCCTTCATCGACCTCACCAAAGCGTTCGATCTGGTCAGCAGAGAGGGCCTTTTCAAGATCCTGCCAAAGATAGGATGCCCACCAAAGTTGCAAAGCCTCATCGAATCGTTTCACACCAACATGCAGGGGATAGTGCAGCATGACGGCAACGTCTCAGAGCCATTCAACATACGCAGCGGAGTGAAACAGGGCTGTGTACTTGCGCCAACCCTCTTTGGGATTTTCTTTCCTATGCTCCTGAGGCATGCCTTCAGCACAGCAACAGAGGGAATCTACCTGCACACAAGATCTGACGGCAGGCTTTTCAACCTCGCCCGCCTGAAAGCCAGAACCAAAGTACGCGAGGCTCTAATCAGAGACATGCTGTTCGCAGACGACGCTGCAGTCGCAACCCACACACAGCAGGAGCTTCAGACCCTGATGGACCGCTTCTCCCAGGCATGCAAGGACTTCGGGCTTACCATCAGCCTGAAGAAGACTAACGTCTTGGCACAAGGCACGGAAGCACCACCAACCATCACCATCGACAACTACGAGCTAGACGTCGTGAATCAGTTCACGTACCTGGGGTCCACGATCAGCAACAACCTCTCCCTTGATACAGAGATCAACAAGAGGATTGGAAAATCAGCCTTCACACTTGCTCGCCTCACCACACGAGTGTGGGAGAATCCCAAACTCTCTGTCAAGATGAAGATGGCAGTGTACAATGCCTGCGTCATCAGCACACTGCTCTATGGGAGTGAGACGTGGACAACATACGCCCGGCAGGAAAAGAGACTGAACTCCTTCCACTTGCGCTGCATTCGCCACATCCTGGACATATCCTGGCAGGACAAAGTGCCCAACACAGAAGTTCTGTCCCGCGCCGGCCTTCCCTCTATGTTCACTCTACTCAGGCAGCGCAGGCTCCGCTGGCTAGGCCACATTCACCGTATGGAGGATGGCAGAATCCCCAAAGACGTCCTCTACGGAGAACTGGCAACTGGCAGGAGAGATGTTGGCCGCCCACAGCTACGCTTTAGAGACGTCTGCAAGAGAGACATGAAGGCCCTGGAGATCAACACAGAGCGCTGGGAGGACCTTGCAACGGACCGCTCCAAATGGAGAGGCATTCTGACCAGACAGCTCAAGGCGGGTGAAGAGAGACTGACTGCTGCAGCAGATGAAAAAAGGACCCGCAGGAAGAACCGCCACAGACCCAGCAGCACGGAGACCACCCACAAGTGCGACCTGTGTGACAGAGACTGCCATTCGCGCATCGGCCTGTTCAGCCACAGGCGGTGCTGTTCCAGCAGAGTAGACATTTAGGATTCTCTTCCATGGTCATCATAGACCGATGGAGGCCGACGAAAGATGCTCTGTATCAGATTATAGCATTCTCACTAATTTCCATCTGTAGTCCCTGAGGCAGGCAAGAAGATTTTAACATAAAAACATATGGAAAAAATATAACAGAAATAACTGCATCTTTGGTCATTTTATTTAATTTATTTCATTAAATATAATCTTATTAATAATTATTTTTCTTTGAAATCAGAGTTAAATTATTGTTCTGTTCTGGCTCTGCAAAATTATGGTCAAAAGTTTAAATTGTATGAAGAATAAAAGTCAATTTTACCACAATCCATTTCAAATTTCTAAAAAAAACAACAAACAAAACAAAACAAATTTTGTAAAAAAAAAAAGAGAGAGACAAAAATTAGCCATAAACTAATCCACAAATTTATAAAAGTCTCAAATGTACAAGAGAACTCATTATTTTACAAGAAGAAATTACAAATTTGAGGAAAATGTTTTTAAATTTAGATAAATTTACAGAGAAAAGTAGAAAACTATAAGAAAACTATTATAAATTTTGGAGAAAAGCCTCAAACCTTCAAGACTGAAGTCATTACTCAAGTCTTTATTTAAGTGGGTGCTTTTTGTACCATTACTCAACTCAAGTAGAAATTTTTGGGTGTCTACTTTAAATTATTAATTTCATAAGACAACACTGCTTTTACATGAGTAGAATTTCTGGCTACTATACCCACCTCTGATGATATAATTTAAGTATGCATGAGTAAATTACTATTAGGAATGTGTTTTCCCCTTCTCTTTCCTACTCTCTCAATGGAAAAATGAAACACTATAATAAAAATACAAAAAATATACATGTTTCATTTATGTAAAACATGACAAAAAAAATCATGCAGTTTCTAACCTGTTTCTATACCACCATAGACAGAGAGAAAACTTGAACTAGACAGGGCTCAGACAGGGAAAGATGAGACAGAAGAGAGGAGCCAAGGAGAGGAAAAGTGTTCAGGCAGAGGGTGCAAGAGAGGGAGGAGAGAAGGATAACACTGTGGAGAAGGGAATAATCAGGCCAAGCATTCAGAGTAGATGAACTTTATTCCCTCTCTCACATCTCTCAGAATCAGAAAACATTAACATTCTGTAGCAGGGACTCTCTTTTAAATTACCACACTCACAGGCCCCTGCTGCCTGAGGTCCTGCATCACAATTCATTCTCGCATCACAATCCCTTTTGTCCCCCAGCCCCTTAATCCCCATGCTCTTCCATCAGAGGAAATTACTGCATCTCCCTTCCTTCCAGTCTGAAATGAATACCACAGCATGGGTCCCCCATAACACCAATAGAAAGTCCAAACACAGGAGGTCTGGGTGGGATCCCTACTGGCCCAGTAATCCAAGATTCAATCCTTGGTTGTACAGTACTTCAAATGGTAAGTTCCATATGCAAAGTTACAGTGTAAAATTTAAAAAAAAAGAAATAAATAGTATAAATAAATAAATAGTAATAAAAAAATAAATAGTATAAAATTAGCATGTTGCGGTTACAACAGTTTCATGTGTTTCATCACATAGTTTTGAAGTATTGTTGCTAACACTCTGTGAGAAGATAAGAGCCTTGGCGGAGGAATGCATTCTCAGATCATCATCAAAATGTAATGGCTTCCTCTGTAGCCCAAGAACCACCGCTGGTGAAAATTTCATCCAAATCCATCTGATAGTTTTTGTGTAACCCTGCTGCACAAATACAAACAAAGCCCTTGGTGGAGGTACGCACTCTCAGATCATCACCAAAATCTAATCTGTTCCCCTTGCCATTATACACCTTTCCTGAAAATTTCATCAAAATCTGTTCACAACTTTTTGAGTAACGTTGCTAACAGACAAACCAACGTCGGCAAAAACATAACCTCCTTGGCGAAGGTAATAAAAATTAAACATTGTCCAGTGCAGAAGTTACTGCGTTTACATACCGTGTGGGTCACGTGGCTCACAACGACGGTACATGCTGCAGGAGAAACGTCCGCATGCACTCTGAGCCCAGTCTTAAACCACACACTTTGCTGCTTTTTCTTGGCGTCTTCAGATGAAATAATGTCAATCATGAATGAATGAATGAATGAATGAATTTTTATTTCAGATAGATTAAAAGTAAAGATTAAAAAGAAACAGAATAATATAACAAAGGGGGAAAAAATCCAACAAGGTCAAATTAGACAATAACTCCTCTGATTATACAGTTCAACATAAGTTATCTGAAATGGGTGATGGCTGAAGCCACAGCTTATATTGCCCACCCATATTCCATCCAAGAATTCAAAAGAAAAACAAAACAAGAGCGATTACAATTCAGAACAAAGCTAAGACAAAATGTGACAAAAAAAACTAAGCAACAACACAACGCAGACTGGATATGACAATCCTTATGTGATTTTACATGTCATCTTGTATATATGTTTGGAGTATTTCTTCCTTTAGTTTTTGTTTAAATTGTCCAAGCGTTGTACATGATTTTAATTCAGGTCCAAAATCGTTCCATAATCTGACTCCTTGCACTGAAACACAGTGTCGCTTGGTGGTAGTTCTCACTGAAGGTTTTTGAAATATACATGTTCCTCTGAAATGATGTTGTTTCTCCCTTATTTGGAAAAACTTTTGGATATTTATTTACAAACAAATGCCGGCAAAAAATTACCTCCTCCCTTGGCGGAGGTAATAAGTTGAAAATAAGTAAACAGGTGAAGTCCATATGGGCAAACATAGATGGGACCAACATGGAACCCATGGACAAACCCACATGGGATCCATAAAGGTAAAAAGGTAAAGCCAACTTTATTGTCAATCCATACAGCCAGTCATGTACAGTAGAATGAAATTACGTTTCTCCTATCAACAGTGTTATCACATCTAGAATCAGAGGGGTCGCTGCCATGCAAGACGCCACCACAAATTTCCCTCCTCCGTTCCATTATTGCTGAGCACCAAGCTGGACAGCAGGAAGTTCCACTTTTTTTATATGGTCTTCGGCATGACCCGGCCGGGATTTGAACCCCTGCCTCCCTGGTGTGGAGCGGATGCTCTACCAACTGAGCCACCACTCCAGTGGCTCAGTTGTCATAAGTCACCCACATTTAACCTTTGGTGGGGCCCACGTGGACATGCTGGCTGGGAAAGAACTAAGAATAGTCCTGGGAAAAAATGCTCTACAACCTCCATGACAGTACTGAGGGTTAGGGCTGGGTAATTAACCAAAACTTACTTTCATGTTTTCAGTGTAAAATAGTTCTTTACAACAATAACCAGTTGGTGTTTAGGTGAGCATTTCCAGTCTCTCCATGGAAACATCAGTTGCACAAACTCATTGTAGTCTACAGCTGTGCTACCCTCATGGAGCAGCTATTGTAAACATAATAGCAGTGTTAGCAATAGTTGCTTCAGATTCACAATATGAAGTTGACCAGACCTGGGTAGGGCTGCACGGTGGCGCAGTGGTTTAGCACTGTGGCAGCACAGTTTTACCCTCGGCCAGGGGACCGCGGGGATCATGAGATCGTGGGTTCGATCCCAGCCCCCGACCAACAGTGAGCTGTGTGGAGTTTGCATGTTCTCCCCGTGTTGCGCGGGTTTACTCCGGGATTTCTCCGGTTTCCTCCCGCACACCAAAAACATGTAGGTTTAGGGCGCTCGCGCACGCAGCGACCAGCAGCCGGTGGCTTGTCACCAGACTACAAACCAAGTCTACCTACGGGTACAAATAAGTAACAAAAAAAAAAAAAACACCGTCAATGAAGGAGTAGTTCATTCCAGTCTGATGGAATCACCCCAAGAGTGCTCAGATCTCCGGACCGTTGACCTTGACGTTAAGCAGCCTAGATACAGACCTATCTAGGATGTGCTTAAAGTGAAAGCCAGTGGCCTAGGAGGAGTAATGTTTTTTGCTGTTCTTTGGCAATGACCTTGACCTCAAACTGGATGCAGACCTACCTGAGGGTCATTGTGAGTTTCGTGAGAATCAAGGTAATTGTCTAGGAGGAGTCATGATTTTTCTAAAATCATGTATGTGTCCAGATCTCCTGACCTTTGACCTTGAGCACAACCTGGACGCAGACCCACCTAAAGATCCTTGTGAGCAAATTTGGTGAGCATCAGGGCAAATGCCTAGGAGGAGTAGCGATTCTCATGAAATGTGAACAGACGGATGGGCGTACGGATGCCACATCATCCCATTAGCTTCTTTCAGCTTTGCCAGAATGAGCCAATAACCAAACTTGAGGTCAAACATTGAATCATGATGTTGGACTGAGGTTTTATCGAGATATGGCAATCTGTTCAGGACAAGACTGGATTTTGTTCTTTAACCCCTTGCACTCCGGTCAATTTCCCTAAAAACGCCAAAAAATAACGTGCCCAAATTAAATCCAAAGCTGTTCTTCAACCCTTTGCAGCATCTTCATGGGGTTGGTCTCATTTAAAAGAAAACACTTTGAATTTTTTGGCAAAACAGTCATAATCTCTCTAAGTGCTCCGGCCACTGAGTTACAGTCATCTAAACATAGTGAACTTGAAGAAAATGAATTTGGCCTGGGTGTTTTTTTGGATACAAATGCTTGCAAATAACACACAGCTTCAGATCCAGGCTGGAAAATGCAACAGAAATGTAGAACCAAGTGTTATCCAGCTGAGGTCCAAATTTTGTAACAATACCACAAAAAATGAATATATTACACAGCTTTTTACTCAGGTAGTTCCCAGGTGTTTTGGAACTGTGCCAAATTGTGCCAAATGGCACAGTTTGGAAAAATGTCTAACTTTTGAATGATTCAATGTAGAAGCTTCATTTTGGGCTCTAATGAAAGGTCACACTCAGGGCTGTGTCTGTGTGAGAGTGTGTGGGGGGGGATTGCCCCCCCCCTTGCTACAGAGGACAGACATTGGCCATCGCTACATGATGGAATAGACTTGCGGCGATGTGGCGACCGCGGCGCAGTCACCGCGGCTTTCCCCCCCCCCCCACTCGCTACAGAAGAATAGCGGGGGGGGGCGGCGTTCACGGTCCGGACGCGGGAACGACCCGTGTACCGCGGCGCACGAACTTCAGACTTCGTGCGCCGCACAGTTGTAATTTACCGATCGGTCAAAAGTCATTTTCAATTACAATTTTCAGGGATAAAGAATAATTTAGCTTATAGCACCCTACCTCTTCACAGCAGTGTCCTGGCGAACTTCTCTTCCTCATTGTCAGACGAACGCGACGCTGGTCCGCTCGTGGTTCTGGTCTCGCGACCCGATCAAAACATAATTCCATTAATTGCGGTTTTGTGCTTCCATGATTGCGGTTTTTGGTGAACGATTTTTCAAAACAAATAACAGTAGTAATTAAAAAAAGACTGGCGAACGCATGTGTGTCACTCAGCCTTCGTCGTCTGCCTCCGTCGTTCTATGACCATGGAAGAAAATCATAACGTCTACTCTGCTGGAACAAAAACAAAATAAGCACCGCCTGTGGCCGAACATGCCGGTACGCGCGCACGAGGGCGCTCTCGTGCACTCTGGGACGCAAAGACTTGCCCGCCCGCGGTACAACGGAGTGCAAGAGGTTAAGCTGATGATCCCGCTGTCTGAGGGTCCGCTTACACTGGCTTGTCTGTACCGTACTGACCAACGTTTGGACACAGAGTTCAGAATGCCTGACTACTGTGATCATACTTCCCCAGTTCAGCACAAATGTGAGAAATAGTCAAGAAAATGAAACGAATGCTCATGCTGCATACCCGCATACCCTTTGACAAATGCCCTTTACAATCCTTAAACAGCAGTGATGGCAAGTTGGTCAAGTGTTTACTCTTGTGCAGACGATACAAAGCCAACTGGTTAAAATAACCTATAAGACAAAGGTGTTTGGTAAAATGTGTGATCGCGTGTCATCAGTGGAGAAGGGAGGAGAGTCACTGGCATAGTGCAGAGTTAGTATTGCAAGCAAGCGGCATGACTGGGGGGGGGGGGGGGGGGGACAATGGCCTTTGGAACCGTACAGACCAACAAGAACCAATGAGAGTTTGCCCTGACAGATGTTAAGGGGTCTGGATTAAATGATGGTTTTCCACATCGAAATCAATGGATTCCAATCAAACCTGGTGTTACAGACTGCTATAACCCGTCCCACACAGAGACTTCAGTGAATAACACAGCTGCTCATAGGCCTCCTTCCAGCTCTACAACCATGCAGGCCAGGTCAGCAATAAACCACAGATGTGAAAATGAAGGTAGTCATCGAGAACACCAGGCCCACTGTCCCAACCCAACCTCTTACACCGACTCTACACCATCCATGCACATATGCCAGTCTTCACACTGCGCTCTGCTCACAATCCAAGTCCTCTCCACTTAATCCAATACTGATCCTCTTCACATTGTCTTATAAGGGGGTTGGTACATCCAAAAAAAATCATGCGTGCAAACCAACCTTTAAAAACTCATGACAGTGTCTACATTTAAAGAACAAAACTGAAATGTGACATGGTAGAAATAATCTGGAGTAGCATCTCACATGGTGCTGACTTTGGTCTGAGCTGAGGACCAACAGCATGCTGGGCTGTATTTGCACATTTGCACAGAGCAGTTCAAATCAGTCGTAGGTCTTTTCCACCAAACCGGTTCCAGTGCTTGACTGGAGCTAGAGCCTGATTACCACCAGTTCTTTGGTTTTCCACCGACTGAAGCACCATTCCCAGGCTCTCAAAAGTGGGGCTATCATGGCCCCAACTCCTACCTGTGCCAGCAGGCAGCACTAGTTTACATTGGTTACATCCACAGCCATGAGCATGGTTAACTGACCAGCTTCAAAACATTACTGACCGCCATATTGCTTTCCAAACAGTGGAGCAAGCGATAGATTCCAAAACCAAACAGATTTAGAGCGAAGAGGAGACACATTTCTTGGCTCTATGGACATAAACAGTAGTACAAGATAAGTTGGAGGGGGCCACTCATGTGATGAACTGTTTTGGAGGATAGGCCAGCCAATTGGACCATCGTCGCTGCTGTGGATTAGTTCGTACAGCAAACTGCTCAAAACACACTGGTAAGTGTATTGTCTTTAAAATGCCAAACGTTAACAAATATATATACTATATACATATATCCGCTTGTATTGATATGTAACGGCCAAAGTGCGGATATTTTTTACTCACTCTTGTGACTACAGTATTTTCGGTTAGCTATGCTAACGAGCTATCAGTGCTTTT
Source organism: Pholidichthys leucotaenia (assembly GCA_020510985.1). NCBI lineage: Eukaryota > Metazoa > Chordata > Actinopteri > Cichliformes > Pholidichthyidae > Pholidichthys > Pholidichthys leucotaenia. The sequence goes on along the minus strand of CM035837.1, from coordinate 449,869,664 downwards.
ACTACGACCAAACGTTTGTCCCCACCATAAAGAAATGAACAGGCTGTCTCTGCTGACGAATGTATATCGCTTGTATTGATATGTAATGGCCAAAGTGCGGATATTTTTTTTAGTCACTCTTGTGCCTATAGTATTTTCGGTTAGCTATGCTAACAAGCTAACTGTTTTTACCACAAACGTTTCTCCTTGCCATAAAGAAATGCGCGTTTGAGAAACTAGAACAGAAATCTTAGCGTCTTACATAATACTTTTTTTTTTTATAAAGACATCCAGCGCAAAGTACGTTTTTTGTGGCATCAATACTGTGTATGAATGGGTGCCTTGCGTTGTGTTATGGGAGATTTTTTCTACCAAAGACACTAGTAACGTCGTCTTTTTTACTATTTTGGTAATATTTCCATAATCTTGGGCCATTTTTTTTAAATTTCACTTGTTTAATTGTATGTTGTGTAACCGTGTTTTATCTAATCCTTCTCTTTATTGCGCAGGAGCCTGGTGGAACACCTACAATGTCGTTGTACTGTACAGTGACAGTAAAGCCTGTTCTATTCCTATTCTTATATTCCATAATCAGACATGTAAGCTTTGCTGATATTGATATTGAATAAAATTGCCTTCTATGTCTGCATATTTAATGGAAGGCTTAAGTTGGACACTGCACAAACTAAAACACTTTTTTTTTGTATTTACAGATTTATCACAGCTGGATGATGAGGGAGAACCAGCCAGACCTGTGGTGTCCAGCTCACCTTCACCAGCACCAAGCTTGTCCTCCTCCTGCTCTTCCTCCTCTTCTCATCAGACCAGATTAGGTGATATATGTTCAGATCATGACTCATTCATACAAAGGAGGGAGTGAATTAAACCAACTATACACTTGAATTGAATGTTGTGATGCCACCAACAGGAAATGGATGTTGAATAGACACATTCAATCTTGGATTGACGATTCCTGCATTTTTCACTGTGTGGTTATTTTATATTGCTTGTTTTTGTACTTTAAAACAGGGAAACAGAAGTGGGACACAAACATGGACCTCCTTCTTGACTACCTGGAGAGGTCAGAGGAGAGACAGCAGGAGCAGAGCAGGAGGGAGGAGCAGCTGACCTCCGCTTTGCTGCAAAGCATCCAGAAGATGGACGACAGGACCAACACCCTTGTTGGACTGATGGGACACGTTGTCTGTGTTTGAGGGACTGCAAACAAAGTAGCTATCACAGCATTTATATTTTTGGCTGTGTGGACATAATATTTCATATGTAGCAGTCTGAAGTTTTTGAACATTTTGTAAATAAAAGCTTTCTTTCCTTAAGTGTTTTTCTGCTTCTACATTAATTGTTTCCCTCACACCAAACATATGCATGAAATGTAAAGCTATTTAGGACAAACAATGCAAATCACTATAACACTGTAGTGGTGGCAAGTGAAAGTACAAGTACTGAATTACTGCACTTAAGTTCATTTTTTCAGGTATTGGACAATATATCAGGTATTTGTGGACTTACTCACATTTTTGACAACTTTTTTTCACATTTTCTAAAGAACAAGCAGCAACAAACTTTAAATCTATGCACTTTTTCTGTGGAAAATGTTCCAAGTTGCCAACTTCAAAAATGATAATGAGTTTATATTCTTTTGACAACGTACCACATGACATTCTATCAGCAAGACCATTTCTGGGGAAAGTACTTTTAACTTGTACACTTTACCGTCTGTCTCTGGTTACCCCTACATGAATAAAAACTGGAATCGGTACTTTAACCAGAATAGATGACATACAAGTACAAGTACAGAAGGGTATACCTTTAACAACTCTGTAAATGTGCCTATAAAGTATATCCATCCATCCATCTTCCGCTTTTCCGGAGGTCCGGATTGCAAAGGCAGCAGTTCAAGCAGAGAAGCCCAGACTTCCCTCTCCCCAGCCACCTGCTCCAGCTCTTCAGAGAGGATACCAAGGCATCCCCAGACCAGCTGGGAGACATAGTCTCTCCACCGAGTCCTGGGTCTGCCCCGGGGTCTCCTCCCAGTGGGACGTGCCTGAAACACCTCAAGTGGGAGACGTCCAGGAGGCATCCTAATCAGATGCCCATACCACCTCAACTGACTCCTTTCAATGTGGAGGAGCAGCGGTTCTACTCTGAGCCTCTCCCGGATGACTGAGCTCCTCACCCTACCTCTGAGGGTGAGTCCAGCAAGCCTACAGAGAAAGCTCATTTCAGCCGCTTGTATCTGCAATCTTGTTCTTTCGGTCATTACCCAAAGCTCGTGACCATAGGTGAGAGTAGGAACGTAGATTGACTGGTAAATCGACAGCTTTGCCTTGAACTGATCTAAGTTAACTAGGGCTGCACGGTGGCGCAGTGGTTAGCACTGCGGCAGCACAGTATACCCTTGGCCGGGGGATCGTGGGATCATGGGTTCGATCCCAGCCCCCGACCAACAGTGATCTGTGTGGAGTTTGCATGTTCTCCCCGTGTATGCGTGGGTTTACCCCGAGATTTCTCCGGTTTCCTCCCACATGCCAAAAACATGCAGGTTAGGTTAATTGGAGACTCTAAAGTGGCCCTAGGTGTGAATGTGTGTGTGAATGGTTAAGGGATAGCGCCGTATCGTGGCTGCTTCATCCATCCAGGTGGTGGATGACCCTCAATTTCCCCTCTGGGGATCAATAAAGTATACTAACTCTAAAAAAAAAAAAAAAAAAAAAAAAAAAAAAAACTCAGCTCCCTCTTCACCACAACAGACCGGTACAACGTCCGCATCACTGCAGATGCTGCTCCAATCCGTCTGTCGATCTCTCACTCCATTTTCCCCTCACTCATGAACAAGACCCCAAGATACTTAAACTCCTCCACTTGGGGCAGGAGCCTGTCCCCAACCCAAAGAGGACAATCCACCTTTTGCCGGCTGAGGACCATGGACTCGGCCTTGGAGATGCTGATTCTCATCCCAGCCGCTTCACACTCAGCGGCAAACCGTCCCAGCAAGAGCTGTAGGTCATTGCTGGATGAAGCCAACAGGACAACATCATCTGCAAACAACAGAGATGAGATCCTGTGGTCACCAAGGATGACACCCTCCATTCCCTGGCTGCGTCTAGAAATCCTGTCCATAAAAATTATGAACAGGATCGGTGACAAAGGGCAGCCCTGGCGGAGTCCAACTCTCACTGGGAATGACTCCGACCGAGTGTTGGCAATACGAACCAAACTCTCACAACGGTCGTACACAGACCGAATAGCTCGTAACAACAAGCCCGATACCCCATTCTCCCGAAGCACCCCCCACAAAAAAACCACGAGGGATACGGTCAAATGCCTTCTCCAAGTCCACAAAACACATGTACTGTAAACTGGTTGGGCAAACTCCCGCGAACCCTCAAGAATTCTCGAGAGGGTAAAGAGCTGGTCCAATGTGCCACGGCCAGGACGAAAACCACATTGCTCCTCCTGAATCCGAGGTTCGACCAACGGCCGGACTCTCCTCTCCAGTACCTTGGCATAGACCTTCCCAGGGAGGCTGAGGAGTGTGATCCCTCTAAACAGGGATGGCAACAGGAAATTCTGATTTCAGCTGAAATCTAATTTGGTCGATTGACTTATGGGGGGGGGAGGGGGCGCAGCCCCCCCTGAAGCTGGGAGGTTTTCAGTAAAACAGAAGTAATTTAGACTGAAAAAATGATTAAAAAAAAAGAAATACTAAACTTAGATAAATCATTAAATTTAATGAAAAGTTAACTTACTTTTTCTTCAATGTTGTCTCACTGTCTTAAGTCCAACATACTTAACAGTTCTATAAGAGTTTATTACACTATTTACACTATTTACACTGGTCACCAAGTCACTTCTAATGTGAAACTTTCTTCCTTTTGGCAGCAAGCTGTGTCAGTCTCTGAACTTTGAACTTCATCTCCTTTTCTGGTTTCTTCAGAAACTGTCCGAGTGTTTCTGTTACCTCGTCAAACTTTGAGCCAATTTTCACCTTTACCGTCACTTTTCTCTCAAGCCAATTCCATCGGAACTTATTTTTTGACACTTTTGTCTATTTCTAGCACTGATGACTCCCGATCCTTCGATATAAATCTCATAATTCCGCTGAAAACAATACCGAAAGCTGAGAATTCCAACATGAACCAGGGATGTGATTTGGGGTTGGGGAAATTATCTGAAAATTTAGTAGGTGGTCTGGGGGACATAGTCCCCCAGTGGGGTCTGGGGCAGAGCCCCAGTGGGGGGGCGAAGCCCCCCGAAGCTCCTGGGTTTTTATGATTTTTAAGTACCAGAACTGTGCTTAAATGACATAATACAAACAGCTGAATGCCACTTATTACTGTGTAATATTGACTTACGTTCCAAGAAGATAGCATTCCTAAACTAGAAAAGCACTCATAGAGCGCATACCTCCGCCAAGGCTCTTTCCGTTTGCCATGGATCACCTCCAAAATGTAATGGGTTTGTGTGTAGGTCAATAGCCACTTGTGGTGAAAATGGCATCAAAGTCTGTCCATCAGTGTTGGAGTATTGTTGCTAACACACTGTGAGAAGATAAGAGCCTTGGCTGAGGTATGCATTCTTAGATCATCACCAAAATATAATGGGTTCCTCTCTAGCCCAAGAACCACCTCTGGTGAAAATTTCATCCAAATCCATCCAGTAGTTTTTGTGTAATCCTGCTGCACAAATACAAACAAAGCCCTTGGTGGAGGTATGCACTCTCAGATCATCACCAAAATCTAATCATCTGTTCCCCGTGACATTACACACCTTTCCTGAAAATTTCATCAAAATCCGTCCATAACTTTTTGAGTTATCTTGCTAACAAACAGACAGACAGACAAACCAACGCTGATGAAAACATAACCTCCTTGGCGGAGGTAAATATTCCAACAAGCATTATCCATCACATGCTTTAACACTTGATCAAATCAAGATCAGTTAATTTTATCTATTCCATAATCGAAATAAAATTCCAACATACCATTACTTTTTATAATTTCAGCATTCATTAGTACATACCTCCGAATGTACCCGTCTATCGGCAAGAGGTGTTAATGGAGCAGACTCGTCATTTGGTTCAGCCAAAGCCCCCCAGTGTGTAACATCTTTGACTGCTTTATCCACTGTCGAAGATTGTTTCAAAAACACTGATCCCAAAGAATAGTTGCTCCGCCGAATGGCAAGGTAGTCAGCATGTTTCTTCACTTTTGATGCGTGGTCTGACAGCGCCACACATCCACGCGATCCATAGTTAATCAGCTCTTTACAATACACACAAAAAGCTTTTCCTGCCACGTCTGGTTTCTTCAGAAATTGTCCGAGTGTTTCTGTTACCTCGTCAAACTTTGAGCCAATTTTCACTTTTACCGTCACTTTTCTCTCAAGCCAATTCCATCGGAACGTATTTTTGACACTTTTGTCTATTTGCTATTGCTCGCAGAGATAGCAAAAAGATGTAACAAACTAATAGTTTTTTGAATGCAAAAGATGCAATAGACTTACACAATGGTCCCCTCCGGCATACAACTAGGAACATACCGGTCGCTATGGAGGGTGAGAATATGTATGGGCACATAATCATACCATGTAGGATAACTAAGTAGACGGTTATGCTGTTTCATTCCATCTAGCAACAATGCTCTGCACTGTGTGTGTTTATATATTTGCATATTTATTCCATCTAGCTACAATGCTCAGCACTGGGTGTGTTTATATATTTATATATCTACATATTATTCCATCTAGCTACATTGCTCCGCACTGTGTGTGTTTATATACTTGCATATTTATTCCACCTAGCTGCAATGCTCCGTACTGTGGGTGTTTATATATTTACATATTTATTCCATCTAGCTACAATGCTCTGCACTGTGTGTTCATATATTCATATATTTATTCCATCCAGCTACAATGCTCTGCACTGTGTGTCTGTGTGTGTGTGTATATATATATATTTTATAGTAATACGTACATATGTTTATTAGCTGCTCTTGCTTGCTTGTTTTTTTTCTTGCCTTCTGATTGTTGCTCTGAGTGTTGCTATCCCTGTGCTGTTGCAATCCTGGAATTTCCCCGTTGTGGGACTAATAAAGGCTTATCTTATCTTATCTTATCTTATTTCTGCCACTGATGACTCCTGATCCTTCGATAAAAATTTCATAATTCCGCTGAAAATATTACCGAAAGCTTAAAATTCCAACACCAATACACTGCCATGAATTTTTGACAATGCATACAACGAGCCATTTGATTGGTCCAAATTTGCAATTATCCAATCGCAGGGCCGTTTACACATAACATCCGGGTTATCGCGGGAGACTCACCCGGGAAAACGCCGAGCGCTGATGTAATTGTGTTGATTTTCGCTAAAATCGGTGACAATAAGGTACCTTACCATCCATCTTCCATCTTCTACCGCTTTTCCGGAGGTCCGGGTCGCGGAGGCAGCAATTCAAGCAGAGAAGCCCAGACTTCCCTCTCCCCAGCCACCTGCTCCAGCACTGCCATGAATTTTTGACAAAGCAACAACGAGCCATTTGATTGGTCCAATCATTTGCAACTATCCAATCGCAGGGCTGTTTACAGCAGTAGCATGAGTACATAACATCCGGGTTATCGCGGGAGACTGTCACTCAGGGAAGCGCCAAGCGCTTATGTAATCGTGTTGATTTTCGCTAAAATCATAAATCGGCGGAAATCCGCGGATCGGCGGAAAATTGCCATCCCTGTCTAAAGTTGGAGCACACCCTCCGGTCCCCTTTTTTGAAGAGAGGAACCACCACCCCGGTTTGCCATGCCAAAGGCACTGCCCCCGACCTCCACACAATGTTGCAGAGGCGTGTCAACCATGACAACCCAACAACATCCAGGGCCTTGAGGTACTCAGGGCAAATCTCGTCCACCCCCGGGGCCCGGTCACCAAGAAGATTTTTAACCACCTTGGCAACCTCAGCCCCTGTGATAAGCGAGTCATCCCCCTCGTCCCCAAACCCTGCTTCCTCTGTGGAAGGTGTATCAGTGGGATTGAGGAGATCCTCGAAGTATTCCTTCCACCGCCTGACGATATCCCCAGTCAAAGTCAACAGTGTCCCATCCGCACCATACACAGTGTGGACAGGGAGCTGCTTTCCCCTCCTGAGCCACCGGACAGTTTGCCAGAATCTCTTCGAGGCCGACCGAAAGTCTTGTTCCATGGCCTCACAGAACTCCTCCCATACCCGGGTTTTTGCTTCAGCAACCACCCGAGCTGCACTCCACTTGGCTTGCCGGTACACCTCAGCTGCTTCGGGAGTCCCACAAGCCAACCAAGCTTGATAGGACTCCTTCTTCAGCTTAATGGCCCCCCTCACCACTGGTGTCCACCACATGGTTCGGGGGTTGCCACCACAAGATGCACTGACCACCTTGCGGCCGCAGCTCTGGGCCGCCGCTTCAACAACAGAGGTGGAGAACATGGCCCATTCAGACTCCATGTCTCCAGACTCCCTCGGAATGTGGTTGAAGTTCTTCCGGAGGTGGGAGTTGAAGACCGCCCGGACAGGGGCCTCAGCCAGACATTCCCAGCAAACCCTCACTATACGTTTGGGTCTACCAGGTCTGAATGGCTTCCTCCCCTGCCATCGGATCCAACTCACCACCAGGTGGTGATCAGTTGACAGCTCTGTACCTCTCTTTACCCGGGTGTCCAAGACATACGGTCGCAGGTCTGATGACACGATAACAAAATTGATCATCAACCAGCGACCTAGGGTGTCCTGGTGCCAGGTGCTCATATGGACACCCTTATGCTTGAACATGGTATTTGTTATGGACAAACTGTGGTTAGCACAGAAGTCCAATAACTGAACACCACTCAGGTTCAGATCATTATTTTATAGACCTGATCTGAACCCGATCGATAAAATATATAAACACTTTAAAACAAAGTACACTGAGGACTGATTGTCAGCTGAATGTTTTATTCATTAATTATTTTGAACTACTTCACGTTATATTTTGTAAATGACATGGCAGGCATTAAACGGGTTATTGCTCCCCACTGTTAAAATCCTCCATTAAAGCTGCCCTAATGTCATTTTACTCTGGCATGGTCAGCTAGTGGTTGAACTGGAGGCTGACTGTGATCATGTGTGTCTGGGAGTCCAAAGTTGTCACCATGTTCCTCACAAATATTATCAAGTATGCAGCAGGTAAGCACCATTTTCTTACTCAGCTCCAGTTTGCAGTCATTCCTTGTCAGGAGGGACCTCCATCTTGCTTTCAAGCAGCCGAAAGCCATTTCCACAACTGAATGTGCATGGCTCATCTGGTAGTTCTAGTTACGTTGTTCAGGGGTAAGTCTGCCTGTGTCCGAAAAGGGTTTCATCAGCCACTTCTGCATGGGCTCGGCTGGGTGATGAAATCCGGTGTCGTGCCAAAAAGTGATCACCGTCTACAGGAGCCAGGAGTACCCGCTTGTTAAAGGTGGACTGCCTGGTCTCAGTCCACCTACAATGTGTCTGTAAATGTTTTGAGGTTTTATCATATCTGAAAAATTATAGTGTTGGCCAAAGTGTTGCAGTTTGGAAAACAACATTTATCTGATTGCAATATTTATATGCAAAAATATCGTTGTTTGGAGGTACATAGAATATGTATTTATACAGTATCTTCATGTATATATGCAGTAAATCTATGCATTTTTTCATGTAACCTTGTGACTGCATTATTTTAATTGCTTTTAATCCTAGATCAAGTTTGTTTAGGGTTCAAAATGTATCATAAGTGTTAAATATATCTTGTTATATATAAGATATACTGTATATATAAGTATATCTGAGTATATAAAGATATATATATATAAGTACTGTTTATCTGTTGAAATATATATATATTTAACGGCTAATATAAACCCATAACAATATGGCCCCTGGCAATCATTTTTTGGGCAGCTGATCACTTTTTGGCATGACATAACAGGCGACCTTCGTCTCATAATGCGCCGTAACACCACCTGTTACAGAACTGACATAAATATTATGTTTAAAAGTGTAGTCTGTGCTCGCGCTACAGACTTGATCTAACAACGGATGATAACTGAAATATTTATAATTACCAGTCTCCTTAAACGTAGCCGCCGTTCTCTGCCATTAAGAATAAAACTGTTTTTGGGTGGTAATACAGGTTTAGAATAATAAAAGCAGCGCTCCCAAAGAGACAACAAAATCCTACATGTTGACAAGCTAGCGCTGCTACTTCTTCTTCTTCTTCTTCTCTCGGTTACTGGCAGATAGCAAACAACTGAAAGGTGTATACCGCCACCTACTGTACAAGAGTGTGTACTGTGGTTTTCTGCGGGGTTGCATAAAGGCGCTTCATACTACGTACTGTAATGACGTAGCCTTGACGTAATCCCCGACTAGCTCCATATCGGTGGAAAACCAACTGGCTCTTATGAGGCACTACAGTTGAACTGGTTAAGCACTGACATCAGCCCCAGAACCAAACTAGCACTGGCTCTTATTTTGGTGGAAATGAGCCCTCGGAGGATTCAGATCCACTCGTTCTTAAAAGCAGCCAAAATCTGCAGTCAGCCAAAATCACTACAATCCAGAAACAACACAAATACTGAATGATAAACACTGAAAGATGCAACATATGCATGTCTTTTGAATGACAGTGGTCCCATTGACTTGGACTTCCTCTCAAGTCACAAATAAACTCACATCACTTGCCGGGACCAAAAACAAGGCGGCCTCTGAGCCGCCTGCAGAAGTAGGTCACGAGGATTCCATTCATTTGTACAGTGCTTTCCAAATAGTTGCGCTTTTCCACTCAGCTCAAGACTTCCAGCAGTATGTTAACCCTTTAACAGCCAGGCGGTCATATTTCTTTTGCGACAGCAGTCTCACAACATACTTATCACTACTTTATATTCCAAAAAAAATACAAGCATTCAGTGTTTTGTTAGATATAAAAAGAAGAAAGATCACCAGCAGGAGCATGTGAAAATAGGTACTGTATATCCTGGACTCTTAATGAAACTGCCAGTGATGACTTAAAGTTATGTGACACTATTGTTAAGTTCAAATTACTGCTAAAAACATGTTAATTAAGAAATATATAAATACTTGATTTAATACAAATTAATATAATTGCAAAATGCTGTTTTTTGTTGTATTATGACTCTGAGCTGCATATTTGTATTATGTATGAGGGGAAGGCTTAAATAAGCTGTTGCTTCTGCCTACACCCTTTCTGTCTGAAATATCTTGTCTTTTTTTCTTTTTGTCTTGCTATGATCTGACAAATAAAAATGAATGATGGATAAAAAAAGCTCATCCAAGCAATGTTTTCTTCTGGCATTGTTATGGTCTTTGTGGGCTCCACACATACCTGTGCTAAGAAATTACTGGGGATAAAACTGGCATAATATAGCTGTGGATAATAAACTGGCCACATCAGCTGAGTATTAGAGCAAACTGATCTATCAGTCTTATTCTAGCACATGAGCATTAAAACAAGCAACCACAACATACCAGAGGGATCACGTAACCAGACACATCTCCTTGGTCTCCCTTTTTTTCAGCAGCATGCTTTGTGCATGGTAAGGAAACGGCACTGAAATGGACCAGTGATTCCTTCTTTTGGAGCTGAATCAGTGGAAAAGAAACAACCGCAAGGTGACACAGGTGGGGACATGGTGAAGACTAACTGGAAGCAGAAGCTCCGTAAAAATCTTTAAACTCATTACACTAGGCCAGAGGTTGTTGCATTACAAGAGCTGATGACTAAAGGCCTGCTCAGAGTCCCTGAACAGTACACAGTACTATTCAGAGTAGTTTTTGAGGGACTGCAGCTGCCGCTCAGCAGACACATTTCACGCATGCACATTGAATATACTCTGCAGTTCACATGCCTGTACTGTTGGTGACAGCCAAGAGCCACCAAACTGATTTGAACAGTTGCAATCCAAACACAGAAGAAGAGCACGGTGGCAGAGACAATGGAGGTACATGAATACAAGATTACCTCCGTTTGTAAATCCCTGACCTGGCGGCACCAGCTATCCTTTGGAGGGAGATAAAGCTTCCACACAGAGTTCTTTTTAAAGTATTAAAGGTAAACAGTACGGTATTTTCATGAAAACAAGTATTTAAAAAAAAACATTTTAAAAAAAACATTTAGAAAGGTGCAGAATTAAAGACTTTAAATTCTACAAAAAATATACTGATGAAAAAAATATTTAAATAATTTTTACACGTCCTAAATAATAGTCTTCTGATAGTGTTGCATTGTAAAATGATGTGTATCGTATTGTAAGGCCCATAGCAGTTCCCACCCCTACTTTTGATCATTTGCTGATCAGAACCTTGCTAAGGTATAAGGCAGGCTAAAGATATTATTAAAACCCAGGGACTGACTGTAGAAGTGCTGAATCATCACAAAGTTACAAATTCCACATATATTTCTCATGTATAAATCCAGTTAGCTCATCATTAGTCTGTTGATTAAATGCCAGATCAGGCAGTCATTCTTCCCCCACTTTAAGCTGATTTATGTACACCGACATTGCATTTTATTCTAAATTTGTGGGTTAGAATGAAAATATAGAAGGAAAGTCAGCATTACTGACATTCAGTCTACACAGAGAAAAGTGTCTGAAGCAGTTTCTTTTAGCTATAATGATAATAATCACATCTAGACCAGGAGTGGCATTTGCCATGTAAGCCCAGGTCAAAGAGCCTGTCCCTGGACTTTGGGAAGAATCTGGAGCACCTGGATGAAACCCACGCAGCACTGAGAGAACATACACACTCTACACAGACAGACTCCACCTGAGTTCATACCTGTGCTCAACCCCAGAACCCTGTGTCGTTTTGAGGACAGCATTGGTTCCTCTATTGTCTCCACTGTCTTTAGTTCCTCTTTTGCCAACCAGTCTACCACACATGTACGAAAATCATGGACCACAACAAAACAATTAGGGTGACCAACGTTACTATCACAAAGAAGCTTACATTAACCTTTTTTTAAGTTGTTGCTGTGACTATAGTAAACAGAAGAAATCAGATGTGTGCCACAGGACCAATGCTCGCACACACAAACACACCCATCATAAAGATGCACTCACTGAACAAAGAGTTGAGACCTGCTTTGGAAGTGATGTCATCGCCTGATGAAGACAGGCCCACTAATGATCACTGCACACATTTTGTTTGCAAAAGTAAAAGCAACTCCAATTATTTTATGTCCTACATTTCTCCAACTTTTCAGCCATGTGTAACACGTAATGTGCCACTGCCAAGTTGGGGGTCAATCAAAACTATAACAATCAGCCACTAGCCCCAACTGTTCCTCTGCCACTAACTAGCAAAAGTAAGATTGATTGCTGTGTAGCAAAGATGCTTTGGCACAATCTTGAAAAGCCAAGGCCTACCACCGTCAAAAACTTCTGATAAATGGAACACCGCCGGACCGGCGGCGCCACACGAGTCGGCTGCCTGTTGCAACAGCCTTTTTTTTTTTTTTTTTTTTTTTTTTTAAATCTTCTTTCTACACCTTTCACTCTGTATATATATCACGGACGCACGGATCACCCCGGGGGTCTCCCGGGTCGGCGGACGGAGCCACGGTTTGCAGCGGGAGACGTTACAGCGGGGAGGAGCTAGTGCTAGCTAGCACTTGGCCGCCGCCCGGTGCTAATGGGAAACTCGACATACCGGGAGCTGTAGCGAAAAGGACGCGGGTGCCGGGCTGGAGTTTAGGCGGCGTGAAAGAAATATAAGACAGAATAATAAAGAGCGATGGCAAGAACCAAGCAGACCGCCCGTAAAATCTACTGGAGGAAGAAGCCCCCCCTCCCCCAGAGACAGCTAGCCACCAGGGCTGCTCGGAGAGGCGCTCCGGCCACCGGCAGAGTGAAGAAGCCTCGCCGTCACAGGCCCGTGGCTCTGAGAGAGATCTGTCGCTGCCAGAAATCCACGGAGCTGCTCATCCGTAAGCTGCCCGTCCAGCGCCTGGTGAGGGAGATCGCTCAGGACTTCAAGACCGTCCTGCGTTTCCTGAGCTTCGCCGTCATGGCTCTGCAGGAGACCAGCAAGGCCCACCTGGTGGTCTCTTCTTCGCTAAGGGGGTCACCATCATGCCCAAAGACTTCCAGCTGGCCCGCTGCATCCGCGGAGAGAGAGCTTAGACTTTCTGCTGCACATTCACCAGCCATAATGCTCTGCACTGTGTGTCTATATACAGTATATATACATTTATAGTAATATGGACATATGTTTACTAGATGTTGTTTTTTCTTGCCTTCTGATTGTTGCTCTGAGTGTTGCTATCCCTATGCTGTTGCAATCCTGGAATTTCCCCATTGTGGGACTAATAAAGGCTTATCTTATCTTAAAGCCATGCCACTCCTACACTCCAGAACAAACTGCCAGATGACGTTAGCATTAGCATGTTACAACTCAACCACAAGTGCATAAAGTGCCATTTGAAACTGGGTGAGGAAAAAGTCAAAAGATTTCCAGTCATATCTGAGCATTTGGTTACACAGTATTGGCTAACTGTGATACTATCATTACTGTTGCGTCACAGTGATTTTAACCTCAGTGTTTCCCCGACCATTCTAGGGGGGCGGGGCACCAATGCACACCAGCCCATTTTTTGGACCAATTAAGAAGGGAAATCACAAAATTTCCTAAGGAAACTTGAACGCTCCAGGGACCCCAGGTTGGGAACCACTGCTTTAGCAAACAGTGCAAAAAGGCTACCCGAACATGAGATTATTCAGAGGTGTGTTTTGGGTGTAAAATGCAATAAACCAATCGTAATGGCTAATCAGCTCACCTTTAAAAGGCAGGTCTGCACCATCTGTGGTGGACACAACTGTACTTGTCTGAGAAGTAAAAATGCTCAAGAGCATTTTGCTATTTAACACATTTGAAAGAAGCAGCAAATACTGCCATAACGATTAGTCAGTTAATCGACTTGTCAACCGACAGAAAACTGACAACAAATTTGATAAGTGACTATTTACCAATGCACCCTTTTCCAGTAAAAATTCTAAATAAACGAGATTGTTTCAGATTGTCATACGTTAAGACTTGTCACTTTTCTTGTCTGTGCCTTATATGTTGAATGTTTGGTACTGAGCCTTCTGTTTTGACAAACCAGGCCACTTGATGACGTCACTGTGAGATATGGCATATTGTGACGGACATTTTGTGTCTGTTTTTAAATATTTTATAAACCAAATGATTACTGAAAAAATAATGTCAAATTAACTAACAAAAAACAATCATCAGCTGTATCAAGCTTAGTATCAAAGACATTACTCAGACTGTCAGCAAATATGTCAGTTGGCAGATATGGCTGACCTGTAAATTCTCTCTGTTCTTTTGCATCACATATGTTGAAACATACATTTCATGTTGTTCCTTTTTGTAAAGGAGAGGAAATATTATGATGCAAGTGGATGTCAAACCCCGTCCATCACCTCCCCATGTCTTCAAACCGCTCTGATCTACGATACTGTGAACAAGCCTGACTTTTGGGAGGAGTTCCACTGAGGAAATGTCATACAGTGTGCTTTGATACTGGTAACAAAGCCCGGCCTGTATTAACTGCAGCCACTGCCCATGGTAAACCCCAGTGGAAACTCGATGCAATGTGTGTGAGCGTCACACACAGATGTTGCCATAGGTACACAGAGACGCTCGCTCTCCGGTGCAGGAGCAGTACTTCGTTCTATTTTTCATGAGCGCGGTCGGTTGCCAGGGTATTGGTTTCCATGGCCACGCTGCAGTCTGCTGCAACAAAACCCAACCAGAACCACACACACACAACTCCCCTTGGCTGTCATGGTACAATGCCAGCCCACCAGACAGCACTATCAGCTGACCCCGCTGACGGTCTTAGATCTCACATCAGTTGAGGTGCCAGCTGAGCTGATGCTACACGCGTCCTCATCCTGCTTTCACAGCCATCTGCTGACTGGTTACAGCTCGGCACGACGCCACACACAGAGCATCAATGATTCAGCGGTTTGGTACACTTGATGCAAGATCTGCAGGAAGGTCTCAGACAGGAAATGTGTCCTAATGCTTGAGTGGAGGCTACAGCAATTCTGCAAAACTAAAACAATATCTGTTGAACATGTAGATGAAAGCAGGGAAACAGAAAGGTCTGCACAGTTGACTCGGTCTCCAGTTAAATAAAATCTAAACTATTCAAGTGTGGTCATCAAGTTTTCTCTCTTTTTTATTTTCACACTGCACTGGATGTCTTTTTGAACATACCCTTCCCTGCGTCTCTGAGGGGCCGCCTTACCTGGGTTGTTGGCCTCTCCCTCCAGAACCTGCAGCTCGGTGCACTCGGACAGGGAGTGTTCCAGACACAGCTGCAGGAAGCGGGCCTGAGTCCGGCTCACCCGCTTCAGCAGGGACAGCAGAGCCACCGTCTGCTCGCACTCGTTCCACCCCTTGAACCAGCTAGCCAGCACGCCCACCTGATCACGAAACATCATGGTCTGCGAGGCCGGGACAGAAGCGGCTGGGGAGGGCTGACCGAGAGGTGTAAGGGTGCGGCGGTGGCAGCAGCTTGGAGAGGAGAAGTTGCCAGAGGGTGACGGGCGCTCTTCTCCACGTCCGTCGGCGCGACTGCTCAGCCGGACGAGCACTGTGTTGCCACTCCTGATGTCAGCATTCCAAGCCGGCACCGGGTGCAGAACGTCGTGCCACTCACAGGGTGCTGGATGAAGTCCTTCCGAAGGGTTTCGGCAGCGCCGCCGTCCGTCCAATTCTGAGGAGAAGTGCGGGGAGCCCTCGGGTGCTTTGGTGCCCCGGTCAGATCGATACGTGATGAGTCAGCAGCAGGCGGTGTCACACAGGCGTCAGCGGCCTCAGAGGCATTCTTCTCCAGGGAAGCCCTCACAGGCCTGCGGAGAGGATGTCAGAGGTTAGGCGTGACACGACCACATCCCTGTTCTACACAACACACACACACGACCATGACTGAGCCGCCACGGCGCTGCAGCTGCAGAAGAAGCCAGCCTCCGAACTCGCACATTTATAGGCGGCCTCTGCTGCGGCATGCAGCCACCGAGACAAAAATAAATGATTTTCGTCTTCGGTATCCACCCATTCCTAAAAATACCGGCGTCGGTGCTACTGGCTGACTGCAGTGGCGAAATTTTCCAAAGGACTCCGCTGACCGGGTTATGCCGGGTCCGGTCCGGTCGGTTCCCTCCGCGATTCTACCGAGCGGATGGCTTCACGGTGTCACCGAGCTTCACGGCACACAGCTGGAAGCCGCTGTGGGTGGGTAGTGTGTCAGCACACAGAACCAGACATGGGTCCGCTGCGTTACAACTGGTCCCGCTTAAAAAGCCGAACTAGCAACACGCCACCGACGCTTCCATGAAATCACTCCAGCCGGCTGCTACCGTTATTCGGCAAAATGAAAAGCGTAAAAGGCGGAGTGAGAGTTAAACTGACGGCTCCCTCACACATAAAGGACCGACCAAATGAAAACTTTAGCCTACACGTTTAACGGCAGGACGGAGCGGTTAAAAGTTCCCGG
Organism: Pholidichthys leucotaenia; assembly: GCA_020510985.1. Taxonomy (NCBI): domain Eukaryota; kingdom Metazoa; phylum Chordata; class Actinopteri; order Cichliformes; family Pholidichthyidae; genus Pholidichthys; species Pholidichthys leucotaenia. The sequence goes on along the minus strand of CM035837.1, from coordinate 449,853,104 downwards.
GCTTCCTCCCCGTCCTACCTGCCGGGCCAGTCTCCATCTCCGGGTCTGGGTTAGCGGGCGGCGGGCTCAGCTCCTCCGGCAGCGATGCCCCTGCTGCTGTCGGGCTCGGTGGCATTTGCCATCTTCACCAACTTCTCCTCTCCTTTCCTGTCTCTCTCTCCCGCAGCAGATAGGTCCTCCGGTCTAAAACACCCCGCTCAAAAGCTTCCGCCACACGGCCACTGACATCCGGTGGCTGCTTTCAAAATAAAAGAGGAGCGCTGATTTCCCTGCAGGAGGGTGTTCGGGACCGCTGATACGGAGAGCAATTTATGGCTAGAAAAATCTACATGCAGCTGCAAAACTTGATTTGAAAATTAATATGAAGGTAAATTTTTTTTTTTCTCTCTGTGACATTCTGTCTTAGATTTGTCTTGAATAGTAACTGCTAGTTAACTTAGCTTAGCTTAGTTTTCTTTTTTTTTCTTTTTTTTTTTTTTTTCTCTCAGTCACACTTTGTCTTAGCTTTGTTCTAAATTGTAATCACTCTTGTCTTGTTTACTCTTTTTTCTTTGAATTCTTGGATGGAATATGGGTGGGCAATATAAGCTGCGGCTTCAGCCATCACCCATTTCGGATAACTCACGTGGAATTGTTTAGTAGAAGGAGTCTTTGTCTAATTTGACCTTGTTGTTATATTATACAGTTTCTTTAACCTGTACTGTATTATCCGAAATAAATAAATAAAATAAATTAAAAAAAAAAAAATAGCTGAAATATGAGCCTAACTTATTCTGGTGGAGCTAACTTCCCCAGCAGCACATGCACCACACACCGACATCAGCCCAGAGCACCGAGTTTACAGCAGGAATACATCTGATGGAGGTGGTTTACACCTTGACTAGACTGCCGACCTCTAGACAACATCTTACCAGTATGCCAATGGCCTCTATATTGTAACGTCAGGGCCGTGTTAAGGGGGGTTGGGATTTCCCAGCATGCTTTGCCAGCAGAGAACGTTACTGAGTTATTATACTGCTGGGTCATTATAACTGCGTTATAATGACCCAGCAGTGTTTATAGGCAGGATTAGGGCAAGATGTATCATGTGTGTGTAACCATGATTGGAATGGGGGTCTGGGAGAATGACCTCCCCTCCTGTCTGTGCTCAGAGTGTGGGTGTTGGGTGGTGTGTTTGAATAAAGCCTGTTCATCGCAACCATCTGCTCCACTTCTTTGTGTGAACCTCACCTAAGTCACACTGGTGTCAGGAGTGGGGATGGAGCAAGATGGTGGCCAGGACCCGGGTGGAGGTCCAGCGGCCGGGGCGGTTCATCGCTCGGCTGGGAACGGAGCGCAGAGCTGAGACGCCGACCCCCGGAGTGGCTCGCCGCGATGGACGGACCAGTGTACCCTGCCTTCTGCCTTTTTCAAGGCAGAGCGGGCCAAGCAGAGCAAACCAGCCCCGCTTCCCACCGTTTTCAGGGCAGGACGGGCTGGCGATTTCAGGGCAATCAGAAGCAGCGATCGACCGGGAGGCGACCGTCCCATCCATCCAGCAGCGGGCCAAGATTTCCCGCTACAATGGCGAGAACCTGTTGGATGACCACCTGACCCAGGTCGAGTTGGCTGCCATGCTGAACGACTGGTCACCGGAGGAAACCGCCGTGCTGAGAACGAGGGGAAGGAGGAGGAGTTACGGCAGACCACGGCGGCGCGTCCACAGATGAGACGGCCGCGGCGACGCGAGGAAGGGTGCTTCTGCTGTGGAGAGCCAGGGCACATCATACAGTACTGCCCCGCGCCCACCCCACGAGAAACTGGCCCCTCGCCGACATTAGAGCGAGGTGGCATGGACGGGGAAAGGCCGCCTCCCGCAGATGCTTCCTCCGGCTGTGACGTCACAGAGGCCCTCGGTGTGCAGCAGCAGCGGAGCGAGCAGGACAGATCTGGTCTTTTCCCGGGCTCGGCAGGGGCTGGACGCCTGGACGCAGGCCAGTGGCCGCCTGGGAGGTCCTGGCAGGGGTGGGAGTCATGACTCCCGCTGCCAGGGGAGGGACTGTGCATAGTCCTACTGAAGCTGTTGGATGTGCTGGTCATCAGCATCGAAGCCGCCCTAACACCTGGACTGATTCGCGTTGGACTTCTGGGTTGGACTTTGATTTTTCTGAGGACAGAAACCAGTCCGGGGGGGGGGCAGTGTAACGTCGGGGCCGTGTTAAGGGGGGGCAGGGATTTCCCAGCATGCTTTGCCAGCAGAGAACATTACTGTGTGTGTGTATTAAATGTTATTACTGAGTTATTATACTGCTGTGTCATTATAACTCAGCAGTGTTTATAGGCAGGATTAGGGCAAGATGTATCATGTGTGTGTAACCATGATTGGAATGGGGGTCTGGGAGAATGTCCTCCCCTCCTGTCTGTGCTCAGAGGGGGTGTTGGGTGGTGTGCTTGTATAAAGCTTGTTCGTCGCAACCATCTGCTCCACTTCTTTGTGTGAACCTCGCCTACGTCACAATATTGTAACGCTGGGGCTGTGTTAAAGGGGCGGGGATTCTCCCGGCATGCTTTGGCCGCAGAGGATTCAAAGAGTGTTATTATTCATGTGTTCTAAGTGTTATTGCTGTGTCATAACTGTGTTATAATGACAGTCATTGTGGCTGCGTTATAATGACACAGCAGTGTTATAAGACCAGTTAGAGCAGTGACTGCTCATGTGTTTGTGTAACCCTCAGTAGGACGGGGGTCTGCGTGAATGACCCCCCCCTCCTGTCTGTGTTGAGTGGGTGTGTATAAAATAAAGCCTGTTTTCGTCACAGTCATCTTTCCTTTCTTGTGTGAACCCTCACAACGTCACACTGGTGTCAGGAGTGGGATCATGGAGCAGATGGAAGCCAGAATCAGAGCAGAGTTTCAGCAGCTGGAGCGGTTCATCACTCAGCTGGGAATGGACGACAGAGCTGATACATCAACCCCCAGAGTTGCTCGCCGGGATGAATGGAGCAGCGGACCCGAAGGGACCAGCATGCCCCGCCTTCTGCCTTTCTCAAGGCAGGGCGGGCTAAGCAGAGCAGATCAGCCCCGCTTCCCGCCCTTTTCAGGGCAGGACGGGCAGGCGATTCCACTGCGACCAGGGGCGGCAATCGACCAAGAGGCAACAGTCCCATCCGTCTGCCAGCGGGTCAAACTTCCCCACTTCAACAGTTAAACCCTGCTGGACGACTATCTGGTCCAGGTCGAGCTGGCTGTTGCGTTGAATGGCTGGCCACCTGAAGAGACCGCCGTGCAGGTTGTGCTGGCCCTGGAGGGAGGGGCTCTCCGCACACTGTCCGATCTCTGGCCCGAGGAACGTCGCAGCTGGCCAGTGCTACAAGGTGCGCTCCGGAGGTGGTGTGGGAGGGTGGCCAACACTGAGCACACCCAGGAACAGCTGACCAACCGCCGGCGAGGCAGCCAAGAAAGCCTGGGAGCCTACGCAGTGGACATATGGCTGCTGACGCAGTGTGACTACCCGGATTTTGAGCCAGGGGCAGTGGAGAAGCTCGCCCTCCAGAACTTCGTCCGGGGGCTCCACCTGGCCCAGCTCCACAGCCACATCTGGATTCACACCGCGAGCTACTGGGAGACGGCTGTGGCAGAAGTGGAGCGGGTGGGACCTCTAATGGATTGTGCAGTTGATGCGTTGGCACCAAGGCAGAGAGCCTTCCAGGCCACGGCTGTGAGCGAGGAGGAGGAACTGCGCCGGACCACAGCGGCGCGGCCACGAAGAAGATGGCCACAGCGGCGCGAAGAAGGGTGCTTCCGCTGCGGGGATCCAGGACATATCGTGCAGTACTGCCTGGCACCCACCCCGCGACAAACCAGCCCCCTCGCCAACGTTAAACTAGAGTGAGGTGCCATGGACGGGGACCTGCTGCCTCCCACAGATATTTTCCCCGATGAACTGTCACCACGTGTGGGCTGAATTGGACACTCACCAGGGATGTACCTACAGTGCAGGTTGGACAACACACCAATCAGGGCCCCGATCGACACCAGTTCTACCATCTCCCTGGTCCGACCCGGAGTGCTGCCAGGTATGGACGAGGCAGAACCGCAGAGGTGGGCGCTGCGTCACCACGGCCACTGGTTAGCGCGCCAGATTGGGAGGGCGGCGAGTTCTTGTGGTGGGGGTGGCCGACCAGAACACAAACCACCCGTTCTGGCTGGCTGACATTTAGGACTCCTGCATTATTGGACTCGATCTGCTCGCAGCATGGGGCGCAAAAATTGACACCACCAGATCGTCCCTCCTGCTGGGGGCTCGGACCATCACGCTCTGCAACAGGACCCAGAGGGGGAACCCGAAGGCCTGCGTGATTGAGGGGCCACCAGGACGGACCAAACTGGGTGGGTCCCTGCAAGAACTGAACACAACGGTGCCACCAGCACGAGCAGAGGGAGCGCGACCACTGATAGAGACAGCAAGGGAGAGGGCCACAGCAGAGAGGGTCAAGGTGTCAGCAGAAACGCAGCAGGTGTTCGAGGAATTGTTCCAGCAGAGCTGCAGTGGACTGGAATCGGGACAGAGACGCCAGCTGCGGGAGCTGTTGGACTGCTACATGGACGTTTTCGCTGCCAAGGATGAGGAGTGCACCCGAACCAGCTTGGTGCAGCACGGGATCGACACCGGTGAGACCAGGCCGATCCGGCTCCGACCCCGCCGTCTGCCTTTTTCAAGGTGGGCAGCGGCAGAACAAAAAATACAGGAAATGCTGGAGACAGACATTATTGAGCCCTCCAGCAGCCCCTGGGCAGCACCGGTGGTTCTGGTTAGGAAGAAGGACAGTTTGTGGCGGTTCTGTGTGGATTACTGGCGCCTGAATGATGTCACCCGCAAGGATTCCTACCCCCTGCCCCGCACCTTTTCAACACCCCGGCCACCTTTGAACGTCTGATAGAGCGAGTGTTGACTCACGTACCCCGGAGCCGCTGCATTATTTATCTGGATGACCTGCTGGTTCATGCAGCTGATTTTGACAGCGCCCTGTCCAACCTCCAGGAAGTATTGGACGCCATCAGACAGGCCGGGCTGCGGCTACACCCGCGGAAATGCCACCTATTTTGGCGGGAGACCACCTTCCTGGGCCACGTCGTCAGTGCAGCGGGAGTTGCCACCGACCCAGAGAAAGTGGCAGCGGTGAAAAACTGGCCAGTGCCGCGGGATGTGGGAAAGCTACGGAGTTTTCTCGGACTGGCCTCCTATTATAGGAGATTTGTGAAAGACTTCACCCCCATCGCCAGCCCACTGTGTCAGCTGACACAGAAGGGTCGTGCGTTTCAGTGGAGTGACAGCTGTGCTGCTGCTTTTTCCCAGCTTCTCTCAGCGCTCATTGGAGCCCCCATCCTGCAGTATCCTGACCCGAACCACCCTTTCATCGTGGACACGGACGCCAGCAACCAGGGCATCAGGGCGGTGCTATCCCAGGAGGAGAACACAGAGAGCAGGCAGTTGCTTTATTCAGCCGCACTCTCAGCAGAGCTGAAAGGAATTATTGTGTTACTCACAGAGAGCTGTTGGCTGTCATCCAGGGGCTTCGCTATTTTATAGGATTGAGACCAAGCTGTCCCACGGGCTGCTGCTCTCCGGACCGCTGTGAGCAGGAATAACACAGCGGCGCACAGCTCCTCCTCAAATAATCAATCAGCTCTCCCCAGCAATGACGTCACAGAGGCCCTCGGTATGCAGCAGCTGCAGAGCGAGCGGGACAGAGATCCGGTCATTTCCCGGGTTCGGTAGTGGCTGAATGTGGGTCAGCGGCCCACCTGGGAGGCTGTGTCTGCGCTGGACCCAGAGACCACAGCCCTACACTCCCAGTGGGCCAATCTCCGCTGTCAAGAGGGTGTTGTGTGTCGGCAGTGGCAAACTCCAGCTGGACAGCATCATGTCTGGTAGCTGCTGGTTCCCCGGCAGCTCCGGCCCAACATACTCCAGCTGGTCCACGGGGTGGTGGGGGAGGGCCGTTTCAGGGTGACAAAAATTCTGCAGTGTCTTCGAGCCCAGTTCTACTGGCCTGGATGTCACCAGGATGTAGAGCTCCACGTCCATCGCTGCGACACCTGCATGGGTCAGAAAGGGCCAACTCAGCAATCCCACGCCCCCTTGCAGCAGTACCGGGTGGGAGCACCGATGGAGCAGGTAGGAGTGGACATTGTGTGCCCTTTCCTGACCATGGACCGGGGAAACCACTACATGCTGGTCGCAATGGATTACTTCACCAAATGGCCCGAGGTGTACGCAGTCCCTGATCAGAGCGCCGCCACCACAGCATCAAAACTCTTGGACGAGATGTTTTGTCGGTTCGGCGCACCGGAGGAGCTGCACAGCGATCAGGGTCGGAACTTTGAGGCAGAGGTCTTCGGGGAGGTCTGCAGGCGGCTGGGCATCCGGAAGACCCAGACCACCCTGCTGCATCCACAGAGTGACGGCCTGGTCGAACGGTTCAACCGGACCCTTACCACCCAGCTCGCTGTCCTAGTGGACCAGCGACAGTGAGACTGGGACCTGCATCTGCCCTTTGTTCTGTGGGTGTACCGGACAGCAGCACAGAAATCCACCCGGTGCACTCCTGCAGCGCTGATGTTTGTCGAGCCGGGGCCTTCATCCCGACCAGATACTCCGACTGAAGCACAGATGAATACTAGCGGGCCTGTACGTGCTGGTCACTGACACCTGGACGGATTCGTGTTGGACTTTTGAGCTGGACTTTTATTATTCTGGGGACAGAAACCAGTCCGGGGGGGACAGTGTAACGTCGGGGCTGTGTTAAAGGGGTGGAGATTCTCCCGGCATGCTTTGGCCGCAGAGGATTCAAAGAGTGTTATTATTCGTGTGTTCTAAGTGTTATTGCTGTGTCATTATAACTGTGTTATAATGACAGTCATTGTGGCTGTGTTATAATGACACAGCAGTGTTATAAGACCAGTTAGAGCAGTGACTGATCATGTGTTTGTGTAACCCTCAGTGAGACGGGGGTCTGTGTGAATGACCCCCCCTCCTGTCTGTGTTGAGTGGGTGTGTATAAAATAAAGCTGCACGGTGGCGCAGTGGTTAGCAGTGCGGCAGCACAGTTTACCCTTGGCCGGGGGATTGTGGGGATCGTGGGATCGTGGGTTCGATCCCAGCCCCCGACCAACAGTGATCTGTGTGGAGTTTGCATGTTCTCCCCGTGTTGCGTGGGTTTACTCCGGGATTTCTCCGGTTTCCTCCCACATGCCAAAAACATGCATGTTAGGTTAATTGGCTGTTCTAAATTGTCCCTAGATATCTGTTTCCTATAGGCCCTTAGAATAGAGGGTTAGTATTAATGAAAGCGCTTTGAGTGGTCTTTGTGACTAGAAAAGCACTATATAAGTGCAGGTTAGTTAGTTAGTTAGTAAAGCCTGTTTTCGTCACAGTCATCTCGACTTTCTTGTGTGAACCCTCACAACATCACAACATGGTCAACCTCGGGTTCAGAAGGAGCAATGTGGTTTTCGTCCTGGCCGTGGCACATTGTGTTATGTCCACAAACCTGGTATAAAAGGAGACAGACGAGGAGGTTGCACTGGAATGGAGTTTTATTATAGAATGGGTTGTAATACCACATGTACCATACAGCGTGGGGTCGTCCGAGCAAGAGGAAGCCCGAAATGGTGAACGCCCCTATTTATAGGGCGGTGTGATGGAACACCCAGAATCACACCGCATACCTCCCCCCCCCCTTTATAGAGTAGAAAAAACACGCCTATTTAAACCTACCCAAATTTAGCAGATAAAACCCCCAACAAACACATCAAACAACAACACAATCAAGAACACTAGAACTAGGTCCGGTGGGTGGACTGGCACACGGCCCACACGGCCATGTGGTTTATTCTGCCACTTTTACCGATAGACCGGCCGTGCTCCTACCTACAAAGTCTTTGAGCTTTTATTTTTTTCCCCTTACAGTCTTCCAAGGGAGGAATATTCCTGCCGGGGGCAGGGGGGGGGGGGCGTTCTTGAGGCAGCCCCGTGGTGGCCTCCTCCCTGGAGCTTTGGAGCAGGCTCACGGCAGCCTCCTCACTGGAGGTTTAAAACGAGCTCACAGTGGCCTCCTCCCTGGAGCTTTGACACGTGCTCGTGTCAGCCGCCTCCCCGGAGCTGTCGCACCAACAGGGTCAATCTTCATGATGCTGGGACCCGGGTCCCACACTGCAGCAGTTGACTCCCGCAGAGCCCCGCTGCCTGGAGTCACCACCCAGACACGCCACAGTTTGTTCGCGTGCCAAACCGAATCCTCCCTCAGCCAAAAACATGCTGTTCCCGGCTTCGCCACAATCCTCAGCGGTGCCGTTGTTTTGCTAGCAGAAATCCAAGGTACAAAATACAACAAATACAACAAATATATAAGTACAGAGAAAAAGCCACGAGACTGAGCATGATGGAAACCTCTAGTGCTCAGCTCATGTCAGAGCTCCCCCCTCTCAAGGGGTGGCGTCCAGACACCCCAGGGTAACATCAAAAGAAAAAGAAGACCCCCCCCAACAGGAGCACAACAATAACCCACCCAGGGTGGGTGGTGGGGGGAACAGGCTAGGAGGGAATGAAACAACCCTACTCAGGACCCACACCAGTCAAAATCAATGACTTAGGCCCCCTCAACCAAAGAGCTAGAAAGTTCAGGTGGGCGGCCAAAGTCCCAGGCCTGGTGGATGGCGAGGTGGTACGAGTCGGGTGGCCTACTGGAGATTATGGGCCACCCTACCCAATGGCTCAGTCTGTCAGGCGGTCGACCAGAGTTTTTCAGCCCCCTGAATAGCAAGGGTGGTCCAGGGGGCGGCCGCCCAATGGGAAGAATCAATGGCAGGCAGGATGGATGAGTTGGGGAAACCACGACAATGTCAGGGTGAGGAGAGGGAACCACGACAGTGCCTGGCCGGGGGGGGGGGGGGGGGGCACGACGGCGGCTTTCAAAGGAGGGGAAACCACGATGGCATCCGGCAGAAGAGAGGGGACCACGACAGTGTCTGACAGAAGAGAGGGGACCACGACGGCATCTGGGAGAGGAGAGGGGACCACGACGGCATCTGGGAGAGGAGAGGGGACCACAACGGCATCTGGCAGAGGAGAGGGGACCACGACGGCGTCTGGCAGAGGAGGGTGAACCATGACGGCGTCAGGCAGAGGAGAGGGGACCACGATGGTGTCTGGCAAAGGAGAGGGGACCATGATGCCCTCAGACTGGCCAGCAGCACCCTTGGTGGTCCTGGACTGGGACATTGTAGCACCCTCAGTGGAACTGGACTGGAGCGAGGTTGCACCCGTGGTGGCTCCAGACTGCAGCCAGGTTGCACCCGCAGTGGCTCCAGACTGCAGTGAGGTTGCACCCACAGTGGCTCCAGACTGGAGTGAGGTTGCACCCGTGGAGGCTCGGGACTGGAGCAAAGCTGCACCCGCGGTGGTTCTGGGCTGGAGCAAAGTGACACCCGTGGTGGCTCCGGGCTGGAGCAAAGCAGCACCCGTGGTGGCTCCAGACGGGAGCAGAGTAGCACCCGCGATGGGCCCAGATTGGGCCAAAGCTGCACCAACGGTGGACCCGGACTGGGCCAGAGCTGCATCCACGAAGGACCTGGGCTGGGCCATAGCTGCACTCATGGAGGACCCGGGCTGGGCCAAAGCTGCACCCTCGGAGGCCCCGGGCTGGAATGGTACACCCACAATGACCTCCACTGGAAAGGAAGCAGCACCCTCGGTGGACCCGGACTGAGCTGAAGCTGCACTCATGGTGGACCCAGACTGGGCCAAAGCTGTACCCTCGGAGGCCCCAGGCTGGGATGGAGCACCCGCAAAGACCTCTACTGGACGGGAAGCAGCATCCACAAAGACCTCAGCCGGAGGGGGAGCAGCATCCACGGAGGTCCCAGGCTAGGACAGAGTGCCCTCGATGACCTCGGTGGGAGGAGCTGGACCCATGATGATCTGGGGCTGCGAGCCTGGACCCACGGAGACATCTGGCAAAGCTGGAACATCCTCGGTGACCCTGGGGGAGAGCTCAGACAGGATAGGTAGAGAAACAGGGTCAGGGTCACCAGCAGCAGTGGAGCCCAACGAGGTGAGCTCAGGTGCAGCTGATGACTGCACCCAGCTCCCCCCACCAAGAGCCAGACAAGATCTCTCCAAAATAGACACAAGAAAAACAAAGGAGAGCACTTGCCTGAGCTCGAGCTCCACCGCCGTACAGGACTCCGTCAATTCAGGCGATGGTTCCTTGGGCCCGACCCACTGGAGATCCAGCTCTGACTCTGCTACGGCGGCCCCTGCAGCAGGCACGGTGGTAGGTGCAGTCCTGGAACCCTCCAGTGAGGTGACCCACACAGGTGGCTCGTCCAGCATGGATTCTGGAGGTTGGCTTCCTGCTGGTGCTGGATCCTGTGTAGCTGAAGCCAGGGAACGCTCTGTTGTTGGCATAGGCTTCAGGTTGGAGGCAGCACTCTCCCTGTGTCCGGACCATGGCTGTGGGGCTGGAACAACCCGGCAGCTCAACCCTGGGACCAGCGGACACTCAGGGAAAATAGGTGGAGACATAGAGAGAGCAGGAAAGGTGGTGTGGGTAGACTGAGCCTCACTACCAGGAATCAGGAAAGGCATATCGTCATAAATTGTGGGAGAATGAAAAGACACTTGCCTATTTTCTCGGGGCACAAATTTGTCCACTGCAGCTGGTGTAGAATTGACCCTCTCCACGACTTCCATTGAAGAGGGCCTCCTAAGGGAACCTTGGCGAGCCACCCCTGCAGCTCCAGCGATGAGTGGAGCCGGCGAGAAAACAGCTGACCTCTCAGCAGCGGGAAAGAATGGCGAGGAGAAGCAAGGAGCAGCAGCTGCAGGAAAAGAAGAGACTGGCGAAACGGCCGGAGAGGAAAAACACTGAAGGTGCACTGCTGCGGGAGTCTTCTGCCTCGGTGAGGGGGTAGTAGCTGCCTGAGAGGCGGGACTATCCCTCCAGCAGTCTGAAGCTGGATGACGGCACTGTGGAGCAGATGGAGCCGGAGTTGGAATGGGCAAATGGGAGGTGGAGCAGGGTGTCTGCTGTGGAGTGTGCTTTTGCATCGGCTTTGGGCTTGCTGGAGGTGGCCCCCACCTCAGCCCGGGGAAGGACTGCTGCAGGACTGCGAGCATAGACAGCAGCTCAGCGAACTGGGGATATTTCCTCAACCCGGTCTGTACCTCCATGACGGCAGTTGCCACATCCACCTTTTCCCAGATTTTCTTTCGGCTGCGAAAGGCGAGGGCTTCATCCACGAAGCCCTGGACGAATTTGGTGGCCTATTCCTCCTCAACAATCGGGGATACCGCTGCTGATCTCCCATTGATTGTTGGATGACGGCGTGCTGTGGACATGATTCACTCCGGAGAAACAGGTGAGTGGAAAACAAAAAAAAAGGCAAAAATCCACTAACTGCAGCAGCTGGGTCTTTTACTGGCTGCAGTCTTCTGTCATGATTTGCCCCTCAGGGCGGAGAGACAGACCCAGATGCTGGATTGCAGTTTGTGGCATTTATTAACAAAACACAAAGTTCCAAAGTGCATAAATGCAAAAATCCAAACAGATAACAGGGTAAACTTACAAATCGAGTAGCAGATGAACTCACCAGAATAGGGAAGGGGTTCTGGTGGTGAAGAGGAAGTATCATTAAAACTGCAGAAAAAATGAAAAGAAAATACTGTCCTTAAATAGGGTTAGAACAAATAACACAAGTAATGACAGGTGTGGGGTCACATGAGTGGGCAAAAAGGTAACAATGATTAATGATTAGGATCAGCTATGAGCGATGAGAGGAGGGCGAGGGGAGCTGACAGCTGACAGGGTGATGCCCACATGGAGCACAACCCGGAAACGCCACTAGACAGCTGTCAACCCAGAGAAAGACCACAACAGTCCGAAATACAAAGAATAAAATATCAACAAATGCAGACAGAGAAATAAATACAACCTAATACAAAAAGAGAGTAACAAAACCATAGCATAAACAAGAAAATAAGAACCAATACGAAAATACAGAAATCCAAGGCACAAAATACAACAAATATATAAATACAGAGAAAAAGCCACGAGACTGAGCATGGCAGCAACCTCTGGTGCTCAGCTCGTGACAGTGTTACTTTTTCGCTCAGTGTAATGGGACACACACCTTCCAGAAAGTTCAACTTTTGTCTCGTCAGTCCACAGAGTATTTTCCCAAAAGTCTTGGGGATCATCAGGATGTTTTCTGGCAAAACTGAGATGAGCCTTTATGTCTTGGAACTCTGCCATGCAGGCCATTTTTGTCCAGTCTCTTTCTTACGGTGGAGTCATGAACACTGACCTTAACTGAGGCAAGTGAGGACTGCAGTTCTTTGGATGTTGTTGTGGGGTTGTTTGTGACCTCTTACATTTGTCGTCGCTGTGCTCTTGGGGTAATTTTGGTCAGCCGGCATCTCCTGGGAAGGTTCACCACTGTTCCATGTTTTCGTCATTTGTGGATAATGGCTCCCACTGTGGTTCGCTGGAGTCCCAAAGCTTTAGAAATGGCTTTATAACCTTTTCCAGACTGATAGATCTCAATTACTTTGTTTCTCATTTGTTCCTGAATTTCTTTGCGTTTGAGGATCTTTTGGTCTACTTGACTTTGTCAGGCAGGTCCTATTTAAGTGATTTCTTGATTGAGAACAGGTGTGGCAGTAATCAGGCCTGGGTGTGGCTAGAGAAATTGAACTCAGCTTTCCAAAGATGTGATAAACCACAGCTAATTTATGTTTTAACGGGGAGGCAATCCCTTTTTCACACAGGGTCAAGTAGGTTTGGATTTTTTCCCCCTTAATAATAAACACCTTCATTTAAAAACTACATTTTGTGTTTACTTGTGTTATCTTTGTCTAATATTTAAATTTGTTTGATGATCTGAAACATTTGTGTGACAAACATACAAAAAAAGAAATCAGGAAGGAAGCAAACACTTTTTTCACACCACCATAATTTTCCACATAACGTTGTAAGCTGTCATCTGAGGTTGTAAAAATACATAAATTACATAAAATACATTAAACTGGTGGCTCAGTTGATAGAGCATCCGCCCCACACCTGGGAGGCAGGGGTTCAAATCCCGGCCGGGTCATGCTGAAGACCATATAAAAAGCGGAACTTCCTGCCGTCCAGCTTGGTGCTCAGCAATAATGGAATTGAGGAGGGAAATCTGTGGCGGTGCCTTGCATGGCAGTGACCCCTCTGATTCTATATATGGGTGTGTGTGATTAACACTGTAGATAAGAGAAACACAATTTCATTCTACTGTACATGATTGGCTGTATAGGTTGAATGACAATAAAGAGTGGTTTAAGGTTTAAATTGAAAGCCTACAAACACAGTCTCACGTAACTTACGTCATTATTTTCAAAGGGCGCCCAGGGTGAAGTAACTAACAATCATGTGGATCAGCTGCAGCTTTCAAAATACAAAACAATACAATTGTGTTGTTCTTCTCCTCTTTGGATCCTTCTTTCATTGGTCAGAAGTCAGAAGGTGAGCTTTGAGAGGGGAACTGCTCTAATCATGTTTGGTGACTTGATAGTCTGAGACAACGAGATGTAGTCCACTAAACAGTTTTAAAATAAATGAAATATTACTCGTTTATTATATGACAACCTACAACTTTAATTACATGGGAAAATTATCTTTTGAATTCACAAACATGTGGGTAACAACTCGTAGCAAAAGTTAGTCAGGACCGAAAGATGATTTCTCTTTTGCCATTCACTTATAGAGATTTTTTTCTAAGTATGGTCCTATATGCAGAACTAGAGGGGTGTGACTTAGGCTCTCTGTCCGGATCCGGACCCCATAAGTCCTCTGTCCAGACCTTTAGCCTTTTGATACAATTTGGGAAAAGGGGAGAGTGTTTTGTTTTGATGGGAAAAAAGTGGAACTGAACTGCTGTATCAGTGACCTCCCATACAGATTATAGCACAAGCCCTTGCGTATTATCCCGCTGCAGACTCCCCTCTTCGCTGTCCCACAAATGCCACTCTCAGAGATCCTGCAGCTCCAACCACTCCAGAGTATATGCAGTGGGTCACAAAAATCATGGTTCGCTGCGGCTACAACATACACACACACACACACACACACACACACACACACACACACACACACACACATTACGTGTGTCCAGTCCAGATGCCTAATCTTAATCTGTGACAGGCAGCTGCTCACCTCATCCTCAGACAACTGGATAATGTTCCCCATGAAAAACTGTTGACAAAACTTGAAGGATATGGTAACAATAATAAAATCCTACATTTAAGTCATAATTTTCTCAGTGGGAGACAATGTGTCACAGTCAAATGAGCAGCCTCTAGCTGGATGGAGGTGCTTTCAGGAGTACCCCAGGGCAGTGTACTTGGAGCTTTATACTTTGCACTCTAGATCAATAATATGCCTGATGTTGTTTGTAATTATATTGTCCTGTTTGCTGATGATGCCAAAGTCTTCTCTGTAGTTCATAACGATCAACAGCACAAGCCACTACAAGAGGACTTCAAGGAATTGGAGAGACAAGTTTTATTTAATTCCACAAAGTTTAAGGTGATGTATTTTGGAAGAAATAATGAAGAATATTTACAGGATACAACTCTTGAAGTGACAAGGGAAGAGAAGGATTTGGAAGTCTGGACTAATAATCAATTTAAATTTGACATGGTGAGTGGCAGGTGGAAAAGGCCAATCATCAACTGTGACTCCTCAAGAGATCTTTTCAAAAAATTGACAGTTGTACAAGTCATTTATCAGACATCTGGAATGTTGCAATGCAGTCACTTTCTCTGTGTATGAAAGGCAAGCAAAATTATTGGAAGTGTACAAAGAAAAGCAACTAAACTAGTGCCAGGCCTTGGCATACAGGTTATGTGAATTAATTTACCATTGTTACAGTATAGAAGAGCTGGAGGTGACATCAACGAAGCGTACAAGTACATCCAAGGAACCTAAGGAACAAAAAGAACTCCTTGTCCACTGGAATTGCAAAAAAGCCTTATTAACAATAACTAACCTGCACTTATATAGCGCTTTTCTAGTCAAAAAGACCACTCAAAGCGCTTTCACTAGTACTAACCCTCTATTCTAAGGGCCTATAGGAAACAGATATCTAGGGACAATTTAGAACAGCCAATTAACCTAACATGCATGTCTTTGGATTGTGGGAGGAAACCGGAGCCCCCGGAGTAAACCCACGCAGCACAGGGAGAACATGCAAACTCCACACAGAAAGGTTCCAACCCCTGCCAGCCTGGGGATTTGAACCAGGAACTTTCTAGCTGTAAGGCAACAGTGCTAACCACTGCACCACTGTGCTGCCCAAGGTCAACATGGTTAGAAGCTCAAGAAACAACAATGCAATAAGACATCAAGACAGAAATTTGTCTCCAGCAATGATGAATGCATGAAATCAGCTGCTAGAAGATGTAGTTACAGCCCCATCATTGAACACCCTGAAACAATGACATAAACACTGGTGTACATATCATTATATACACTTAATGAATTTTAGTGACATCTTCCATTACCTGCCACATGTGAAGTAGAACCTATAGTCATGTGAAAAAATTTGGACACCCCTTTAAATATTCAGTTCTTTATTAAATGTTCATGTATTGATGTCTAACCTTGTTTTTGTTTTTATTTGCATTTTTTAAAATTAAAAAAAATTCTAATTTATTCCTCACTGTTTAGAATTACATTTTACAGAAAATTTGAAAGAAAGTCTTTAATTCATTTTTAGTTGTAACTGTTAACAAACAGTCCTAATTTTCTCACAAGACTGTATATATTCTGGGTGTATGTATGTAAAAAAGAAATCTGTAAAAGATTAAAATTTAGATGTAAAAACGATCAAATATATATATACTGTATATATATTTGTATATATATTTGTGTATGTACTGTACATATATACTGTATATATATATATAGTATATATATATATATACAGTATATACTGTATATACAGTATATACACAAATATATATACAAATATATATACAGTATATATATATTTGATCGTTTTTACATCTAAATTTTAATCTTTTACAGATTTCTTTTTTCTTTTAGTTTTTCTTTACAATTTATTTTTTCTAACAAATTATAGATTCTATTGTAAATTTGAGACATTTTATCATAAATTTGTTCTTGCAATTTTTTCCCTCAAATATTTTCTTTCTCAAAATTCACAATGATTTGTGATTTTTTTTTAAATAATTTTATGACTATTTTCTTGTAAATTTGCTCTCTGTCTTGTAATTGTGACTTGTTAGTCATTTATTGGAAGTTTCATTCATTCATCTTCTTCTGCTTAATCCTTTTTGGGTCGCGGGGGGGGCTGGAGCCTATCCCAGCATCTTTGGGCGAGAGGCAGGGTCCACCCTTTGCAGGGTATTATGCAAAAATATTACAAAATTACAACTGTATCCTCTTACAGAATATGTAATGATGACAACTTAGTCTTGTAACTTGTTTATACCCACTCATCCATCTTGTCGCTGCCGCCTCTTACGCTTTGCGTGTCTGCTCACCAACAAGGCAGTCAAAATAACTGTGGACTGTATGTGCTGACTAAGCAGGTGCAAAGATCCAACCTCCCGTTCAAAAGGTGGCACCACCGTCACAGCATACAAAAATGAATAACATGAAGTGGGTTGTTATTCAGTGGTTGCACTCTGTACTTTCTCCTTTCTTTTCTTAGCTTCTTCTTCCATCAAAAGTAGTAAACACAGGTGCTCCCCTTCTCGCCTATATACAGTCTCCATTGTCGTTGCTAAAATGTGCATGAGAGTTACTTTTCTTCTTGTGTGTATAGTTGGTGAACAAACTGGCACATCAGTGCATTTGTGCTACCTATTGGGCTGGGGTGAAACTGCAGATGATGGCTATGCACATGTGTCAAACACTTGGTAGAACAGTAGACGTAAATAAAGCATAAATACAATTTTTTTGCATTAGTTAACTGAAATTAGACAATTTCCCATGGCACATCTGATGATCGCTAACAGTGGTTGAGAATCACTGCTCTAGTGTGATATCCAATGATGGATAAAAACCCTGAGTGTTCCTTTAATAGTCTCATAAATGGCTGAGGAGGGCAGCTGGGTGGAACAGTGGTTAGCACTGTGGCAGCACAGCAAGGAGGTTGTGGGTTTGCATACACTCCTGGGTGCTCTGGTTTCCTCCCACAGTCCAAAGACAGGCACGCTAGGTTAACTTGCACCACCTGGGAATAAATTGTCCATAGCTATGAATGTGAGAGTGAATGGTCGTCTGTCTCTGTGAGTTGGCCCTGCGATGGACTGGCGATCTGTTCGTGACGCGACCTGCGTCTCATCCAAACACACCAGGACAGACTCATTCCAAAAAGGATTTAGGGGTTGAAGAAAAATCAGCAAATAATTGAGGTCTTATTTTGAAGGTGGTCATGATCTTGTTCTAGTTACATTTTGGAAGCCTTGATGTGTGTGTGTGTGTGTGTGTGTGTGTGTGTGTGTGTGTGTGTGTGTGTGTGTGTGTGTGTGTAGGGGCACCCTTTCCTAATGATTAACAGCAGAGCATGACGTCAGCGGTTTGGCAGCCCAAGGAAGCACCAAAATAGAGGGAGCTAGACCGGGGTCGACCAGAGACCTAAGTGTAGGAAGAAAAAAGAGAGAGAATTGTTTCCACATCAACAGTTCATAAAGTTCACATCCAAACTGAATGTTTGTTGTGACAAAAAGAGTTAAAAATGTATATTACGATGACATTTTTACTTGATTTTTACACTTCCTGATGCTGAATGCCTTCATTTAATGTGGAAATTATGTAAATATTACAATAAGTTACAGTCAGCTTGATAAGAGTAATTTTTTCCCCAATGTTTTTGTTAATTTTAAAACACAGTATAATACTGCCATACATCCACATTTTTTTGATAAATGTTACATAAGCTGTAGTAACAAACAAAGTGAGCAAAATGCTCCTCTTAAAAGAAATGGCACTAGTTCAAAGAGCTGGTATGTCTACAATATTAAAATACTGAAATTAAAGTCACAATTTTCCACACAAGGACAATGACTTCATGAAATTAAAAAAAGGATGTAAGGGTTCCTGTCTGTCCTGCCTCTCTCTGTCTCCTCACTGGGGTAGTACAAGTAGGACGCTCTCACTCCACTCCGCCTGGTTGCATCTAATTCCCATCCTGCTTTGTGGTATCTCTAGCACAGCTGGTGATTTGTTCTGCCAAGTTCCGACCCTATCCTGCCTCTTCACCCTGAGCCTGTATGTATTATTGAAATTTTGTGTCTGCTCTGCCCTAGCCTGCTGTGCCCTGACCCTAGTGATGTTAAAACCGAGGCCTCATGAAACAACAAGCAACTTTGAGACAATCGCTTCATGAGCGACACAGTGTTATGAAACATCTACTAAAGACTTCCATCTGGTGACTGACTGTCAGAACTGCATCAGAGTTGGAAAAACCTGAAAAAAAATCTCAATGTCTTTTTTTTTTTTTTGAGCATTTGACCATCCGAGGTCTATTCAAAACTGGATGGCAGGAACAAAAAATACAAAGCAAACCAAAAAAAACAAATTCCCTCTTAAACTTCCCACGAGCCCTCAAGTCCCGTGAAGTGACCGACATAATGAGGCCTTGCTTGCTACAGTCACGTGACTGTGGGCATGTTGACACAGTGCTCGACACTCTGCTCGTGACACTTCCGTGTTACATTGTTCGAGTCAGTCGTGAGTGGACGGTGTCGAGCATAGCATCATTACCTGACCCTAGCCTGCCTCTGGACTCAGGAAACTGCCTGACGGATTGGATTCTGATTATCTTCACTGTGCACACAAATCCCCAACAAGTAAATCGACTTACCATCACTGTCACCAGCTCCGTCCTCCCTGTTTCCCCAGCACTCAGGCCTGGCCAGCCTCTTCGGGATCCAGTCTCTGGAGAACTCCGCTGTACAATCTGCTTCTTCAAACCACTGTCCCCAGCTGAAAAGAACTGTAAGCATAAACACAAATATTACCTCCTTGTTCCATCCATCCATCCATCCATCCATCTTCTTCCGCTTAATTATTTTCGGGTCGTGGGGGGGCTGGAGCCTATCCCAGCATCTCTGGGCGAGAGGCAGGGTCCACCCTGGACAGATCACCAGTCCATCGCAGGGCCTACCTCCTTGTCCTCTTACCATATTCTCACCATAGTTTTGCTCCCTCTAGTGGTGTGCGATACTGCAAGATTTGGTATCGATCCGATACCAAGTAAATACTGTATCGCCGATACAATCCGATATAGACACTTTTTTTTTTTTCCACAATATCTTTATTGAACCTTCTTTTTTTTTTTTTTAACAAACATGATACAAACAATCAAACACTAACACTAAAGTACTACAAAAAAAAAAAAATGCACTAAAAACACCAACAACCACCAACAAAATCAAGTCTTCAACAATGCTCCTCTGTTTAGTCTAGACAATCCAATACATAAGTATACATATTATGTTCACCAGTTTGGAATTTACAAGGTCCACACACATCATTCACCTTCTTCTTCAAGAGTTATGTTTAAATTTTTTACATAATCAATAAAAGGTCTCCATATATTCTCAAACACAATTTCCTTTGATTTCAGTATATATGTTATTCTTTCTAATGGAAGGTTTGTTAACATCTGTCTTAACCACTGAGTCACATCTGGTCTATGAGTCTTTTTCCATAATAGTGCAATACATTTTTTGGCATTAAGCAAACTGAGGTCTATGAATGTTCTTTCACTTTTATTGAAATTATGCTTTTCTGGGTACAGACCCAACAAAACCAGTTTAGGATTCAATATGATTTGTTTTGAGATTATTTTTTCAATTGTTACCCTCACCTCTTCCCAAAACATTCTTATTAATCTACATTCCCATAAACAATGAAATAGGGTTCCTTTACTTTCCATGCATTTTGTGCATGTATCTGGTATATTTTTGTTATATCTATTTAACTCCTCCGGTGTAACATACATCCGCATTAACCATTTGAAATGTATCAATTTAAGGCGTGCATTTATTGATTTGGTTTGAGCTTCTGTACAAGCCAATTCCCATTGTTCCTCTGAAATTTCAATTTGCAGATCTTCTTTCCAGTAGTTTAATCTTTTCAGTGAATTTTCACTTGAAGATAGTGTCAATGAGTTATAAAACTCTGAAATAATACCCTTTCTTTTACTATCTTTCATCATCATTTTTTCCAAGGATGAATAAATAGGTCGAGTGAGAGCTTTATTTTGATTTGATCGAATAAAGTTTCTAAGTTGAAGATATTTAAAAAAATGTGTTCTATTGAGATTAAATTTGATCCTCAGCTCTTCAAAAGACATTATGTTGTCTGCACATGGCAAATATAAATCCTGAATCTTTTGTATCCCTTTTAAATTCCATACTTTAAATACAGCGTCCGCTCTCCCTGGTTTAAAATATTGATTACCCCATATTGGACTAAATTGTGACAATAACTGTGGTTCTTTTAAATAGTTTTTAGCTTCACACCATATTTTGATCATATGCTTTACAAATGGATTTTTAACTTGTTTTTGTAATTTTTTTGCCGAATCTGAGTATATGAATATGGGAAGAGGTAAAGGTAAATTGTATGATTCCATTTCAGTCCAGTGAGGGAGATCATTTGATGAAAAATAATATGTCATAGACCTCAGTTGTGCCGACCAATAATACAACATAAAATTTGGACATTTCAGACCTCCACGATCAAATGGTAAATATAATAAAGACAGACGTAATCTAGCCCTCCTGTTGTTCCATATAAATTCCACTAACTTTTTTTTTATTCTTGAGAATAGATCTAAAGGTGGTGATAAGGGAATGTATTGAAATAAATAAAGTATTTTAGGTAAAATATTACTTTTAAGTATATTGATTCTCCCGATCATCGACATTGGTAGTGACATCCATCTCTGAGTTAACTCACTGATATCTGACATTAAGGCTTCATAGTTGACACTGGCGACTGATTCTAGCTTAGGCATAATTTGGATTCCTAAATATTTAAACTGATTTACAACATTGAATTGATTTACCTCAGGGGCTGGGTAATTTCTCTGGGTCTCATTTAGCATTAATATTGAAGATTTAGTTTTATTTATTTTATATCCTGATATTTCCCCAAAATTCTTTATTAAATTCAACAAGGTTGGAATTGATTTTTTTAGATTCGACATAAACAAAATTATATCATCGGCGTACAGGGAGATTTTATGTTCTGTTGGTCCAACTTTAATTCCATATATTTGTGAATGTAAACGTATCGCTATCGCTAAAGGTTCAATTGCCATAGTAAACAGTAAAGGTGAGAGTGGACAGCCTTGTCGACATCCTCTATTGATTTTTATTGGTTTTGAAATATTGTTATTTGTTAGGATTTCTGCTGTAGCATTATTGTATATTATTTGAACCCATTTTATGAAATTATTTCCAAGTCCAAACCTTTGTAGGACTTCAAAAAGAAAGGGCCATTCAACTCTATCAAAGGCCTTTTCGGCGTCCAATGATAGGAGAGCTGTATCCGGTGCTTCTTTATTAAAATAGATAATATTAAATAGTCTTCTTACATTATGGAAGCCTTGTCTACCCTTTATAAAGCCATTCTGATCTCGATTAATAATATTTGGTAAAATTTCTTGTATTCGTCTTGCTAAAATTTTACAGATTATCTTAAGGTCGGCGTTTAATAGGCTTATTGGTCTCATATTTTCACATTTATTAGAGGGCTTACCTGGTTTTGGCAGCAGTATAATTAAGGCATTATTTATGTATGATGGTAAATTATTATTTTGAAATGCTTCTAAAACCATTTCCAAAAAAGGTTTTATTAATTTATTCTTAAATTTTTTATAAAGGTCAACTGGAAGACCATCTGGTCCTGCACTTTTTCCTGATTTCATATTATCAATGGCTAGCCCAACTTCTTCTTGACTAATTTTAGACTCCAATATCTCCCTGTTTTCATTTGGAATACACGGTATAGATAGTTCGTTCAAAAACCCATTTAGTTTTGTTAAATCAGGTTCATTTTGGTATCATATAATTTTTCATAGTAATCTCTAAAGGCTCTATTAATTTCTAAAGGATCTATAACTACCTGTCCGTTACTTATAATACTGGTAATTGGTGTTTTAATTTCCAATTGTTTAATCTGCCATGCTAATAATTTTCCTGATTTTTCACCTTGTTCATAAAAAGATTGTTTCAATCTTAGAAGACTCGAGGCAGCTCTATTCGCTGATTTTTTGTCGTATTCAGCTCTCAAAATCAGTAATTCATTCTCCAACCTTGGGTCACTTCCTGCATACACTTTTTCCTGAAGATTTTTTATTTTATGTTCCAATTTAGCTCTCTCCTCTCGAGTCTTCTTAGATTTTGATCCTGTATAACTAATAATATGCCCCCTAATAAAAGCTTTGAAAGCCTCCCACTTTACACATGCTGATGTTTGTGTAGTATTGATGTCAAAGAACTCGTCTATCTGTTTTTCTATATACTTGACAAATTCCTCATCCTGAAGCCATTTATGCTGAAATTGCCATCTACCTGATTCCTTTGTCAATTTTTTATCTACATATATTAGACAACAGGGTGCATGATCAGAGATCACGATGTTATCATAAAAGCAGTTTTGAATCTTGGACCTTAATTCTGTGGAAATCAAAAAATAATCAATACGTGAGAATGTCTTGTAGGTACTGGAATAACAAGAATAGGCTTTAACTTGTGGTTTCATTTCTCTCCATATATCTAACAATCTCAATTCTTTCATAAAATGATTAATAGTCATCCTACATCCAATGTGCGTACAATCCAGTCCTGTTGATCTATCCACACCTGGATTCAATGTACAATTAAAATCCCCTGCTATTATATGTTGCCCTGTAAGTGATGATAAGATGAGAAATAAATTAGCAAAGAACTTCTGATCATCTATATTGGGACCATATAAGTTCACAAGATTTATATTTTCTAATAGCAAAGAACCTTGAATGATTACATATCTTCCAAATTTGTCTCCAATTACATTTTTCACTTGAAAAGGAACTGATTTATGTATGAGAGTCATAACTCCCCTGGCTCGGGATGAAAATGAAGAGGTGAATACACTTCCCTGCCATCTACTCCTAATTCTTTTAACATCCTCCTCTATCAGATGAGTTTCTTGTAAAAACACAATTCTTGAACCCATGTCCTTTATTTTATTCATAACTTGTTTAAGTTTTTTTAAATTTTGTAGACCTCTGCAATTCCATGAAGTTAAATTAAGATTAACACTTTGGTCCATGATCAATAGAGAGTTTGGGATTACCTTGCAGTGTAAACATGCTCATACAGAGAAGCAAAAACATGAGTGGTTGAACATTCATCCTACAAACTACACACAAACAAATTTCCCCTTCCCACACTTGTGGCAAACCCCCCAAAATCAAAAGAAAAATTCTGTCTCCCGATATAGCCATCGACCGTTCCACACCCACGGGGAACAGCCTAAGCCACTCCTTCTTCATCCTCCCAATCACCCTAACTCTACTGCTTTTAATGACGTAACATTAACTCTCCTCTGTAGTTTTCCAACTTAACTCCAAAATTTTTAACAACTTTGTACATCATAGTTTTTTTTTTTTGTTTGTTTTGTTTTTGTTTTTTTTTTTTTTTAATATATAATACAATCTATATTTTGTAAACTTACTATTTACTTCAAGTCAGTCAGATGCCTGTGCAAATGCTTAATTATTCTACCTTATATTTTGTTCATGCTTAGCTCCCACCAGTCTCTTCTTCTTCTTTGATCTTCTTGATGAACTCCTGCGCCTCCTCTGGGGTCTTGAAGATGTGGGTTCTGCCCTCATACGTGGTCAGCAGTCTCGCAGGATAGATTACACCATGACGAATCCCAAGGTTGCGCAGCTCCTTACGTACGGGATCAAACTGCTTCCTCAATTGCTGGATTCCTGTGGCCAAATCTGGGTAGAACCGCACCTGCTGGTCCTGGTGTTTAATCTCTCCTTTTTTAGCTCGTGCAGCGTTGAAGATCTTCATCCTGTCTCTGTTGTTAAGAAACTTCATAATTAAGGTCCTCGGCGGTCCCTTATCTCTCCGTGGGCCAATGCGATGTGCTTTTCCCAGAACCACTGCTGATTGCAACTCCTCGCTGCCCAGCACCTCCGGAATCCACTTTTCCAGAAAGGAACATACGTCCCGACCTTCTGATTCCTCTGGAAGACCCACCAGCCTCAAATTATTCTGTCTCGACCGAGATTCCAAATCCAAAATATTATCTTCCAGAGATTTATTTTTTTTTTCCAAAGTGCGCACCTTTAATTGAAGACGGGTGACGTCATCTTCAGCACTAGCGAGACGGAGCTCCATCTGCGCCGTTCGTTCTACACAGTCACCCAATTCCTTTCTTATTCCTTCCAACGCTGTCATAATCCCATCAAATCTAGAGGAAAAGTCCGCTCTCATTGAACTCATGGCAGCCATCAGCGCATCTGCGCCATTCCCCGCAGAAATCGCAGCGTTGCCAGCCTCCTCCGCCATATATGGAGCCCTGTTTGCTGCGTCACAGACCTGAAAGTCCGTTAATTTGGACTGTTTCGGCGGCTCGCTTTTTCCTTTTCCTGGTTTTCCAGCCTTAGGCTTCGCCGACATATCCTCGCCCAAACGCTGGGATACGTTCTGTCCCAAATGAGAGAGTTATTTGCCGATTTTTTTTCTCCAGGAGCAGAGCAGAGCGAGACACGTCCGTCCTACGTGGCAGCCATAACCGGAAGTCCCGATATAGACACTTTTTTAAATAAAAAAAGGCCAAAGTTTATAGGTAAACAGAAAACACTTTATTATAGTAAAACTTTGTTCAGAAACAATAGAACAGTAACATTTTTTTCTTAAATAAAGTCTGCAAAATGATCACTCCACAACAAATGATATAAAATATTTAAAACATTTTTTTCCCAGTAGAATGTGTGTTCAGGAAATGCAATAAAAAAATAAAACTAAACTTCTCCCCTTTATTGCACTTCTTTTCTGACTTTGAAAAATAAAAAACACGTAGTGAAAATGCAATGAATAAAGTGTAAATAACTAAACAACCCCCAAAGCCTTAAGTTTAAAGAAATATTCCTCAGACCCCCGACGCTCTCTGGCTCTGTCGGTGTCGGAGCCAGGGAGGGGGGATTTCTTTCCTCCTCTCTCCATTTCTGTAGCTTAGCGTTTTCTTTTGGGTGATTTTTCATGTTTGTATCCACCTTATTCCTAGGCCCCATGATGCCTTGTGTGAATTATGGCAGCAACTTCTGGTACTAGCTTAGAACATATAGTTGTCACTGAAACGGAAAACTTTTCCTTGTCCAAAAACAATGACTTTGGCATCAGAAATGCGGGGACACAGCCTCTTGCACCACAAAACAGTAATATAATCATACCACTTCCCACGACTATCAAGGGATGGGAAGATGACCGTAAAAAGTGGCCTTGTACACAGTAGCTCCGCTAGTTAGCGCCGCTGCTAAGATGTTAATGCTGTAAACAAATGACCCATGCTGGCAAAATGAGTCACTTTGAGGACATTTTCAAAACTGATGTAGCATTATTTCCATATTCTGTATTGAAAGATCTTCAAAATGATATTTAATTTGTAGGTAGTACGCGAAAACTGACCCAGAAAAAGATGATTTGTTTATGTTTTAGCTAGGTTGAAAACTCGCGTTCGATCAGTTGGGAGTTATGTCTTCTGCAAAAACATAGGTATTTTTAGAAAGTACGATTTCTAAGCTTTCCAATGATACTGGCACTCATTGGGTTTTCCCGGGACTTACCCTACTAAACAAAGAAAGAGTCATGATTTATGACTTCTTGTTGCCTGTAGCTCGTAATGACGCGGTGCGCATTCCAGCCAGCATGTCTCCATCGCAGTACCGGAGTGGTGGCTCAGTTGGTAGAGCATCCGCCCCACACCCGGGAGGCAGGGGTTCAAATCCCGGCCGGGTCATGCCAAAGACCATATAAAAGTGGAACTTCCTGCCGTCCAGCTTGGTGCTCAGCAAAAATGGAATGGAAGAGGGAAATTTGTGGCGGCGCCTTGCATGGCAGCGGCCCTCTGATTCTACACTTGGGGTGTGTGTGATTAACACTGTAGATAGGTAAAACACAATCTCGTTCTACTGTACATGATTGGCTGTACAGTTGAATGACAATAAAGGGTGATTTAAAGTCGGCTGCAATTTGTTAAAATATGTTGGACATAATCAAATTTACCTTAGAGCAGACGTATACCACAACACCGTGCTTGGATGTCGTCTGTCACCGTGCGGTGAGAAGCCTCCATTTAACCAGTCTACTGGCACAACCACGAACACCAGCAAGTACCAGAACTACGCCACAACATTCAAAAAATACAAAAACTAGAAGAGCTGAAATTAGCTGCCACTTGAGTGGAAAACACGTGTGTGGACTATACATTAAAATAAATTTGAAAAACTTTTAAAAACGCTATTTTAAATGCCCCACTAGTCCACTCTTACTGACTGATTTAACACTAAGTCAGCTGAAACTGGAAGCTCCGCCCATAATCGTTCCTACAGCGGCACCCCCAGGAATAAGGTGGATAAATTAGTTACCACTGTATTTCACATATTGTACAGCTTGCCGTTGCGTCATTTTCAGCCTGAAAATAGAGCTACACGGAGCTTTGCTTCCTCTGCCCTTCTTCTGCTTTGTGTGTTTGCTGCTCGTGTGTGTGTGCAGACTGTGCACAGCATGCTGCCGGCTACTGCTTACCAGCTTAGCTTGCTGCTGAGTTACGTGATGGTAAAACAAGAGGGAGGAGGAGGAAGTAAGGAGTAGGTAAATGCAGTAATGCACGTAAACGCTGGTTGCCAACTGCCATAAAATCACAAGAAGAAGATGGGGAGCAAAGTGTGCCTGCTCCATGCTGTGACGGGACAGAGTATCGATCCCATTACATGAGTACTGATCAATATCAATACCCACGTTGGTATCGATACTATTGATATTTGGATCGATCCGCCCACCACTAGCTCTCTCCCCTGCAGGGTTGCCAGATCCTCACCACCTTCTCCTGTCACAAATTATTGTAATAAATTGTTTCACTCACCTTTAACATTGTCCTCTGTGTCTGCTTCTGGGTCAAAGTATACTCCCATGCCAGCATGCAACCAGCATGCAGACCCAGCGGGCATGGACATGATAACTGTTTGTAGCTTGACTCGGTGTTCTGGAGCAGCGTTAGCTTAGTTAGCTAACTCACATCAGGAAGCGTTTAACAGTTGCCTTCACTTCATTCGTTGTTTAGCTGACTATAAACTCACAAACACTCATTGGAGTGGCTACGCGCTTTCCATGCTATGTCACCCGTTAGCCTACCGTGTTTTCAGCCCCCCACTTTGTCGCTAGTCACTGGCAATAGTGAATCCTTGCACCACATGGCTATCGGTCGGCCCAAGTTAACGCTGGACGAAAAACAGCAACGGGTTGACGCGGGGGGTTATGTCTGTACTGTGCTCAACCCTGTCATTTTGCTATTCGGTGAATAGAGAAATTAAAACGGCTTGGTCCGTCAGTCAGTATTAGTAAGTTGTCAGGCGGAGACAATAATGCCCCTAAAAACCACCTTGTTCTTCCCATGTGCTTAAAGCTCCAGACTACAGAGTTTGTTGACTCAGGGGCTGAACAAAATGTTATTTCTGAGTCTGGCAACTGAGTATAATATTCCCTGCATCCAGTTACCTCAGCCCCAGAGACCCATAGCTCTGTAGGCCAGCGCCTCACTCAAGTCATTAAACACACGGTCCCTATAACTTAATTAACCTTGGGTAACCACTGGGAGGAGCTATCCTTCTTTGTCATCCCTGCCTCCATCTCCCCTGTGGTGTTCGGATATCCCTGGTTATACACCCACAACCTTATCATTGACTGGAGTCAGGGGGTCATTCGCTCTTGGAGCACTTTATGTATGTCCGCCTGTCGCCAGTCAGCAGCGTGCTGTCCATCCATTTCTCTCCAGCCCCCTGCCCCAGAGCCTCCCGTGTTATATCGTGAAAATGACACGAGACGGAGAGCTTCTTGAGGGACACCCAACTGAACTTTATTAAGCAGAACACTCAACTATATACAGAGTGGGCTGTGCCCGCCTGATGTCACCTTGTGGGTGGGCACGGCATCCCAGACACCCAAATCCCATACATAACATTTGACCCCCCTTTAAAAAAAAAATGTGAAGCACACAAACAACCCACCCTAATTTGTCTCCCAACTCACGCTCTAAAAGGGGAAGAACATTCATTCATTCATTCATTTTCTTCTGCTTAATCCTTTTCGGGTTGCGGGGGGGGGGGCAGCTGGAGCCTATCCCAGCATCTTTGGGTGAGAGGCAGGGTCCACCCTGGACAGATCGCCAGTCCATCGCAGGGCCAACACAGAGAGACAGACAACCTTTCACTCTCACAGTCAGACCTAAGGACAATTTAGAATCCCCAGTTTGTTGCCAATTAACCTAACTTGCATGTTTTTGGCATGTGGGAGGAAACCGGAGAAATCCCGGAGTAAACCCACGCAGACACGGGGAGAACATGCAAACTCCACACAGATCACTGTTGGTCGGGGGCTCTGATCGAACCCAGGATCCCCCGGCCAAGGGTGAGTTACTGTGCTGCTGCAGTGCTAACCACTCTGCCACCGCGCCGCCCGGAGGAAGAACATATGTACAAGTTGTGTGAATGGATAGGAGTTTATTTATTTTTGTACATATGGGAAAGAACATATGTACAAAAATAAATAAACTCCTATCCATTCACACAACTGAAGCTGGGGGCTGGGTAGACTGCCAGCACCCCCTACATGGCTGGGCGGGTTATTCTGTTGCTAGAGAAAAACAGTTCAGTAAAACAAAACAAAGCCGTGTTTCTAACTCCAAAATCCCGTGAACAATACTACACAAACATCACACACAAAATCACAACATACACACTATTGGCGGCCCCCACCCCACCACCCACCCCACAATGGGCATTCATAATAAAACCATGTTGGGTATTCAATTAAAATTATCCAAACAACCATGGCAGGGTCAAATTTACCATAACTGTCACTCATTACCGAGTCACCACCCCTCTGGCTGTAAAAAAAAAAAAAAAGATAATATAAACACACCAATTAAACATTAACACATTAAATCATTAGTACTTAATCAGGAACACCACCATCCTGGTTATTAAAATTCAACATGTAAACACTTAACTTAGGTTCACAACAACACTTTTAAACATGCCTTAAGGATCCCCATGGCATCCTTAAGTCTGGCTGCTGCCACCCCCCAGGGTCGAAACACCCCTCTCTGGCCAACATGTCTCTCACCTTCAAAACTGGTTTTTCTTCTCTGGGCCGAACCCCGCCGTCGACCCGCAGGGGAACCCGACCCAGTTTCCCAACCCAATCTCCCGACCTGGTCTCCCATGCCCGCCATGTCATCTCAGGACCTCCTTCCTGCGTCATGCTGTCCCGCCGACCCAGTCCAAACTCTTACCCCGACAATGGCATTTGGCGCTCTGCAAAACCGCGCCAAATTGTCCCGCTCCACTCTCTTCTCTCTTGGGCCCGAATACTTCGACCCCCTGTGGTCATGCTCCGGGGACCACCGAAGCCCGCTCGTCGGCACCGCTCACTGCCACTGTGTCCGGTTGTTTCCACTCACCTTCGGGGTTCACAGCGTCATCCTAACTGGCAGCGTTCTCCGGTCCGGACACCTCGACGCAGCTTTTGACTCCCTCGTTCCATGTGTCATGCTGCATAGCCTCCGTATTCGGCTCCTGTTCACCTCCAGGATATGCACCATCCCCCTCGATGGGCCCGCTCACCGACCTGGGCTCCTCACCGCTGCATTCAGTTTCAGTGCTCTCGGTGTTGGTGCTCTGCTGCACTGCCACCATGTCCTGCGGCTGCTGCTCCTCCTTGGGGCCTTCAGCCTGCCCGGCCCCACTCGCCTGCTTTTGGTGTGGGCACCTCGTCTTTAAAGGCCACCCTGGGGGTCCCGGCGTGCCGTCCAGCACCCTCTTCCAGGGCAGCATGAGAACCGGCATCAGGTCCATCCCGAGGCAGCATTGCGCGGCGCCAAACGTGCTCTCCCTCTGTATGGCCTCCAGCGGCAGGACTAACTCTTGCTGCACCACCTCTCTGCCAGTGTTGGTCTCGCCTAACTTGGGCTCTCCCCATCTTCGTTCCGGTCCTGGCTGCTCGAGGGGTGAGGGCAATTCCGGGTCCTGCTCATCCTCCATTTCATCTCCATCATCCAAGCTGTAGTCACTCCCCGTGTCCCATACACTGTCCGTTTCACTCTCACAGTTATCTTCGGCCACACCCACATCCGCAAGGCCCGCATAAACTGGTCTTGGGCCGCTGACTGTCTGTCCACTGATTTCAAAAGTGAAACCCAGCTCATCAAACAGGTCCCACCCCATCACATTTTCGCCCCGGCATGCCACCTGGAACCTGAACATGGGAAGGGTTTTCTCACCATACTGCACCACCAGCGTGATACTCCTACCATTCCCGGGGTCCTCGTCAACCAGCAGTTCTGCCGCACCCGGGCTCTGGGGTGTGAGCCTCCGAACCCAAGCCTCACTCACGATGGAGCATGGGGCAGCGGTGGCTAGCAGCATGGGCACCCTCACACCATCCAGTTTCACCACCCATTGCGGTCCAGACCATCTTTTGGGGCGCACAATGTGGACACCTTTTCCGCTGTCATCAGTGGCCAGAGGCTCCTCCACACGTGGCCCCGGTTCTGCTTCGAGGCCCAGTTTCGTGCCCTTAGCCCTGTTTCAGCGCGAAACTAGCCTGTCAGCTAGCCAGTCTATAGGCTCCAACTGAGCCGTTAGCTCTCCCAAGCTAACTAACTCCAACATGTCTAGCGCCACCAGCCTCCTCGCCCACATCTCTCTGGCCCTCGTCCGCTCTGCAAAGTGCGCCTCCATGTGCCCGACAGCCTCCACATAGCCCTCACTCATGCCCAGCGAGTCGAGAATCCTTCGGCCCTCCGCACCGAGGTTACAGGCCAGGAGGGCCCGCCACTCTCTCCCGTCAAGCCGAGGGAAACCCAGCGAGTCGACATACTCTTCAAATTCCTGTGCAGCCACGAAATTAACAGCTAACCCGGGTTCTCCAGAAATGGCAGCAGAGCCAGCACACTCCCATTAGTTTCCTCGTCGCCAAATGTTATATCGTGAAAATGACACGAGACGGAGAGCTTCTTGAGGGACACCCAACTGAACTTTATTAAGCAGAACATTCAACTATATACACAGTGGACCGTGCCCACCTGACGTCACCCCATGGGTGGGCACGGCATCCCAGACACCCAAATCCCATACATAACATCCTGATCTCTCAAAAGTTCCCCCGGTCTACCATGACCTAGCTCCTATTTTCTGTATGGTAAAAGCCATGTCACTTCCCCCTCACTGGCCATATGATTGTGCCATAGAACTCCAGCAGTGAGCTAAATTACCCTCCAGTCAAGTGTACAGCTTGTCAGTTTCTGAAAAGGGGGTCATGGAGAAATATATTAAGGAGTCGCTAAGCACCGGCCTAATCCGTCAGTCCTCATCGACCCTGGGTGCAAGTTTTTTCTTTGTGAGTAAGAAGGATGGCTCATTATGCCCCTGCATCGACTTCCGGGAGCTAAATAGCATCGCCATCAGGGACAAATACCCTCTACCCCTTATCAATTTAGCCTCCAACCAACTCCAGGAGTCAACTATTTTCACTAAACTCGACCCCAGGAATGCCTACCACCTTATCTAGATCAGAGAGGGTGATGAATGGAAAACATCCTTTTTCACGCACTTGGGTCACGCACTCTCCTCTTAAGTTTCATGGCATTTCTCCACACACAACATGACATTTGCATTACACTGCATTCAACCCCCTACGTCCTTGACTCCTTCCTGCTATCTCGCCAGGAACCTCCTGAGCATTGTTCTCCCATGCTTATCCACTGTCTCTTGTCTGAGATGCTAAATAATCTGACTCCCCCAAGGTGCTATACTCTCCCCCCACCAGCATCTTAGATAGAACAATAGAACATCAGTCCACATGCTGTTTGGGCTTCAGCCTCCTCCTGTATCTGCTGTAACTGGGGTTTACCGTCTCCGTGGCGCTGCTGTGTCAGTGGGGAGCTGCTGGGAGTGTGTCTGACTGCGGGAGGGCCGTGACGGGGGGGGGGGCACTTCGTTCTGTCCATGTGGCTGCTCTGGTGAATCGTTTCCCTGGGGAGCTCTCCGTGGGGGTCTTCCACGCTGAGGGGCCCTAGCCAACAGCACTTGCTCATCCGCCACAACGAAAGTGGGTTTGAGTCTGTCTATGCCAATTTTTTCCCGCCTAACATCTGCCACGGCGCGCACTTTGTCAGGCAGCGGGATCGCTCCTTCCGGAGAGACGCAGTGCCCCAAAAAATCAATCTGCGTCACGCCGAACTGGCATTTTGCTGGGTTGATTATTAACCCGTGCTCCTCCAACCTCTGGAAAACCGTCCTGAGGTGGGTTTCGTGTTCGTCTTCGGACGCACTGGCTACCAGGATATCGTCCAGGTAGACGAACATGAATGGGAGATCGCGCAGCACTGCATCCATCATGCGCTGGAACGTCTGTGCCGCTCCTTTTAACCCGAATGGCATGCGCAGGAACTCGAATAGACCGAACGGAGTTATTACCGCTGTTTTGGGTATGTTCTCCGCGCGCACTGGGACTTGATGGTAACCACAGACCAGGTCTATTTTGGAAAAAATGCGTGCTCCAGCAAGGTGAACGGAAAAATCCTGTATGTGGGGAATCGGGTAGCGGTCGTGTGCTGTGACATTGTTCAACCTGCGGAAATCACTGCACAGTCGCCACGACCCCTCGGCCTTAGGGACCATGTGTAGCAGGGATGCCCATGGGCTGTTTGATTGCCTGATGATGCCCAACCTTTCCAGGTTGGCGAACTCCTCGCGCGCTATGGCCAGTTTAGCTGCGTCCAAGCCCGAGGTCTTGCAAAAACGGGCAGCCTGGTGGTGGTGATAAAGTGCTCCACCCCGTGTTTAGCGATGGCCGCCGAAAACGTCGGGACCGTGAGTGCTGGGAACTGAGTGAGCAGTGTGTGGAACTTACCGCCTGTAGCTGTGACATTGGCCTGTGCTGTTGGCTGGGTCACTCGAGCTATACAGGGGAGAGAGTCAAAGGACCGTGCATTAACCAGGCTTACTGGTTGATGTTAGCAACATCAACCAGTAAACCATGTGCACACAGAAAATCAGCCCCCAGGATATGGTAATTCAGTGCTGCTACGACAAAAGTCCACTCATATGTACGGCCGTGTAGAGATAAGAGCAGAATCCTCTCACCAAAGGTCTTAATATCCGAGCCGTTTGCTGCCAACATCTCGGGGCCGCTAAGTCCTGCCAGCCGGTCAGCGTAGGTCGGCAGGATGAAGCTCTTCTGGGCTCCGGTGTCCACGAGGAAACGCCTCCCCGAGCGTGCATCCATTAAGTAGAGCAGCTTGTTCTCTTCACCGAGAGTCGCGGCTGCCACCGACCACCGGTCTTGGCGTTTTCCCGAGCGCTTGAATTGGCACGGTGGCACACATCTGCGTGCCTTCTCTCCAAAGCGGCGGTGGTAGAAACAGAGCGTGTCTTTCTGGCGCTCCTTGGCCCCTGCTGCTGCTACCGTCGGTGGCTCCTCGCCTCCTCTGGTCGTCTCGCTGGGCTCCGCCACTGCCCCGTTGACTGTGATCGCCCTGGTGGTGAGGATGATCCGGTCTGCCTCCTGGGCTAGCGCACGGTAGTCACGCGCGGCCAGCGATGGTGAATTGGCCAGAACCGCTCTCGCCACTGTTGGAAGGTTCCGGAGGAAGAGGTGGGCAAACAGAAAGTGCCCGTCGTCCGTGCCCATTAACGCCAGCATCTTCTCCATCAGGTCTACGGCCGAACCATCTCCTAACTCGGTCCGCGTCAGGAGCCTCTCCGCTCTCTCACAGTCCGAGAGCGTGTAGCGCTGGATGAGCGCAGCCTTGAGTGCCTCGTATTTGTTGCTGGCTGGTGGCTGATCGAGCAGGCTCGCTACCTGCTGGGCTGTGCGGGAGTCCAGCGCTGCTACCACATGGTAGAACTTGGTGTCGCCTGCCGTTACTCCCCGGAGGGCGAACTGGGCCTCGGTGTGGTGGAACCAAGAGCGCGGGTTGTGCTGCCAGAAATCTGGTAGCTTGACTGAAACCGCACACGCGTGGCTGGGGGTTCCAGTCCGGGCTGTCTGTGGGATGGCTGCCGCCTCGCTGGAGCTTCCTGACCGGGCCAGCTCCGGGGTTCTTGCCTCGTGTTCCGTAATATGTCTTGGGTCACCAGTGTGGAGTGTGTGAAATAAGAGGCAGACTCATGGCACGCAGTTTATTACACACTTCACATCTCTCAAGCACAGAACAGACTGACTCATTTCAGCAGGCACTCTCCTCTTAAGTTTCATGGCATTTCTCCACACACATGACATTTGCATCACACTGCATTCAACCCCCTGCGTCCTTGACTCCTTCCTGCTATCTCGCCAGGAACCTCCTGAGCATTGTTCTCCCATGCTTATCCACTGTCTCTTGTCTGAGATGCTAAATAATCTGACTCCCCCAAGGTGCTATAAAACGTTCTTTTGAGTGTGTTTCTATTGGTGTTGCACCTTGCATTTAGGCTGATTATCCAGTCAATATGACAGAATCAGGCATCTCTTTATCAAAATGAATTATATTTAATAGCCTTCTCACATTATGAAAGCCTTGCCTGCCTGTTATGAACCCATTTTGATCTTTATTAGTGACTGCAGGCAGAGTTTTTTGGAGCTGCTTTGCCAAATGTTTACTCAAAACCTTGAGATCAGAATTAAGCAGACTTGTAGGTCTCCAGTTTTCATACGTTACTGACATCGATTGGAAATGCCAGATCTATAGTTTTTGATTTGAATAGTCACCCCCTATTTTTTGTTAATTGAACTACTCTCAGAGCTGTGTTGACATACTTTTATTACTTCAAGGTAATTACACTTTTCCACTACTAAATGGCGTTTTGGTGTTAGTGTGGTTGCACTGGGAAGAGCCCTGCTCATGCCCAGTTCAGAATTAAAGTCAGAGCTGGCAGGAGAAAGCTGAAACTTTTGTCTTCTCTTTTGCTCCACAGGTAATGAAAAAAAACCTTTTCATCCTTAACACGGTTCAGGACTGAGCATGAGTGCTGTGTGGATGTTTTGTGATGTTGTAAGCTGTGTTTCAGCCATGTGTAAAGGTTAATTTGTTGTGTTTGGAGGTTAATAAGTCTTGGCTCAGTGCCAGGTGTGCTGACCGCACAATGCCGTGTTCACTAGAAACTATATTTCTTTAGTGTGTGTTCTGTGTACTGGTAGTCAATGTTTTGTAAAACGTGTATGTTTGAAATGTTAAGAGTTGAGTAAGCTGCTAGTGGTAAATAAGCTTGGAAAAGACAGTCTTGAAACGGCTCTTCACTTCCGGTTATTGTTAACGTGGAGAGTTCGCACCATTTGGTGAGGTCCCACAAAGGTGTGTCTGTGGTTTGAGGTGCCCGGGTTAAGTATGAGATTATGTGATATAAATCATTTTCTTTTGCTCTTTGCGTTATGTTTAACACATTGTTTTGTACTTTTTGTGCATTATTTTTGTTGTAGAAGAATTTTGAGTTGATTTTATTTAGATCAATTGTGTAACATCAGGGCTGTGTTAAGGGGGGGCAGGGATCTTCCCGGCATGCTGTGCCAGCAGAGGACGTTATATTCATGTGTGTTAAACTGTCATTACTGTGTCATTATACTGCTGTGTCATTATAACTGTGTTATAATGACCCAGCAGTGTTATAGGTAGAATTAGAACAGGAATGATTATGTGTCTGTGTAACCCTTATTGAAACGGAGGTCTGTGAGAATGACCTCCCTTCCTGTCTGTGTTCAGTGGTGTGTTTCAATAAAGCCTGTTTTGTCGCAGCCATCTGCTCCTCTTCTTGTGTGAACCTTGCATACGTCACACTGGTGTCAGAAGTGGGACATGGAGCAGATGGAAGCCAGGATCCGAGTGGAGATCCAGCAGCTGGAGCGATTCATCGCTCAGCTGGGGATGGACGACAGAGCTGAGACACCGACCCCCGGAGTTGCTCGCCGGGATGAACGGAGCAGTGGACCCGACAGGACCAGTGTGCCCCGCCTTCTGCCTTTATCAAGGCAGGGCGGGCTAAGCAGAGCAAACCAGCCCTGCTCTCCGCCTTTTCCAGGGCAGGACGGACTGGCGATTCCACTGCAACCAGAAGCAGTGATCGACCGAGAGGCGATCATCCCACCCATCTGGCAGCGGGCCAAGATTTCCCGCTTCAGCGGTGAAACCCTGCTGGACGACTACCTGGTCCAGGTCGAGCTGGCTGCTGTGCTGAACAGCTGGCCACCTGAAGAGACCGCCGTGCAGGTCGCGCTGGCCGTGGAGGGAAGGGCTCTCTGCATGCTGTCCAATCTCCAGCCCGAGGAACGCCACAGCTGGCCAGCGGTACAAGGAGCACTCCGGAGGCGGTTTGGGAGAGCGGCCAACGCTGAGCACGCAGAGGAACAGCTGGCCAACCGCCAGCGAGGCAGCTGGGAGAGCCTAGGAGCCTACGCAGTGGACATACGGCTGTTGGCACGGCGCAGCTACCTGGATTTCGAACCGGAGGTAGTGAAGAAGCTCGCCCTCCGGAACTTCATCCAGGGTCTCCGCCTGGTCCAGCTCCAGAGCCACGTCCAGATTAACGCCGCGAGCAACTGGGAGACTGTGGTGGCAGAAGCGGAGCGGTTGGAAAAGCTGATAAATTGTACAGCCGAGACATTGGCACCGAGACAGAGAGCCTTCCAGGCCACGGCTGAGAGCGAGGAGGAGGAGGAGCTATGGCAGATCACGGGGGCGCGCCCATGGAGAAGACGGCTGCGGTGGCACGAGGAAGGGTGCTTCCGCTGCGGGGAGCCAGGACACATTGCACGGTACTGCCCTGCACCCACCCCACAACAAACCGATGAGCTGTCACCGCGTGTGGGCCGATTTGGATGCTCGCCAGGGATGTATCTACAGTGCAGCCTGGACAAAACGCTGATCCAGGCCCTAATCGACACCGGTTCTACCATCTCCTTGGTCCGACCTGGTGTGCTACCAGGCATGGACGAGACAGCACCGCAGGGGTGGGAACCCACCGGGCGCTGCGTCACCACAACTACCAGTGAGCGCACCAGATTGGGAGGGCGAAGAGTTCTCGTGGTGGGGGTGGCCGGCCAGAACACAAACCACCCGTTCTGGCTGGCTGACATCCAAGACCCCTGCATTATTGGACTTGATCTGCTTGCAGCATGGAGCGAGAAGATTGACACTGCCAGACTGTCCCTCCAGCTGGGAACCCTGACCATCACGCTCCGCAGCGGGACCCAGGGAAGGAACCCAGAGGCCTGCGCGATCGAGGGACCGCCGGGACGGACCGGACCAGGCAGGTCACCGCGAGGACTGGACACAACGGCGCCACCAGCACGAGCAGAGGGAGCACGAGCACAGACAAGGACATCAGGGGGGGTTTGATCGCAGCGGAGCATGTCAACAAGTCAGCAGGAACACAGCAGGTGGTCGAGGAATTGTTCCAGCAGAGCTGCAGCGGGCTGGAATCGGGACAGAGACGCCAGCTGCAGGAGCTGTTGGACTGTCATCACTGCCAGCGGGCAGAGGATCGAGACCAGGCCATCCTACGGGCTGCTGCTTTCCGGACCGCTGTGAGCAGGAATAGCACAGCGGCACACAGTTCCCCTCGGACGATCAGGCAGCTCCCCCAAGCGATGACGTCACAGAGGCCCTCTGCACGCAGCAGCTGCAGAGTGAGCAGGACAGAGATCCAGTCATTTCCTGGGTTCGGCAGTGGCTGGACACGGGCCAGTGGCCCGCCTGGGAGGCCCTGGCAGTGGTGGGGAGTCAGCAGAAGCGGGCATATGACTCCCGCTGCCAGGGGAGGGACTTTGCACCAGGAGATCGAGTCTGGGTTTTCTGCCCGGAGAGGAAAAGAGGACGGTCACCGAAATTGGCGAGCCATTGGTCGGGACCATGCGTGGTTCTGCAGAGACTGACGGATGTGGTGTACAGGGTGAGGCTTAAGAAAAGGGACCGGGTCGTGGTACTCCACCGTGACTGTCTCGCCCCGTACCAGCCATCCGCCCCGCTGGTGGTCAAGCCGGAGCCTTCACCCCGACCAGATACTCCGACCAAGACACTGATGGACACTGGCGGGCCTGTATGTGCTGGTTGTCGGCAACGGAGGCCGCCCCGACACCTGGACGGATTCGTGTTGAACTTTTGAGTTGGACTTTCATTTTTCTGGGGACAGAAACCAGTCCGGGGGGGGGGGCAGTGTAAAGTCGGGGCTGTGTTAAGGGGGGCAGGGATCTTCCTGGCATGCTGTGCCAGCAGAGGACGTTATATTCATGTGTGTTAATCTGTTATTACTGTGTCATTATAGGTAGAATTAGAACAGGAATGATTATGTGTTTGTGCAACCCTTATTGAAACGGAGGTCTGTGAGAATGACCTGCTCTCCTGTCTGTGTTCAGTGGTGTGTCTTCAATAAAGCCTGTTTTGTCGCAGCCATCTGCTCTTCTTCTTGTGTGAACCTCGCATACGTCACAATTGTTTTATTTTGGAGACAGTGTTATTTTAATTTTATCATTTTTTTGTATTATTTATGATGTTGTGAATGTGAAGTGAATGTAAACTGCACTCTTAACTGGAAAGCATCATTTGTATATTGTTTTTTTATGTGTGCACAGCTGAGAACTAAAGTCAGAGCTGCCAGGAGAAAGCTGAAACTTTTGCCTCCTCTCTTTTGGTCCACAGGTTACACAGTGTTCCCTAGCCTGTGTAACCCTTGCTGCCGGTCCAGATTTCCCCTAGGTCTGGCATCGGTAATATTAGCTGGTTTGCCTGGTTTTGGTAGAAGAGTAATTCAAGTGTTATTCAGAAGAGGTGGGATACTACTGTTCTGAAATGCTTCACGGAACATTTCCAGAATCATTCATTCATCTTCTTCCGCTTAATCCTTTTTGGGTCGCGGGGGGGCTGGAGCCTATCCCAGCATCTTTGGGCGAGAGGCAGGGTACACCCCGGACAGATCGCCAGTCTATCGCAGGGCCAACACAGAGAGACAGACAACCATTCACTCTCACAGTCATATCTAAGGACAGTTTAGAATCCCCAGTTTGATGCCAGTTAACCTAACCTGCATGTTTTTGGCATGTGGGAGGAAACCGGA
The DNA here is from genome assembly GCA_020510985.1 of Pholidichthys leucotaenia. Taxonomy (NCBI): domain Eukaryota; kingdom Metazoa; phylum Chordata; class Actinopteri; order Cichliformes; family Pholidichthyidae; genus Pholidichthys; species Pholidichthys leucotaenia. The sequence goes on along the minus strand of CM035837.1, from coordinate 449,813,675 downwards.
GAAATCCCGGAGTAAACCCACGCAGACACGGGGAGAACATGCAGACTCTACACAGATCACTGTTGGTTGGGGGCTGGGATCGAACCCAGGATCCCCTGGCCAAGGGTGAGTTGCTGTGCTGCCGCAGCGCTAACCACTCCGTCACCGCACCGCCCCCAATTCCAGAATCAGCAAAATCAATTTATTTTTAAATTTTTTTGTACAAGTCAGTTGGAAGCCCATCAGGGCCTGCTCTTTTCCCTGATTTCGTACTGTCAGTAGCATTTTCAATTTCTCGAGCACTAATTTCTGATTCCAGTTCTTCACTATGTTCATTTGGAATATGTGATATATCTAATTCATCTAAAAATTTATTTACATCTTGTATCTCAATTAAATTCAACCATATTTCACTGTCTCCCATTCTACCCACATTTACCCAGTATGTCACATGCCACACTAGAGACAATAAAACATTGGATTTATTCTATGCAAACACTAAGGAGGCGTACACCTCATCACCACTCCCCCCACTCGGGAGATCGGATCACAATTTGGTTCATCTCCTGCCGGTGTACAAACCCCTAGTACAAAGACAACCTCCGGTCATGCGTATGGTGAAGTTATGGTCTGAGGAGGCAATGGACACTCTAAAGGACTGTTTTGAAACCACTGCCTGGGAGCAGCTCTGCGATCCACATGGTGAGGACATCGATGGCCTCACTCACACCATCACGGACTACATCAGCTTCTGTGTGGACAACACGGTACCCACCAAGACCATACAGTGTTGCTCGAACAACAAACCCTGGATCAACCCTGAGATAAAAACACTTCTGAGAGAGAAGTGTTTTTCTTCTGATATGTGCTGTCATGTCCGAGTCTTCAAACGTCTCCAGTAACACCAGAGAAAGTCGCTAGACTTGTTGCTAATCACTTTTTTGAAAAAGAGTTGCTAGAGGGTGTTATGTCCACAAACCTGGTGATGAACGAGGCGGAGAGAGTGGTAACGTTGAACACTCATTAAATATGGCAACAAAGTCGCTAAGTTGGCAACGCAGACTTTAGGTTATTTAGGTTAATTGGCTGTTCTAAAATTGTCCCTAGATATCCGTTTCCTATAGGCCCTTAGAATAGAGGGTTAGTATTAATGAAAGCGCTTTGAGTGGTCTTTGTGACTAGAAAAGCGCTATATAAGTGCAGGTTAGTTAGTTAGTTAGAAGAAGAGGATCTTCAGGTCGGGGAACAGGGAGATGCTGAAGTCCGTACAGAGGGAGCTGAGGAGAAAGATCAGAGAAGGCAAGGACAGCTTCAGGAAGAAGATGGAGGGCAAGCTGCAACAGAGCGACATGGGTCTGGAGAAACCTTAAAACCATCTCTGGGCTCCAGAATACCTCCTCCCAGGCCATAGGGGGCAGGGAGTGGGTGAGCAATCTGAACCTTTTTTTTTAATAGGTTTGACCAACTGCCCTCCCCCCCGACTGCACAACAACCACTGCTGCCTCTAATGACATCGAGTCCTGCTGTCCACACCCCACTCCACCAACACCCCCCCACTCCCAACACACAGCCCCCCAACATGACCCTCACTAAGACCCAGGTGAGGACGGAGCTGAGAAAGATCAAGGCGAAGAAGGCGTCGGGACCGGACGGCATCAGCGCAAAGCTCCTCAAGTCCTGCGCAGACCAGCTGTGTGGGATATGTGGAGGTCATCTTCAACCTGAGCCTGAAGCTGGGGAGGGTACCACAGTTGTGGAAAACATCTTGTGTGATACCTGTACCAAAGACTTCCCGCCCCAAAGACCTGAACAGCTACAGACCAGTGGCCTTGACGTCCCACATGATGAAGACCCTGGAGAGACTGCTCCTTGCTCACCTCCGCCCCCTGGTGGGACCAGTGATGGATCCACTCCAGTTCACCTACCAGCATGGCATTGGGGTGGAGGATTCAGTGATCTTCCTCCTTCACCGTTCTCTGTCCCACCTGGAGAAGCCCGGGAATGCGGTGAGGATCATGTTCTTTGACTTCTCCAGTGCTTTCAACACCATCCAACCGATGATCCTGAAGGACAAACTGCTGTGCGCAGGGGTGGACCAGCACCTGTCATCATGGATCCTGGGCTACCTCACTAACCGGCCACAGTTTGTGAGAACCCGGGACGACTGTGTGTCCGACACGATCATCGGTAGCACCGGGGCCCCCCAGGGAACGGTTTTGGCTCCCTTCCTGTTTACCCTTTATACTGCGGACTTCTCACACAACACAACACACTGCCATTTACAGAAGTTCTCTGACGACTCTGCAATCGTCGGCATCATCTCCAATGGAGATGAAGCTGAGTACAGAGGGCTTATCCAGGACTTTGTGGACTGGTGCCATCGGAACTGCCTCCAGATCAATGCGAGGAAAACTAAGGAGCTGGTGGTGGACTGCTGCAGGCAAGGACAACCCCTCACAGCACCAGTAAACATACAGGGAACAGACATCGAGATGGTGACATCCTACAAGTACCTGGGTGTTCATCTGAATGATAAACTAGACTGGTCACACAATACTGACACACTCTACAAGAAGGGACAGCGCAGGCTGTTCCTACTGAGGAGACTCCGGTCTTTTGGTGTACAAGGGGCGCTGCTGAAGACATTCTACGACACGGTGGTGGCATCAGCCATCACTTTTGGAGTGGTCTGCTGGGGCAGTGGCATTACAGCAGCCGATAGGAAGAGACTGAACAAACTGATCAAGAAAGCTAGCTCTGTCCTGGGGCAGCACCCTGACCCAGTGGAGGAGATAGGATAGAGAAGGATGGTGGCTAAACTGTCATCTCTGCTGGAGTCCGAGTCCCACCCTATGCAGGACATACTGAACTCACTGAGGAGTTCATTTAGCAGCAGACTACATCATCCTAGGTGCGCAACTGAGAGGTTTCGCAGGTCCTTCCTACCTACGGCTGTCAGACTGTATAACCTAAGCAGGGCTGCTCGCAGAGATAGCAAAAAAACGTGACGACCTAATAGTACTGAATGCAAAAGACGCAATAGACTTACACAATGGTCCCCTCCAGTATATACAACTAGGACAGTATCGGTCGCTACGGAGGGTGACAATATGTATGGGCACATATTCATACTATGTAGAATAACTAAGTAGACGGTTATGCTGTTTATTCCATCTCGCTACAATGCTCCGCACTTTGTATATATATTTATATATTGATGTGTATGTATGTATATCCATTGCTCTTATTTATATCTTCCGTATCTTCTTAATTATTGCTCTGAGTGTTGCTATCCCTGTGCTGTTGCAATCCTGGAATTTCCCCATTGTGGGACTAATAAAGGCTTATCTTGTCTTATCTTATTTGTTGAACTGTACAGTTCTTTACAGTAGTCACTAAATGCATTATTAGTTTCCATGGGATCTATTAAGACATTTCCATTGTACTGTATATTATATTTGTAATTGGCGTTTTAGTTTCTAGGTGCTGTATTTGCCATGCTAACACCTTTCCAGATTTGTTATTTGTTATGTCTGGATGTAGGGACCAGCAGACACGTTCTTTGTGGTGAGGGTTATGTAGTGTTGGAATCTTATGCCTTTATTGTGAAGTGCGGTGTAGTGGTGGCCACTTCCTGTTCCGTCACTGCACCGCCCTATAAATAGCAGAGGGCATCCATTACACAGTCTCTTTGACTGGTGCCCTCTGCCTAGTGGCTGTTGTGTGTCTGTTCTGATCCCAGCATTAATAAAGTTGAGTTTGCCCATTCAACTGGCCTCATCATTCCAGCAGGTACTTTATTAGACATAACATTTGGCGATCGAGGATAAACTAATGGAGGTGTGTATTACAGCACTTTGCCCCTTCCTGGAGCTCCCAGGTGAGCTGCCTGTGCCTTGGCAAAAATGGTTTGCGGCCTTTCAAAATTACATCACCGTGCTCGACCTGGGTAAGTTAAATGAGGTTAAGAGCACGTGTGCTCCTTGTACACAATTTAGGGATTGAGGGCCAGCGTATCTTGCACACACTCGGGGCTTCAGACTCATTTGAACATCGTCGAGTTGCTAGCATGCCATTTTCACACCCCGGATAGCGTGACTGTCCGGAGGATTCGGTTCCGGCAGCAACATCAATGTATGAGTGAGCCTGTCCACCAGTTTGTTGCTGACTTGAGGCAGCTAAGTAACAAGCGTCGTTTTGGGCCACTGGAGGAAGAAATGGTACGTGACAAGCTGGTGGAGCAGACAAACATGCCGCTTTACGAGCTAAGCTACTCATGGTGCCAAGTGACTTAACGTTAGCCAGGGCTGTTGAGCTAGCTCTCCAAATGGAGACCACAGACAAGCTAGTCTCAGAGCTAAATTGGTACCAGTCACAATGGCAGCTGGAGCCTTCTGCTGTGGCATTAGTAATGGACCCAGATAGTGAGGATAGCTTGGACAACGACAACATGGAAGCCAACGCTACCAGCCTAAGGTCTGCCCCGGGAAAACCCCTTTGCATGGGTTGTGGGTCCGTGAATCACCGAAATAAGGTTAAGGACTGCCCGGCAAGAGGAAAGCATTGCAGTAAGTATGGACGCTTGAACCATTATGCCAGAGTGTGCTGTGTATCTGAGCCGGAGAGCCCACGGAAGAAATCATCCTGCCCACACCCGACAGCTATCCACACGGTGTCCCCGAGTATCAATGGGTACACGTTCTGTGCAGTGACACTGGACGGCATGGAGGGGCCACTACTGTTCGACATGGAGGCGGAGGGGTTGTTGCTGAATTGGGCCCTGGTGAAGAAGTTATTTCCCCACTACAGGATAAGAGGTAACCCAACGCTGCTTTATGGTTATGGAGGTCGCAGGCTGCACATAGTTGGAACGGTGGAGTTAACAGTTCGGTACAAGTCTGTGACGATGGTTGACTTCACGTTCTGCGTGACAGCCCGAGGCGACAACATCATGGGTTGTGACTTGTTTAATGGACTGGGTTTCACCATCAAAGACGATGCAGGGGAAGAATGGTCTGGTTGTGGCCAGTGGAACCCTCCGGTTCCAGCGGTGGAGGATGACGTTGTGTGGGATGAAAAACTAACAGACACCAGGGGGGTCAAGCAGGACCAGCCTCACTCAGGTTTGATGCAGGAGGGTATCAGTGCCAGCTCTCGGAATAGTAGAAGGGGGTACCGCGGGGGCGAGGCGCCTGTGTCGGTGAGTGACGCCGATGCGCTAGCACCCGATTCCTCTGGAACTTGGCCACAGAGGGATGGAGGATCAGCAGCTGTGATGGCGACCGCTGCAACGGTTTCAGAAGAGGACGGGCCAGACCGACAGGCAAGGAGAAACTGCGTGCCAAGCAGCACCATATCAGGCCAAGCAGAGCACCTCTTAGGGTCATGGACTTAGTCTGGGCTCAAGGAGAGGAACGTACATGCGAATATGGGCCAGATGACAACCTGTGAAACAACGGGAGCATCTGCACATTGTGGCTAAGCTGGGCGCAGCTTATTTCCAGCTGTCGGACGGCTTGGCTAGGCACGCCAATGAGCTGCGGTGTGTCCGGGAGGAGGCTTCTGGTGGCGGGGTTGGAGGAGAGGCGCTTTCATCCACGAGGCCAGCTACTATCCCGGGGGCCTGCTGATTCCAAGGGCACATCCGCTGAGGGGCTGCCCTGGCCCCCCCAAGCTGGTTCTACCCTTTCCTGCCCAAGGGACAGTAATGTAAATTGTGTTAACTAGTTCTAATGTTCATATGTTTGTGCATTCAAAAAAATGTTTTTGTTCTGGGTATTTTGTTAGGTTAGGAACACTATAATACTTTTAAGTTAGAGTTCAGAATTCAGAATTCAGAACTCAGAATGAGATTTATTGCAATTGTTCATGTAGTACACAAACTAGGAATTTGTCTCGGTGCAATGCTGCAACATTAAACATGGAGTGGCACTAAAGATAAAAAACTATGCATGCAATAAAAGGTAGAATATGAATAAGTAATACTAATCTATGCAATTTTTAAATATATTAACAAGCACAGATATTGTGGAGTTCCACATAGTGCAGTCGGTAGTGCAAAAAGAAAACAGTGATAATTGTCATGAGTCCGGTTGAGCTGCTGTACGTAGTGCACGAGAGTCTAATAAGTCACTTAGTGTTCAGCAGTCTGATGGCAGAGGGGAAGAAGCTGTTCATGTAGCGGGAGGTTTTAGTCTGAATGGACCGAAGTCTTCTGCCTGAGGGGAGGGGGGCAAACAGTGCGTGTCCAGGGTGTGAAAGGTTGGCTATGATCCGACCTGCACGCCTCCGGGTCCTGGAGATGTACAGGTCCTGGAGGGATGGGAGCTTGCAGCCGATCCCCTTCTCAGCAGCGCGCACAACGCGCTGCAGTCTTAGTCTGTCCCTGGCGGTGGCTCCTGTGTACCACACGGTGATGGAGGTGGTGAGGATGGACTCGATGGTGGCCGTGTAGAACTGCACCAACATCTTGGTGGGTAGCTTGAGCTTCCTCAGCTGCCGCAGGAAGAACATCCTCTGCTGGGCCTTTTTGATGAGGGAGCTGATGGTCGGCTCCCACTTGAGGTCCCAGGTGATGGTGGTGCCCAGGAAGCAGAAGGAATTCGCAGTGGTGATGGGAGAGTCTGTGAGGGTAAGGGGGGCAGAGGGGCTGTGACTTTTCTGAAGTCCACGATCATCTCCACTGTCTTCAGAGCGTTCAGCTGCAGGTTGTTGTGGCTGAACCAGGACGCCAGCTGGGCCACCTCTCTCCTGTAGATGGACTCGTCGCCGTTGGAGATGAGCCCGATGAGGGTGGTGTCGTCCGCAAATTTGATCAGCTTGACAGACTGGTGGCTGGAGGTGCAGGAGTTGGTGTACAGGGAGAAGAGCAGGGGGGAAAGTACACAGCCCTGGGGTGATCCGGTGCTGATGCTAACAGAGTCTGAAACAGTCTTTCCCAGCCGCACATGCTGCCTCCGGTCCGTCAGGAAGTTGGTGATCCACCTGCAGAGGGAGTCAGGCATGTTGAGCAGGGACAGCTTGTCCTGGAGCAGAGCGGGGTGGATGGTATTGAATGCAGAGCTGAAATCCACAAACAGGATCCTGACGAAGGTTCCCGGGGAGTCCAGGTGCTGCAGGATGGAGTGGAGGGCCAGGTTGACTGCGTCGTCCACAGACCTGTTGGCTCTGTAGGCGAACTGCAGCGGGTCCAGGAGGGGAGTGGTGATGGTCTTGAGGTGGGGCAGGACCAGGCGCTCAAAGGACTTCATGACTACAGAGGTGAGCGCTACAGGTCTGTAGTCATTAAGTCCAGTGATCCGTGGCTTCTTGGGGACAGGGACGATGGTAGAGGATTTGAGGCAGGCCGGCACGTGGCATGACTTCAGGGAGGTGTTAAAAATGTCTGTGAAGACAGGAGTCAGCTCCTCCGCACAGTGTCTCAGGGTGGAGGGAGACACGCCGTCCGGACCGGGGGCCTTGCGCGGGTTCAGTCTGGAGAACTGTCTGTGCGCGTCCTGCTCACTGATGGCAAGGGCAGGGGGGAGGCGCCTTTGATGAAGTGGGGACCATGGAGGCAGTGGCGCTGGGAGGAGGGGGGGAGTTGGACACAGCTGACGAGGTGTCAAAATGGGCATAGTGTTGGGACAGTCTTGACAAAGGGCTTTGTCATCCTGTCCCTTAGAAGCCTGAAGCCGATAGTTGGTGATTTGCCTCAGTCCTCTCCACACAGAAGCAGAGTCGTTAGCAGTGAACTGCTGCTGGAGTCTCTCAGAATACACAGATTTAGCTCTCTTCAGCTCTCTGTTAAACCGATATTTGACCTCTCTGTAGCAGTCCCTGTCTCCACTTTTCAACGCTGCTTCCTTCTCCTTCCTGATCTGTCTGAGCTTAGCTGTGAACCAGGGCTTGTCGTTGGAGTAACTCACCCTGGTGCGCGATGGAAGAATGCTCTCCTCACAAAAGTGGATATATGAGGTCACAGTGTCCATGTACTCATCCAGATCATGCGTAGCTCCTTTAAACATGTCCCAGTCAGTTATTTCCAAGCACGTGCGCAGCTCCTCCACAGCTTCACTGGTCCATTTCCTCATAGTGCTCACAACAGGTTTTCTGAGCTTCAGTCTCTGTCTGTATGTGGGAATCAGGTGGACCATCACGTGATCAGATAGTCCAAGCGCAGCACGGGGAACAGCGCGATACGCATCCTTAACTGTAGTGTAACAGTGTTCCAGCGTGTTCTCTCCTCTGGTGGGGCATTTAATAAACTGTTTGTACCGGGGGAGTTCATGGCTCAGGTTGCTCTGGTTAAAGTCGCCAACCACAATAACCAGAGAGTCCGGGAAAGTCCGCTCCGCTCGCTGAATGTGATCCGCGAGCGCGCACTGAGCCTCGCACACATCCGCGTCGGGCGGGACGTAAACAGCGGCCAGGATGAATGAAGCAAACTCACGCGGGGAATAAAATGGCTTGCAGTTGATGAATAAATATTCCAGAGCGGGAGAACAGTGTTGGGAGATCACAGTTACATCGGAGCACCAGCTGCTGTTGATGTAGAAGCAGACTCCTCTGCCTGTGGTCTTGCCAGAGAGCCCCGTGTCTCGGTCTGCACGAAACAGCTGAAATCCCTCGAGGAGGAGTGTGCTGTCCGGTGTCTTTTCCTTGAGCCAGGTCTCAGTGAAGCAGAGGGCACACAAGGTAGAGAGGTCCTTAAATCGCATCAGCAGTCTCAGTTCATCTACCTTGTTATAAAGTGAGTTGACGTTGGACAGAAAGATCTCAGGCAAAGCCATGCGCGTGCCTCTCCTGCGAAGCCGCACCAGGGTGCCCGCTCGTCTTCCTCTCTTTCGCCGTCTCACTTTTTGGGCTAAAAAGTGAACCAGATCGGCGGCAGGAGCCAAAAAAACTGGGAGTAGGTCCGTGGGAGTGAAAGTCCTGATATTTAGTAGCTCTTCACGGGTGTAAGAGCAGGCAGACACACAATTGACGAACAAAAACAAACAAAACAAAGTGCAGCGAAGCACCATGGCGACCACTGTGGGCGCCATCTTGGATCCAGTTATCAGTGGACTTTGAGTTTAGACTAACAGGCGGCAGAATAATCCACCTTGCCATGTGAGGCAGGACAATAGTCCACCAGTCCCCCCCCCCATTTTAGGTTCTGTTGTGTGAATGTGTTAGGCCATTTAGTGATATCAGTTTCCGTTTTGTTAGTGTGTGATTCAGGTCTTGAATTTGGGAGGGTTTTAATTGAGTGAATGGTTTTAGACTTTCTAAAGGGGGGAGGAATTGTCGTGTTGGGATCTTATGCCCTTACTGTGAAGTGCAGTGTAGTGGCAGCCACTTCCTGTTCTGCCACTGCACCGTCCTACAAATACCAGAGGGCATCCATTACATGGTCTCTTTGACCGGTGCCCTGTGCCTGGTGGCTGTTGTGTGTCAGTTCTGATCCAAGCATTAATAAAGCTGAGTTTGCCCATTCACCTGGCCTCATCATTCCAGCAGGTACTTTATCAGACATGACAGGTTAGCTTTTATTGAACAGCTAACAACACGTGGAACACGTAGCAACAAGCTAACAACAAGCTAACAGGAGGTGTGGTGTAGCAGGTTGAAGGTGGAGTGCCAAAGAGATGAGCTGCGTTCCGATTGCCCAATAGTGTATTCCGAAGTGGACTGCACAGGGCATCCGACATATTAACTGAGATTCCAAATCGAAGGGAGCAAATGGTCTTCAGTTCAAAAGGAAATGAGAACTGTACAGGGAAGAAGTGAACAGCAGTACATCACTTCACCGGAAGTTGACAAGAAGATTACCCTTAAGCCAGTGCGCCTCAAATACGAGTAAAACAAACTATTGTTGCTAACATTATTAACAAGCTAAAATGATGTTGGTTATTGTTTATACCAACTGATAGTAATAAAAATATATTTGTATTAATATTTTATTTAAGAAATATAAGTTACCCACCATAGTATCAGTACATGTCCATGGTTACCGTGGTAATGCACAGAGGAGGGAGCCGACGGTTACAGGGTGTTTCAAATGGAGAAATTTTGTGAAGGACAGTTAACTTACTGATATTCCCTGAGAATGGAGCAGGGAGTGTCATGTCTGGCCCTCACAAGCCAGTATAAGACGCCACAAGTCACCAGTGAGTTTTGCAATGATGGTGATTTATTAACAAGACACAAGACGTAACACAAGACTATGATAGACTGACGAAGATACACTAAACAGAGCATGGGACCGTAAGGCTAACCCCAGCCACTTACGATCTAAACATGACATGACATGAGCAAGCAAAGCACGAGAATAAACACGAACCTGACCAGACCAGAACGATGAATGTCTGACGATTGTCGACTCATGCTCCCGCCATTGGACTGCCGTCAGCGCCTGCCTTATAAGGGCGAACGCTATCAAGCAGTAATGACAGACAGCTGACCGGCCTTGACAGGCGGAAGCCCCACCGAGCGCCTTCACAATAAGAGCCCAGTGAGGCCAGAATACAACCCACAGCTGTCAAGGCCGGCAGTGAGCTATGCGTGGCCCGAGCGTGGACAGGACCAGCGCTCGGGTCGTAACAGGGAGTAGGGAATACAGTTGAAGTACACTGTGGATCAGAACATAGCTACGGTCTCCTGCCGTTAACCCTTTAATATAGTCACAGTGTGATGATGTCACGTCGTGCATGCGTCCCTACATCCGCAACATGTCTGGTGGTAATCAAGTATGCCACATCACCTTGTTCATAGACTGACTGCTGTAGTCTTTATAGACTGGCAGCAACTCTAGTTGCAGATAACTTTTCATACTCTACTCTCAAAGTTAAAAACTCGGCTTGTTTTTGTGGGTTAGTTCCCTCATACACCTTTTGTTTTGAAGAACTTTTTTTTTTTTCCACAATATCTTTATTGAACCTTTTTTTTTTTTTTAACAAACATGATACAAACAATCAAACACTAACACTAAAGTACTACAAAAAAAAAAAAATGCACTAAAAACACCAACAACCACCAACAAAATCAAGTCTTCAACAATGCTCCTCTGTTTAGTCTAGACAATCCAATACATAAGTATACATATTATGTTCACCAGTTTGGAATTTACAAGGTCCACACACATCATTCACCTTCTTCTTCAAGAGTTATGTTTAAATTTTTTACATAATCAATAAAAGGTCTCCATATATTCTCAAACACAATTTCCTTTGATTTTAGTATATATGTTATTCTTTCTAATGGAAGGTTTGTTAACATCTGTCTTAACCACTGAGTCACATCTGGTCTATGAGTCTTTTTCCATAATAGTGCAATACATTTTTTGGCATTAAGCAAACTGAGGTCTATGAATGTTCTTTCACTTTTATTAAAATTATGCTTTTCTGGGTACAGACCCAACAAAAACAGTTTAGGATTCAATATGATTTGTTTTGAGATTATTTTTTCAATTGTTACCCTCACCTCTTCCCAAAACATTCTTATTAATCTACATTCCCATAAACAATGAAATAGGGTTCCTTTACTTTCCATGCATTTTGTGCATGTATCTGGTATATTTTTGTTATATCTATTTAACTCCTCCGGTGTAACATACATCCGCATTAACCATTTGAAATGTATCAATTTAAGGCGTGCATTTATTGATTTGGTTTGAGCTTCTGTACAAGCCAATTCCCATTGTTCCTCTGAAATTTCAATTTGCAGATCTTCTTTCCAGTAGTTTAATCTTTTCAGTGAATTTTCACTTGAAGATAGTGTCAATGAGTTATAAAACTCTGAAATAATACCCTTTCTTTTACTATCTTTCATCATCATTTTTTCCAAGGATGAATAAATAGGTCGAGTGAGAGCTTTATTTGTTTTGAAGAACTTTTAATTTATTTTCTAAGTGTAATCTCTCCTTGCGGCTTCTTTGTGACTTAGAACTTGTGTAACTAATAATGTGTCCTCTAATTGTTATGTCCACAAACCTGGCATATAAGAGACGGACGAGGATGTTGCACTGGAACTAGGCTTTATTGAGGAACTGGTCACAATACACTATATGCGGTTCTATGTGGAGTTGTCCAGGGCAAGAGAGCCCCTAATGGCGGACGCCCCCTTATATATGTCAGTGTGATGACTCAGCTGGAAGTTGACATCATCACACCGCATGTCACAGTAAAACCCCATGACAACATTCTCCCCCTTACAAAAACAAAAAAACACATCCAATTAAAACCCTCCCAAATTTGGTACATAGAGAGCCCCAGGTTCAGGTTCAGGTTCAGGTTACTTTATTTGTACCCGTAGGTAGATTTGTTTTGCAGTCTGGTGACATCCATATTTACAAGCCACAAATTACATTCAGCATAGACACAAACACAGGCACATATGAAGCTAACTATAAACATGATAAGAATACTCAAGGCTCCATCAATCAGGGTATAAAAAGACAAAGAGATGAGAGAAAAACCAGAGGTAAGAGAGAAGGGTCATATCAAAAGTTAAAAACTAGTCAAAGAGGTTAAAAACTCAAAGGTCTAAAACCCAGTAAAATATTTAGAACCCAAGTGACATCCTACAAAAATAAGTAAGTATAAAATGGAGTTAATAAATAGGTACCTAAATTATTCAATTCAATTCAACTTTATTTATATAGCGCCATTTCACAACAACAGTCATCTTGTAGCACTATCAACTGTAGGGGGAACCCCCACAGTTGCAGAAAGACCCCAGCAATCAGGCGATCCCCTGTGAACAAGCACTTGGCGACGGTGGAGAGGAAAAACTCCCTTTTAACAGGAAGAAACCTCCAGCAGAACCAGGCTCAGGGAGGGGCAGTCATCTGCTGCGACTGGCTGGGGGGTGAGGGGATAGAGAAGATGAAAAGAACAGACATGTAGAGAGCAAACAGCACGATGGGGACTCAATCTATGGGAGAGAACAAACAAATGTTAATGACCAGCAAAAAAAATATTTCATTGAGAGTGAGGAAAGGAGTGAGGCCCAGTGCATTACTGGAGGTCCCCCGGCTGACTAAACCTATTAGCAGCATAACTAAGGGAGGGTTCAGAAACACATGATCCCTCCCTAATTGTAGGCTATATCAAAAAGGTAGGTTTTAGCCCTATTCTTAAAAACAGAGATCGAGTCTGACTCCCGAATCCAGATTGGCAGCTGGTTCCACAGGAGAGGAGCTTGATAACTGAAGGCTCTGCCTCCCATTGTACTTTTGGAGATTCTAGGTATTACAAGTAATCCTGCATTTTGGGAGTGTAGTGCTCTGTTAGGATAATACGGTAGTATCAGATCTTTTAAATAAAAAGAAGCCTGATTGTTTAGAGCTTTGTAAGTAAGAAGAAGGACTTTAAACTTAATTCTAAACTCTATGGGAAGCCAATGAAGGGAGGACAGAACCAGAGAGATATGATCTCTCTTTCTAGTACCTCTTAAAACTCTTGCTGCAGCATTTTGGATCAACTGAAGACTTTTTAGAGATGTTTTAGGACAACCTGATAATAAAGAATTGCAATAATCTAATCTCGAGCTAACAAAAGCGTGGATCAGTTTCTCAGCATCACTCTGAGACAAGATGCTCCTAATCTTGGCAATATTACGCAAATGATAGAAGGCAGTCTTAGAAACAAATTTAATATGTGAATTGAAGGACAGATCTTGATCAAAAATAATCCCAAGGTTCCTCACAGAGCTATTAAGAGAAAGATTAACCGCATCCAAACTGAAAGTTTGATTTGGAAAGGTATTTCTAAGGTTTTTTGGACCAACAAGAATGACTTCAGTCTTATCTGAATTTAATAGCAGGAAATTACAAGTCATCCAAGCTTTGATTTCCTTAAGACAGGCTTCTAACTTGGCTAATTGATTACTATCATCTGGCTTCATTGACAGGTATAATTGGGTGTCATCTGCATAACAATGAAAATGTATACAGTTGTAAGAGAAAATATGAAATTAATAAATATGATCAGGTATAAATTATTTAATTTATATTGATGCATTGGAATCTGAGATCGAATCTCGTTTCATATACAACAGAAAAGTTAATAACACTCGAAGGGGCACCAGCTTCTATCTTTAAGAAGCAATTTTAATTTTAATTTCACTTTATACCTGTTTAATCACTCAATAAATTAATTAATAATCAGTCTCAAAAATTTTCCGTGAATTCGATACCTGTGCTTGAAACAGACTCAGAATGAAATAAATTCTCAACAACTTCTCTCATTTTCACATATTTATTAAATGAAATGATTAACAGACATTGCAGTAATTTCATTAATCATAAAATCAATCTTGTAAATGATAGATTAACAATGTCAATATTTTCGGAACCAGGGTTAAACTGAGAAACCAATTTCTATCAGTTTGAGTTAACAGATTATGGAAACAACGCAAATTTATGGAGAAAGTTTACTAATTATATGAAAAGTCCTGGATTAATCTTAAGAAAATAAAAATGGAATTTTAATGAAAAGAAGAGTTATGTTAAGGGCTTCTTAATTTGCACCTGATTAGATACACAAATTATTACCAAACCTCAGACGTTTAATTCAGCAGATGAATTAAAGTTGCAGCTCATGTGATTCCTCGCTTGGAGTTTCCCCGTCGATCTGGTCAACGTGCTTTCGTCGTCCTCAGCCCAAGATTTTGTAGATGTTAGGGTAAATATCTGCCCACAGATATTTCAGGGTCCACAGTTCGACTTTTAAAGTCAAGTGGTCGAAGTGGCTGGATTTTGGCTGAATGACCCACAGTTGTAACTTGGATCGGAGCCAGATGTGCCGACGTTTCTTCAGCGTGTGATGAACAGCTGCGTGTTTTCTCCTTTGTAGACAAGAGGCTCCAGAGGTCTTCGAGAATAATTAGATCTAATCAGATCTCAAATTAGAAAAAGACTTTCGGACTTTAGATAAAATAATAGCTTCTGGTGTGTGATTGGTCAGGAAAAATATTATAAAAATAAAGTCAAGATTAAAGTTTACATTAAAATTAAAGAAACGGTGGTTTTACAGAAAGTTTAACAAAGAAAATGCAATAAATAAAAATTGGAGTTTAACTCCGATTAAGAATTGAACTCAAAGAAATAGGAATTCCTAGGCATTTAAGAGAAAAAAGGAAAAGACATTAAAATACAAAGTTACATAAACAAATTACAAGTTATCTGATCTGTGTTCAGAAAAGTGACACGTGGTAGAAGTCTTTGTTTTTCCCAAAGTTCTTTCTTGCTGTGTGTAGACAATAGACAAAGAAGAGCGTCCAAAGAGAGCGTCGAAAAAAGAGGGCAGAAAGAGGAAGTAGCAGGGGGTTTTGCTCCTTTTATAAGTTCTGTTGAGCTTTCGCGGGCTTCCGGGTTGACCGGAATCTCAGCCAATGAGCTTCCTTCATGGGCGGGCTTTATGAACTTTCAGTCCAATAAACAAACAGTCTATTGTCTGGAGCTTTGGGAAGGAGTTGTTGTCATGCAGAGATTGGCTGCTGGAGTCACATGGTTTTAGAGGCAAATCTTGATACATACTGGAATGTGCTTTTATACCCTTATGTATTAAACTAAGTTAACTTTAGTGACTAGTAGAACTTTATATAACATGTATATAACATGCATTGTGGGCGACACACATTGTGGGCTCACATTTCCACAGAGATATGACTGCATGCGTATTGGGGGTTTCACGTCTGGAAGGACAAAGGACTCGAATCTGCAGAAGATAACGAGGAGGTGTGAGATTGGTCTTTTTGTCCCACAGAAGATGCCCCGGAGGGATTTCCGGTTCATCAAGGAATGAGAGACAATGGTGAAGGTTCAAAGGGATGCTTTGTGACTGCCCACCTTTTCCTTCAGACCCTGCCGCCAGCAGTGAGAGTAGCCCTGGCAGAGTCGCCCCGATTGGCCAGGCGAGACTACCATGGGCTGAGCAAAGAGGCGCAGCGGCTTGTCGACGCCCACAAGCAGAACGTGGTTTCGGCCACGGCAGCTAGCCCAGGAACGGCGTTCGGAGACAGCGCAGGTCCAGCGGCCGCGGCGCCAGACGCACCAACAACGGCGGCGATGGGGGCCAGGCGACGCGGAGCGGAGGACGGCCGGTGTTTCTACCACCGCCGTTTTGCAGAGAGAGCGCACAGGTGCGTCCCGCCGTGCAACTTCAAGCGCCAGGGAAACGCCAAGACCGAGGGCCGGTAGCAGCTGCGACCCTCGGCGACGAGAACAAGCTGCTTTACCTGACGGATGCACACTCGGGGAAACAGTTCCTCGTGGACACAGGCTCCCAGCTGAGTTTTGTCACACCCACCTACGCGGAACGGCTGATGCCGTCTAAAGCTCCCTGGGTGTCAGCGTCAGCAGCGAACGGCTCCGCGATTAAAACGTTCGGTGAGAGGACCATGCTTCTGTCCTTACAGGGCCGTTCATTTGAGTGGACATTTATTGTAGCAGCAGTCAGTTTCAACATGTTAGGGGCTGATTTTTTGTGCTCACATGATTTATTGGTTGACCTTGCTAATAGACGTCTGATTAATGCACTGTCCTTTCACTCTATTCCCTGCACAGCTCGGGTGGCCCCGCCGACTGCACATGCCAGCGTCTCAGCTGTGGGTGGTAAGTTTCACACATTGCTCGCTCAGTTCCCAGCACTCACAGTCCCCACGTTTTCGGCGACGGTGGCTAAACATGGGGTGGAGCATTTTATCACCACCACCGGGCCTCCCGTCTTTGCAAAAGCTCGGCGTTTGGACCCAGCTAAACTGGCCATTGCGCGCGAGGAGTTCACTAATCTGGAAAAACTGGGCATTGTTAGACACTCCAAAAGCTCCTGGGCTTCGCTGCTACACATGGTCCCAAAGGCTGACGGCTCGTGGTGACCTTGCGGCGATTTCCGCAGGTTGAACAACGTTTCAGCTCATGACGGCTACCCAATTCCGCACATTCAGGATTTTTCTGTTCATTTGGCGGGGGCGCGCATTTTTTCTAAAATAGACTTGGTGCGCGGTTACCACCAGGTTCCAGTGCGCGCGTAGGATGTACCCAAAACAGCGGTCATAACTCCTTTCGGCCTTTTTGAATTTTTGCGCATGCCTTTTGGCCTCAAGGGGGCCGCGCAGACTTTCCAACGCATGATGGATGCAGTTTTACGCGACCTCCCTTTCGTGTTCGTTTATTTGGACGATATTTTGGTAGCCAGCGCGTCTGAGGGCGAGCACGAAAAACACCTCACAGCAGTTTTTCAGAGGCTGGCAGAGCACGGGTTAATAGTTAACCCAGCGAAGTGCCAGTTTGGGGTGGCGCAGATTGATTTTTTGGGGCATCGCGTTTCGGCAGAAGGAGCAGTTCCTCTGCCAGATAAGGTGCGTGCCATAACAGATTTTCCGCAACCTCAAATGGTCAAGGCGCTTCAGGAGTTTCTAGGGATGGTTAATTTTTACAACCGGTTCCTCCCAAGCGCAGCACGGCTCATGCAGCCATTGTACACCGCGTTAAAAAAACAAAAGCCCGCAAATAAAGTTGAATGGTCTCCGGAGCGGGAGCGCGCTTTTGCCCAGGTCAAATCAGCCCTGGCAAACGCAGTTTTGTTAGCGCACCCAGTTCCAACGGCCCGCATGACGCTCACCACTGACGCTTCCGATGTAGCGGTGGGGGCGGTAGTTGAACAGTTTGTGGCAGGTACCTGGCAACCTCTCGCGTTTTTCAGCAGGACTTTGCGCGATAGTGAGCGTAAATACAGTGCGTTTGACAGGGAGCTTTTGGCCCTACACTTGGCCATCCGCCATTTTCAGTTCTGGTTGGAGGGGCGACGTTTCACCGCGTTTGTGGATCATAAACCGCTAACGTTTGGGATGGCCAAAATTTCAGAACCCTGGTCAGGCCGACAACAAAGGCAACTAGCCGCAATATCGGAGTTCACTACTGATATTCAGCATGTCGCGGGTAAACACAATGTTGTGGCAGACTGTCTCTCGCGCGCGATAGCCCCCATGGGGGCAGACTCTGTAGCCGTGGCCGCGGGCCCGGGCAGCGACGCGGGAGCGCGCGCAACCCCGGTCTGTGTAGGGTTAGATTATGCAGCCATGGCTGCGGAGCAGGTTAACGACGCGGACGTCCGCGCGCTCCAGTCTGGACCAACAGGGTTAAGGCTGGAGCACAGGGAGCAACAAAGTGGTATGCCCCCACTAATCTGCGATGTCTCCACGGGACGGCCACGCCCCGTGGTGCCAGCCGTGTGGCGTCGCCGCGTTTTTGACTCGGTCCATTCTCTCCCCCGGGTGCGCGCATCGATTAAGTTGGTGGGGGAGAAATTTGTTTGGCCCGGGTTGCGCAAACAGGTCAAGGAATGGGCGGCAGCCTGCGTAGCGTGTCAGCGAGCCAAAATACACAGACACACTAAGGCTCCGTTGGAACCTTTTCACATCCCCGCTAAGCGTTTTGATCACGTGCATGTTGACTTGGTGGGCCCGCTCCCACCATCACACGGGCACACACATCTTTTGACGATGGTGGATCGCACCACGCGTTGGCCAGAGGCGATTCCTCTGACATCAATCACAGCGGAAGAAGTTGCGCGAGCATTTTTAGCAGCTTGGGTTGCGCATTTCGGTGTACCGTCGGACATAACGTCTGACAGGGGTCCCCAATTTATTTCCGAACTATGGTCATCGATGGCCCGCAGCTTGGGGGTGAAGATTCATCGCACCACCACGTATAACCCCCAGGCTAATGGTTTATGCGAACGCTTTCACAGGTCATTGAAAGCAGCCCTCAGAGTGTCGCTGACGGATACAAATTGGGTGGACAAACTTCCATGGGTTTTATTGGGGTTGCGTTCTGCACCTAAGGAAGATTTGCATGCTTCCCCGGCTGAATTAGTTTTTGCACAACCTCTCCATTTGCCGGGGGAGTTTCTCCCCGATAACCCCGCACCAAATGGCCCCCCTGCTCAACCGTGGCAGAGCGACTCGGGAGCAAACACGCTCCCTGGCCCGGTCCATCACAGTTTCCCACATGTTTTTGTGCCAAAGGCTTTAAAAAATGCAGAGTTTGTTTTTGTTAGACATGATGCTCAGCGTCCAAGTTTGCGGCCATTTTATGACGGACCGTTCAGAGTGCTGGAGACCGGGCAGAAGCATTTTCTGCTAGATTTAGGGGGCAGAAGGGAGTTGATTTGCATAAACAGGCTCAAACCCGCTTTTGTTTTGGCTGATGAGGAAGTGCAGCTCGCGAGGCCCCCCCGCCGTGGCAGGCCGCCGAAAGGACATTCTCCAGAATCTTCACAGAAAGGTGCTAACAGCTTTAACCCACAGATGCAGAGAGATGTTGCAGGGGTAGCAAAGCCAGGTTGCAGCAGATTCGGCAGAAGGTTAAAACCCAGGCAGTTGGTGGATTGATTAGCGATATATGGAGTGTTTTGTGTTTTTCTTTTTTTATGCCATGCAGGTTTTGCCCTTACTAGACGTTTGGGGGGGGGGGGGGTAGTGTGGGCGACACACATTGTGGGCTCACATTTCCACAGAGATATTACTGCATGCGTATTGGGGGTTTCACGTCTGGAAGGACAAAGGACTCGAATCTGCAGAAGATAATGAGGAGGTATGAGATTGGTCTTTTTGTCCCACAGAAGATGCCCCGGAGGGATTTCCGGTTCATCAAGGAATGAGAGATAATGGTGAAGGTTCAAAGGGATGCTTTGTGACTGTATGTTTACTGAAAACACCATGTGACTTGAGTTCTGATGCTGGAAACATATAAAAGGGTGATGTGATATGATTCTTTCTCTTCTTCCTGCTTTGAGAATGCTAGACGATGTGTTCTGTCAATAAAGCTGAACTTAAGAACTAAACTCAGCCTCATCTTTCGAGCACATCCTCTACAGCATATATATAAAATCACAGATTAATGCATTTCACACATATTATTGATTTTCCACATTAAAAACATCACAGTCCATTTGCTTTTCATAGTCCTGAAAAGAAGAGAAGGTTTAGAATTGAGTTTGTAATAATGTACTTTAAAGTTCACTGGTTAAATCCAGCATGTCCCAGAGTTTAAGGAAATTAACTGAGTTGTGGATCTGTGTAGGCCATGAAGGCTCCAGGTCTGTTGCATGTTTATGGGGGCAATAAAGGGTCAAAACAGGAAATGCATTAGTTGAATTCTTTAGACTGGTTTTAACAAAGGAATGGGATTTCAGCTGTGGCCTGGGGGAGAAAATCAGTTCTTGAATGTCTTACTCCTGGGTGAAGCAAAATGTGTTTAAGCAGAAGAATAATTATTGCTGAGCCAAAGTGAGATGATGCTACAGTCCCCCCTCTGGTATCAATGGTGACGTTGATTCAGCGTTGATAGCAATCCTAGGCATCAAATCCCAATTTGGCGAGGCTTGATCCAAATGCTGAACTAAAGTTCTGATGTCGATAAGTCTTAAGCTTGTAAACAGTATCTATTCCAAAGTGTAGGTCCTTAAATTTGGTTTTCTGAAAAACTTCTAGAAATTTCCAAAAATAATATGGGTATGACCAAATATAAACATTGTATAATTGTCTATGATATACTAAAGTTCTGTATACGCCTGTAAAGACTTAAAAATTCTGGGTACAAAAAGTGAACTAGAAGTATGTGGGTTTTGACATACTTAATATAAATGTTTTGGGTTTGCTGAAAAATATCTATTCAAAAGTTTAAAAACAGTTTAAATGTGCATAAAATGTAAATAAAGTATAAAGGATTATTTGTATACGTATATATACATGCATGTATCCAAAAATCTTAGTCAAAAGCAAAAATAAAATTCTTTCATATTTGAGGTAGAGGTTCAGACTAATCAATATTGAGGTGACTCAAGGAGGTTCAAATTGAATTTGTTTAGTTAGACTAAACCATGGTTCCACAGATGTCCAAATAATAGGGTGTTTGAGGCTTTTGTTCAGAAAAACTGAGTGGGCATAGGATGTCGTTATCATTCTTTGGATGGCAATGAGAAGTAAATTTGGATTTACTGCAAAAAGGATATGATGAGAGAGCATATTCATTGCTAAAGCGTTAACTGGAAAGCTAATGTATCTAGCTACTTCTGAGAGTAACATAGACATTGGCTGTGTGTGAGTATAGCCAACCTTTAACACAAAGAGCAAAGAGTTCAAGACCTTGTTGAGTTTGATTGAAGCTTCAGAGCAAGCATTCAAAACCAACACAGTGTCTTGTAAGATTTTGGTAACGATTTGTGGTTCGACGACCAGGCGTTTCGGTTTAGCGATGTTGACCGAGTTAACAGTGGGCATGCTAAGGCTAACAAGAGGCTCTAACGATGAGGCTGTTATTAAGAATCCACCCGAGGATCTTTGACCTTTCGTTTTGGCTTGGCCCAATTCTGACTGGGTAACAGTGGGTGTGATTGCTAGGCAGATGGCTAAACTGATAAACAGGAGGGCCATCATCTTGGAAAACATAAAAGTGAGTGGTTTTGGATCTTAATCTTCTTGTTGATCTTTCTTTAGATACCTGGTTGGCAAATGAAAATTCCTCTCAGAGGTGGAATGAGTTCTTTTAGAGATTGAGGTACTTTATTGATCCCAAACTGGGAAATTACAGAATAGAGATTAAGAGATTGAACTCTAAACCTTGTGTTTGTTTTTCACCTTTGATGGGAGCTTTAAGGTTATTAGCTCAAGCTAGTGGTGTTGAATGTTTTTGCGTATACTATTTGATAATAGTAAGTTGACTGAAGTTTATTAGATTTTACAGAGGTCTTTGAACTTAGTTTAAGGGCTAATTTGGTTTTAATATACCCTTTCCTTTTTGGAGGTTTTGATGCAGTTAACTGATTGTTCGGAGAGATTTGACTGAGTGTACCTGAGGCTAGTAGTTAGCTACGGTTATTTATCAGACGTAGGTTTGATTTTAATCTTATTTATGGACTTACTTTGACAGTGTTGTACCCGACAAGTCCCATGGGGTTTTGGTAAAGGTTACTCTGATTTTGGTGAGCCCATTTGAAAATGAGGTCCTGGACTTGACACTTGAGTGGCCAAAGTTTGTTGTTGACAATGTGTGGATTCATCCACTCGGGCAGGAATTTAGGAGTGATTTTCCTTTCCTGTAAATTTATTCCAGGTGTCTGCGGTATGAATGTGGGGTAGAAGATCTTGTCCCCCCTTTGCAGTTTGTCATGCGAGAGTTTTTGATCGTTGTACACTTTGTGTCGTTTGGCGAATCGGTCAGACTGTTTTTGAAATACAGCCTTGGGAGCTTTGTATGTCGTTTTGACGCTTTTGTGTTCTGCAGCTGGGGTGTTATAGGCATTGGCAGTCATCACCCCCCTCTGGTTTCGAGGAACTCTGAGCGGTGGCGATGATGGTTCGTCGGAAGCATGAACAGGAGTGCCATTGCATAACTGCAGAGAAAGTTGTGTCACATGAAGTGGTTTCAGGTTTGGTATGTCAAAGGTTTTAGACGCGGGCAGCGCATGTACTGTTTTATCCGACCGGTGTTTGACGGTTGTATGGATCATTTGGTTGCAAGGTTGGGTGACTGTGCGCCTTGCGTTTGCAAAAGTTGGGTTCATTGTCGCAAAAAGTTGAGGTTTCAGAGGGTCTAGAGAGCCGGTTGGTGTGGCTCTTGTGACCATACAGGCCTCATGGGTGGGTGGGTGGGTTTCAAAATGTGACACCACCATTGAATCATGGGTATCAAGGGTTTCAAGGGGGCCGTTTGGGGTTTTCTGCTTGGCCGTTGAGTTTTCAAGGTCATTTGAGTGTTTGGCTTGACCTTGTATGTGAAGGTGACTTTTGACTTCTTTAGGACAGTACTCACCTTGGTCTTGGCGGTCGCTTTCACTTGTTTGCAGTTGTTCCAACAGTGCTAGTTGTGTGAGACTCGGGGTGTCTAAAGTGTTCAGAACAAAGCACTGTGATTCAGTTGTTCTTGTTGGGTCAAATGGGTAAGGGTGTTGCGTTTGAGCCCATAGTTTGAGGTTCTTGAAATCAATCAGTGGCTCAAAATGGTTTAGTAGGTCTTTGCCAACAAGCAATGGAATGGCGTCAAGTTTGGACACATAGACCGGATGTGTCAAGGTCATGGGTCCAATGGACATGTTTAGTAGTGATACGCCCAACAGGGTTGTTTTAGTGAGCGCATATGGTCGCACGGCTAATGAACAGGGTTCCAGTTTCAAATATTTGTTTGCGCGGTTAGCAGCTACACGTAGTTTGTCAAAAAGGGTGTGTGACATGAGAGTGATGTCAGCAGCGGTGTCTAAAACAGCGTCCTGACACACCATGTCTTCGAGGGTCAGTGGAAGGTAGAATTTCCGTGCCATCCCCTCTCGTTTAAATCGCATAGAAATTGTGGAACCGCTGGTTCGACACAGAGTTGCGACATGTTGTTAGAGGAGTGGTCTGTGACCTGTGGTTGGGCTGCCATAACAGCACTGGACTGCGATGAGTCCTTTGGTCCTTCCTCATTTGCATGAGGGACTTTCTTCTTGCGTTTCCTTCGTTTGGAACGCTTGTTTTGAGTTGGCACAGCTGATTAGCTAGAATGTTAGCAGTTTTATTCTCTTTGTAGCTTTGAATCTCTGCTAGGAGGTGTTTGACAATTTCAATATCTTCTCTACTGAATGTAGGAGTTTCTTCTTCCTTCCAAGGTTTGTGATAGGTCTCTGCTTCTGAGCTTCTGTGATGGGATGGAGACCATTTGTTGTGGTTACGCGTGTCTTTGTATCGGTAGCTGTCATCATGGTAGTCCATATCGCGTTCTCGTGACCTATCCCATGGATATGGTCTACGATGGTAGTCGGGTTTTCGCAAAGTTGGTCCAAAGTGATATCCAGAGGACCTAGTGGGGTTTTGATCTTGATGAGGTCGCTTGGAAAAATGCTTCAGCTGTTGATGTACTCGCAGTGTAGGAGGTGGAGTAGAGCGAGGAGCTCCTTCCAACTCCAAGGTGTTAGATGCACCACCAATAGCTAGCACTGTGGCAGGCTCAGCGTGCTTGTTGTGACTTTGTTGCTGTTTTTGGAACGCATAGTGTGCAAACTCTCTCAGCTGACTTATTGAGTTTGACCTTGGGTTAGCTGTAACTCCCAGGTAATGACTCACAGTGGGATGGAGGTTTTGGATGAAGAGGGTCTTGAAATTGTGTTCTTCTTCCATCCCTGGTGTATTTTGAGATCCAAAATATGCAAGTAGGAGTCTCTGGTAGTAGGCTTGTGTTGGCTCTGAGCGTCCTTGCTTCACGGCTAGGGCTGCGGTTAGCCCTGCCTGTAGGCAGTCGTCGGAGAACTCCTTTTCGATGGCTTCGCGGAGCAACATGTAGTTTGCTTTGATGTTTGTCAGCTGTCTGTCTATGAATTTTGATACTGACCTGTTAGATGTTAGTTTGATCAGATAGATGCGATCGTCAGTCGTAGCATCAGGATACTCACGCAGGTAGTAATCAATGTCCTGTAAATAGACTTTGGCGTCAGGTGAACCCGTAGGTCCTGGATCAAATTTGGTGATATTTCGCGCGATCTTGTCAAGGTCGCGGTCTGAAGGGGCACACGCACGCTGTCCACGCGGTCGTCCGTATTTGAAATGGGGATCGGGCGAGGGAGCGCGGTGGATGTCCCGGTGTTCGTGTGTTTCCTTTAGGAGCAGTTGACATTCCTTGTAGTCCTTCTTCACATTTTCAAGTTGACCTTCAACTCTTCTGAGTTCTTTCTTTGTGTCTTGAAGGGCATCTTCAAGTTCATTGTTGTCTTGATGAAGCACGTCATTGTTATCTATCAACCGTTTATTTTCTGACTCTGCACGGTCCAAATCTTGTAACGCTTCATCAAGTTGATTTTGAGTTTTGTCATTCTCCTCTTGAGATTGTTCCAGATTTTCTTTCAGTGTCTCGTTCTCTTCTTGGAGAGATAGGATCGTTGTTTGTTGATTTGCTAGCTCGTTCTCGGCTACCTTTAATCTTGCGACTAATGTTAGCGCAAACTTGCCTAACACACTGGTGAGGTCCTTGCCTTCTGGTGGTTTTTTAGTGTGTTTATTCAAGAGTTCTTCAGTGAGTGGCTTCAATTCTTCGGGCTGTGTTTCCTTGACCCGTGTTGTGAAGCTAGAAATTAAATTAGAAGTCCATGCTTCCAATGTTGTTTGAAGGTCATCCAGTTTGGTAAATCGGTCGGTTGTCTGTTGACTCGTCATGTTTTATCGTTGTTGTTATTTAGCCTTAAAAAAAATTCAACTTGTTGATTATTCTTTAATTTGTTCGACAAGGTTTAACCTTGAGTGTTTTTATTTTACAACCATGATAGCTGAAAGTTCCTTTAGAATTTGTTTCAACTTGTAGGCTTGCAGGATGGGAAATAGAATTTTGAAATTATTTAGAAATGTAGAGATGCTTCAATTAATTCGTTCGTTGAAACTATGTTGATAAATAAAGTTGAATTGAAATTGGATTGAATTTGTTTCACAAAACAAAACTGGAATTTCAGTTGTGTGGATTGACTTCTTTACTTTGATTTTCAAACTCTAGTATTGGAATTTGTCATCAATAACTGGCTTTGGGATTTTGCAGAATGTCACTTTGAAAGTAAGGATTTTATTTACAAAAGAAATGCAAAAACAAAAGAGGTTAAATGCTTTAAAGATTTAAGATTATAAGTTTCCACTTTCTTTTAAAGTTAAGGCTTTCCTTTGGTTTTATTTGTTAAAGCCTATTTTCATTTGAAGCATTAAATGTTTAAAATATTTACAAATTAGAAACAAGTGAATTGTTGAATATTTGGGTATCCAAGGATTTCTTAGGATTGAAGCCAATAGTTATCTGTCTTGATTGTCATCTATAAATTTCTTATTTACAGAATAATCAATGTTTGCACCTTTTTGACTTTTCTTTTAAATTCTGGGAAAAATTTGAAAATTATGCAGGTTGGTTAAATGTTTTTCTTTTCCTGTAGAGAAAACATGAATCAGAAATGACACAATGAGTTTAAATAACACCTAGAGCTTCGCTTAAGTGTTAATTGCTTAATGTGGTTTCCTACATTTGAGAAAGAGGAAAAATTATAAATATTCAGTAAGTCTGTACATTTGTCAAAATGCACAGGTTTAATCCTACTTTAATGTTACTCTTGAGTAAACAGCATTAGAATCCTTAAGCTAAAACTGGGTTTCTGTGGGAAGGGACTCACACCATATCACATTTAAAAACAGCAAAATAGACAAAGATACAGCTTCAAAGTTTGCAACTTTTTGCTTAAAAGTGTGTAAATATTTTTGCTTTTAGCTTAAAAGATTATAATATGTGGTTACATAAGTGATTAAAATACAATTGGGATGTTTATATATGTTCCTGCTATAGATATCCATGCAGTGAGTGGGGGTTTCACCACTGAGAAAAACTTTCATAAGCCAACCGGTTCTTTTCCCTTTTGTTCTTGGCATAAAAGTTTGGATTAGTGTTAAATTTAGTTTATTCCAAATAATATGAATTGCTTTGAAGTTACTTTGAAGACTTAATTTGGTTATAAATCGTCTTTAAAGATTAGAAGTTTAAATAAAAATTGCAGTCCCTATGTTTCACCACAAGATGGAGGCAGTTTTCGTCTGCAATTCCGGAAGAGGAAACCCAATGACGTCACTCAGGGAGTCAAGGATTTCTACTCAAAATGGCGGCTACAGGGAACTTGCTTACCTAGACTTAAGATGGCGTTGCTTGGCCGATCTACACATGCGCAGTTTTCGTGCACAGCTTGACGGTCGCGCGCGCGACTGTGAGCATGACGTGCCACGTGAATGCAGCTCGAGCTTCAGTCCATAAATCCATGCCTTGCTTTCTAAAGGCGGGAAAACTTTGGTCTCCCTAAACTTTATTCAACAAGTTTATACAATGGTTAATTCAATTAAATCCCCCAAGGGTTTGCTTCGCCTGCGGGGTGTTTAAAATAACGGGGAAAACAAATAGGATTTCTTCGCTATTTTGTTCCCAGGCCTATTTTAATTACTCAGCATGTAATCATGCTTCTTAAGCATGCATTGAACAAAAAAAAACTGACTAGAGTAGAGTGGGGTCTCTTCAACCCCCACTTCTCTTGGTCACCAGACATACACACAGCAGTAATCAGGGGGGCGAATTCACCCCTCCCCCTCGTGACACAGAGACAAAGACAATAGACTGGCTGCAGACAAATGAACCACCTTTGTAAGTTATAAGTCGATCAAAATCACACACAGCTTATGTATTAATTTCTTTCATTCTGAGTGAGTCAAGTTCAACCAGGCCTCACACGGGGCACAAATTATGTAGGAGAAAATATGAAATTAATAAATATGATCAGGTATACATTATTTAATTTATATTGATGTATTGGAGTCTGAGATCGAATCTCGTTTCATATACACCAGAAAAGTTAATAACACTTGTAGGGGCACCAGCTTCTACCTTTAAGAAGCAATTTTAATTTTAATTTCACTTTATACCTGTTTAATCACTCAATAAATTAATTAATAATCAGTCTCAAAAATTTTCCGTGAATTCGATACCTGTGCTTGAAACAGACTCAGAATGAAATAAATTCTCAACAACTTCTCTCATTTTCACATATTTATTAAACGAAATGATTAACAGACGTTGCAGTAATTTCATTAATCATAAAATCAATCTTGTAAATGATAGATTAACAATGTCAATATTTTCGGAACCAGGGTTAAACTGAGAAACCAATTTCTATCAGTTTGAGTTAACAGATTATGGAAACAACGCAAATTTATGGAGAAAGTTTACTAATTATATGAAAAGTCCTGGATTAATCTTAAGAAAATAAAAACGGAATTTTAATGAAAAGAAGAGTTATGTTAAGGGCTTCTTAATTTGCATCTGATTAGATACACAAATTATTACCGAACCTCAGATGTTTAATTCAGCAGATGAATTAAAGTTGCAGCTCACGTGATTCCTTGCTTGGAGTTTCCCCGTCGATCTGGTCAATGTGCTTTCGTCGTCCTCAGCCCAAGATTTCGTGGATGTTAGGGTAAATATCTGCCCGCAGATATTTCAGGGTCCACAGTTCGACCTTTAAAGTCAAGCGGTCGAAGTGGCTGAATTTTGGCTGAATGACCCACAGTTGTAACTTGGATTGGAGCCAGATGTGCCGACGTTTCTTCAGCGTGTGATGAACAGCTGCGTGTTTTCTCCTTCGTAGACAAGAGGCTCCAGAGGTCTTCGAGAATAATTAGATCTAATCAGATCTCAAATTAGAAAAAGATTTTCGGACTTTAGATAAAATAATAGCTTCTGGTGTGTAATTGGTCAGGAAAAATATTATAAAAATAAAGTCAAGATTAAAGTTTACATTAAAATTAAACAAACAGTGGTTTTACAGAAAGTTTAACAAAGAAAAAGTGAAAAATAAAAATTGGAGTTTAACTCCGATTAAGAATTGAACTCAAAGAAATAGGAATTCCTAGGCATTTAAGAGAAAAAGGAAAAGACATTAAAATACAAAGTTACATAAACAAATTACGAGTTATCTGCTCTGTGTTCAGAAAAGCAACACGTGGTAGAAGTCTTTGTTTTTCCCAAAGTTCTTTCTTGCTGTGTGTAGACAATAGACAAAGAAGAGCGTCCAAAGAGAGCGTCGAAAAAAGAGGGCAGAAAGAGGAAGTAGCAGGGGGTTTTGCTCCTTTTATAAGTTCTGTTGAGCTTTCGCGGGCTTCCGGGTTGACCGGAATCTCAGCCAATGAGCTTCCTTCATGGGCGGGCTTTATGAACTTTCAGTCCAATGAACAAACAGTCTATTGTCTGGAGCTTTGGGAAGGAGTTGTTGTCATGCAGAGATTGGCTGCTGGAGTCACATGGTTTTAGAGGCAAATCTTGATACATACTGGAATGTGCTTTTATACCCTTATGTATTAAACTAAGTTAACTTTAGTGACTAGTAGAACTTTATAAGCAGTGCTTCTAAATCAACATGCAGGAATAAACATTCATTTAAACATTTTTAACATGCATATATATAAAATCACAGATTAATGCATTTCACACATATTATTGATTTTCCACATTAAAAACATCACAGTCCATTTGCTTTTCATAGTCCTGAAAAGAAGAGAAGGTTTAGAATTGAGTTTGTAATAATGTACTTTAAAGTTCACTGGTTAAATCCAGCATGTCCCAGAGTTTAAGGAAATTAACTGAGTTGTGGATCTGTGTAGGCCATGAAGGCTCCAGGTCTGTTGCATGTTTATGGGGGCAATAAAGGGTCAAAACAGGAAATGCATTAGTTGAATTCTTTAGACTGGTTTTAACAAAGGAATGGGATTTCAGCTGTGGCCTGGGGAAGAAAATCAGTTCTTGACTGTCTTACTCCTGGGTGAAACAAAATGTCTTTAAGCAGAAGAATAATTATTGCTGAGCCAAAGTGAGATGATGCTACACAGTGCTTTCTAATAATGTTGCCTAACGGAAGCATATATAAACTAAAAAGAGTAGGGCCTAGCACAGATCCCTGTGTAACTCCATGACTAAGCTTTGAGTTGAAAGAAAACTCATTGTGTGCAATTCTCATTGCACAGTCCATTATATTGCACTCATTATGTGCAATATATTGTTACAGCTTGTTCAACTCTTTGACAGCAGCAGGGACAAAGCTGTTTTTGCAGCACTGGGTTCTACTTTTTGGGACAGCAAACCTCCGTCTTGAGGGAAGAAGCTGAAAGTGGCAGTGCAAAGGGTGGGAGTCATCATTTAAAATGGAGGTAGCCATCCTCTGTACTTGTCTGGTGTACAGGGATGTCAGGCTCAGCTGTGGCTCACCAGGCAAACGACTGGACCATCTAACTACCTGATCCAAGGATTTCCTCTGTTTCAGTTTTATCTGACCAAACCATGACACTAAAGAAAAGGATAAAACAGATTCAATAAAAGCCCGATAAAACATTGTCATTATGGTTCAGTCAACTTGCAAGTTTTCTCAAGCAATGCAAATGTTGCTGACCCTTTTTGCACACCCTTTCACAGTTCTCTTCAAAGTTTAAATTACTATCAATAATCATCCAAAGATATTTGTAGGATTGTACACATTCGGTGGTCTGGCCTTTTCGTAAGGTGACTTTGTGCCTGGGATTTTTCCTCCTAAAGTCAATAATCATGTCTTTAGTTTTTGTCGTATTCAGCTGCAGGTAGGAATCCTCACACCAGGGAACAAAATCATCAACTACTGGGCCGTGGCCACTCTCACCATCCTGGAGGAGACTGACAATAACTGAGTCATCAGCATACTTTATAATGAAATGAGATGAGATGAGATGAGATTCAACTTTATTGTCATTACACATGTATAAATACAAGGTAATGAAACGTGACTTGGCATTTGGGCACGCTCTGCAGAGCGCATCCAAGGCCGGGGCAGCCGCTAGGCGCCAGTCATGAAGAAAGAAAAGGGAAGGGATATGACACAGTAGGCGAGAGAAAAAAACATGTTTTATCAAAATGGCGCTCAGTGAGTGAGCGAAATTTTGATTGCAGGCAAAAAAACCCTCAATGCACATTTAGCAGACATTTAACAGATCACACAATAACAAGCAAGAGAGACCAGTGTTATGTAGTCAGCATATGATCAGTGTGTAATGCAGTGTGGAGATATGTCAATTGCTGGTGAACAGCAGAGGGCACCCCCTGGCAACGGATAGTCATGTGTTCTACACGGCATGTCCAGAGTTTATCCCTCCTCATGCAGGTGGCAAGTTCTGTAAACACATGAGCGCTGTCCTTGAGGAGCTCAATCTGCAGAACAACAGCCATTGTTTGTCGATGTTTGGGTTAGCAGAGCCACTCTTCCGCTTATCTTCATCAGGAGGAATATAAATACAGGGTACCAAGACAAGGTCAAATCAAATCTGCACAGTGCACTCAGAGAATAGATTTTTCCTCACCCGTGCAATTCTGTGCTTTCATAATTTCCATATGCAGGCTTAAACTTTAATCCCATGGAGAGCACAGGGCTCCAGATGTATTCCTCCACTGAATCACTGTCATTCAGTTCACCGTTTGCCACTACTCGTGCCCTCCCCAACTGGTCGAATTTGATGAAGGAGCTTGCCGGGTCCGCTTTGATCAGCTCTCTCACCTTCCTTCAATTTCTGATACATCAGGGAATTTCACAGCCAAAAATAGAAGTCCTGAGATCATAACCAATAATGATGTTTCCACAGACGCATGAATTCCAATGTCCATGAGTCTCCTCGCAGGTTCCAATTCTTGGGCTCCCCCTTGGCCCGATTCTTGTTGAAAAATAGTGACAATAGCACATTTAAGCCGCTTCCAAATCCATAATTTCCATTTAGATTAAGATTCAGCAAAGAAGAGCGACTAAACACAGACAAAAACGCAACATTGCAAAGCTGGGAATAGGTCAGGAAGGCAGACAGGAGGAGGGAAGAAAAAATGCGACTGCTCTCTCTCAGAGCAAGAAGAAAGAAGAAAATGTGTCTGTTGTCATGTCTGCTCCGACACATGTTTGTGTACAGGATGAAGAGTAGTGGTGACAACACACACCCCTGAGGAGAGCCAGTAGAAGAGCATTTTAGGTCAGACAATGTACCATTGACCCTTACTCTCTGCGTCCTGTTGGTTAAGAAATCCAGAGTCCAACCCACCAGATTATTGCTCAAATCAAATTGCTGCAGGAGCCTTTCAACTAAGATATGAGGTTGGATTGTATTAAAGGCGGAGGAAAAGTCCACAAGTAAAAGGCTGGCGTGTGTCCCATTAAAATCCAGATGTTTAAAAAGCATGTTAAACAGAGTGACATTGGTATCCTCCACTCCTCTGTGAGGCCTATAGGCAAACTGCAGAGGATCCAGTGCATGCTCAGTCTGCTTTAGGACCTCACATCTGACCAGTTTTTCAAAATTTTTCATTAAAATTGAAGTCAAAGCAACTGGTCTAAAGTCGTTTACTGTTTTAGGACAGCTGGATTTTGGAATGGGAACAACCACGGCATCTTTCCAGATCTTAGGCACATGTTGTGTCTGTAAGGACTTATTGAAAATGTAATGAAATATAGGACTCAGTTCATGTGCACAGGACTTTACCAAGCGCCCACATATATTATCAGGGCCCTGACTTTTGTTCACTTTTACAGCGCAGAACTCCCTTTTAACATCCTGCACCTCAATATTAAAGTGCTGATTGTCTTTGAGTTTCTGTTTCAAATCTTGGGTTTCTGTGCTAAAATCAAAGGAGTCAAAACGACCGTAAAAACAATTAAGAGCATTAGCCAGCTCTATGTCTGAATTAAAACTATCTAAAACACACGATTACTGCGCTCTGTGCTCTGAAGGCCTGCAATAGTTTTCATACTGGCCCAGGCTGAACCAAGTTTCTTTGTTGCCATCTTGCTTTCCAATTCTGATTTATAATTCTGTTTTGCTCTTAAAATTTTGGACTTCAATAAACACACAAAACAATAAACAGTAAACACTATAAACAAGACCTAAAACTAGGGCCTGTGGGTGGACTACCACAGGACCCAGCTAAGTGGGGTATTCTGCCACTTTGTGTCGGTCCAGCCATGCTCCTAACTAAACAGTCTTTTGTTTCTTTTTCACAGTCTCCCATGGTAAGGGTGTGTCTACCGGGTGCCCCTGCAACAGCCCCACGGCAGATGCGCCCCTGGAGGTGGCAGGCCCCCAGGACAAGGGCCGATCTTCATAACAGGAGCTTGAGTCCCACACTGCAGTAGCCGACTCCTGCGGCGCCTCACCGTCTGGAGCCGCCACCTGGACACGCCGTAATTGGTTCTCGCGCCAAACCGAAACTGAAACTCTGTCAGCTGAGAGCACGTTGTCCTCAGCTCTGCCACAATCCTCAGTGGCGCCCGTTGTTTCACTGGCTGTGGCCCAGTCAGTCACCATACTGGCCTCCCGCCGGCGCGAACCTGAACCCAGTCCATGACATGGACTGTATACACAGCATCTTACTTGTTTTCATGCGTTGTTGTGCTCCTGGTGGTTCTGCGTGCTCGCTCAGCCTGGGACAGCCATCGTGCTGCGGCTTGTTGTGGGTACGGAAGGTGTCCGGAGCCTCTCCGGAGTCACTCATTGAAGCAGACTCCTCACCCATCAGCTCGATCGTAACCTCCGTAGCCTGTTGAGCGAGGGAATGGGAGCAGTCCGGTTCCTCCTCTTTACTGTCTGAAGTGCTCTGCAGTGCCACGTCGTGCGTTGTGTCTGTACCCGGCTGCTGCTGTTGTGCTTTGGGGCTCTCAGCATGCTCGTGCTTCCCCTCCCACGGCTCCGACTCTGGCTGAGGGGGAAACGGAGGCAAGTGTGGTTGCTGTTCTCCCACCGCGCCATCTTTGCTCTCTGTTACAAGCTCACCCACAGTGCTGCGGTCACTCTCTGTGCTCACCATGCTAGCTAGCCGGAAGGTGATGTCATCACATCACACATCACAGTAAAACCCCATCACATCTCTAATAAAGGCTTTGAAGGCCTCCCACTTTATACATGCCGAGGTCTGCTTAGTGTTAAGTTCAAAGAATTTGTGTATTTGCCTTCCTATATAATTTACAAATTATTATCTAAGATAAGCCTTTATTAGTCCCACAATGGGGAAATTCCAGGATTGCAACAGCACAGGGATAGCAACACTCAGAGCAACAATCAGAAGGCAAGAGAAAAAAAAAAAGAAACAAGAGCAGCAAGTATACATATGTACATATAAACATATATATATATATATATACGTATATATATATATATATATATATATATATATATATATAGACACAGTGCGGAGCATTGTAGCTAGATGGAATAAATATGTAGATATATAAACACACACAGTACAGAGCTTTGTAGCTAGATGGAATAATATGTAGATATATAAAAACAAAGTGCGGTGCATTGTAGCTAGATGGAATAAATATGTAAATATATAAACACACGCAGTGCAGAGCATTGTTGCTAGATGGGATGAAACAGCACAACCGTCTACTTAGTTATCCTACATGGTATGATTATGTACCCATACATATTCTCACCCTCCATAGCGACCGGTATTTTCCTAGTTGTATGCCAGAGGGGACCATTGTATAAGTCTATTGCGTCTTTTGCATTCAAAACTATTAGGTTGTCACGTCTTTTTGCTATCTCTGCGAGCAGCCCTGCTTAGGTTGTACAGTCTGACAGCCGTTGGTAGGAAGGACCTGCGAAACCTTTCGGTTGTGCACCTAGGATGATGTAGTTTGCTGCTAAATGAGCTCCACAGTGCATTCAGTATGTCTTGCATAGGGTGGAACTCGGACTCCAGCAGAGATGACAGTTTAGTCACCATCCTTCTCTCTCCTGTCTCCTCCACTGGGTCAAGGCGCTGCCCCAGGACAGAGCTAGCTTTCTTGATCAGTTTGTTCAGTCTCTTCCTATCGGCCGCTGTAATGCCACTGCCCCAGCAGACCACTGCAAAAGTGATGGCTGATGCCACCACTGTGTCATAGAATGTCTTCAGCAGCGCCCCTTGTACACCAAAAGACCTGAGTCTCCTCAGTAGGAACAGCCTGCGCTGTCCCTTCTTGTAGAGTGTGTCAGTATTGTGTGACCAGTCTAGTTTATTGTTCAGATGAACACCCAGGTACTTATAGGATGTCACCATCTCGATGTCTGTTCCCTGTATATTTACTGGTGCTGTGAGGGGTTGTCCTTGCCTGCGGCAGTCCACCACCAGCTCCTTAGTTTTCCTCGCGTTGATCTGGAGGCAGTTCTGATAGCACCAGTCCACAAAGTCCTGGATAAGCCCTCTGTACTCAGCTTCATCTCCATTGGAGATGAGGCCAACGATCACAGAGTCATCAGAGAACTTCTGTAGATGGCAGTGT
This sequence comes from Pholidichthys leucotaenia, assembly GCA_020510985.1. Taxonomy (NCBI): domain Eukaryota; kingdom Metazoa; phylum Chordata; class Actinopteri; order Cichliformes; family Pholidichthyidae; genus Pholidichthys; species Pholidichthys leucotaenia. The sequence goes on along the minus strand of CM035837.1, from coordinate 449,778,873 downwards.
GTTGTGTTGTGTGAGAAGTCCACAGTATAAAGGGTGAACAGGAAGGGAGCCAAAACCGTTCCCTGGGGGGCCCCCCATGCTACCGATGATCGTGTCGGACACACAGTCCCGGGTTCTCACAAACTGAGGCTGGTTAGTGAGGTAGTCCAGGATCCATGATGACAGGTGCTGGTCCACCCCTGCGCACAGCAGCTTGTCCTTCAGGATCATCGGTTGGATGGTGCTGAAAGCACTGAATAAGTCAAAGAACATGATCCTCACCGCATTCCCGGGCTTCTCCAGGTGGGACAGAGAACGGTGAAGGAGGAAGATCACCGCATCCTCCACCCCAATGCCATGCTGGTAGGAGAACTGGAGTGGATCCATCGCTGGTCCCACCAGGGGGCGGAGGTGAGCAAGGAGCAGTCTCTCCAGGGTCTTCATCAAGTGGGACGTCAAGGCCACTTGTCTGTAGCTGTTCAGGTCTTTGGGGTGGGAAGTCTTTGGTACAGGTACCACACAAGATGTTTTCCACAGCTGTGGTACCCTCCCCAGCTTCAGGCTCAGGATGAAGATGTGCTCCACAATCCCACACAGCTGGTCTGCACAGGACTTGAGGAGCTTTGCACTGATGCCGTCCAGTCCCGACGCCTTCCTCGCCTTGATCTTCCTCAGCTCCGTCCTCACCTGGGTCTTGGTAAGGGTCAGGTTGGGGGGCTGTGTGTTAGGAGTGGGGGGGTGTTGGTGGAGTGGGGAGTGGGCAGCAGGACTTGATGTCTTTAGAGGCAGCAGTGGTTGTTGTGCAGTCAGGGGGGAGGGCGGTTGGTCAAACCTATTGAAAAACAGATTCAGATTGTTCGCCCACTCCCTGCCCTCCATGGCCTGGGGGGAGGTATTCTGGAGCCCAGAGATGGTTTTAAGGTTTCTCCAGACCCCGCTGATGTTGCTCTGTTGCAGCTTGTCCTCCATCTTCTTCCTGAAAATGTCCTTGCCTTCTCTGATCTTTCTCCTCAGCTCCCTCTGTACGGACTTCAGCATCTCCCTGTTCCCCGACCTGAAGATCCTCTTCTTCTCTCTCATTAGTGTTTTTATCTCAGGGTTGATCCAGGGTTTGTTGTTTGAGCAACACCGTATGGTCTTGGTGGGAACGGTGTCGTCCACACAGAAGTTGATGTAGTCCGTGACTGGCCTGTAATTTGTGAAACAATGACTGTCTCCTGTTTTGTATAGAGGTATTACTTTTGCTATTTTCATTTTGTCTGGAAATTTACCAGTTTGAAATGACAGGTTACAGATGTGGGTGAGTGGCTTAACAATTCCTTCAATTACTTTTTTCACTATTGTCATGTCAATTTCATTCCAGTCCGTTGATTTTTTGTTCTTAAATTTACTCACAGTCTCGATAATTTCCTTTTCAGTAACTGCACCCAAAAAGATTGTGTTTGGATTTCTATCTTCTATTTTATTTACAGAACCACTGTTGTTTGTTTCTGGTGTCACTATTGATTTTGCTAATTCAGGACCAACGTTTACAAAAAATTTATTGAAACCACTGACCACATCCTCCATATTATTTATCAAATTGCCATTTTCAATAAAATATTCTGGATAATTAGCATTCTTAGGTCGATTACTAATAATCCCATTGAGTACTTGCCATATTCCTATTAAGTTATTTTTGTTATCCTCTAATATTCTGTTGTAATATTCTTTCTTACAGGTCCTCATTATATTAGTAAGCTTATTTTTATATCCTTTATATTTGATCTCATCTTCCACTGTTCTGCATTTAATGAATTGTTTATATAATGTATTCTTCTTTTTACACGCATTTATTAACCCCTTGGTGACCCAAGGAATATTTCTTTTTTGTTGTCTGTCACTGTATTGTTTTATAGGACAGTTTTTATTGTACAATGATTGAAATATTTGTAAAAATTTATCATATGCTTTATTTATATCATTTTCATCATAAACTATCTTCCAATCTTGTATTAATAATTCCTTTGTCAGTAAATACATAGATTCTTCGGTTCTTATTCTTTTATATTTAATATTTTTGGTATACTTTTTCTTCCTATAATCACATTGATAGACAACAAAAATCGGCAGGTGGTCACTGATATCATTCAATAAAAGCCCACTCCTGATATTATTTTCCATAATGTTTGTGAATATGTTATCTATTAGTGTGGCACTGTGTGACATGATTCTGCTAGGTCCGGTAATTGTTGGATGTAATTGTGTTCATAAATTCTTCTGTCAAACTATGTTGTTTTGAGTTCATCAGATCTATATTGAAATCCCCACAGATGAACATAACTTTATGAGTTAGTTTTGCATACATTTTTTCCATCCAGTCCTTAAATAAGTCATTGTTTGATCCAGGTGTTCTATATACACAGCTCACTACTACATTCTTCACATTGTCCAGACAGATTTCTATTGTAATACATTCAAATAAATCATCCCAATCTGTATTGTGAATCTGAATCTGTATCAAAACAGATTCTTGATTTTATCACAGTCACAACAGATGAAGCTAAACTGACATAACGTAATGAAGCCTCGTTTGGAATCAAATCACTTTGTTGTGACACTTCTGCTTCAAATGAGAGTGGATACAGTATATGATACAGTCAAATGCACTACATACTGAAGAGGATAAGAATCAAATATCATCAAACACTGAACACACACTGAATCACAGGTGAGCTCACTACACAAAAATCTATCCACACACAGAAGTGTTCCCCTGAACAAACTACCTGATTTACAAATTAACAAGTTGTTATTTTCAGATATCATATTACATAACTAACAGCAATGCCCGGTGAATATGACAAGCAGTCTTTAGTCCTGATACTACAACAGTGACATCAAGGACCTGCTGACCAGCCTCTATCCCTTCCAGAGCTCAGCTGGGCTGTAATGAATATACAGCTTATGTTGACCTGACGTGCACCTCTCCAGAAATGTAATTACACATGGTGGCAACGTTTTGAATAGGATGGCCTTCAATGTAACTGCTCCCTTTCCCAGACAGCACCCTTCGTGCGACAATGCCAGCATTACATAATGTTGTATGTAGTATTTATAGAGGCCAGAGGTTGGCAGCACAACTTAAAAATCTGATGTTTCTAAAATATATGTAATGCATTGTTTTTGTATAGCATTCAAGAAGGGTTATTGCTGCAGTATCCCTATGTTCTCAAGGGTATGCAAAGCATTAACCCAGGTGAATTTCACTAAAGTTAAACAGCAGTCAAAAGGAAAGGTCATACAAGATTAAAACATTATACCATGACTAAAGAATAAGGCAATGCATTAAATAAATGAGGTAAATAAATGTAAATTATGTGTTTAAAGCCTACATGCCATTATCAGCCTGTGGTGCATTTTACTTAAATAAAATAGAAAAAAAAATCTAAATCTAATATGAATGAAAACATGAATACATGTTTAATTTATTTTATGAAATTTTGCAACTTTCTTGTAAATTTGCTGCCTTTGAAAATTTTGACTTTTCTCAAATTTGTGTCTCATAAATTTATAACATTTTCCCACAAATTTGACTTTTTCTTGCAAATTTGCAGCTTTCCTTATAGATGTGATGATCCGACGAGCGTGCTCCCCTTCCCCTCCTGTTCCTGTCGTCTTGGCTCTGGAGGATCAGACACACCCGCATGATTACACACTTGCTGTGTCCCAATGACCCAGCGTATTTAAGAGCCAGCGTGTGGAGCACCCATCGCTGGATCGTTAGGTTTGCTACCGTGAAACGTTCAAACGCTCAAAATGTTATTTCTCTGGTTGGTCTGTGTTTTGACTCCCATGTCCTTCTGTCTCCCAGGTTTGCTGCCACCCGTAGGTGTTTACTCCGGAGCTGATCATACTCACCTGACCAAAAAGATGCTGGACGTTCACCCAGGTGACCGTCTACCCCCCATTCCACTGGTCCACACAGGCGTTCCCTGCCAGGCTCCTCTGCTCTCCGAGTAAGAGTGCTTTCCCATTATTATTCTCCCCTTCGGGAGATTCTGTCCCTAATAACCTCTGCACTTTCCTCGTAGACTATGTGTGCTCCAGTGGGCACCAGTTTTGTGTTAATTTAAGTGTGTGTTTTTGTGTTGCGCTTTTCTTCAGGGGTGCACCTTTATTTAGAGTTGTGTGTTTTATTTTTACAATAAACTGGTGAACTTTTTACAACTGCGTCTGTGTGTTCGTTCTGGCAGCTCTGTGTTTGAATCACACCTGCACTGAATCATGACAGAATGATCCAGGGCGGATTGAGGCTCAGCGGGTGCTCAGCCAGGCAAACAGTCAGCGCTCGACCGCTTGGATGCCATGGAGCGCCAGGCCATGTTTCATCTGAGCAACTATAAACCATCTCTCAACGATTGGCAACCGTGACCGAGCACCTGTGTCGGCTTCCTGGTGCAACGCCTCCTCCTGCACCTGCTGCCCCGGCAGTGCATGCCATCCGCAGGAACATTTCCATTTCTACGCCTGCCCCCTATGGGGGGGGGGTGGTGGTGTTGGGGTGCAAAGGGTTCCTGCTGCACTGCTGGTTGTATTTTTGGCAGGTGGAGGGGGAATATAGGGAAGATTCGGAAAAGATACACTTCATGACCTTGTTGCGGGACTGGGTGCTCAAGTGGGCAGATTCCATCTTGAGCAGCCCGGATGGACCCCTATATTCGTACGAGCGATTTGTGCGAGAGTTCTCCGAGGCTTTCAACCATTCAGAGAGCGAGGGGAGTATAGTTAGCCAGCTGATGGGGCTTCAGCAGGGAGACCGGTCCTTAGCCAAATTCTCTGTCGAGTTCCGGGTTGTTGTGGCGAACTCCAGATGGAATGACATTGCCCTCCGCAGCACCTTCCTCTGGGGCCTGAATTTGCATCTCCACAACGAGCTGGCTATCAGTGCATCCCCCTCCTCTTTGGATGAGCTCATTGCGCAGGCTGTGGCCCTCAACAACCGGTTTATGGAGCGGGTGAGAGAGCAGAAAGCCACTGCCTCTCTATTCGCTCCCCGACCGGCTGCTCCCCCCTCTGGCGCAGCTCTGCTGGCCCCCTCAGAGCCGATGGCCCTTGGTAGGTCCCATCTGACTCTGGAGGAGTGTCAGCATTGAGAAAGGGTGGGGGTGTGCATGTATTGCGGAGTCACAGGCCACGCAGTCTCAAAATGCCCCGTGAGGCCAAAAGATCTGGCCTGTCAGTAACAAAGGGAGGGTCTGGCGGGAGGGTCCTCGCAAAATCCTCCCAACTTTTTTGAACTCCCGGCCCTCATTCAGTTACCGGGGGTCAAGTTCAAAACCTCCGCCCTGGTTGATTTCGTGGCAGAGCAAAATTTCATCCAACAGGCCATGGTCCAAAAATTGCAGATTCCCACCAGGAATGTCTCGACACCCTTGACTGTCTTGGCTGTCTCAGGCAGCAGTATCGCGGCGGTTACGGAACTGACTGAGCCCATTTTTTTCATTCTGTCTGGTAACCACTGCGAGACTATTCAATTTTACATGCTGCCTCAGTGGACCACCACCATGATTCTGGGGTATCCATGGCTCTGCATACATAATCCAATTATAAACTGGACTCAAGGCTCCATTTTGTCCTGGAGCCCGTTCTGTCTCTCATCATGTCTCCGATCAGCCACGTGCTCACCTTCACTCCCAATTTTCTCCCTTCCGGCTGAGCTTTCGGATCTCAGCTCTGTGCCCGAGGTCTATCATGATTTAGGGGAGGACTTTAGCAAGTCCAGGGTCCTATCGTTACCACCTCACTGGGGCTACGACTGCACTATCGACCTCCTCCCAGGCGCACGGCTGCCATCCAGCCGGCTCTACAGTTTATCTGGGCTGGAGAGGGAGGCGATGGAGACCTACATTAAAGGCACCATCAGCACTGGCATTATTCACCCGTTGTCCGCACCCTCTCGGTGCTGGGTTGTTTTTTGTAGGAAAGAAGGACGGGACACTGCAGCCGTGCATTGATTACCATCAGTTTAACATGATTACCTGTAAGGACAAGTACCTGCTGCCCCTCATTAACTTAGTGTTTGAGCTACTCCAACAGGCGCGTTTTTTTCACCCAAATTCGACCTCTGTAATGCGTACCACTTGGTCCGCATTCACGAGGGAGATGAGTGGAAAATGGCTTTTAAAACACCGCTGGGCCACTTTGAGTATTTAATCAATGATGTCTTGCGAGATATGGTGAACCAGTTTGTTTTTGTGCATTTGGACGACATTCTGATTTTTTCCTGCCCGCTGCAGGAGCACATAGTCCACATTTCCCCTCCTCCTGCTTTCTCGGGACACTCTCTTGGGAGACTGAGCAGAGGGTCCGACAGGTTCAGTCAATGGAACCCATCCCGGAGGGAGGCCCGCCTGACCGGCCGTATGTCCCCTTACCACTACGCAGAGAGATGATTAAGTGGGGACATACCACCTTCTTTGTCTTCCATCCTGGCATCTCCCAGACTATAGAGCTACTCAGGAGAGTGTTTTGGTGGCCTGCACTCGAGAGGGATGTGCAAGAGTTTGTCAAGGCCTGTCACATCTGTGCCGTGAATAAATTGGACTGTTCTCCACCAGCTGGCCTCCTCCATCCCATCCTGGTGCCGAATTGTCCATGGTCACACATAGTTTTGGACTTTGTGACGGGTCTCCCTCCATCCCAAGGCAACACGGTGATCCTCACCATTGTCGACTGGCTCTCCAAGGCCATCCATCTGGTCCCTCTCAGCAAATTACCATCTGCCACAGAGACGGCTGACCTGGTGATGCAGCAAGGCTGCATGGAATCCCAGTGGACATCGTCTCTGACCGGAGGCCACAGTTTACATCCCAGGTGTGGAAGGCGTTCTGCTGGTTTTTGGGTGCTTCTGCCAGCCTGACGTCCGGATACCATCCACAGAGTAATGGTCAGGCCGAGTGTGCATATCAGTTTCTGGAGGCCACATTAAGTTACGTAGCATCCAGGAATCCTTCCACCTGCAGTTCCCACCTGACCTGGGTGGAATACGCTCATAATTCAGCCATCTCCTCCTCCACTAGGCTCACGCTGTTTGAGGCCTCAATGGGCTATGCACCACCTCTACTGACTATGGCGGAGAGGGGCCTCACTGTCCCATCTGTGGAGGCCCACGCAGAGTTTCAATTCAATTCAATTCAGCTTTATTTATATAGTGCCATTTCACAACAACAGTCCTCTCATAGCGTTTTCAACTGTAGGGGAAACCCCCACAATTGCAGAAAGACCCCAATCAGGCGATCCTGTATGAGCAAGCGCTTGGCGATGGTGGAGAGGAAAAACTCCCTTTTAACAGGAAGAAACCTCCAGCAGAACCAGGCTCAGGGAGGGGCAGTCATCTGCTGCGACTGGCTGGGGGTGACGGGATAGAGACGATGAAAAGAACAGACATGTAGAGAGCAAACAGCACGATGGGGACTCAATCTATGGGAGAGAACAAACAAATGTTAATGACCAGCAAAAAAAAAAAAAAAAAAAATTCATTGAGGGTGAAGAAAGGAGTGAAGCCCAGTGCATTATTGGAGGTCCCCCGGCTGACTAAACCTATTAGCAGCATAACTAAGGGAGGGTTCAGAGACACATGATCCCTCCCTAATTGTAGGCTATATCAAAAAGGAAGGTTTTAACCCTATTCTTAAAAACAGAGATCGAGTCTGACTCCCGAATCCAGATTGGCAGCTGGTTCCACAAGAGAGGAGCTTGATAACTGAAGCCTCTGCCCCCAGTGTACTTTTGGAGATTCTAGGTATTACAAGTAATCCAGCATTTTGGGAGCGTAGTGCTCTGTTAGGATAATAGGGTAATATCAGATCTTTTAAATAAAAAGGGGCCTGATTGTTTAGAGCTTTGAAAGTGAGAAGAAGGATTTTAAACTTAATTCTAAACTCTATGGGAAGCCAATGAAGGGAGGCCAGAACCGGAGAGATATGATCTCTCTTTCTAGTACCTCTTAAAACTCTTGCTGCAGCATTTTGGATCAACTGAAGACTTTTTAGAGATGTTTTAGGACAACCTGATAATAAAGAGTTACAATAATCTAATCTAGAGCTAACACAAGTGTGGATCAGTTTCTCAGCATCACTCTGAGACAAGATGCTCCTAATCTTGGGAAAATTACACTGTGGAGCGTGCAAATGAAGAGGCAGATTCATTTCAGATGTGTGCTCTGCTAGTTGGTCACGTACCATCTTGTTTTCATCCATCCATCCATCCATCTTCTACCGCTTAATCCTTTTGGTTTGCGGGGGGGCTGGAGCCTATCCCAGCATCTTTTTGGGCGAGAGGCAGGGTACACCCTGGACAGCTCACCAGTCCATCGCAGGGCCAACACAGAGAGACAGACAACCATTCACTCTCACATCCATACGTAAGGACAATTTAGAATCCCCAGTTTTGATGCCAATTAACCTAACTTGCATGTTTTTGGTATGTGGGAGGAAACCGGAGTGTCTGGAGTAAACCCACGCAGACACGGGGAGAACATGCAAACTCCACACAGAAGGGTCACCGATGGTCTGGGGGTGGGATCGAACCCACGATGGTCAAGGGTGGAATCGATCCCATGACCTTCTTGCTGTGCTGCCACTGTGCTAACCACTGCGCCACCGTGCTGCCATCTTGTTTTCAAGCAGTTCAAAATGACACTCACTAGCAAGCTGCTTCAAGTCAATGACATACTGGCGGATAGGCTCACCTACCTGCTGGTGTCTCTGGCGAAAGCAAATTCTCCAAACGGTCACGCTGTCTGGGGTGGAGAAACGTTTAGCTAGCAACTCCACTACGTCCTCATACAAGTCCGCTGTGCTGAGTGTCCGTAGGATTCTCCAGCCCTCAGTACCCAGGTTGTGGACGAGAAGCTCCCATGCCCTCACCTTAAGGCCCTTTTCCTTTTCCACTAGCCCAGCCCAGCCCTGATTAGCCCCATTTCCACCAGTATCGCCTGGGCTTTACTTTTTTTTACTTGTTTCGGTTTTTCGCCATTTCCACCCAAGTCCTCACGGTTTAACCGTTACGATTTTCGTGCCTGTTCAGAGGCAGGGTACAAGCGAGCAAAAAGCGAGGTGTGAATTGACGTCAATCGACTGCTAAACGCTGATTGGTCAGGGCGTAACGTCACCAAACGCGTCCGTTAGTTTTCTGTTGAAGCTACACGTCCGCCATTTGTAATTTCAGCGAGTAACCGCGGTGACTGGATTCAAAATTGTGTTTTCATATAACGATGTCCACGCGCAAGTTTATTCCATGAACAAACGAGGAGGTGTGGACTTTTCTGTCCCTCGTAGCCGATGACTACATCCAGAGCGAGTTGGTGGGGCAACTTGCAATGAAAAAATATACCAGGAAGTGTCCGGCCTGCTATTTGGACTCGACACGGCCACGGAATTGGAAAACGGTGACGGTGAGTGTTGTTTTGTTATTGTCCGTCTTCTTGCCTTTCGGTCAAAAGCGCACTTTATTTTAGCAATAAAGAAAGTTGTTTGATTGTGGGCAATTGTGGTGATGGCTAGCCCGCTAATAGCTAGCTACCTCTGTACCTTGCTGCTACCTGGCATCAAGCTGCAGAATCGCGCTTTTATTTCAGTATTCACGTGAACAAAACGCTGACGTAAGCTTATTGTATTCTGGTTAAAAAGTTTTGTGTTTGCGGTACATGTTGCACTTTGTTTGTGAGCGTTATTGTGTGTTTTTTTCCTTCTATACACAGTTTTCAAATCCCTTGGGGTCCGCCTCACTGGACTGCCCCGGCATCTCCCAGTCAAGTGCTGGTAAGGCACAACAAACTGAAAATTACCACCCGGTTGTTTTTATATGTGATTGTTTTCTATAGACGCATAACAAGGAATTTAAAATGTCTTTCTACGTTTATAAAAATACTAGATTCAGGGGTGTTCATAGCCACAGTGGCCCAGTGTTATAGGTGTGTTGGTGGTGAAATACTGTTGTATTTTCACAAAAAAAAAGGAGCACATGTACCGACTTCAAATCAAAATGCTTGATTGAAATTCTTCAAGTCAGCTAACACTATTAACCCATTCTGATTTATGAGGCCACAGTACAAAGAAATTCTTTTAAAAATAACCCATTAAATCAAAATACTTTTTACAATTAATCCTTTTTGAAATGAAGGGGGGCCTAACCACATCACAACAGAAGTTTTCTCTACTGCGGGGCAACAACATGACAGTTGAGCTTAAATACAGCAACGAAGCATCCCACCACAGGCTTTCAACAGTTTAATTCCATAATATTTTTTCTGACATGTTTTGATCTCGTGTTATCTAAATACAATGACTTCTGTCTTTCATATAGGCAAGCTGAAAAGGTCCAGCAACATTGCAGACCTTGCATCACTGATGGCCCAGAATCATGCTGAGGAGATGCGGATCCATGAAAGGATGCTCGAACAGCGCGAAAGACACCTGCAGTTAGCCGCATTAAGAAGGGATGAGCTGACAGAGACGGCTTCCTTCCACGGAGCATTCCGAAACCATTTTGGCAGTCTGGTCGAAGTACTGAAAGCTCCCCATTTGTTAACATATTTTGGGAATATTTGTAATGTAATAAAATGTTAGTCTTTTGGATAAAAGTGTGGTTTGTATATTATAACACTAGATGATAAAGGCGAATAATTACATACACATTCCATTGCCTCATATGACCCTAATCCTGCTGTTCAGCCATAAAGGTGTCAAGATTTTTAATGGTAATGTAATTGTTATTGTTAAATTTAATAAATATTACCACTGCTGTATCCATTGCTCTACATTGGGTACAGTTTTTAAGTAAAATTGTAAGCAGTTGCACAGGTGTAATTTACATTCAGCAGTAGACACTGATAAAGGTGAAAGTCGAATTGGGTTAAAGGTAAGTACATGTGAATTGAATGTTATATCGGCATTCCAAATTCTGAGAATTCCAATAAATTATAAGCAGTCTAGTATAATATAAAGCGAAAATACCCATACGTGTAAACCCAAATATAACATTTTCGATGTTGTAAACGTTGACATGTATATGATAAACCTATGCGATTGTGATTCAATAGATCCATAGTGATCTTTGGTTTGAAAAAGAAAATTATAATTTGGTGTTGGCAGTGTGACAATGTCAGTGTATTTAGTAGGATTAAAAAAAGTTTCATCATAAAATTTCTAGGTTCATTGGCAATTCCATCAAACCAAAAGTGAGTTGTCTAGCTGCAGCATATTTTTTTTTTGAGTCATTTCTACGTGTGTAATTAGCCACCACTGAACAGATAACCCTTATAAATAACAATAGATTGGAAAAATGATACACAATGGGCCTAGTTTGGATTGGCTTTTTTTTATAATATCAATTATTTGGTAAGTTAAAGTTAACTGGAAGTATAACAAGTTTCCACATATAATTCCAAGGTCAATTGGCAATTCCATCAAATCAAAAGTGAGTTGTCTAGCTGCAGCATTTTCTTTGCAGTCATTTTCTACGTTGTTTTAGTGTGTAATTAGCCACCACTGAACAGATAACCCTTATAAATAACAATAGATTGTACAATGATACTCAAATGATACACAATACAAAAAATGGGCCTAGATTTGGATTGGCTTTTTTTATAATATTTTTAATTATTTTGTAAGTTAAAGTTAACTGGAAGTATAACAAGTTTCCACATATAATTCCAAGGTCAATTGGCAATTCCATCAAACCAAAAGTGCGTTGTCTAGCTGCTGCTTTTTTTGGGAAGTCAGTTTATCATCAGTGTATCATTATTACACAATATACAAAATGGGTCTAGATTTGGATTGGCTTTTTTTATAATATTATAAATTATTTGGTAAGTTAAAGGGGTTTAGGATTAAGCTTCTGCATAATTTTAAATTACCCCGGTGTTTCAGCATTTAATTAACCGTCTGTTAACATTTAACCGTTTTGAACAACAGAGGCGACGTAGTTTAAAAGTGCACAACATTTTATTTAAAAAAGACCTTTGACATATGTATGCACATGAACACTGAACAAATGAAATGATCTCTGAATGATCTCTGCTTCATATGCAGCTGCTTCAGATTCCTCCTGGGCAACCGCTATTCTCCTCTCCTGCTCCAGCGTGTGTTGTCTCAATCCACGTCGTCTTCTCCTGTAAAATTCTCTTGTCTCGTTAAAGACATTCATTGTGTTAAAAACCGTGGAAATCCTCCGCTCGTAATCCGCTATTTTTTTCTGTGTTGTTGAGGAGTCAGTCTCGTCCTTTATATGTCAGCAGTGTAGCGCCACCTCGATCCCGCCCACCCCCAGCAATTCTCGGCTTTCCGCGGTTGTGATGGAGGCGCAGCCGCGGGAGAAACAAGTAAAAAAGAAAAGAAAAGAGTAGCGCAGAACTATATAGTGGAAATGTGGCTATTGAAAACCCGACTCTACTCACTTCGGTTCGGTTCGGCCTCGGTTGCGTTTCAACATTACTGCTGGCACACCTGCTGGCACACCTGCTGTGGGTGGGATTTGTTGAACAGCAGGTGGCGCCACACTCTCGTGACGTCAGACACGCGACCGAATCCTCCACAACAAAGAAAATGGCTGATGACGAGGAGAGAAGGAAGGAGGAAGGAGAGAGGAATGACTGTGACATGAAACTGGTGAAATCTATGGTGCTGACTTGTTGTGCTCTGCCTCTGTGTGAGAGTCATGGAGAGACGTATGACACTACATTGGATGATGCAGTAGATGAACCAGTGGTGGCAGCGGCACAGAGAGCAGAGGAGCAGGGTGGCGATATAATACGAGATGCTGTGATCCAGTACTTGTCTATTTCGTCCACATTTATGTGCATACATATTTCAAAAATGTTTTTTGTAAATAAAATGTTGTGCATGATCCATCTACCTGTGCTCTGTTGTTCATAACGCTTATCTGTTAAGGTACGGGTAATTAGATTAGATTAGATTTGTTTATTTGACAGGGACAGTGCAATAAACATAGACAATTAATCAATGACAATCAATCTGATGTGTTGCACAGAGTGTATAGCTATTAGCTAATTTGCAGGAGCCGCAGAACAACAGAAGGTGTGAAGCCATCAGCCTAATGATGAGTCCACACTTCTCACTGTTGTGATAATTGCTCACGCTGAGCACTCTGCCTGCCCGTACGTTGTGGGGGTCACACACACGATGTGTTCCTCAACACTCTCAATAATTTTTTTTCCCGTATATTCTTCTTTTTGGCGTACAGAAATGGCAATACGCCCGTATTTGCTAAAATTGCATTTTTCCTGTATTAAAATACGGCGAAACTGTATCACTTGACAGGTATGTAATTACATGCAGAAACACCGCACAGGCCATCTTCACAAAAATCCAGCTCGACAAGCCACTTTTGCTTAGGTGGAAATGCAAATTGAACTATAAATCATGTGCTGATACATGTCATATTTTCCCATGTAAAGGTCTCCCACTTTTACTTACAAATTGATTTTTAATTTTTGGGAAAAGGGAATATAAATTTTGCACTTGTTGGTAACAACAGTTGTGTGCAACAAAAACACAGTTGTGTATCCTTGTCCGATTTGTCTACTGTTATTAGTGCCAAATTTTTGCTAGATTCCTTCTTAATTTATTAAATTTTGACTGGTGATGCAACATTCAACTTACATGTACTTACCTTTATCAGTGTCTACTGTACAAGTTCAAGCACACCTGTACAACTGCTTATAACCTAGAAAATGTACCCATTCAAGAGAAATGGATTCAGCATTGCAAATTTGTTTAAAATAAAAAAAAACCTACCAAGACATTACGTTTTGTTGTGTTGTTAAAAATTAAATTACCATTAGAAGGCTATACACCTGACCTGATGAACAGCAGCATGTGGAGTGAACAGAGAATGGAATGTGTATGTAATTATTGGCTTTTCTCATACGGTGTCATAACAGATAAACCAGACTTTTGATGCAAACAATACAATTTTATTCCAGAAGCAAAATTTACAAACAAAAAAACAGACTGGGCGTGGGGAGACATGGTTAGACACGCCGACTGCTAAATGCGTCCACAAGCCTGCCAAATAGAGTCAGGAAATCTCTGTTGAATGATGACATCTCTGCGAGCTCTTCCCTTCGTAACACAGCGTCCTGCTCCAGGGCTTCACGCGCATCTGCCCGCACATCTGCAGCCACCTGTCACAAATGCTGCATGTACTCCTGATGGTGTTCTTGCCGCTGGTCATGTTGCCGTTCCAAGAGCCACATCTCTTCGTCATGCATGTTGACCATCGCTAATGTAAGGTCAGCGATGGGAGTTGTCTGTTTTCGTCTTGCCTAGATGGAAAGACAGAAAGGCATGGTCGTTAAAGCTGGATCACTACATATATTATGGAATTACACAGGTGAAAGTCTGTGGTGGAATGTCACTATTATATTATGCTTCATTGCTGTATATAAGCTGAACTGTCATGTTGCTGCCGCTCAGTAGAGCAGATTTTGCAACACGCAGGGTGCTGTCTTCGGCTGCAGCCCCCCTGCAAAACTAAAAAGGATTAAGATTAAGAATATGGATGGATGGATGGGTAATGTTTAAACTAGTTGCTTGTAGTGTGGCCGCAGAAATCTGAATGGGTTAATACAGTCAGCTGACATGAAGCATTTCAATGAAGCATGTTGATTTCAACGGCAGTTCATGAGCTTTAGTTGTTTTTCTAAAACAGGAGATACAACAGCACCAATCACCACACCTAAAAATGGTTGTGGAACACCGATAAGTGAAGACCAAAGAATAACCTTTTGTACATTTAAAAAGACATTTTCAATTAATTAATATGTAGCTACAGGAAATTGCATTAATCAATTTGGTACATAACTTGTTAGGCTCCAGCCCCCCCGCGACCTGTAAAGGATTAAGCCGTAGAAGATGGATGGATGGATTTTCGACCCTGGTTTCCGCTGGACCTGTTTCAACCAAAAAAAAATCGTGGTTATTGTGCCTTACCGGCACTTGAACGTGATCCAGATGGAGCTGGTGATGTGGCTGACATGGAAGTCGATCCAGCTGGCGTTCCGCCAGACGCAGGAGAGTCCGGTGTGCCGATGTCCACTGAGGTGGACCCCTGTGATATGAACTGCGATTCTAGAAAGAAAATGCATGCAATTTAAAACTTAACACCAAAGTGCAACATATACACAACACTCTCAAGTTTTTAACCGGAATACAATAAGTGTAATTCAGCGTTTTGTTCGCGCTAATACTTAACACAAAGCAAGCGTGAATCTGCAGTTGGCTGCAAAACAATAGGAAAGCCTCAGTAACAACCATTACCCACAATCTAACAACCTTCTTATTTCTTAAAAACAGTGAGCTTGGCACAGAAAGGATAAAGTGGTGAAAAGATGCGCAATATCAAAACAACACTCACCATCCACGGTTTCCAAGGCCGTGGCCGTGACTGTGGCCGTGTCGAGCCCAATGTCTCTCAGCGAACCACTTCCACTCTTTCCGATCCGCTGAACTTTGAGCATTGTGGTCCTTCACTGCTCGGTAATCGTTTTTCAGATTTTTCAGCTTCTCCCGACACTGTTTGGCAGTACGGATGTGCCCTTGGGAAGCCATCTGCTCGGACACCTGCATTTCGAGTAGATCCGTCCAACTCGCGCTGGATGCGATCGTCGCCTAATATAGAAAGAAAATTGCGCACCTCCTAATATATAATATTAGGAGTATATTATTATGTAAGTATATTATACAGTATATTAATATAATATACTGTATTAAAGGGGCGCACTGTGTTCACTGGCTGAACAACTACAAATGGCAGTTGTGGAGTAAATTCAGCAGAAAAAGTCGCTTTCGTGACGTTACGACCTGACCAATCAGCGGTGACCAGTCTCTTAAAGTCATATCACAGCCATACTCAGCCCTACTCAGCTCGGTTAGACCCTGCCCTGGATCAGGTACGAAAAAAGTACCTGCTAACCGGTGCTGGGGCTGATGGAAAATGCTCAAACGCGGGCTGAGTGGTGCGGTGTAGTGCTAAGTGAGGCTAGTGGAAAAGGGCCTTTATTGAGCTTCCAGAAGTCCGGCGCTGTAATATACGTTTGATAGGCCTCCAACCAATGCAGCCAAAAAACCAGTGGTTCGCCCGGGAGCTCGAGGAAGGGATGGAGTGGTATTATGCATGCCTCCATTAGTTAATCCGATGTCGCCAAATGTTATGTATGGAAATACCTGGGTGATGAATGAGGCAAGATAATGGTTGGCAAACACAGCTTTTTTGAACTATGTACAGAGCAGCACATGGCATGGCACCTAGCGTGGGCATCCGGCAAAGAGGCCATAAGATGGCAGTCCTCTCCTATATAGGGCAGTGTGGTAACGTTGATGGGAAGTGCATGTCACCACACTGCACTTCACAATAAAGTGCCGTTTCTTATATATCACATGATGGTTTAATTATTTCGCTGATCATTATGATCCGGATTTATTTTTTTATGCTTTTGTTGGAAGTTTTTTGGTCCATTGTAAAGGTTTTGTTGGATAGTTGGATGGATTGCCATAAAAATACATCTTCCTGGGTGTTTTTATAAACATTTTAAATCCACAATAATTCCCACTTTCTATCAGTATGCTGCTGTCGTTTAACCTCAGTATAAAGCTCATTGGCTCCCTCTGCTGGGTAAAAAGAATCACTGCAGATATTTCAACACCAAACTGCATAAATAAAGATAAAATAGAATTTAGCAAGGAACCACACAATTGGAGAAAATCACAGATTAAAATACAACAATTAAACTTTATGATCAAATTCAATAACCCACAAAAAGACACACACCGGAGCCTGATCAACCCTGGTGGGCCGCCTTAGAGAGGGTGTATAGAGTTTAAAGGCCTGAAACAGCTGATGACCTGGAGGCACTCTTCAGTTAGACAAAACAAAGGTTTTGGTCATCATCAGAAGTTTGATGGTGGTTACTGTGTTTTCCTGCATCATGTTCTCTCCTCCATATCCTTCTCCTTCTCCCCCTGCTGGACTAAAAACTAAACAGCATAACACTGAAACGGATTAAGTCAAGCAGACATGAACCTCCCAGGACCCCACAATTATCAGAAGCCCGTGGAACTCCTTCTCTTCTCTCTCCTCCCCTTCTCCCCCTCTTGTCATCTCCTCCTTCTCTCCCCCTCCTCCTCATCCTCTGCACCCTTCTCTCCTCTCTCCTCTCCTCTGTCTCCCTAACTAAAAGATGGACTGACATTAAAGTGACTTGAACTTCATAACTATCCTTTATTACTCACTCTACTCGCCTACATTTGAACCACCCTGTCTGGGGATTCACTGGTGGGAGGAGACATAAGTCAGTAGCTTAGGATGGGCTGGGATGAGTAAGCCCAGATCGGGCGCTCACTCCAACTCTGCCTCCACTTCTCCTCTTTTCCTTGTCTGCACCCTACTCTCCTCTATATCTACCTCCCTGACTAAAACATGGACTGACATTAAAATGGCTGGAACCCCGTTACTACTTTAAAATTAATTGGGCAGCTCAGTGGTGTAGTGGTTAGCACTCTGGCAGCACCGCAAAGCCACAGGATCGATTCCACCCCTGACCATTGTGGGTTTGACCCCACCCCCTGACCATCAGTGACCCTTCTGTGTGGAGTTTGCATGTTCTCCTTGTCTCTGCATGGGTTTACCCTGGGTACTCCGGTTTCCTCCCACAGGCCCAAAACATGCAAGTTAGGTTAATTGGAGACTCCAAAGTGGCCCTAAGTGTGAATGTGTGTGTGAATGGTGAAGGGATTGGCGCTGCACCTTGGCCGCCTCATCCATCCAGGTGGACGCCCTGTAATTTCCATCTGGGATTAATAAAGTGTACTAAAAAAGATAACCACCACAGGAAATCAGGGCTGATTGATCACCTTCACAACAGGAGCAAGAACTATGAAGACAACAAAACAGGACCCTACTCTCTCTGACACCTTCTGGGACTCGATTCTGGAGGAAATCTTGGTGATTGTTTATCTCAGTTAGCAGTGGTCCCCTTTTTAGGAGAGAACAGAATAACAACACAACCTACCAAAACTGAATAAAAATAACTAAACACTGATAAGACCCTACTAACAGGGACGCCTTCTGGAGCTCAGCTCCAAAGGAAATCTTCATGATTGCTTGTCTCTGTTAGTTGAGGTCACTCTCTCAATAATCCAAGCACGGCTCCATTAAGCTTTGACAGTTGTAGGACTTGGTCCTGCTTAAACTCCACTGAAGTCAAGTGACTTTGTCACTGCCAGCCTGGTGTGTATGACAATGTGTGTTTTCTCCTTTTCTCCCTAAATCAGAACAATTTTAAGATTTCACCTTAAGTGGTTAAGGATACCTTCAGAGGATTCTAGTGTGAGGAGTGCAGGGTGGCATGCCAAGTGTGTGTGTGTGTGTGTGTGTGTGTGGGGTGACATGGAATGAGGTATATCACAACGGTCACCAGCCAGTGCATTGCCTTTGGTTCTCCACACCAAACTAGCCAGTCATTGGACAAACCGGGGAGTTCAATTGAGATGGTTTCAAGATCCTAACCCCAGGCTCCCATGGTTGAAGAACCCTAACCGTAAACCTAAGCACCAGTGGAGCATTTCTGTGTAACCCTAAAGATGTTTGGAATGTTTCTATGTAACCCTAAGTATAAGTGGACCACTTCTCTGTAAACCCAATGGAGGTTTTCATCCCGATGAAACTTACAAGATTCTCACAAGTGTACCAGGGCCTCAAAATCCTTTAGTGTGTGGTTTTGCTGAGATAATAAAAAGGACTGGGATTGGGCTTCCAGGGTTCCAATGGAGATCAGGCACAGTGGATTCCAAGGACTAAGATGGCAATCAGGTACTGGAGGCTCCCATGGTTGGAGAACCTTAATCGTAACCCTAAGGACAAATGGAATACTCCTGTGTAGCCCTAAGGAAGTATCCTAAATGATACGTCCACCTATCTTTCAATAGTGTTGCATTTACCTTTGAAATGGTTTTTGTACATCTAAAATTAGTGCTATTTTTAACTTTTGCAAACCTGTGCAAAAGTTCACCAAACAAAAATTCAACATGGCGGTGTCCTAACTATGTTACTGGGGGGAAATCACAAGTTAAGTTCCCCACTTCCACAGCATGTGGGAAACCATGTCGTGTATGAGGCGGTGCCTATCTCTGTTTCACAAGGAAATTCCCAAAGCTAGCCAATAAGAAGGGTATTTTCTGTGGTGTCCCCCAGAGCCAGTGCTGCACCCAGTCACAGAAATCCAGCATAAAAAAGCACCTGTGAGTGGTATTGATCTTCACATACAGGTGCATCTCAATCAGTGAGAATGTCACAGAAAAAGTCTATTTATTTCAGTAATTCAATTCAACAAGAACACTCTGAGGTGAGTGCAATATTCTCCACCCCCGCTTTCTTTGAGGACTCCAGTACTTACTGACTAGTTTTCAACTTTTCAATATAATTACTGTGGCAGAACCAAATTATGATGAACCCATCATCCATGAATATACAACAAAGTATACAACCCAAAGTTGTAGGGCAGAATCCCGAGGTGAACCTGTGTAGCAAGTTTGGTGACCCTAACTTTACTTGTTGTACAGTAATAAGGCATAAGGAATGGTGGCCTAGTTGAGAGAGCATCCACCCCATAACTGTGAGGTTGGGGGTTCAAGTCCCAGCCACGACATAAAGAGACCATACAAAAATGGTACAGGTACATCTCAAAAAATTAGAATATCATGAAAAAGTTCAACATTTTTTTGTCACTCATTTCAGAAAATCAAACCCATATATTATATAGATTCACTACACAGACAGTGATATACTTCAAGTCTTTATTTACTTTAATTTTGATGATTATGGCTTACAGCCCATGAAAACCCCAAATTCAGTTTCTCAAAAAATTAGAATATTACATAAAATTAATTTTTAAAAAAAATAGTTTTTCAATAGAAATGTTGGCCGACAGAAAAGTATGTCCAAGTATTAACTTAATACTTGGTCAGGGCTCCTTTTGGATTAATTACTGTATCAATGTGGCGTGGCATGGAGGTGATCAGCCTGTGGCACTGCTGAGGTGTTATGAAGGTCCAGGTGGCTTTGATAGTGACCTTCAGCTCGTCTGTATTGTTGGGTCTGGTGTCTCTCACCCTCCTCTTGACAACACTCCATAGATTCTCTATGGGGTTTAGGTCAGGAGAGGTTGCTGGTCAAACAAACACAGTGATGCCATGGTCATTAAACCAGGTTTTGATACTTTTGGCAGTGTGTGTGTGTGTGTGTGTGTGTGGGTGCCAAGTCCTGCTGGAAAATGAAATCAGCTTCAACAGAGGGAAGCATGAAGTGCTCTAAAATTTCCTGGTAGATGACTGCGCTGACTTTGGACTTGATAAAACACAGTGGAGAAACACCAGCAGATGACCTCTGTTCAGACAAAAGTACATTTTGCATTTCATTTGGAAATCAAAGCCCCAGAGTCTGGAGAAAGAGTGGAGAGGCACAGAATCTAAGTTGCTTGAGGTTTAGTGTGAAGTTTACACAGTCAGTGTTTCAACATTTTCGTTTGAAATGGCATATGTCCTCATTTAACCAGGGAGAAGACTTAACAGCACGGACAGTCCTGGCTGTTAGAGGAGCAACTTTGTCCATAATGGCACAACAGTATGTGTTAAAGGATTGAACTAAGTTCTCAGTGTTTTTATGGGAGGATAAAATCACAGTGCTGTCAAAAGCTTCAGAAAATTATGCAGCAAAGAGGTGATCAGTGACACTAAAGCCTTTCACACGCTTGCCAATAAACCTGTCTGATTTACAATATAATTTAAAAAGAACACAAAAATGGTCTGACACAGGAAGCACTTGAGTCATAACATTATTCACATTAAGACCAAGAGTAAAAACGAGATCAAGAGTATTTCTTTAAGAGTTCAGGTCTGGAGAAAGTATAGGTCACTCCATTTGAGGTACCCCAGCCTCCAGCAGCTGTTCCCTAGTGAGGCAACCTCAATGAGCTGGAGCATTGCCGTCCATGAAGATTAAATTAGGCCTGTGTTGTTCATGCAAGGACACAATGACTAGATTAATGATGCTATTCAGGTAGTATAAGCTTGTCACTGTACCATTCACAAGGTGTAGGGTAGTTCTATTTTGACTAGACACACCTGCAAAGAGTATAGTGCCACCACAACAGTGGCTGATTCATCTCCAACATCGTTGGCAGCCATCATTTCTGCTCAACATGAATCAACTTTCTTCAGGGAACACCACTGAGGCCCACTGGTCCCTTGTCCAGTGTAAATGCTCCCTGGCAGATGCAAGACAATGATGCCTGTGTCTGGTGTGGTCAGGTACCCTTACAGGTTGACTAGCATGCAGACCACACTGATATAAATGGTTTTGAATGGTCTGACGTGACACTTGGGTGCCTCTCACCTTTGTTAAATGTGCCTGGAGTTGAGTGGCATTCATCAACCGGTTACGCAGGGCACTGTTCACCATGAAGCGGTCATCAGCATGGGATGTGGTCAAAGGACGTCCATTTCTATGCCTTTCTGTGACTCTTCCAGTCTCTCTGCATCTCTGTTGCAACCTGCTGATGACACTCTGTGACACTAAGCTTAGTGGCCGCTTCCCTCTGAGAACATCCTGCTTGAAGCCTTGCAATGGCAAGGTACTGTTGATCAATTGTGAGGTGTTGTCTTGGTATCATGATGTCAAAATGTGAACAGCATGATGAAGAGGACTGTTTACATACTAATTCTAACTGAACCAGAAAATTTATTGGTCGATTCATGGATCAAACACCTGTTGTGAATTTTGCCATAAAGCACCTTGTTAGAGAACAGCAAGTTATGCAAAAAGTACTGAAACACTGAACAGTTGGACATGTGCATTCAAAAGGTTAGAGAAGGTCAAATTAAGTTCACCTGGAAAGGTTATAGTGCATTTTAGGTACATCCTGAAATTTCACCCGAATATCCCTAACTTTTTGTGAGTAGTGTATGTTCAAGTTTAATAATAGAAGTTAAGAAATCATTAAAATCTGACAAAAAGGAATTATTAACTCCAAATTGGTAAATTAAAACACAATAAAAAGGAAATGTAGAGCCAATTTTAACCATCATCACTTCAAATGAGGGAAACGAATTACTTAGACTTTAGACTTTATTGTCTCCAAGGGGAAATTCTTTTTCACAGACCTGTACATTAGGACTCCACAAAACAGACAATCAGTAGCAACAAATAAAGGTAAACAGCACTATACAAGACAAAACAGAGTAAAACATGACACACTCGGCAAGACCTGTTGTTTAGGGCAGCTATGGCTGCAGGAATCAGGCCTTTCCCAAAGCAAGCCCTTCTGTATCTTAATGTCCGGCACCTGTATCCTGAGGGCAATGGGCTGAGATATTCATGTAGTGGGTATGTAGAGTCCTGTTCTATTGAGGTTGCAATGCATCTGATGGCCTTGTTACTGAGCTCAGTGAGGTTGGGTGTGGGCAGACCAATGATTTTCACAGCGGTGCTGGTTATGCGTATGAGTTTTGTCTGGTTTTTAACAGAGAGCATGTTATAAAAACAGGTGGAAGAGTACAGTAGAATGGGTTGGATAATGCTTTGGTATAATAACAAAAGGAGGTGTGGAGCAACAGGGAGTCCTCTGAGCTTATGGATAACTGTTTTTGAATGTCCGTAGTGTATTGGTCGAAGGTGAGTTTATTGTCCAATGTAACTCCAAGGTATTTGAAACTGTCTACTTTTTCTACCGTTTGGTTATTGATAGTAATGGGGTGCTGGAGGGTGGGAGGACTGATTATTAACTCTTTTGTTTTGGTGACGTTGAGGTGGAGATGGTTGCTGTCACACCACTGGGCGAAGTGTCTGATGATGTTGCAATAGTCCAGAACAGAGTGATCGGCTGTGGGAAGAGCAAGGATAGCTGTGTTGTCTGAGTATTTGAAGTAGGTATTCGTAGGAGATGGGCTGATGTAATCATTGGTGTAGAGTGTGTTTAAGAAAGGACTCAACACACAGCCTTGTGGAGCTCCAGTGTTGATGGTGAGTGCTGGCGATGTGGTTGAGCCTACCTGCACAGCTTGTAGTCTATTGTTGAGGAAGTTATGGATGAGATGGATCAGTTGAGGAGGGGTTTTGAGATGGTGTAGCTTCTGGATCATCAGATGCCTTTGGATCATATTAAAGGCAGAGCTGAAGTCCATGAAGAGTATTCTGACAAAGTGACAGGGGGAGTCCAGGTGCTGAAGAAGAAGGTGCAGCAGGAAGGCTACAGTGGCCAACGTGCCCCTTTTAGCCTTGTATGCAAATCGGAGGGAGTACAGCTGTGGAGTGACAATGGTTAATGGAACGCTGAGCAACAGCTTCTCCAGGCATTTCATTATGATGGGGGTGAGGGCAACAGGACGGTAGTGGTTGAGCTCTGTGGGCCAGTTTTTTTGGGAACTGGGATTATGGTGGCAGTTTTCCAGATAGTACTAGGTATTGTGGTAGTCATGTAGGTTTGGGTGAAGACTGAATGAAAGCTGGGTGAGAGCTCCTGTGAACAGGTTAAGCACCCTTTCTGGGATGCTGTCAGGCTCTGGTGCCTTGCCCAGCTTACACCAGTTGAGCTGGTGCCTTACCTCCTTGGTAAAGGAGCTGATTCCTGTGGGTCCAGACGAGGGAGGGCTTTCAGCAGATCCTCACATTCAGTCAAGAAGTCCTGAACATCAAAACGGGCATAGAATAAATTGAATTCTTTTGAAAAAGTTTTGGCTTTGGTTTTACATCCGGTTAGAGTTTTGACTCTCTGAAACTCCTGTTTTGTGTTCATATTGTCAAATTCAAATT
Source organism: Pholidichthys leucotaenia (assembly GCA_020510985.1). Taxonomy (NCBI): domain Eukaryota; kingdom Metazoa; phylum Chordata; class Actinopteri; order Cichliformes; family Pholidichthyidae; genus Pholidichthys; species Pholidichthys leucotaenia. The sequence goes on along the minus strand of CM035837.1, from coordinate 449,755,026 downwards.
CCAGTTTGTCTTTATATTCAATTTTACCTTAAAAGGAATTCCGATTATATTGGCATGTTAGCTCTATATGCTTTATTTTGATGTTAGTAACATAACTATAATATAATTTTTTTGAAAATAATTCCCAGTTTTATATATTTTTAAAAAACTTTATTACAATGTAAATCGCCATTTTTGTTTACATTGCAATGCATTCTGGGTAGTGATGTAGATTGGTTGTGGCTGGTATCAGCAGCGGTCTGTAAACAGCCTTTTCAGTTCGAACCAGTGCGAAGCCAAAGCAATAAAGACAATGACGAAGACACATAAGTGAAAATGGACTTGAGAATGAAGTTAGCAGCCGCGAGGAAGCTAGAGCTGGTCATGTTGGATGGTGTTTTTGTGGCAAATGTTCGCCAATGCTGACGGAGAAGGAGAGCTGTTGGAAAGAGCAAAAAAAAAAAAATCTGTTGGAAAGAGCTCCACTTCATTTCTGCCGCTGTCCATGGTGCCTGATGCTATAAATGTATCTTGTCCAGTCACTTGTTAAAGTGGTATAACAGGATGCATGCCTGCTTTACAGATCTGTCCTGTATCACAGCACATCAAAGCTTTGATGCCGTTTGCATTAAGCCGTCGTTTGTAGCCAGACACACCTGTGAGCTCTTTCATGAGCTGGGGGCGACGAAAATCCTCCAAATCCTCAGGGCTAAATTGATTAGAGCACAGCCGCGGGTCTTTGGGAAGTTGGACTCTTCCAACCGCATCCTCCCACTTTTAATAATAATAATAATAATAATGCATCAGATTTATATAGCGCTTTATCATAGACACTCAAAGCACACGCTTGAGCGTGCGCACGCTCAAGCTTGACATGTCGAAGATCTGGCTGACAGTCATTTGGAACGACTTTGGAGCACTGCTTATGGACGTTCAACCCGCAGTCTGAGAAAGCAACAGAGAAATTGCTTTATGTTGCTGAGAGTCCATGTTTATCAGTTCAGTGCCCACCATGCTTGTAGACAATTTTTTGTATTTGAGCATTCTATTGTAAGTAAATCAACAATATATAAGTTTCACCTTAAAATAATGCTTCCTCAAGTGCACGCTTGAGACACTCAAAGCGGAGAGACACTCAAGCACACGCTATATTGCTCAAGCGCATGGCGTGATAAATATATATATATCAGCTTTATCAAGCGTGCGCTATAGCGCTTGATCATAGACACTCAGAGTGAGGGAAATGTGGCGGCCAATCCGCGCCAATGGCCTCTCTGGCCACCACCGAGCATTTAAACATTTTTACACATTAATACCCAGTGTTATGGGCACTGGAGGCAATGTGGGTGAAGTGTCTTGCCCAGGGACACAACGGCAGAATATCTGGGGAGAGCGTGATTCGAACTGCCAACCATCGGGTTATCAGACGACCTGCTCTACCTTCTGAGCCGCTGCCGCCCCACTTTTTCCTCAACTTTCCCTCTTTTTTTTAAAATATTTTTAAAAATATATAAAACTGGGAATTATTTTCAAAAAAATTATATTATAGTTATGTTACTAACATCAAAATAAAGCATATAGAGCTAACATGCCAATATAATCGGAGTTCCTTTTAACTTGTGCTTCTACCAGGCCAATATTGGCTACCTTTCCACCTCATAAAAACCATACCAAAGCAGTATTACAATGTATGGTTAAACTATTTTTGACTAGCAAAAGACCTTTAGAACCAAATTGTGAAGAAATTCATAATCATGATACTCCATTTAAAGGAAGACCAATTCCACCTAGTCATAAAGTCTATCCAGGTAATTATACTTGTTTTTCTAGATATAGTGACTCCTCTGACACCCCAGATCTTGGTAACCTTCCCTACTGTGAATCTGAGATAAATATCACACGAACGTCTGGTGTTTTTGAGGCTCTTTGGTTTACCTCTCACCGAACAGCACGAGCAGATTAGTGGTGGCTCTGTGGACATGCTGGAATGCTTTCCAAGCTACCTCCTGGCTGGACCGACGTGTGCCCTGTCCCAGCTCATCATGCCATTTTATGTCCTACCTCTCAGCCCACAAGCTTTGATGAGACAGAGCAGTGTGAGGTCCAAGAGAGCTGTAACACCCATCGGAGATGAATCTAATCTCTATATAGATGCCACTGGTGTCCCAAGGGGAGTCACTAATCAGTTCAAAGGTCAAGCTGAAATTGCTGCAGGTTTTTCTTCAATAATCCCTCAAGTTCAAATAAATAAAAATGTAGCGTGGATCAACCACGTGTACTATAATCTTCAAAAGTTTTCTAACTACAGCAGAGATGCTCTTAAAGGTGTAGCTGAACAATTGATTGCAACTAGCCTTATGGCATGGCAGAACCAAATTGCACTTGACATGATCCTAGCTGAGGTGGCGTCTGTAAAATGTTTTCTTCAAAATGTTGTATTTACATTCCCAATAACACAGCACCAGATGGCAGTATTACGTACGATTTAAATAAACTCACCCAACTGTCTGAAGACATGGCAAAAAAACTCAGGTCCTTGGCTGGTTCAATGTAGTTTTGCCCATCCTAGGAGCATGTTTAGTTATCATAGTATTGCTAGGTATTTTTCTTTGTTGTTGTATTCCATGTTTTAAGATTTTCCTCTCTAGGTTTGTTTCTGCTACTGTAGCTGAATATGCCTTGTTGTTCCAAAAAGACAGTGACAAACACAGCACTAATGACCATGAAGCTGAGATAGACAGTTCTGGGGATTAGAGTTCTTATGTTTTCCATACAGAAAACCGAGAAGAGTGATGTTATTTTATTTTATTTAACCTTTATTTAACCAGGCAGGACAGATTAAGAACACATTCTTATTTACAACTGTGGCCTGGGGGAAGGGGCAACTCACATTCATGCCTCCCCAGTTGATGCTAATGAAACTAACCTGCGTGGATGATATTTCACAGCGACATGTAACCAAGAACTTTATACTCGCAATGATGTGTGACAAACTCATTTATTTATTTCATTTAATCCATTTATTTTTCATTTTAATTAAATCGTTAGCATTGTACAAAAACGATTTCTCATGATGGGAAAATAAAGGTTATGCCAGCATAAAAGGGGGGAAATGATAGAGAAATCGTATTTCAAGTCTATGTCTGATTGTTATTCTGATATTGGTATGACATGACATTCAATCATTATTCTGAATTTGCATTTAACCATATGTATCTTGATTCTCTGTTTAAGTATGTACTGTTCTGTATGACTGATCTTATGACCAGAACGTGCTTTCTGAGGTCAACACATGAACCTGTATCTCCTTAGTTAAGACTTGGTGCCGGTCAGTCTGTGAAACATGACCTTCCATATGTCAAAGTGTACTACTGTGTTCTTAAATTATCTGTTCACTTGTGATGTTCTTGTAATTCTGCTTTCAAAGTAGGCACTTCATGTGTTTGTCGGCCTACTTTAGTCATGAGGCTCAGATTAGATATGAACAGTGTATTTAAGTTGGGTGTCCCAGTCAGCATGTTTATGCATTTTCCACTTGGTGCTTCTGGGTGTGAAACCGTGTCACTGCACAGAAATAAACCCTTTTTCTCTTCTGACCACAAACACCATTGCCTCAGCCTATTTTTCTAAGCTAGGATTTCCCTAACAGTTTTATTAAAAATGATTTTGAGTGATTAGTTCTCTGGTTCTCTGCCATCATGCTTCTGTTTGTGGATGTGGGTCCTCTTAACTTTAAGTACTCTAAACACCACCAACATAACTGTTACATGGAGATTTAGTGTGAAGTGCGGTGTGATAACGCCACCTTCCTGTTGCATCATCACACTGCCCTATGTTAGGGGGCAGCCGCCATGAGGACCCCTCTTCTCCCTCTTGGTCCAGATGACTCTGCTGGGTGCAGTTCATGTATGGTGTTTCCAAATCCTTATTAAAGGATGGGCTGCACGGTGGCGCAGTGGTTAGCACTGCGGCAGCACAGTTTACCCTTGGCCGGGGGATTGTGGGGATCGTGGGTTCGATCCCAGCCCCCGACCAACAGTGATCTGTGTGGAGTTTGCATGTTCTCCCCGTGTTGCGTGGGTTTACTCCGGGATTTCTCCAGTTTCCTCCCACATGCCAAAGACATGCATGTTAGGTTAATTGGCTGTTCTAAATTGTCCCTAGATATCTGTTTCCTATAGGCCCTTAGAATAGAGGGTTAGTATTAATGAAAGCGCTTTGAGTGGTCTTTGTGACTAGAAAAGCGCTATATAAGTGCAGGTTAGTTAGTTAGTTAGTTAGTAATTAAACACGCATTCAGTGATACGCCTCTTTCAGCCTCATTCTTCACCAGGTTTGTGGACATAACATTTGGCGACTGAGGATTAATATATGGAGGCGTGCGTCACACCACTCCATCCCTTCCTGGAGCTCTCAGGTGAGCCACCAGTGCCATGGCCTCGTTGGTTCAAGGCCTTTCAAACATACATCACGGTGCTGGACCTCAGGAAGCTCGATAAGGTGAGGGCACATGCAGTCCTTATCCACAACCTGGATATTGAAGGCTAGAAGGTCCTATGGACGCTCGGCACATCGGACTCATTTGAGGACGTCATGTAGCTGCTAGCTACTCATTTCACCACCCCAGACAGCGTGACTGTTTGGAGAATTCACTTTCACCAGAGACGTCAATGTGTCGGTGAGCCTATCCACCAGTATGTCGCTGATTTGAGACAGCTAGCTAGCGAGTGTTGTTTTTGGCCCACTACAAGATGAGATGGTGTGTGACCAACTGGCCGAGGACAGGTGCAATGCTGGAATGCGTGCTAGGCTATTGACGGTGCCTAATGACTTGATGCTAGCTAGGGCTGTCGAGCTAGCTCTCCAGCTGGAGGCTGCAGATAAGCTAGCTTTGGAGCTAAACTGGTGCCAGTCACAGAAACAGCCAGAGCCATCAGCCTCAGCTAATGTTGTGGACCCTGATAACGAGGATAGCTTGGATGAAGATGATTATGAAACCAATGCTGCCAGCCAAAGGTCTGCCCTGGGGAACCCTGTTTGCAGGGGTTGTGGGTCCACAACACATCACCATAAAGCGAGAGAGTGTTCAGCAAGAGGAAATGATGCAGTAGATATGGACACTTGAATCACTATGCCAGGGTGTGTCTGATCCAGAGGGCCCAGGGAAGAAATCACCCTGCCCGCCCCCGACAAACATCCACTCGGTGAGTCCCATCACCAGCCGGTATACGTATTGTGTGGTGGAGTTAGATGGCGTGGAGATGCCACTATTACTCGACACAGCAGCAGTGCGGTCGATACTGAATTGAGCCACGGTGAAGAAGTTTTTCCCCCACCACAGGATTAGGAGTAACCCAGCGCCGTTGTATGGCTATGGTGGTAGCAGGCTGTGCACAGTCAGGACTGTGGAGTTGACTGTTCCTTACAAGTCTGAAACAATGATTGACTTCACGTTCCAAGTGGTGGTGCACAGCAATAACATCACGGGGTGTAACCTGTTCTACGGACTGGGTTTTGCCATCAAGGACAGCGCTGGGAATGAATGGTCTGGTTGTGGTCGCTGAGGCTCCCGCGCTCCAGTGGTTGAAGAGGATGTGGTGTGGGATGAGGAACTAACGGACATCCACGCTTTCAAATCGACCAGTTCTCACTCAGTGTCGGTACGGGAAAGTTTCAGTGCCTGCATTTGGCAAGAAGTAGTTGGCGGGGGGGAGGGCAACGTGATGGCAGAACACCCATGCCAACGTGCAATACCATGCTAGCACTGGATGCCTCCAATACTTGGCTGCAGTTGGGTGGGGGGTCTGCTGCTACGACGGTGACCACTGCTACGTTCTTAGAAGAGCACGTCAAGCCGAGTAAGGTCCCACTTCGGGTTATGGACTGGGTTTGGGTTTGGGGTGATGAACGACCACGGCGAAGTTGGGCCAGACGTCAGCCGACGAAACATCAAGCTCGCCTGAGGATAGTGGCGAAGTTGGGAGCGGCGTGCTTCCAGTTGTCTGATGGCTCGATAAGGTACGCTAACCAGCTGCGGCGTGGCCAGGAGGATGCTCCAGGTGGTGAGGCTGGGAAAGGGGTTTGGGATCCGGGCTCCAGTGTTCTGAAGATCAGCCCTCGCCCCGGGGGCCTGTCACCTCCAGGAGCGCGCCTACTGTGGGGCTGCCCAGGGCCCCCCTTCCTGTCCCACCATTCTCCAAAATGACTATGATGTGACAGACTTTATATGGCTATAGTTCTGTTTTGGTTCTGTGCTTAGTTTTGTAGCACTGCAGTTTTTTTAGTTGCTCAAATAAAGACTTTTAGTAGTATCAGTGGCAGAATAAACCACTGTGCCGTGCGGGCCGTGTGGCAGTCTAAGATAAGATAAGATAAGCCTTTATTAGTCCCACAATGGGGAAATTCCAGGATTGCAACAGCACAGGGATAGCAACACTCAGAGCAATAATCAGAAGGCAAGAAAAAAACAAGAGCAGCTAGTATACATATGTACATATTACCATATGTATATATAGACACACAGTGCGGAGCATTGTGGTTGGTGGATGTGCAGCAGAAAGTCTAAGCTCTCTCTCCGCGGATGCGGCGGGCCAGCTGGATGTCTTTGGGCATGATGGTGACCCTCTTGGCGTGGATGGCGCACAGGTTGGTGTCCTCGAAGAGACCCACCAGGTAGGCCTCGCTGGCCTCCTGCAGAGCCATGACGGCGGAGCTCTGGAAGCGCAGGTCGGTCTTGAAGTCCTGAGCGATCTCCCTCACCAGGCGCTGGAAGGGCAGCTTACGGATGAGCAGCTCCGTGGATTTCTGGTAGCGACGGATCTCTCTCAGAGCCTGGTGGTCTACCCACCAGTCCTATTTTAGTTTTTTTTTTTTCTGTGAATGTGTTAGACCTTAGCTTTACGTTAGTTTAGTGTGTGATTGAGGTTCCAAATTAGGGTGGGTTCGATTTGAGTGAGTGGTTTTGGACCTTGTAAAGGAGGGAAGATGTTATATGGGGATTTATTGTGAAGTGCGGTGTGACGACGCCACCTTCCTGTTGCGTCGTCACACTGCCCTATATTAGGGGACAGCTGCCATGAGGACTTCCCCTTGGGCCGGATGACTCCGCTGGGTGCAGTTCATGCATGGTGTTTCCAAATCCTTATTAAACATGCATTCTGTGATATGTCTCTGTCAGCCTCATTCTTCACCAGGTTTGTGGACATAACAATAACCTGAATATAACCTAGTCAGGAGCAGGTTATGCTCACAGCCTTTGTAACCATAGTTACAAACATACTCTGACTTTTTGGAACCGAAAACTCAAGAGTTATCACAAACTCTGAGTTAACTTATTAGCCTTTTGAATGAATGAATGAATGAATGAATGAATGAATTTATTTCGGATAGTACAGTACAGGTTAAAAGAAACTGTATAATATAACAACAAGGTCAAATTAGACAAAGACTCCTCCTACTATACAATTCCACGTAAGTTATCCGAAATGGGTGATGGCTGAAGCCGCAGCTTATATTGCCCACCCATATTCCATCCAAGAATTCAAAAGAGAAAAAAGAGAAAAACAAGACAAGAGCGATTACAATTTAAAACAAAGCTAAGACAAGATGTGACTGAGAGAAAAAAGAAAACTAAGCTAAGCTAAGTTAAGCGGTTACTATTCAAAAACAAATCTAAGACAAAATGTCACAGAGAAAAAAAAAGAAAAAAGAAAAAAAGAAAAAAAAACTAAGCTACAACACAACACAGGCTGGAAATGTCAATCCTTATGTGAGTTTACATGTCGTCTTGTATATATGTTTGGAGTATTTCTTCCTTTAGTTTTTGTTTAAATTGTCCAAGCGTTGTACATGATTTTAATTCAGGTCCAAAATCGTTCCATAATCTGACTCCTTGCACTGAAATACAGTGTTGCTTGGTGGTTGTTCTCACTGTAGGCTTTTGAAATATACATGTTCCTCTGAAGTGATATCGTTTCTCCCTTGTTTCGAACAACTTTTGGATATTTGCGGGCAGTGATAAATTCTTCACTTTGAACATTATTATTGCAGTTTTAAAGTCAACCACATCTTTCAACTTGAGAGTTTTTTGTTTAAGAAAAAGTGGGTTTGTTGGTTCCCTGTAAGCTGCTTTGTTTATTATTCTAATAGCTCTCTTTTGAAGCATAAAGAGTGGATATATGTTTGTTTTGTATGTATTTCCCCATACTTCATTACAATATGTCATGTATGGGAGTATTAATGAATGGTACAAGGTGTATAGTGTGGGTTGATTCAGCAAATATTTCACTCTGTGTAATATTGCAATTGATTTGGATACTTTACCTTTAATATAATTAATATGTGACTTCCAACACAGTTTGTTATCAATTATTACTCCAAGAAATTTAGTTTCAGATACCCTTTCAATCTCTACACCATTTACACTGAGTTTGGGTACTGGGTTGTTGTGATGGTTGTTAAAGACTATAAATTTTGTCTTACTTAAATTGAGCGTTAATTTGTTTGAATCAAACCACAGTTTAAGCTTTCCTAATTCCTTTCCGAGTGTATCCAGAAGTTGTTCCAAATTGTTTCCACTGCATAGCAGATTAGTGTCATCGGCAAACAGTATTAAGTCCATTTTTTCTGAAACTTTACATATATCGTTTATATACATATTGAATAATAATGGTCCCAAAACTGAACCCTGTGGGACTCCACAGGTGACCTTCAGTAACTCTGAGTTTTTGTTGCTAACACATACATACTGACATCTACTCTTTAAGTAACTACTTAACCAGGACAGTGCTACCCCTCTAATACCACAATTTTGTAGTTTCTTTAATAATAAATTGTGATCTACTGTATCAAATGCTTTTTTGAGATCTAGGAATACTCCAACTGAATACTCTTTATTTTCAATGGCTGTTGAGATTTTTTCTGTAAATTCCATTAGGGCATATGCAGTTGTCCTCTTGTGTCTGAATCCATATTGCTGCTCACACAATAAATCATTCTTCAGTATGAAGTTGTCAATTCTCTCATAGAATATTTTTTCAAGTATCTTGGAAAATTGCAGTAATAGTGAAATTGGTCTATAGTTTGAGAGTTCCCCTCTGTCGCCCGTCTTGTATATCGGAATTACTTTAGCTATTTTCATTGCATTGGGAAATATACCTGATTGGAGAGACACGTTACAGATATACATCAGTGGTTTTACTATGCATTCGATAACAGTTTTGACTAATAGCATGTCAATACCATCACAGTCCGTAGATATTTTACTTTTGAACGATTTAACAATTTCAATGACCTCTCTTTTGTCTGTGTTCTTTATGAAGATGGAGTCTTTTACAGCAGTGTTATTGCATATTGTATCACCTGTAGGCACCGTAGTGGGTATTTTTCGGGCCAGATTAGGTCCAATGTTAACAAAAAAATTATTAAATTCATCTGCAGGTGAAGCTATATTCACACTCTGAGTCGTTTTATTATTTTTTGGAATATTAGTTGGGTTGCTTGTATTTCTGCTTTTATTTCCAAGGCTACTGTTGATTATTGTCCATGTATTTTTAATATTGTCTTTGTTTTTCTCCAGTTCTTTACTGTAATAGTCTCTTTTACTACATCTTATTATATATGTTAACTTATTTTTGTATGTTTTATACCGCTGCTCTGCTTCTTTTGTCCTTTTCTTTAGGAAAGCTTTATATAATAAATTTTTCTTTTTACACGCCTTTTGTAATCCTTTGGTTAACCATGGCTTATCAGCAAATTTGTGTTTAAGCTTTTTTTTTTACTAATGGGCAGTTTTTTTCATAAAGAGTGGTTACAATGTTTATAAATGTGTCATAGGCTTCATTTACATCTGATACATAGACTTCTGTCCAGTCTTGCTTCAGCAAGTCCTCTTTAAAAGAATTGATTGCATTTGGTGATTTGTATCTGAACGATTTTGAAATTTTTTCTGCGTTGGGCCCCATGTGGCCATGGATAAGTGCAAAGGTTGGCAAGTGATCACTTATATCATTTATCAATAATCTTTTGTTTTTCTTATTAAAGACAAGGATAAAAAGGAGATGTTTTTAACTTACCCAGGTAGAATAGAATAGAATAGAATAGAATAGAATAGAATTAGACAAGAATAGAATAGAATAGAATAGAATAGAATAGAATAGAATAGGCTTTATTGTCATTGTACAGTTGTACAGTAAGCCACTAAACCTGCTTTCTGGAACAGGGTCAGCATAAACCTCCTGTTGACCTGTTCTTTCCTGAACCCTCCCTTAGTTATGCTGCTCATAGGTTTAGACAGCTGGGGGACCTCCAACAATGCACTGGGCTTCACTCCCTTCTTCACTCTCAATGAAATATTTTTGCTCATTAACATCTGTTTAGTCTGTCCCATAGATTGAGTCCCCGGCATGCCGTTTGCTCTCTACATGTCTGTTCTTTTCTTCTTCTTCTTCTGTATCCTCTCACACCTGGGCCAGTCACAGCAGATGACTGCTTCTCCCTGAGCCTGGTTCTACTGGAGGCTTCTTCTTGCTAAAAGGGAGTTTCTCCTTTCCACCGTCACCAAGTGCTGCTCACAGAGGATCGCCTGATTGCTGGGGCCTTTCTGCAGTTGTGGGGTTTTCCCTTACAGTTTGACAGTACTATGAGATTACTGTTGTTGTGAAAAGGTGCTATATAAATAAAGTTGAATTGAAAATTGAATTTAATAAAGTTCAACAAAGTTCATTTCTTCTCAGCTAACATCAAAATTACAGTAATGTGATAAGTCATGTTTGCTTTGATCACTCAGACTGTTAGCTGACAGGAACCCTCTACCAGACAGAAACAACGATAAGGAGCAGACTGAGATCTTTTGATTTTTAAATGTATATTTATCTATTTATTGACAGTTCAGTTTGTAATTACAGCTCCTTGCTTGGTATGGGGTCACCGTTCCTGAAAACAAATCATCATTTCTGTCAGACAAGCTTTATTGAGACTATTATTGCGATTATTATTTTTTTTGTGAGGACTGTTGATAGTGGCAGGTGAAACATTCAAAAGATTCAAAGATTTTTATTTGTCAATACTACTATACGTACAGGACATACAGGAGAATATACAAGTGGTAGGTGGCCAAAGTGTTAGGACAGTTGCAACAGCATACAAAGTATATACACTGTGTGTGTGTGTATGTGTGTGCATGTGTGTGTGACAGAGCATGTGGAGAGAGTAGGGTTGCATATATACATACACATGTACAGTAAATGTATACAAGCATATACCTATACAAAATATATAATTATAAACCTACATGCGCAAACCTTCCCTTACTTTTCCCAAGCATACTGTATGTTAAGTATTTAAGAAGTTACTGCAATAACAGAAAACAAGATAGCACTCAGAGACCGCATACCTCCATCAAGGGGCGAGTCTTTCTGTCTGTTAGCAGGATTATGCAAAACTACCAGACAGATTTGGCATGTGGCAAAATGTGGCATTTGTGGCAGGCCTGCCAAGATGTGGCAGGCCGCCTGACACGTCGTGTTCATCCATCTGGTGGCCTTTGGACTTCGGTAGGCCACCCGATGCACCATGTTTCTCTGTCTGGTGGTCCACAGACTTTGGGAGGCCAACAGATGCACCATACTCCACTTGGTGGTGGTCTTGGGACTTTGGCCGACCACCTGATGAACATTTTTCTACTGTGTTTGTGTCCTTGTTTTGCCCCACCATGTCTTTGTCCCCATCCTCCCGCCAGATCTGAGTGCTCTTTGTTTTGTTTTTGGGCATCTGCAATCCACCCTTAAGGAAGGGGGGGGGGGCTCTGTCATAATGTGGACATCTTGTCCATGCTTTCTATTATTTTTGAACTATTGGCACAATTCTGTTATAATTAGTAGTTTGTGTATCCTTACTTTCTTATTTCAGCTATTGTTTTCTAGTCTCTCCTGTCATCCTCCCATTCCTCCAGCCACTCACGTGTGTTTTCATTTGACCCTAATAAGTTACCCAGCTGTCCTGTGTTAGTTAATTTCTGTGTCCCTACATATACACGCTGTTTTCATTTTTCCCCATGGCATCATTACAGTATCTCCCTCCAGTGCTTCCTCATTGTGAGTGTAATCATTATCAGCATATTTTGTGTTTGGCATCCCCTGAGCTACATTCATTGCCTTCTGTAAATAAATATGTGACACTGGAGTTCTGCCCGCACTGTGAGTCCAGTCTGTCCAATCTGTTCCTCATCTGCCGGAGGTATTTCTGACAGAATGATGCCACCAAAGAAGGACTTAGCGGGCATGGACCACAGTGTATTTGGGCTGGATAAATTTGAGTGTGTTGCAGCTCAGCTGATCAAGGAGTATATCTCTGAAGCCCAGTCATGCCACACTCGGGGGCAGGCCATGATGTTCCTGGAGATGGCGGCCAGGAGTGGTTATGGATCACCCCAATGTGTGGGACTACCCCAGTCTGACTGGACTGTTCACCTCGTTGTATGACTTGCTAAATTTGCTCCATGGACTGGTGCAAAGCCCGGCGCCTGTGCCATCGAGACAGCATTCCCTGACACTGACACCATCTCCTCCTCCTCGCTCTTCAGCTCCAATGCCAGCCTCACCAACCTCATAGCCTGTTTCCCCTGACACACCATTTGCTGCCATTCCCTCCATCCCTGTGGAGTACAACAGGACCTGCAGGGTGCACGGCGGTCCGGGTTGGAAAGGAGGTTCTGGGAGAAGCTACTCCTCCCAGTTTTCCACTGCTGCTTCTCCAGTAGAGCCTCAAACACCCTCAGCTCCAGCTTTTTCTCCTCTTCACCACTCTTCCGCCTCTGCTCCAGCCCCGGAGGGCCCTCCTACGTTGGATTCTACAGCAGATGCAGTGCTGGCTCCACCATCTTCTATATTGGTGCCCTCACCCGCTGCTGTTTTCTCATCGGGTCTTCCTGGGGTGGCTTCAGAAGCAACAGAACAGGCCAGGCAAGTATCTTTTTCTTTTTTTACATCTATTGGGGAGGGGTCTTGCCTGGTATTAGATGAGGGTTTGCAGTTGCAGTCACCAATCACTGCTGAGCCTCCATCACCTTTCTCTGCTGCCATTTTACCTTTATGGACATGATACCTGCCTATGTTTCTCCTTCCCTGTCCGAGGTGCCTGCGCCCAGGATGGTGTTGCATGCCTCATCTTCAGCTGACCACGTGATGCCCAACCCAGCTCCAGTGCCGGCTCCACCTGCCATCTCTCCTGCCGTACATCCTGAGGTCATCACCCTGGGAGCAGGAACAGGAGACCAGGAGTTAAGGCAAGTACCTTTTCATTTATGTTCTACCACTGTTTTTGAAAAGACTTGCCTTGCTCCTGATGGGGGGAAACTCCCCACCAGTTGCTGCTGCTTTTGACTGTGGTGTCACCTCCCTGACTTCCTGTTTCCCTCCATTGTCTGAGATGGCCGTGTCGGGATGGAGTCCCAGGAAGACCACGCTCCATCATCTCAATCATCAGAGCATGCTGCTCCATCATCACCGTCATCAGAGCAGTCCCCTCCACCCGTTGTCCAGGGGGTCAAGCCGTCTGCATCACCCTTTGTCAAAGAGGTCAGGAGATCTCCACCCATTGTCCAAGAGGTCAGGAAACCTCCACCCGTTGTCCAAGGGATAGAGCAGTCTACTCCACCCTGGCCATCAGAGCAGTCTGTTTCACCTTCGCCAGCTGGGGTCGCCGCTCCTCAGCTGCTGTTGGTCCCTGTGCCGAAGGCCACTCAGGTACTATCTTCAAAGCAAAAGCTCCTGTCTTGTTATTTTCATCTTCGGAGCAGGAAGCTCCTGTGTTGTTGTCTTCCTCTTCGGAGTGGAAGGCTTCCATGTTGTTATCTTCAGAGCAAAGAGCTCCCATATTGTTCTCTTCAGAGCAAAAGGCTCCCACATTGTTGTCTTCAGAGAAAAAGGCTCCGATGTTGTTATGTTCGGAGCAAAAAGCTCCTGTGTTTCCATTTTCAGAGCAAAAGGCGTCCATATTATTATCTTCAGAACAAAGGGCTCCTATGTTATTTTCAGAGCAAATAGCTCCTACAGGGTTATTTTATAGCAAACAGCTTCTACGTGGTTATTTTCAAAGCAAACAGCTCCTACATGGTTATTTTCAGAGCAAACGGTTCCTTTGTGGTCTACAGGTCAAAAGTCCCCTTTGTGATCTCCAGAGCAAAGAGCCCCAATGTCATCTCCTGAGATTAAAACTCACATGTTACTTTTTTTTTTTTTTGAGCAAGAGGGAACAACAGTGGTGTGAAAAAGTGTTTGCCCCCTTCCTGATTTCTCTTTTTTTTTATGTTTGTCATACTTAAATGTTTCAGATCATCAAACAAATTTAAATATTAGACAGATTACACAAGTAAACACAAAATGCAGTTTTTAAATGAAAATGTTTATTATTAAGAGAAAAATAATCCACACCTACATGGCCCTGTGTGAAAAAGTGATTGCCCCCTAACCTAATAACTGCTTGGGCCACCCTTAGCAGCAACAACTGCAATCAAGCATTTGCGATAACTGACAATGAGTCTTTTAGGAGGACGAGGAATTTTGGCGCACTCATCTTGCAGAATTGTTGTAATTCAGCCACATTGGAGGGTTTTTGAGCATGAACTGCCTTTTTAAGGTCATGTCACAACATCCCAATCGGATTCAAGTCAGGACTTTAACTGGGCCACTCCAAAGTCTTCATTTTGTTTTTCTTAAGCCATTCAGAGATGGACTTTCTGGTGTGTTTTGGATTATTGTCCTATTGCAAAACCCAAGTGTGCTTCAGCTTGAGGTCACGAACAGATGGTCAGACATTATCCTTCAGGATTTTTAGCTAGACAGCAGAATTCATGGTTCCATTTACCACAGCAAGTCTTCCAGGTCCCAAAGCAGCAAAACAGCCCCAGACCATCACACTACCACCACCATATATTACTGTTGGTATGATGTTCCCTTTCTGAAATGCTGTGTTACTTTTACAACGTATGTAATGGGACACACACCTTCCAAAATCTTCAACTTTTGACTTGTCAGTCCACAGAGTATTTTCCCAAAAGTCTTGGGGATCATCAAGATATTTTCTGGCAAAACTGAGATGAGCCTTTATGTTCTTTTATTTCAACAGTGGTTTTTGTCTTGGAACTCTGCCATGCAGGCCATTTTTGCCCAGTCTTTTTGTTATGGTGGAGTCATGAACACTGACCTTAACTGAGGCAAGTGAGGCCTGCAGCTCTTTGGATGTTTTTGTGGGTTTTTTTGTGACCTCTTGGATGAATCGTCCCTGTGCTCTTGGGATAATTTTGGTCAGCCGGCCACTCCTGGGAAGGTTCACCACTGTTCCATGTTTTTACCATTTGTTGATAATGGCTCTCACTGTGGCTCACTGGAGTTGCAACGCTTTAGAAATGGCTTTATAAGCTTTTCCAGACTGATCTCAGTTACTTTGTTTCTCATTTGTTTCTGAATTTCTTTGGATTGCAGCATGATGTCTAGCTTTTGAGGCTCTGTTGGTCTACTTGACTTTGTCAGGCAGGTCCTATTTAAGTGATTTCTTGATTGAGAACAGGTGTGGCAGTAATCAGGCCTGGTTGTGGCTAGAGAAATTGAATTCAGCTTTCCAAAGATGTGATAAATTACAGTTAATTTGTGTTTTAATGGGGGGGGGGGTCACTTTTTTCACACAGGGTCATATAGGTTTGGATTTTTTTTACCCTTAATAATAAACACCTTCATTTAAAAACCGTATTTTGTGTTTACTTGTGTTATTTTTGTCTAATATTTAAATTTGTTTGATGATCTGAAACATTTAAGTGTGAGAAATCAGGAAGGGGGCAAACACTTTTTCACACCGCTGTGTGTTATCTTGAGTTTAAAACTTCTATGTTATCTCTAGCACAAGGAAATCTCATGTTGTCATTCTCTCCTGAGATTCAAGTTCCTGTATTGTCATTACCTCCTGAGTTTGAAGTGCCCATTTGGTCACCTCTTGACTTCACAGTTCCTATGTTATTGCCTTCTGAGTTTATAGTTCCCAAGTTGCTGTCTCCAGAGTGCAAAATTTCCATGTTTCCATTATCTCCTGAGCTCAAAGTGTCCATATCATCACCTCCTGAGTTTACAGGTTCCATGTTACCCCTCAAGGTCAAAAGTTTCATGTTATTACCTCCTAAGGTTATAGGTTCCATGTTATCTCCTGAGGTTAAAAGTTCCTTACTGACACCTCCTAAGTTGAAGGATTCCATGTTGTCATCATCTGAGTGTAAAGGTTCCATGTCATCATTTCCTGAATGCAAGATTTCCGTGTTGTCTTCCCCTGAGTTTAAGAGTTCTTTGTTGTCTTCTCCAGAGGTTAAAGTTTCAGAGGGTAAAGTTTTCATGTCATTATCTTCTGAGTTTAAAGCCTCTGTGTTGTTGTTCTCTGTGCAAAAGGCTCCTGAGCTTTACATCTCTACAGTACCGTGTTCTTCTGTTAGGTGGCTTACGGACTTTGGTAGGCCACCCAACGCACCATGTTTCTCTGTCTGGTGGTCCATAGACTTTGGTAGGTCACCAGATGTGCCATATTCCACCTGGTGGTGTCATATCCGGCTCTAGGGAGCCGGGCAATCAGAGCCAGGGACAAGCCAGTGAGTCGAGATGGTTTATTTTGGGTAAGGGATAAGGGATGAGGAGAGCACAGATACTCATGCAGAGGTACACTCACAGGTTGCACAGCGCAGAGGTAAGCAGCTCGTACCGGACGTGGGGGTAGCAAGACGTACATCCTCACAGCGGGATACAGACACAGGAATGCTGCAAGGGGAGTTGAGGCTGACACCAGACGAAGGGGCTTCAGCCTAGCAGTGCTTATGTCGCAGCCCCGAGTCATCGAGGCTGCTCCTATTTATCCTCATTGGCAGCGCCCCAGCTGATGAAGACTAATTGGCCCCAGCCGTCCATAATGCTGCCAGCTGGGGCCAGCTGAGACGCCGCTCAATGGGAGGCAGGGATGAGGGAAAACATGGGCTCAGTGCCGAGACGGCATCTCAACCCATGGTGACAGAGCCCCCCCCTCAAGGTCGGGCTCCTGAACGACCAGGAACATCCCAGCCCCCCCCCCCCCCCACCTAGGGTGGGAGGAAGGGAGGCGGACCGGAGGGGAAGAAGCCAAGGGAAGGACAACACCAATGGGGCAATGTAGGGTAGCGGGAAAGAAAAACCCAAATACAATACTGACAAAACTGAATAATTAACCCAGGTACAGATGGGGAGAAGAACTGGGTCAACACGCCGGTTACATACTACCCAGAGAGTACCAACCATGCGTGACCCAGAGCAAGGAAAAAAAAAAGAACCACCAAAAAGGTACAGGGCAAAAAATGCTGAGTATGGTCAAATAAAGGGAAAACACAATACACAGCACCAATATAAGTACATACACACAGTCACCAAGAAAAGTGACTGGAACAAATGGACAATTACAGAGCATGGTGTTACGGAAAACAAGGCACATGACTCTATAATGAACCAACAGGGCATAAAAAAGAAATACTGAGTGCAGGCAAAGAAAAACCCACACACATGAATATATAAATACCCACAGTCACCTAAAGAAATGAAAGTGACTGGAATGAATGGGCAACTGCAGAGTATGGTCTGAAAGGGAACAAAACATAACTCTACAATGCAAAAACGAGACTAAAAACATGGTACAAAAAATAAAATGCTGGGTACGAGGGAAGGAAAACGCACAGCACTATAAATACACATCCACCAACAGGACAGACATTACACCCAAGTGACCTTAATAACGATAAAAGAAAAAGTGACACCCGAGGTGTATGGCAGGCAGAGTCCAAAAATAGCCGAGATGGCTCCGGAGATCTCCCCGCCCATTGTCCAGCTGGCGAATCAGGGGAAGAAGTGTTCGGACGGCGAACTCTGGACCCAGATCCCAGGAATCCAGTCCACCGGCAGCCGAACCAGGCTGCCCAGAGGGAAACACAGACCAGTGGGGGGAACCAGATCACCGAACCGAAAGTTTTGCGGGTCGGGTCGTCGACCCGCATCACTCAACCACCAGGACCGTTGAGACGGACGAAGGGTCAGAGCGGATCCCGGTGGAAGAGGCTCAGGGGAGAGCCGATGACGAGGGCGGCGGGCCTCAGGGAAACGGCCACCTCCTCACCGGACCTGGACAACACTGGGGCAGCACCCACGTCGGACCCCGATCGGGCCTCAGGCGAACCCACGTTGGACCCCGATTGGGTCTCGGGCGAACCCACGTTGGACACTGCACCAGAACCGACCTCCAACGTTGAACCCGGACCCTCCAGCACCACGAGGAACAGCAACTCCTCGCCGGTGACCCTGGAAGAAGGCTCAGAAGAGAAAACAGAACCGGGATCAGGATCACCGGCAGCGCCAGAACCCGGCGAGACGAGCTCAGACGCAGCGGGCGGCTGCACCCTGCTCGTCTCCCCTGGAGATAGGCTGAAGTGCTCAAAGATAAAAAGAGAGAAAAGAAAGGAGAGCACTCGCCTGATCTCGGGTTCTGACGCCGTCCAGGACTGCGAAGATCCAGGATCCGTCGTCAGGAGGTCGTTGTCAGGCTCCCATCTAGCCGCGTCGGGCCCCGCAGCCAGCACGATGGTCAGCGCAGCTTGAGATTCCTCCAGCTCAGGTAACCCCGCCGACGACCCACTCGGCGTGAAGCCAGAAGAATCTCGTCCCGCTGGACCGAACCGCTCCTCCGTGGAGACCCAGGGACGCTCAGTCGTCAGCGTAGACTCCACGCAGCAGTCAGTCCCCCTCCTCCGTCCGCAATGTAGCTGCGGAACCACAGGCCCTCTCCATATCCCACCACGTTGACCCGGAGCCGGGGACCGCTCGGCGGAGAGAGACACAGAGGATGCGGGATTAGGAATACAGGTTACAGCAGGTGGGGAGAGTTCAGGGAGCTGCGAACCCTGAACTTCTCCTCCAGGGATGTGACAGAGCAAATCATTAAGCAGGTGTGAAAAAACAATGACTTGCCTGCCCCCTGGAGGTTGAGTATCGCCTGCTGTAGTGGAATCTGCTTCTTCCTCTCCCCGCCCGGCGATAACGGAGGACCCCCCGGGAATTCGTCTGAGGATCGCTCGCGTTGTCTCCAGCAGAGAGCTCACCAGGCCGGGATTCCAGGCACACACAGCGGTCAGGAAGCGCGTCGAGGAGGAGGGGGAAACAGCCGGGGTGAGCCAGCCCGAATGTCCAGGAATGACAGCGGGGGAACGAGGCTCAGGGGACGAGGCTGTAGAATCTCCACACTGACGAGGCGAAGGGATGACAGCTGCGTGGGAGGAACGGTCCTGACGATGACCCAGAACTGGATCCGGACGAGGTTCGTGCAGAGGTGACTCGGCGATGTGATGACAACTACTCCCAGGGGACGAAGCGAGGGGGAAACCCAGGATTCGCCGCTCCAGATCGGAGATCGAGACGAGGAAGGCGTCGAGCACGGGAAGGCTTCGTAGCCCTGAAGTCCTCACCATCAATCTCACTGCCGCCGCCACATGCCTGAAGGTGGTGACAGGAAACACAGTAGAGCTCGCGACAGCCACTCGACCCCGGACATAACTGCTGTCAGCTGCGGCTCCTTGAAGGGAATCCCGAGTGACGTGGCGCAGGTCGGGGGAAGTCCTCTGGTTGGCGCGAACTCCCGGACTGGAATAGCGGCAGGAACGGGACTCCGAAGCGGGGAAAGACGTCGCCCACTTCGACTCCCTGCCGGGATTTCCATCCACCCCGTGGAGCTTCTCTCGCTGTGTACCTGCAGCGTCTATCCTGGCACTGTCCTCCAGATGGTACAGAGAGTGAGGGTGACAGTCCAGGAGTTCCTCAGCACGGCCCGGATGCCAGCGTCTCGCGTTGGAGGCGTCGTGCAGGGTGAAGAACGTCCCGTCGACTGCCTCCGAGATGGACCTCAGCCCGTCGCCCTGGCGCCGGAAGTGACTCCTGGGAAACGGCATGCTAGCAGCGCTGACACCCGGACAGAAAGGTACATTTCCACAGCGACTCACGGCCGCCGGCAACTCTTCTGGCTGCGACATAAGCACTGCTAGGCTGAAGCCCCTTCGTCTGGTGTCAGCCTCAACTCCTCTTGCAGCATTCCGGTGTTTGTATCCCGCTGTGAGTATGCACATCTTGTTACCCCCACGTCCGGTACAAGCTACCTGCACTGTGCAGCCTGAGAATGTACGTCTGTATGAGTGTCTGTGCTCTCCTCATCCCTTATCCCTTACCCAGAATAAAACATCTCGACTCACTGGCTTGCCCCTGGCTCTGATTGCCCGGCTCCCTAGAGCCGGATATGACAGGTGGTGGTCTTGGGACTTTGGCCGACCATCTGATCAACATTTTTCTGCTGCGTTTGTGTCCTTGTTTTGCCACACCATGCCTTTGTCCCCTCCTCACACCAGATTTGGGTGCTCTGTTTTGTTTTGGGGCATCTGGAAAGCATCCTTAAGAAAGGGGAGGGGGCACTGTCATAATCTGGACATCGTGTCCATGCTTTCTATTATTTTTTTATTTTTATTTTTATTTTACTTATTATTATTATTATTATATTACTTTCTATTATACAACATAACAAAAATATTTTTTTTGTAAGTTGTCTGTGTTTTTTCCAACTGATTTAAGACAATTTTGCACCGCTGAATCCAAAAATGACATCCGTTTCTCTCGATCAGGTCAGGTTTTTATGCTAAGTTGTAAGCAGTTGTACAGCAGTTGTACTATAAATTGAATAGTAGACATTGATAAAGGTAAGTACATGTAACTTGAATGTTATATTATCATTGTTCAAAATTCAGAGAATTTCAAGAAATAAAAAAGATTTTTGCATCATATGAAGCAAAAATACTCGTACATGTAAACAAAAACGTAAAAAATATGTGGCTATAGTTCAAAAAGTTGACCTGATTGAGCAAAACCAATGTGATTTTTGGATTCAGCACATCAAAATTGTCCTAAATCAACTAAAAAAACTTAGACAATAAATTTGGTGTTGACCAGTGTTATTTTTTAACTATTGGCACAATTCTGTTATCATTAGTAGTTTGTGTATCCTTAGTTTCTTATTTCAGCTATTGTTTTCTAGCCTCTCCCGTCATCCTCCCATTCCTCCAGCCACTCACGTGTGTTTTCATTTGACCTTAATTAGTTACCCAGCTGTGATGTGTTAGTTAATTTCTGTGTCCCTATATATACCCGCTGTTTTCATTATCTCCCCGTGGCATCATTGCAGTATCTCCCTCCAGTCCTTCCTCATCGTGAGTGTAATCGTTTTCAGTGTATTTTGTGTTTGGCAGCCCTCGAGCTGCATTCATTGCCTTCTGCAAATAAATATGTGACACTGGAGTTCTGCACACACTGTTAGATCAATCTCTTCCTCATCTGCCAAGGTGTTTCTGACAGACCTGTTGGGGCAACTGGACCCTGAACTTTATTGTTTTAGTTCATCAACCATAAAAGACTTCCTGTCTACACTCACAAATAATCTTTCTTCTTTATGTCTACAAAACTCACAATCAAGTCTTTAATTAATAAATATTCAGCTTTCTCTGCACAGAATCAGCTATAAGGTTAAAAAAAAACCCTGCTTTATATTTACATGACTTTAATATTTGATGTAAAAATGATTGTTAAAGGGTCATATTGTCACCTCTTTTGAAGTTTATAATCCTAACTATGATGTTTATGTGATTAAACTCTGCTGACTGAGCTGCTGTCTGTCCTGGTGAAGAATCTCTTGGAGTAAAAGATGTTTAATCTGAAAGTGCTCATCCATAAAAAGAAAAAGCTACAGTTATAGTAGTAATAGATGCAGTAATAACACAGCAGCAGATACGGTGGTTATATGGTAAAAATGGTAAATGGTGTTCACTTATATAGCACTTTTTACTCATCTTTGGATGACCAAAACACTTTACAGATCCTGCTATCCACACATTCACACAGAGCCGTCATGCACAGGCACTAGCCTGACCCACCAGGAGCAACTTATATGAATGAATCTACAGAGATTGAATGACTAAACTACAGTCCATTAAGGTGTTCTGACTACAGGACCAGAACAGGTCAGATGTTTTTACTCCACTGACCCTACCAGGAGGTCACTTTAGTGGGTGGGCTGGGTGTCCTCAGTGCGCAGAAGGACCTGGTCTTTGTTGTGGACAGAGTCCTCAAGGGGCAGCAAGACCGGGCCTTTGTAGCAAAGGGGATGAAAATTCTTACAGCAACTCTCATCACGCCAACCAAAACTGCTGCTCTTCAGGTTCATTATGGCGCACTGGCCATCTTTCATGGTGCCAGGTTCCCCTTCAGCCCAGTTGGTCTCAGTGACTGGATTTCCGTTGGCCCAGTACCACTCACCGCTCAGGGAGCTATGACGCATGCCAATCCAGACCTCCTGGGGATGTTTGTTGTCACTGATGATTTTCTTGGAGATTTCTGTTACTCCCTGGGACTCGGAGAAGCTAATGAGTTCCATCTCGGTCTCTTTGCAGATTTTTAGGGATGTGCGCCAGCTGGTAGGATCTTTGATGGCAATGACCTCAGGAGTCACGAGGCAACCTCTGTAATCTGTCAAAGATTTCAAAGAACAACAGAAGGATAGAAAGTTGAAATGCCTTCTTCAGATTGTCCTGATTAGAAGGTCATCATTTTTAAAGAGCATACACCAGTTGTAAACTCATGGAGCCATACTTAAATTAGCTCACCAAGTCTCTTCAAAGTAAATGTTTTAAAGGGACACTCCATGGAAAAGCAAGGTTTTTCAAGGTGTGTTGCATGTTTATGAGTTACAAGACATATAGAGTGTCATGTCTGTGTTTTTCTGCTGTGGAAGTTCAGTTATGCTCCTCCCCCTTCAAAAATGCAGGTTCAGATGGACGGTATTTGTGACTTTGAAAATACGGTGAACCATCAGGAGTAACCACTGGGTATGATCTCAGAAGAAGAGGGAGGAATTGAGGAGCCAGCCCAGCTTCCAGGGCCAGTTAGCATTGTTGGACAGCTGCTTAAGATGCATTTTACCATTAAACTGCTTTTAAGGACTAATGCAATTCAGTCATTTTTCTTGGCCACCATGCATGCAAGTGGACATGTCTTTCAACCAGTAAGTCTGCATTTTATCAAAGATTTGTTTTGTAAAGTAGTGCTAGCCACCATTAGCCATTAATATGCCTGATATGGTAACATACTAGTGGTATGATTTTACATATAGAACATTACATGCCAAAGCCTTGTGTCAAACAGGTAATGTGCTAGAGAGAAAATAATAGAATAGAATAGGCTTTTATTGTCATTGTACAGTTGTACAGTACAATGAAATTGTGGGTGCTCCACCAGGCTACTATGCAATTAAGCATGTGAGAAAGATTGGACCAGTGTTGCCAGATGGGAAATGTTGAAGGATCGTACCAGTGGCTTAAAATTATTGTATTCTGAGGAAAATTATCGTACACACCCAGTTTTCATTCTGACATGGCTCAGGACCATCTGCTTTAGTAACATATTATCACAGATCGTGCATAGTACAGCCTATAACACAATTTTACCTTTAAATAATCTAACAGATCGGTTGAAAAAGCGCCTCTAGCTGTGTGTACAGGATGAGCCTGTATTGAACTGCCCAAAATATCAGTCATAATTAACTATTTTCTATGATGCCTTCTGTTGAATCATTATATATCAAGGTCTTGGCTTCTAAATACTTTGAGAAGTACTCTGTCTCTGTTGAGAAGTACTCTGTTTATGCATTAGGAATAAACAATCAAACCACCTAAACTACTGCTAAAATGGCTCTGATAATTAAAGCAGGAACCTGTTTCAGTTTTATTGAGAACTACACTTCAGTGACATTTTTGCAGACATTTGCACGTTGCAGCAGCGACAGAAAGCTTTAGTACTAATGCCAACAACAGGTTTGAACCACCCAGTAAAACTGGGGTCTGTCGTCCCCCCCCTGCCCCATTCATTCCTCAACCTGCTCGTGATGTTACTTACTTGTTGAGTTTGCCGTGCCTGCATTATTGCTGTAACGTACACAAACAATTCAATTGAGTGTACTAGTTTTTATGGATGAACGTACTGTACTGAATTACTCACTGGAATTGTACTGGAAGCCAGGGATCAGCAGCTGACTTTACCTGAGCAGCAAATGAGCCCCGCCCGCTTGGTTCAACTGACTCTCAGTTTAGTGAGTGACAGACAGTTGGAGCTCCAGTACAGCACTGAGTGATTCGGCGTAACACTATCTCTAATGGCTCTTTTTAGCTTGACTCGGCACGTTTCAGGGAACTGTGGATCCTATCACTAACCTCCATCCTAGGCTGCCTCTCTCCTACAGCAATACAAGTCTTCCGTCTTCTTTTCCACGCAGCCCACGCACATGAGATGATGCGTAAAAACAAACGTAGTATGTAGGTGCAAGATCTGTA
Organism: Pholidichthys leucotaenia; assembly: GCA_020510985.1. Lineage (NCBI taxonomy): Eukaryota > Metazoa > Chordata > Actinopteri > Cichliformes > Pholidichthyidae > Pholidichthys > Pholidichthys leucotaenia. Next base: position 449,730,587 of record CM035837.1, on the reverse strand, counting down.
TTCTGGTTGTGTTTGCTAATGTATTAACGTAGACGTGTAATTAAGGGGTCAAATTATCATACATTAGAGAATTTTTGAAATTATTGATCATACATCGTACAGAGGGCAAAATTATCGTACAAATACGATAATTATTGTATGTCTGGCAACACTGGATTGGACAGAGGCAGATTGGAGATGTGCGGAGGGAGGCCAATGCTGTGATCGCAAGACATTCCGAGATTGTTGTGCAATAATCCAAAATAGAGACTCTTGTTGACCGAACATAAACAAATTTTTCCACAAGTAGCTTTTTTTCTGTTTTGTAATTAATCCATTAACTGACAGTCTGTTTCTATCTTTCTTTTTTCGTACGGCGCTGGAGGAACTAGAGAACTATATCGATGAGTTTTATTAACGTTGCTGTGTCATGGAGCAGGCAAGTGTGTGTCCCATTCCTACTTCCCAGTCTAAACGACCGAGACCCGCCGGAAATAACGTCCAAGAAATCACGGGATGGTCCCGAGGTTAGTGATGTCCTTTTCTCTATTGAAAATAAACTTACCAGCATGGATGGTAAACTAGCGTTAGTTGAGCTGCTCCATAAAGAATTCCAGAGCGTACGGGAAAGTGTGGAATACAGCCAGGCACAGCTCATTTCTCTCTTAGTATAGAGGAAAACAATAGCTTGAAAAAGTCAGCAAACAACAACGCAACTTGCTGTTGTTGAAAAAGAGAACCGGAAAATGAAGGAAACAGTTCTCAATTTGCAGTTACGCAGCATGAGAGATAACCTTGTTTTTTTCGGAATTGCTGAAAAAAATAATGAAAATCCAGAACAGCTGGTTTGTGAATTCATGTCCACGCAGCTGAAATTGTTCGCTGAACTCACAAAATCAATTACCTTCCACTAAATAAATAAAATAAACATCCCAGACCTATTGTTGCCAAATTTGAACATTTCAAGCAAAAAATTCTGGTACAGAGGCAGGGCAGGCAGCTTAAAAACACCAATTATAGTCTAAATGATCAATTTCCACAGGAAATCATGGAAAGGAGAAGGAGGCTTTTTCCAATTAGGAAACAAAAAATCCAAGGAGGTCTCTGTGGATAGACTGTTTATAGATGGCAAGCTGTTTATGGATAAAACCATAACCCCCTGGTTATTCTAGAGCTTCCTTTGTTTCCCTAGCTACATGTTGTCATGAGTGCCCCTCCGAGGCAAAAACAAACTCAATTGCTTAACCGCAGTGAGACAATTTATTGACAAATAGACATGACAGTTCAAAACAACGGTGTAACAAATCCAAAATGCCGACAAGAACAAACTTACACAGAGTTGAATCTCAGGAGGAGAGGAGGGGGAGACTGACCGTAGAAATTAAGTCTAGTCTGAACATAGCTGAGGCTGCTACAAACACAGGGTGGAAAGTGCTGAGTATAAATACATAAACAGTGATGAGCTGCAGGTGTGAAAGCCGGGCAGGGGAATATTAATTGTCTAACTGCTCTCAGCTGATGGAAGAGAGGCCTGAGAGCAGAGAGAGGGGAAAAAGCAAGAGACAGAAAAGAAACTGACAGAAACTCACAGCTGAGGAGCAGACACAGACTGCGAGTGGAGATGGCTGTCTGGGATGGAGGAAAAGGGGCTTGTATCACATCAGCATAACAGGACTAGCAGGAAAATAAAAATAAACAGAAAAACACTCAAAACTACAAAGGAAAGTCTGACACTCAGACATATGACACGTGGGAAAAGAGAGAGATTGTGCGCAGGTCTCTTTTTTGATCTCAGTTTAATTTGTTAACATTTGTCTAATTTTTTTTTTCTTTTTTGCTGAGGTTGTTTGCTTGTATGTCTGTTGTAGCTAATTTTGTTGAAGTTGTTAGGTTATTGTTCGATGTTATCTGTAACTCTTGACCATTTACTAACCTTTATGTCTGTTCTCTCTCATACTTATAGTTTATAGGAAATAACCTTAAGTACATGCACCCCATTTGCTTCCAAGTGCAAGCAAATGGAACAGAGACATCAAGTGCGCACACCCAAGCTTACTGTACATACATAGGTATATATTTTATGCACAACACACATACACACACACATACATACATTATGGACATATAATCACATAGGCACATTTAGTTAGCCTTTAGCACAAAAAACAGTTAGTGAAAACATGTCCACATTAAAGTTTGTCATGTGGAACATACTTGGAATTGGTACCAGGGAGAAGAGTCTAAAAGGTTTTAATCGACTGAGGGCTCTACAGGCAGACTTTGTCTTATTACAGGAAACACATGTTTCTAAGTCGTCTGTAGATGCGCTCACTTCCCTGGAATTTCCCACATGTACTCAGCCTGCTATAATTCCAAACAAAGGAGGGTAGCTATATTGGTAAACAGAAGAATATGCTTTGTAGTGAATATTACCATAGCAGATCCAGAAGGTAGATTTATAATATTAAAAACCTATGTTCAAAATTTGGATCTATGTACTGTATTGCAAGTGTTTATTGCCCAAATGTTGAGTACCCATCCTATTTTCACATTTTCTTCACTTCTCTCTTTGAGTACTTGAACACTACACTCACACTACACTACACTACACTACACTACACTACACTACACTACTCCAGCTCTCCAGCCACTAGCTAGCCACTAGCTATGGCTATGGCTATGGCTATGGCTACTACCTCTCTTTCCTCTCCTCCTCTGGTGTGCTCTCTCTGTCAGATGTTTAGCTACACCTCTGCCTCTTTTAGTGATAACGGTAAATGTAATAAATGTTGTCTTTTTGAGGCGCTCGAGGCGAGGTTGTCTGATTTGGAATCCCGGCTCCGCTGCATTGAAACACCGTCGGCGCCAGTTAATCTTGACGGACGCCCATTAGCTGCAGCGGAGCTAGCTAGCTTAGGTCCCACTGTCAGCGGTTCCCCGGCTCTCCTCAGCAGCGAGGAGACTGGGTGGGTGACGGTGAGAAGGAAGCCTAGTCGCAAAGCCCCGGTTCACCACCAACCTGTTCACGTTTCTAATCGTTTTTCCCCGCTCAGCGACACACCCGCTGAGGAAAAAACTCTGATCATTGGCGACTCTGTAGTCAGAAACGTGAACCTAGAGACTCCAGCGGCCATAGTCCAATGTATTCCTGGGGCCAGAGCAGGCGACATCGAGTCAAATTTGAAAATGCTGGCTAAAAGTAACTGTAAATACTCCACAATTGTTATTCACGCCGGCATTAATGACATCCGTCTCCGGCAGTCGGAAGTCACGAAACTTAATATAGAATCGGTGTGTGAGTTTGCAAAAACGATGTCTGCCACTGTAGTATTCTCTGGGCCCCTCCCCAATCTGACCAGTGATGACATGTTTAGTCGCTCGTCATCCTTGAACCGCTGGCTGTCTGTGTGGTGTCCTAAAAATGACGTGGGCTACATTGACAATTGGAGCTCTTTTTGGGGAAAACCTGGTCTTATGAGACGAGACAGCATTCATCCCACTTTGGATGGTGCTTCTCATTTATCTAACAATCTGGCATCTTTTTTATCCAAATTTCCAAAACCGTGACTACTCAGAGTTGGGACCAGGAAGCAGAGTCGTAGTCTTACACGCCTCTCTGCAGCTCCTCTTCATCTGCCACCCCTCAGCTTAGCCCCTGTCTTCCCCATCAGAGAATCATTGTCTGCTCCCTCCAAAGTAAATAAAAATATAATGTATAAGCATCCCAAAGTGATAAAGCAAAATATTGGTAAAACTCAAATTAAACATAAAGCCTCTAAATTGAATGATTTGGCCTCTGTTCCTTCTCATAATTTAAAAATTAAATGTGGTTTATTAAATATTAGGTCTCTAACTCCCAAGTCTCTGTTAGTCCATGATCTGTTAATTGATCATCAGATTGATTTAATTTCCCTTACAGAGACTTGGTTAGGGCAAGAGGATTATGTTGGTTTAAATGAATCAACTCCCTCTGGTTATTTAAACTGTCAAAATCCCAGAAGTTCTGGTCGTGGAGGAGGAGTAGCAACAATTTACCATTCCAAATTACTAGTTAATGTAAAGCAAAAAACATGTTATAATTCCTTTGAGGGCCTGGTCCTCAGTGTTGGGCACTTTAGCAATTTCAGGTTAAACCCAATTTTATTTGCCATAGTTTATCGTCCCCCATCAACCTATTCAGAATTTTTATCCGAATTTGCTGATTTCTTAGCTGATTTAGTGCTGAAATCTGATAGAATAATTATAGTAGGGGACTTTAATATACATGTGGATGTAGATAGTGACTGCCTTAATGTGGCTTTTAATTCAATATTAGACTCGATTGGGTTTTCTCAGAAAGTAGGAAATTCTACTCATTACCTCCACCATACATTGGACCTTGTTCTGACATATGGCATAGAAATAGAAAATCTTGTAGTGTCTCCTCATAACCCTGTACTGTCAGACCATTGTCTGTTAACCTTTGATTTTACTATTTCTGACTATTTGGCTCCTAAAGAAAAATATTATCACAGTAGATCCCTCTCAGATGATGCTGTTTCCAAATTTATGCAGATTGTTTCCTCTATGCCATGTGTCAACACAACGGAAATAAGCTATAGACAGCTTGCTCCTTCTGTAATTGATAACATGGTGGATAGTGTTTCAGCTTCTTTGCATCAGGCTCTAGACTTGGTGGCCCCCTTAAAAAAGAAAAAGTCTAATCAGAGATTTTTAACTCCTTGGTTCAACACAGAAACTCGTAGCTTAAAACAGAAGACTCGTCAATTAGAAAGAAAATGGCGCTCTACTAATTTAGATGAAATCTATTTAGCTTGGAGAAATCATCTTTTAATTTATAAAAAATCTCTTAGAAAAGCTAGAACGAGTTATTACTCTGCATTAATAGAAGAGAACAAGAATAATCCCAGGTTTCTTTTCAGTACTGTAGCCAGGTTGACAAAGAGTCAGGACTCTGTCAATCCTAGCATCCCCTTAGAGCTTACTAGTCAGGACTTTATGAACTTTTTCAATAATAAAATTTCATCCATCAGAGATAAAATCAATCAGATTCTTCCCACAGTTAACTTAAATACTGTAACTACTACAACTCCTTCTATTGATGTCTGTCTTTATGAGTTTACTCCAATCGACCTTTGTGAGTTAGACAAAATAGTTTCCTCATCCAAACCTTCAACTTGTCTTTTAGACCCTATTCCTACCAGGTTATTTAAAGAAGTCTTCCCACTTATTGGTAGCTTTATTCTTCATATAATCAATTCTTCATTAACTTTAGGCCATGTACCGCAGGCTTTTAAATCGGCTGTAATTAAACCCTTACTCAAAAAGCCAACGCTAGATCCAGGAGCTTTAGCTAACTATAGACCAATCTCTAATCTCCCTTTCATTTCAAAAATCTTAGAAAGAGTTGTTGCTACGCAATTATTTGACCACCTGCAGGGAAATGGTTTACTTGAAGAGTTTCAATCTGGGTTTAGAATCCATCATAGTACTGAAACAGCCTTAGCGAAGGTCACCAACGACCTCCTCATTGCATCTGATAATGGACTAGTTTCTGTACTTGTCCTTTTAGATCTTAGTGCAGCTTTTGATACTATTGATCATAATATTCTACTTGATAGATTAGAACACTATGTTGGACTTAATGGAACTTCGTTGCAGTGGTTTAGATCTTATTTATCTGATAGGTTCCAGTTTGTTCATGTAAATGATGAGTTTTCTTTCAGCTCAAAGCTTAGTCATGGAGTTCCACAGGGATCTGTGCTAGGCCCTACTCTTTTTAGTTTATATATGCTTCCGTTAGGCAACATTATTAGAAAGCACTGTATACATTTTCATTGTTATGCAGATGACACACATTATACCTGTCAATGAAGCCAGATGATAGTAATCAATTAGCCAAGTTAGAAGCCTGTCTTAAGGAAATCAAAGCTTGGATGACTTGTAATTTCCTGCTATTAAATTCAGATAAGACTGAAGTCATTCTTGTTGGTCCAAAAAACCTTAGAAATTCCTTTCCAAATCAAACTTTCAGTTTGGATGCAGTTACTCTTTCTCTTAATAGCTCTGTGAGGAACCTTGGAGTTATTTTTGATCAGGATTTGTCCTTCAATTCACATATTAAATTTGTTTCTAAGACTGCCTTCTATCATTTGCGTAATATTGCCAAGATTAGGAGCATCTTGTCTCAGAGTGATGCTGAGAAGCTGATCCACGCTTTTGTTAGCTCGAGATTAGATTATTGTAATTCTTTATTATCAGGCTGTCCTAAAACATCTTTAAAAAGTCTTCAGCTGATCCAAAATGCTGCAGCAAGAGTTTTAACAGGTACTAGAAAGAGAGATCATATCTCTCCGGTTCTGGCCTCCCTTCATTGGCTTCCCATAGAGTTTAGAATTAAGTTTAAAATCCTTCTTCTTACTTAAACAATCAGGCTCCTTTTTATTTAAAAGATCTGATACTACCGTATCATCCTAACAGAGCACTACGCTCCCAAAATGCAGGATTACTTGTAATACCTAGAATCTCCAAAAGTACAATGGGAGGCAGAGCCTTCAGTTATCAAGCTCCTCTCCTGTGGAATCAGCTGCCAATCTGGATCCGGGAGTCAGACTCGATCTCTGTTTTTAAGAATAGGGCTAAAACCTACCTTTTTGATATAGCCTACAATTAGGGAGGGATCATGTGTTTCTGAACCCTCCCTTAGTTATGCTGCTAATAGGTTTAGTCAGCCGGGGGACCTCCAGTAATGCACTGGGCCTCACTCCTTTCCTCACTCTCTATGAAATATTTTTTTTTTTTTTTTTTTTTGCTGGTCATTAACATTTGTTTGTTCTCTCCCATAGATTGAGTCCCCATCGTGCTGTTTGCTCTCTACATGTCTGTTCTTTTCTTCTTCTCTATCCCCTCACCCCCCAGCCAGTCGCAGCAGATGACTGCCCCTCCCTGAGCCTGGTTCTGCTGGAGGTTTCTTCCTGTTAAAAGGGAGTTTTTCCTCTCCACCGTCGCCAAGTGCTTGCTCACAGGGGATCGCCTGATTGCTGGGGTCTTTCTGCAACTGTGGGGGCCCCCCCCCCTACAGTTGATAGTGCTATGAGATGACTGTTGTTGTGAAATGGCGCTATATAAATAAAGTTGAATTGAATTGAATAATAGGAGGAGACGTCCATCTGGTATTAAACCCTGCAATCGACAGGCTCAGTACATCGGGGGATTATCGAAAATGGCAGGCTACTGACACTCCAAAAAATACATGAATGATTTTGGTCTTTGCGATGAATGGCGTTCTCTTCACCCAACTCTTAGGGAATACAGTTTTTTTTTTCATCAGTTCATAGTTCACATTCATGTTTAGATTTCTTCTTAGCCAGTAACTCTATCATGAGGAACATCACTGACACTGAAATTTGTTCAAATCAAGCTATTAGCGATCACCATCCAGTATCTCTTAGACTAGTAAATAGAAAAGCTATAAGGAAAACTAGGAGTTAGAAATTTAATACATCACTACTAAAAGACAAAGACTTTATTTATTACTTTAATAAAGAGTGGGAATCATATCTGGAATATAATGATGTGCCAGGAATATCCCCGTGTGTTCTCTGGGAAGCAGCAAAAGTGGTCATGCAAGGTAAAAAAAATCTCTTACTGTTCGTATAAGAATAAAAAAGAAAAAGCACTGGTACTGGAGTTAGAACAGAAAATTAAATCACTGGAGATGACCTGTGCCGTTTCTCCGCAGGAACAGGCACTTAACAATCTGAGAAAATTAAAGCTGGAACTAAAATAAATTACAAACAAAAGGACACAGTTTTTAATACAAAGACTGTGTCTTGAGAAGTTTGAACACAGTAATAAGTCAAGAAGATACCTTTCTAACAGCTTGGATTGAATAAAGAAAAAAACACTATCCACTCTATTAAGGATATTGTCATGTCCGCCGCGGGGCCTTCATCAGTCCTGGCTGCGTGCACACCTGTCGCTAATTCCCAGCGGACTATAAGAGCCAGACCTGCTAGTGACTCAGCACGGAGCCGTCTGTCATCGTCACGGAGGCACGTTCCTCGTTCTCAATCTCGGATTGACTCTACACCTGACCAAGTTCGTGAGGAGGTCCGTGGGTCACAGTAGGGGGACTCACGGACGCGCCCCAGTCAAAACCCCTCACCAGCTGCCTCGTTCCCATTCAGCTTATATCCAAACATATTGAACACTCCACTCATGCACTGATTGATTCAGGGGCTGAGCAGAGTTTCATTTCAAGAGACCTGGCAACCCGGCTGGGCCTCCCGTGTCAAACTCTTCAGCCTCCTCTCAAGCTGATCACTCTGTCAAAAGCCCCGTTAACAGCTGTCTCTCAGCAGACTGCCCCGGTGTCGGTGATCGTCTCTGGAAACCACCAGGAGGACCTTTGTTTTCTGGTGCTGCCCTCCTCCACCTATCCAGTCATCCTGGGCTACCCCTGGCTGCGATTACATAACCCGTCATTTGATTGGCAGACTGGGAGCATCGTTTCATGGAGCCCTTTTTGTCTCAGCGCATGCTTGCAGTCGGCGGCATGTGCCCTGTCGGTATCTGTGGCCCCACGTGCGTCACCCCCGCCCCCCCGGACCTGTCCAGAGTACCGGAGGAATATCACGATCTGGGGGCTATCTTCAGTAAATCACAGGCGCTGTCCCCCCCACCCCCCGCCCCCCACCAACCCTATGACTGCTCCATTAATCTCCGGGCTGGTGCCCCGCTTCCGTCGAGCCGTTTATACAGCCTGTCTGCTCCGGAACGGGAGGCGATGGACACCTACATTAAGGAATCGCTCAGCTCCGGGATCATCCGCCTGTCTTCCTCAGCGGTGGGGGCAGGATTTTTTTTTGTTGGCAAGAAAGATGGCTCCCTGCACCCGTGTATTGATTTTAGGGGCCTTAACGACATCACAATTAAAGACAAGTACACACTGCCTCTTATGGACTCGGCTTTTGACTCTCTCCAGGGGGCCTCTTGGTTCACCAAGTTGGATTTTCGCAATGTGTACCATCTCATGCGGATCAAGGAGGGCGAAGAGTGGAAGACGGGCTTCCGGACCCCAAGTGGCCACTTTAAGTATCTGGTGTTGCCGTTTGGGCTGACCAACGCTCCGGCCATCTTCCAGCGCTTGATCAACGATGTCCTCCAGGACTTCCTGGGTGCCTTCGTCTTCGTATATCTTGACGACATCCTTATCTTCTCCCGGTCCTTGGAAGAACATCAGGTACACGTGAGGCGGGTCCTCCAGCGTGTCCTGGAGAATCAGCTGTTTGTCAAAGCCGAGAAGTGCGAGTTTCACACCAGGAAGACGTCCTTTTTGGGGCTTGTGATCTTGCACAACCAGGTCCTCCCCGACCCAGCCAAGATCAAGGTGGTGGTGGATTGCCCCCCCCCCCCGTCCTCGTCCAGGAAGCAATTGCAGCAATTTTTGGGATTTGCTAATTTTTATCGCCGCTTTGTGCCTAGGTTTGGCATAATAGCTCGCCCGCTGACCAATCTCACATCCCCCAAGAGCCCCTTCTGCTGGACGGAGGAGGCTTTTAGTGGCATTCGAGATGCTCAAGAGGGAATGTGTTTTGTCCCGCATCCTGACGCAGGTAGATCTGAATCTCCAGTGCCTGGTGGAGGTGGACGCTTCGGACTCTGGGGTGGGGGCAGTTCTCTCCCAGCGCTCTCCAGCCGACGGAGTGATCCGGCCCTGCGCCTTCTTCTCTCGCCGCCTACAGCCCACAGAGAGGAACTACAGCATCGGTGACAGGGAGCTGCTGGCAGTTAAGCTCACCTTGGAGGAGTGGCGTTACTGGCTGGAGGGTGCTGCTCAGCCGTTTGTGGTATGGACCGACCACAAGAACTTGGAGTATCTGAGGACTGCGAGGCGGTTGAACTCTCATCAGGCCTGCTGGTCCCTTTTTTTTGGTCGGTTCAACTTTACCATCACCTACCGCCCCGGAAGCAAGAATCAGAAGCCAGACGCCCTCTCCAGGCAGTTCTCGGTGGAGGCATCCGAGGATCAAGAGGAGACCATCCTCCCTCTGTCCTGTGTTGTGGGCGCCCTCGTGTGGAACATCCGGGAAAAGGTGATGAAGGCGCAGGAGGCTCGCACTGTGGCTCTTTTCCAAAGGGCGTTCTGGTGGCCGGGGCTGCGGAGAGACGTCAACAACTACATCCAAGCCTGCGCCCAATGCACCACCGGGAAGTCCTCCTCCTCTCCCCCAGCCGGACTGCTCCATCCTCTGCCGGTTCCTTGTCACCCTGGGTCGCACATTGCTCTGGACTTTGTGACAGGCCTCCCCCCATCCAACCAGTTCACCACGATCCTGACCATCATCGATCGCTTCTCCAAGGCGGCCCACTTTAGGGCCTTTTCCACTAGCACGCTTTAGCGCGACACGGGACGGCTCAGCCCGCTTTGTACGCTTTTCCACAAGCCCCAACACGGTTTAACAGCCGTGATTCTCAGCCCCGCTGAAGGGCAGGGTACAGCAGTGCTGAGCTGTGCCGTGTTGTGACGTTAACAGACTGGTCGCCGCTGATTGGTCAGGTCGTAACCGGCGCTGATTGGTCAGGTTGTAACCGCCCCTCTCCTCCTCCTCTTCTACCAAATCTTCACGACCTTCTCAATAAAGTTTTTGAAAAAAAAAAAAAAAGAATCTTCACGACCTACTCAGCACGCAACCACTGTTGGCGGTTCCTTTTCAGTGTATTGCTGTGCTATTTTTTATTTATTCTCTATCAAAAATGGCTTCGCGTAATAAGGGTGTTCCATGGAGCAGTAAGGAGCTGCAGTGTCTGCTGACTGCATTGTCAGACGAACGTATTCAGCGCGAGTTAGACGGAGCCGCCCGGAATGAAAAAATATACCGGGAGGTCTCGACATCGGAGTCCTTTAACGGTGAGTTTTAATTTTTTTTTATTGTGCGTTTTTTCGCAAATATATTCGGTAAGACGCTCAGTTTATTTATGCAATAAAAAAGCTGTTCATTTGTGGATGGATCGCTGCTTTATTGCAGCACAATGCGGACTAAAGCTTTTATTGTAATTATTCATGTGAACAATATGCTGAAATAAGCTTATGTATTCTTGTTAAAAACTATTGTCTTTTCTGTATATATTTCGTGCTGTATTTTATTGTGTGCATTTTCCTTGTAGAATCATCCCACGCGTCCGCCGCGACAGCCCGTCCGGATTATTCAACCGAGCCTTCCTGACCCACAGCTGGCAGAGACGGATTAATTCTACCGAGCCTCAGCACTCAGTGGTCGGCATGTATAAAATGTCGATTAACCTTCATGTTGTGTTGCAAAGTTTTTTTTTATTTTAATATTTTGTATATAATAAAATGGAATTGTTTTGGAAAGTGTGGTTTGTCTGTTATAACACTGAATTATAAAACAGTATAATTACATAGAAATTCCATTGCCTAGTCTGATCAAAATGATGCTGAGGGTCAACCATTGTAAAGGTAATGTAATTTTTAACTAGACCAAAAAAGAAATCTTTTTGTACGCTTTCTGTTCTTTTTATTGAAATATCATAAAAAATTAGCACCAAGTCAAAGGTACAAGTATATGTAAATTGAATGTTCTATCGGCATTCCAAATTCAGAGATTTACAATACTTTAGAAGGAGTGTAGCATCATCTAAACGGAAAATAATAATACTGTTGTTCCAAACGTTGACCTGAAGGTGAAAAACATGAATTTTTTTAATTCAGTACATCCAAAATGCCCTAGGATGTGGTGTAGTCCAGTGTGCCACCGTCTCATTATTTAATACGAATAAAAACAAGTTTCAGCTCATTATTTCTAGGTCATTTGGCAGTTAATTCAAAACAAAAGTGACTTGTGTTGTTGCAGCTTAATTATGAGATAAAATTAATTGTGAGATAAAACCACAGAGCGTGCAAGGCAATAATCCTTGGATCCTCCATTTTTTGTCTGGTGTAAATAAGGACTCAGTCCGGTGCATAACATCACGGGAGTGTGGCCCCGCCTCGCTGAGAATCTGCTGCTGCCCCGCAACACTGTGCTAATGGAGACAGAAGCATTCCGAGCCGTACTGAAGTGAATCGAACCGTACCGAGGTGTGCTGGGCTAGTGGAAAACAGGCTTAAGTGAATGCCATTTACATTGGAGGGTTTTTGAGCATGAACCACCTTTTTAAGGTCATGCCACAGCACCTTAATTGGATTCAGGTCAGGACTTTGACTAGGACACTCCAAAGTCTTCATTTTGTTTTTCTTCAGCCACTCAGAGGTGGACTTGCTGGTGTGTTTTGGATCATTGTCCTGCTGCAGAACCCAAGTGTGCTTCAGTTTGAGGTCACGAACAGATAGCTGGACATTGTCCTTCAGGATTTTTGGTAGAAAACAGAATTCATGGTTTCATTTACCACAGCAAGTCTTCCAGATCCTGAAGCAGCAAAACAGCCCCAGACATCACACTTCCACCACTTCCACCACCATATTTTACTGTTGGAATGATGTTCCTTTTCTGAAATGCTGTGTTACTTTTACGCCAGATGTAATGGGACACACACTGTTATGAATTGCGCCCCGGCGGGGCAGAAAACAGGATTCCAATGCATAGCGAATGTTCAACATGATTTAATACAACACAAAATAAGTAGTATGGGAACTGCAAGGCAAAACCAGGATACAGAATGAATCAGGTCTGGCGGGACAAACAGTGCAAAACAGGTCAGATAGACTAATGATGCAGCACCAAACCGAGGAGCTGCATCCTATAAATAAGGCACACCATAATCATGAAATCAAGAACAGGTGAGGAAATCAATAAAGACAGACAGCTGAGACAAAGGGGAATGACAGGAGAAGGTGGGGCTGCACACCCACACAGAAGGGAGACTGACAAGCTACAAATCCACAGGAAAGACAAGACCAAAATAACATAATATAAATCAGGGGTCACCAACCTTTTTGAAACCAAGAGCTACTTCATGGGTATCGAGTCATGTGAAGGGCACCGTGGGTTAGCACCGTGCCAGCAGTTTACCCTCGACCGGGGGATCGCGGGTTCGATCCCTGCCCCCGGCCAACAGTGATCTGTGTGGAGTTTGCATGTTCTGGTGGTGCATGTTCTCGTTTTTAATGCAAAAACATGCAGGTTAGGGAGTTAAGGGGCGCTTGCGCATGCAGCGGCTGGTGGCTTATCACCGGACTGCAGAACAAATCTACCTACGGGTACAAGATAAGTCCAAAAAAAAAAAAAAGAGTGGGTAGTGAAGTGGCGCTTCGCCATCGCCCCGCAAATAAAATACACGCAGCTTCCTTTCATGGTAGTAAAAAAGAACTCTTCCTCCCGCTCACTTTGAAAATGATAAATTTTCCGTCTTTTTTTTGCCATGTTTTGGGGCTTGGAAACTGCACTCCTCTCACCATCTTAACTGCCCGGCCCGCTAGCTTACGCTCCACAAGCGCAAAGGTTTTGTCATGCGCACAATACTGACCTTTGAACTAGGTCAGAGTTCACCTTAACTTTACGTATAATAAACATATTTTCATTTTTTTTATTTTTAAGACATTGTCATTTTAAAATCTATATAAATGCAAGTGTGATTTTAAAAAATATAAAAAATATAAAATAAAAAATAGCGGCAGAAAAAATTACATCTTAGACGCAGCTCACTTGCAAGTTGTGCTATTTTTAGAACAGGCCTGCTGGCGACATGGTGCCCGCGGGCACCGCGTTGGTGACCCCTGATATAAATCATGACAGACCTCAAAACACAACAGACATCATAAGGACGATAACAGTAGCAAAATGATCGCCAGACTACAACCAAAATACAAATAGCAAAAAAACAAAGAAACAGGAATAAATTCCAGAGTGGGAATGACCCTCCGGTCATTCCTGACACACACCTTCCAGAAAGTTCAACTTTTGTCTCAGCAGTCCACAGAGTATTTTCCCAAAGTTCTTGGGGATCATCAAGATGTTTTTCTGGCAAAACTGAGATGAGCCTTTATGTTCTTTTTTGCTCAGCAATAGTTTTTGTCTTGGAACTCTGTCATGCAGGCCATTTTTGCCCAGTCTCTTTCTTATGGTGGAGTCTAGAGTGAGGCCTGCAGTTCTTTGGACGTTGTTGTGAGGTCTTATGTGACCTCTTGGATGAGTTGTTGCTGCGCTGTTGGGGTAATTTTGGTTGTCCAGCCACTCCTGGGAAGTTTCACTGCTGTTCCATGTTTTTGCCATTTGTGGATAATGGCTCTCACTGTGGTTCGCTGGAGTCTCAAAGCTTTAGAAATGGCTTTATAACCTTTTCCAGACTGATAGATCTCAATCACTTTGTTTCTCGTTTGCTCCTGAATTTCTTTGGGTTGCAGCATGATGTCTAGCTTTTTATTAGGGATGTGATTTTTCCGCTAATTCGCGGAATTCCGCTTTTTTTATCTTCCAAAAATTTTCTGACCAGATGGCGGCGCTTGCACAACGCGAGGCTCAGCGTCTCTTCAGATTTTGTGGATTAGCAGCGATATTTCTGCTCATTTCGGGTCTGTTCATTCAGAACAGCTTCGCTTTTACATCCTACACCCGAAATGAACTTTTGGACATTGGATTACAAAATAACGACCTTTTTATCAGCAACCTACGTTTCATCCCTGAGCTCTGGAGAACACCCGACCCTAGGTAAGCTACCTGGCCTACCGGAAGTGCTCGCAGGCAGCGTAGAGACCGTAAACAAAGGCGGGGGAAGCGCGGAGGCCTAAGAGCTAAGCTAAAGCTAACACCGCACCGGCTTTCTCAACCCAGCATTTTCCTCACTAATATACGGTCAGTGGCGAACAGAATGGATGAGCTACGGCTTCGGATCACCAACAATAAGAAACTTATGAACTGCAATATCATGATTTTCACGGAAATATGGCTACATAGTGGAGTACTTGTGTGGCGCCACGAGACGGCTTTTGTTGTGATGTGGCGCATTATAAATAAAGCTGAATTGAATTGAATTACTTGACGGTGCTGCGGAGCTGGCCGGACGGCACACTCTGCGGGCAGACAGAGCAGCTAATGACTCCGGTAAGACCAGAGGTGGGGGAGTGTGCATTTATATTAACAAGGCTTGGTGCACAAACTCTGTCACTGTTGGGAGACACTGCTCAGCTAACCTGGAGTTTCTCATGGTTAAATGTAGACCTTTATATCAATCAATCAATCAATCAATCAAAGACTTTATTCCAGACTCATGGTCCATCAAAAATAAAATAAAATAAATAAATAAAATAAAATAAAACAAGACAGTTGAAAACAGATAATAAGAAAAACAATCAAAAAGTTACAAAACAATAAGACACAACTACTAAAAGAAGTACAAAGAGTACAGACTTTAAAAAGACTTAAAAAGACTACTGTACCAGTGCCTTCTAAACTGTGACTGACAGCGAATAGAACTGAGCTTAATGCTAGACATGACTTGAATGATTTCATTTCTAGATACATCAAGCCGACAGATGAATTTATACATAAGATTCCTTATTACTGCATGCAGAGTATTTACACGTGATGAGACAAATAACTCGGAAGCACTGCACCATCGAGGCTTTTTAAGTAAAATTCTTAAAGCATCATTGCAAGCAACCTGTAATTTCTGCATACTTTGTTTCCTATAATTTATCCATAAATGAGCAGTGTATAAAGGTGTACAATAGGTTTTAAAAAGAACCAGTTTCACCTCATCTGAACAAAAACCAAACCTGCATGCAAGAATATTTGCTTGCATGTAGATTTTGCAGCGTTGTCTGAAAATATCATCATCATCAGTCATTCTATCATTAATAAAATGTCCCAGATATTTAATTTTATCTCTGACAATTAATTCCCTGCCTGCCAATTCAAAGACAGGAAATTTCATTAACAAATCTTCTTTAGTGCGGCAAATCAGCACACAACTCTTATTTGTATTATATTTTATGTCATTTTCCTCTCCATAAGCACTACACACTCTTAATAACTCCTGAAGACCAGCACTACTTGGACTGAGAATAACTAGATCATCAGCGTACATAAAATGATTCACTAACTTATTCCCTATTAAACACCCAGTTTTACAGGCATTCAATTGTTTTGACAACTCATCCATGTAAAGATTAAATAGAATAGGGGACATTATACTGCCCTGTCTGACACCACTGCTCACACCACTGGGGATGAATGACTCTTCCCCCATTTCACCAGCATCTTCTGATGTGCGTACCAGTTAATCAGGATACGTACTAAGTACTTGGGAACCCCCCTGTCAATCATTTTCCTAAACAATATCCTGTGATTAACACGATCAAACGCCTTAGAGGCGATCAAACTCCTTATATCTGCCACAGGAGTTCACTTTTCACTTTTCTTCATCTTGCCTGCTGAAGATGTTTTGGACTTTATTTAAAAAATATTTTTAACGCCACACATGTGATGGATAATGCTTGTTGGAATATTTTAGGAATGCTATCTTCTTGGAACATAAGTCAGTATTATACAGTAATAAGTGACATTCAGCTGTTTGTTTTATGTCATTTAAGCACAGTTCTGGTACTTAAAAATCATAAAAACCCAGGAACTTCGGGGGGCTTCACCCCCCTTGCCCCCCCACTGGGGCTCTGCCCCGGACCCCGCTGGGAGACTGTGTCCCCCAGACCCCCTGCTAAATTTTCAGATAATTTCCCCAACCCTAAATCATATCCCTATTTTATTATCTTTTGCTCAACTTCACTTTGTCAGGCAGGTCCTATTTAAGTGATTTCTTGATTGAGAACAGGTGTGGCAGTAATCAGGCCTGGACGTGGCTAGAGAAATTGAACTCAGCTTTCCAAAGATGTGATAGACCACAGTTAATTTATGGGGTTTTTTGGAGGGGGGGGGGCACTTTTTCACACAGGGCCATGTAGGTTTTGATTTTTTTTTTTACCCTTAATAATAAACACCTTCATTTAGAAACTGCATTTTGTGTTTACTTGTGTTATTTTTGTCTAATATTTAAATTTGTTTGATGATCTGAAACATTTAAGTGTGACAAACATACAAAAAAATGAGAAATCAGGATGGGGCAAACACTTTTTCACACCACTGCATACGTTTCAACAGGTAGACAGTACTGAATTAGGTATAATAAAATATATTTATGATACATTTTTGACCCAAAACAAACTTGATCTAGGATTAAAAGCAATTAAAATAACGCAGTCACAAGGTTACATGGAAAATACATGGATTTACATGTAGATACTGTATAAATATATATTCTGTGTGTGAATACTATGTACTCCTTTTGTATTGTACTAGGAATTTTTACAATAAACTTTTGTGCCTTTTGCAGATACACTACCGTTCAAAAGTTTGGGGTCACTTAGAAATTTCCTTATTTTTGAAAGAAAAGCACTTTTTTCAATGAAGATAACTTTAAACTAATCAGAAATACACTCTATACATTGCTAATGTGGTAAATGACTATTACAGCTGCAAATGTCTGATTTTTGGTGCAATATCTACATAGGTGTATAGAGGCCCATTTCCAGCAACTATCACTCCAGTGTTCTAATGCTACAATGTGTTTGCTCATTGTGTCAGAAGGCTAATGGATGATTAGAAAACCCTTGTGCAATCATGTTAGGTCTGCAATGCTGTAATTGCTGCAAATGGAGGATTCTTTGACGAAAGCAAAGTTTGAAGGAAAAAATTATTATTTCAAATACAAATCATTTTTTCTAACCTTGTCAATGTCTTGACTATATTTTCTATTCATTTTACAACTCATGGTGGTAAATAAGTGTGACTTTTCATGGAAAACACAAAATAATTGTCTGGGTGACCCCAAACTTTTGAATGGTAGTGTATGTCTCCACTTTTGTTTATGTTGTATTTGTGAAGGTTACCAAGATTTCGTGACATAAATTAAATGCTAAAAGATTGGAAAAGCTGTCTAAATAATCCAGCAGTTTGAGAAATCACTGTTGATTTGGTGTAAGTCCATCAACAGAATTATGAACTATAAAGCAGCTTGTGTTAAAACATGTTAAATCCCATTAAACCTTAACTCATTATTAGGAAATACACATGCTAATATGGCCCAGAATTCCTCCATATGCTGGTACTATCACTAAAGTGTGCAGTGTCTTCTGCACTGGCACATCCAACAATACAGTCTTCAGTAAATAAAATAATTGTTTTTGGTTACTTAGTCTTAAAAATGAGCCATTATTTTCAATGTCATTGATAAATGTTTGGTTTGTACTGTTGACTCTTCCCACTGGTGTCTGAACAGACAAATCATGACGCAAACATCCTGATGCAAACACATACGTCACTGAATTGTTTATTACAACCACCACCAAAATCCAGATTATTTAGAATGTGCAAAATTCAAACATTAAACTGTAAAAAAAAAAAAAAAAACCTCAGAATGGGTCACACATGCCGGCCACACACACCGACTCATCGCCTTTGCAAGGTGGCTTGATTGAAGGCAGCATTCTGAGCCATCTCCTCCCTTCACAAGGCAGTTTTATGGGATCCAGGTCAAGTGGACCCCTGACCAAGTGAGCACCCCAAGTGAACCCCGGTTCCAATCTGTACATGTACAGGTACATTCTCAATCCAGTGATTTGTAAACACGAAGGAGAACAACAACAAGAATTTGTGTAAAACTGTTGGAAAGACTTTTCCCGGTCACCAAGAAGTGTAAAAAATATATATATATATATACGTATATGTAAGATGACAACTAAGCTGACCCAGAGAAGGTTTTGGCTCTGTTTCTGCTTTCTGCTTTCTTCTCCACCGCTGCTGCTCGTCACCGCTGGCTGCCCCCAGATGAAAATCCACAGAATAGGTATGTGGGACTAGAATGTTATGAATGAGGCTTTAGAAAGCTCTGAATCAGTTTGTAAATCACTGGATTGAAAATGTACTTGCACATGTACAGACTGGACCCTGGGGTCCACTTGGGGCGCTCATATGGGGTGCTCACTTCGTCAGGGGTCCACTTGACCTGTTCCCCTTTCATGCTCTCTTGCCTCACTGAGAAGCAACTGAATGTGCTGCTGGTCCCAGTTCAGCAGATCTTTAGCCAGCGGTGGGACTCTAGAATGAAAATACACACACAACTTAAATACATGCACAGCACAAAAGTGCAACATGTAAAAAACTACTTTTTAACCAGGATTAACACTAGCTTGTTTTGTCAGATGTTGTCGACACAAGCGCAAAATACAAGCAGAGCACAGAGTTAGCATTGATGGCTAACTAGCTAGCTCATTGTCTGCATACAGGAGACAACGGTGTTGTTTGTTCAAAGTGAACTTTCCACCGCTGGGATAAATAACGACAAAGATGCATAATATCACATCACTCACCATACTCTATCACTGTTTTCAACAATGATGATCCCATGGTCAGATTTACACCACTCTGCCTCCCGTCTGCCTCCGCCGTGGCCGTGAATTCTTTTCAGGTCGCTCCATCCAGCTCCCTCTGGATCTCTTTACTCAGCAACCAAGGACAGAGAAGTTTGCATCTCGTCATTGGACCACGGTGTTGATTTGTATGTAGCCATTTATCTCGTTGATTACACTCACTCACGCTTCCTGTTGGTGATTTGACTGTTCATTGCCGTCCAAAATGGTGCAGTTGTGGTATATATTACTCATATATTCCATACCTACATTTGTTAGAGCATGTGGAAATGTTTGGGACAGAATATACAAAGGAACTTCACACCTCTGAAAGGACAAAGGAATCTCACCGCCGTGTGAAGACAATGACGTCACAGGACGCGGCGGCAACAGACTTGACACCTTCACCCCCTAAGGCGAGGAGAGGTTTTCCCATCACCTCCCATGACGAAGGGAGGAGTTAACAGGACTAATGGGGGATTTAGATAACGGGGGATTTCAGCTTGTGTTTTGCATGTCTTTGATGTGTGCCTGTATTTAACCAGTGAGCTGGGCAGAATTCTTTCTCTTTGCCTTCTGCCAAGCTCTGCACCAGATGAGACAAGATAGAAGAGTTGTTCATTAAAGACTCTGCTTTTGTGATACAAAACCGCCTCGTCATTTCCAGCTCTTCTACACTGGTGACCTTAACGCGAGTATGGACCTGAGGCGTTCTTCAAGCGACTCATCCGCGGCGAATCTGACTTACGCCAGCGACAACGCAGACGAGGGAACAAGCAGACAGCTGTTCCCCCCGGCAGAGGGTACCGAGAGAGCTCAACCAAGCTCCAGCACCGCCGTGAGAGCCGAGGCAAGGTACTCTCACCCGGCGGGCACAACAGTGATGATGTGCACAAACGCCGTCGCTGTTAAACTGCCAGATTTCTGGCGAGAAGACCCGGCCTCTTGGTTTCTCCAAACCGAAGCCCAGTTCATACTGGCGGGCATCACGGCAGACGATACTAAGTTCTACCATATCGTCTCCAAACTCGACTCCGCCACTTCGAGGTGTGTGCGAAGCTTGATCCAGCGACCACCGGCCCGGGACAAGTATGAGACACTCAAGGCGACCATCGTGGCGAATTACGTCCCGTCGGCGGAAGAAAGAGCCGAAAAAATCCTGGCAGTCTACGGCCACAGAGGGGGCAATCCAAAGACCCTCATGAAGGATTTACTGCAGCTCAAGGAGGAGGACAATGATAATTTCCTCTTTCAATTTATTTTCCTCAGCACGCTACCACCACACATGAGAGGGACACTCGCCAGTATGAAGTGCAACAATCATCAGGACTTCCGCACGCTGGCCAATGAGGCTTATCGGCTCATCAACGTCCGCAGAGATTGGACACCCACAGCGGCATCCGCAGACCTCAAAACTGACGCCCCGAACCTTGGAGAGTCACAAACCACGGAGCAGGCTCAACCCACGGTGACAGCAGCGCGGCCCAAGCGCAACAAACAGAATGACGTCTGTTATTATCACCACCGCTTCGCCGAGAAAGCCCGGAAATGTGTTCCCCCCCTGCAAGTTTACGATGTCGGGAAACGCCAAAGCCGAGGGCCGTTTACGGCAGCGGTTCTCGGCGAGAAAAATAAGCTGTTATACGTGACGGATGGACACACAGGCAAGCAGTTCCTCATCGACACGGAAGCCCAGCTGAGTTTTGTCATGCCCTCCCACGCAAATCGAGCCATGGGCACCCGGGGCAATGGAGCAGTGGCAGCCAACGGCTCAGACATCGACACGTTCGGGGAAAAGAGCCTGCATCTCCTCATTCACGGCCGCAGCTACAGATGGACATTTGTTGTAGCGGCGGTGAGTTTTAACTTGTTAGGCGCAGATTTTCTGTGTGCACACGGGTTATTAGTTGATCTAGCAAATAGGCGCCTGGTTAATGCACTGTCTTTTGCTTCTATTCCTTGCTCAGCTCGAGTCTCTCCACCACCTGTGCAGGCCAACGTCACTACGGCAGGAGGTAAGTTTGAGCAACTCCTCACCCAATTTCCAGCACTCACAACCCCCAAATTCTCAGCCACTGTAGCCAAACACGGGGTTAAACACTTCATTCCAACAACGGGACCTCCCGTTTTTGCCAAAGCTCGCCGCTTAGACGCGGCCAAGCTCAACATAGCAAGGGACGAATTTGCAGCTCTTGAAAAATTAGGCATTGTCCGACGTTGCCCTTGGGCTTCACCACTTCACATGGTTCCGAAATCCGACGGTTCTTGGAGACCGTGCGGAGATTACCGCAGATTAAACAACGCCACAGCGCATGACCGCTACCCCATCCCTCATATACAGGATTTTTCACTGCATTTAGCGGGCGCGCGCATTTTTTCAAAGATAGACTTAGTCCGCGGTTATCACCAAGTCCCAGTCCGAGCTGAAGACATTCCTAAAACAGCGGTTATAACCCCTTTCGGCCTTTTTGAATTCCTACGAATGCCGTTTGGTCTCAAAGGCGCTGCTCAAACTTTTCAACGCATGATGGACGCGGTCTTACGCGACCTCCCCTTTGTTTTCGTCTACCTCGACGACATGCTGGTAGCCAGCTCATCAGAGGAGGAGCACGAGCAACACCTTACTACTGTTTTTCAGAGGCTAGAAGAGCACGGACTAATAATTAATCCAGCCAAATGCAAATTTGGCGTATCGCAAATTGATTTTTTGGGACATAGAGTCTCCCCGAAAGGGGCAGTCCCGCTTCCAGACAAAATTCATGCGATAAAAGGTTTTCCACGGCCCCAAACGGTCAAATCGCTACAGGAATTTTTGGGGATGGTTAATTTTTACAACCGTTTCCTCCCTCATGCAGCTCAGCTCATGCAGCCCCTGTATGATGCACTCAAAAAAAAGAAAGCTTCCCAAGCAGTCGAATGGACCCCGGAGCGCGAACATGCTTTCGCGGAAGTAAAAAACGCCCTAGCTAACGCAACAATGTTAGTCCACCCAGATCCCTCGGCCCGCATTGCTCTAACCACAGATGCTTCAGACCTGGCCATAGGGGCAGTTGTAGAACAACTTGTCAGCGGGGTCTGGCAACCTTTAGCATTCTTTAGCAAATCGCTAAACCCGACGGAACGCAAATACAGCACTTTTGACAGGGAGCTGCTGGCGCTTCATTTGTCCATCCGCCATTTCCAGTTTTGGTTAGAAGGGCGGAGTTTCACGGCTTTTGTGGACCATAAACCGCTCACTTTTGCGATGGCTAAAATTTCAGAACCTTGGTCGGGCAGACAACAAAGACAGCTAGCTGCGATTTCAGAGTTCACCACAGACATTCGACATGTAGCGGGCAAACCTAACGTAGTAGCGGACTGTCTCTCTCGCGCTGTGGCACCACCAGAGCACGAGGAGACAGATTACACTGCTTCAGCAGCGGAGCTTTTCTCTAACGCAAACACATATGCAGCACCTATCCTCGAAGGGATAGATTATGCAGCCATGGCGGAAGAACAAAGCAGTGATGCGGACGTGCGCGCTCTCCTGTCTGGACCAACAGGGTTAAGGCTGGAGAAAAAAGGGTTGCGCGACGGCGTGCCCCCCCTAATATGCGATGTTTCAACCGGCCGACCTCGCCCGTTAGTACCAGCTGCTTGGCGCCGCCGTATTTTCGACGCAATTCACTCCCTCGCGCACCCAGGTGTGCGTGCTTCAGTCAAAATGGTTGCCGGAAAGTTTGTGTGGCCAGGCCTGCGTAAAAACGTAAAAGAATGGGCAAAAACTTGCATTCCTTGTCAACGCGCCAAAGTACACAGACACACAAAAGCCCCTCTGGAGCCTTTTCCCATCCCTGCTAGAAGGTTCGACCACATTCATGTCGACCTCGTGGGGCCACTGCCTTCCTCCCAAGGTTTCACACACCTGCTAACAATGATAGACCGCACCACGCGCTGGCCAGAGGCAGTCCCTCTAGCAGCAACTACAGCGGAGGAAGTCGCTCGCGTTTTTCTAACGAATTGGGTGGCACGTTTCGGCGTCCCAACAGACATCACGTCAGATAGGGGGCCTCAATTTGTCTCAGAACTCTGGTCAGCCATGTCCAACAGTTTAGGGGCAACCATTCATCGCACCACCGCTTATCACCCTCAGGCTAATGGGTTATGCGAGCGTTTTCACAGGTCCTTAAAGGCCGCCCTCAGAGCCTCATTAACGGACACAAATTGGGTAAACAAACTCCCCTGGGTTTTATTGGGGTTGCGTGCAGCACCTAAAGAGGATTTAGACGCTTCCCCTGCAGAATTAGTCTTTGCCCAACCTATCAGACTCCCAGGTGAATTTTTACCGGAGAACCCGGAACCAGGGCACCTCCCAGTCCCAAGGTTTTTAGGCAGTAACGGACCAGACTCTCTCCACGGTCCAGCTCACCACTCTTTTCCGCGAGTTTTTGTTCCTCAATCTTTAAAAAACGCTGAGTTTGTTTTTGTTAAACAGAAGCACTAAAACCAACGTTACGCCCAGTATACGATGGCCCATACAGAGTGCTGGAAAATGGTGACAAACACTTTGTGCTTGATTATGGGGATAGAAATGAAACGGTCAGCATTGACAGACTCAAACCTGCTTTCTTGTTGAGAGACGAACCTGCACAGTTGGCGAGAGCACCTCGGCGAGGCAGACCCCCCAAGGAAAAAGTCTCAGCCCCCAGGCAGGGAACAGATAATCTCTCCCCTTCCCACACTGCAGATTCCTCACAACAAGATCCCAGCAGGACGTCTAAACCAACCTACAGCAGCTTTGGGAGAAGATTGAAACCTAGACAGCACAGGGACTGATTCCAACACTCCGCAGTTTTTCGCTAATTGTGCTGCAACAGTTTAGGACTGACTTATGATTATACTATGCTGTTATGTTTTCACTGAACTCTCTTAGGAGCATGGCTGCTTGAAAGTTTCTTCTGTGGCAACAGCTGTAACATGTAGTATGTCTTAGTAATTACCCTAGACTGTGAATCTTTCTGTGTCCTTTCATAGTTGTTTGGGGGGCCTGTGGTATATATTACTCATATATTCCATACCTACATTTGTTAGAGCATGTGGAAATGTTTGGGACAGAATATACAAAGGAACTTCACACCTCTGAAAGGACAAAGGAATCTCACCACCATGTGAAGACAATGACGTCACAGGACGCAGCGGCAACAGACTTGACACCTTCACCCCCTAAGGCGAGGAGAGGTTTTCCCATCACCTCCCAAGACGAAGGGAGGAGTTAACAGGACTAATGGGGGATTTAGATAATGGGGGATTTCAGCTTGTGTTTTGCATGTCTTTGATGTGTGCCTGTATTTAACCAGTGAGCTGGGCAGAATTCTTTCTCTTTGCCTTCTGCCAAGCTCTGCACCAGATGAGACAAGATAGAAGAGTTGTTCATTAAAGACTCTGCTTTTGTGATACAAAACCGCCTCGTCATTTCCAGCTCTTCTACACAGTAAACAAAAGCCACATGACCCATGTGACGTTGGTGCAACCCCTCTACATTTGATCAAAAACTACAGAAACTTTGTTTCTTTAATAATTTAACCTGTTGCACTCCGGGATACCGCGGGCGGTCACGTCTCTGCGTCCTAGTGCATCTCAGTGCGCACTGAAAAAAAAAAGCTGCATTTCCGTTCTTCCAGTACAGACACAGGCGCAAACAGAAAGCCAAAGGAGTGTTTTGATTGGTTTAGATTTGATTGACCTCTCAATCGACTAATAAGAGCCTTAAATTGGGTTTCTGAAACCATGAAGAACCAATGACTGAAAACCTAGCAAGAAGAACCTGCCTACCAACGACCGCGAATACAACGAGCCAATTGAAGCAGAGAAGTTCGACGATTGAAACGCGTGCGTCCCATGCGTAAAATCTGTTTTGTCTAAGCCGCTGGGTGACACACATTGAGACCTGTGTGTAACGGTAGCGTTAGCCACTCCTTTTTTATTACCTCCGCCAAGGAGGTTATGTGATCATCGGCATTGGTTTGTCTGTTTGTTAGCAAGATAACTCAAAAAGTTATGGACGGATTTTCATGAAATTTTCACAGATTGTCAGAAATGGGGTATCCTACAGATGATTACATCCAGAAGAAAACCGCCATTACAAAAAATGCCATTTTCGTCAATAACTACTGAACCACTAATCCTATCATTGTGAATCCAATTGCTAGTCATATGTTTTCATGGTCAAGGAATTGGAAAACATACACACAAACACTGTATGGGGGGAACTGTGGCGCTAAACCGCCATTACGGAAAATGCCATTTTCGTCAATAACTACTGAACCACTAATCCTATCATTGTGAATCCAATTGCTAGTCATATGTTTTCATGGTCAAGCAATCTGAAAACGTACACACAAACACTGTATGGGGGGAACTGTGGCGCTTGGCGGAGGTCTGCGCTCTCCGAGTGCTTTTCTAGTTACTACTGTTCTTATTTGTTTTGAAAAATCGTTCACCAAAACTGCAATCATGGAAGCGGAGATGACCGCTTCGGGTCGGGTGACCAGAACCACGAGTCCGTAACAAGCAGACCAGCTTCATGTTCATCTGACAATGAGGAACAGATGTTCGTCAATGACACTGCTGTTGTGGACAGGTAAGTGTTATAAGCTAAATTATTCTTTATCAATGAAAATAGTAATAAAAATTACTTTTGATCGATCGGTAATTACAACAGTGCGTCATGGCCACATGACGGACCGTTTTTTGTGCGCCGAGCTCCTCTGTAGCGGGGGGGGGGGGGAGTTGTTATCCTCTACATTGCAGATATTTTAGTATAATTTTTATTGCACTGTAGGTTATTTTTTCTTGTAAAAAAAAGGCCACACATTTTTTACGTGGCATACTTCTTTGTGTGTGGGGGGCCTGTTTGTTCATTCATTCATTCATGAATGAATAAACCCCCCCACACACAAACACACACAGCCCTGAGTGTCACCTTTCATTAGAGCCCAAGATGAAACTTCTATATTGAATCATTCAAAAGTTACAGACGTTTTTCCAAACTGTGCCATTTAGCACAATTTGGCACAGTTCAAAAACGCCTGGGAACAACCTGAGAAAAAAGCTGTGTAATATATTCATTTTTTGTGGTATTGCTACAAAATTTTGACCTCAGCTTGATAACACTTGGTTCTACATTTCTGTTGCATTTTCCAGCCAGTATCTGACAGCTGTGTGTTATTTGCAAGCATTTGTATCTAAAAAAACACCCAGGCGAACTTTATTTTCTTCAGATTCAGTACGTTTAGATGACTGTTACTCAGTGGCAGGAGCACTTAGAGAGATTATGACTGTTTTGCCAAAAAATTCAAAGTGTTTTCTTTTCAATGAGACCAACCCCATGAAGATGCTGCAAAGGGTTGAAGAACAGCTTTTGATTTACTTTGGGTATGTTATTTTTAGGCGTTTTTAGGGAAATCGACCAGAGTGCAAGGGGTTAATGACTATAGAAATAGTCCATATTCTGTGAGATATGATTTCCTAATATGGTCATCTCAGCCCACTCACATGCTGACCAGTGCAGCCAATCAGAAGAAAGCTGTTTTAAAGGATGACTTATTTCAGACAAACTGAGCAGCTCAGGTGAATTATTTTGGACTGTGAGTCATGCAAAGCTACTTTGGTGCAGCCCAACAATGAAAACAGAGGAAGTAGTTTTCAAAAATATTTTCTCCTCTCAGTGAAATGAAGGAACCATCAATGATTGTAAATGAGAATGTGCAGTGATTTAGAGTCATAAACTGGATGTTCATTGTCAGCCTAGTGAAGGTAGCCATGGTAACCAAAGTGTAGGATTTAGTTTTTATTCTGTCATTTTGTTCTGTTGCTGCCTGATCTGTTCTGATCTGTTCTGCAGAAACACAGTTCCTCATGTCTTATTTAGTTAAAAATGATTCAGACTCAGATTGGTACCTGGAATTGTACTGATGACAGGTGCTGGGTTCCCAAAGAAAGTGCCGAATCTGCTTCCTAAATAATAGATGCCCATCGTAGCAGAACTGTGCCAGAGGACGGTGTTGCCCAGAGGCAGATTGATGCTGGTGGAGACATAGTTGGTCCCTTTCAGCAGATTCCACCCTGAAATCAAAGCAGAGCCACTTCCATTAACATTGACCTGACTGGTCAGATCCTTGTGGACCACAATCACAGCAGAGTTCTTGGTCTCGGGGATGGAGGTGACAACATAACAGGCACCAAAGTTGGTTTCTGGGATCAGAGGGAGAAGTAAACCTGGTCGGTACAGGATGGCTGTTCCAGAGGCCTCGACCACAGGTGAGTTTGTATCAAGGGGTTCTTTTCTGTGGCTTTCTGACAGAAGGATGAAGGTTTTGGCTTCGACACCTTTGGCCAGTTCTGGAGGAATGAGGAACTTCACCTTCTCATCTTTGGGTGGCGGCAGTACCGTGTACAGAAGGCCAGGGGTGCAATTTTCTTGGATGGCACAAGAGTGACCAAAGAGCACTGCCACAGATGTATCGGCTTTCACTGTTCGAAAATCACTTCCTGTTTCCAGCCAGAGCCGAGTGACCTGTTTGGGCTCCAGTGTGATTACTTTAGTCTGTGTTCCTTCAACAGTCACAGTGTTTTTGTGGTCTCCGTTAACGATGACGAGTCTGAAGGGGCTTTGTTCAGTCACCGTTGTTGGAACTTGGTTGACATGATCCAGGGTTCCGGAGATTATGGGTACCGGTGGGATGGAATATGTTGTTCTAAGTTTTTCAGTAGGTATGACTACAACAGACTGCGTGCTGTTTTCCTGATGACTGATGGTCTGAATGATGATTCTCTTGTTGCTGGTAATTTGGGAGATGATGCCAGAAGTTTCCATATGCTTGAGTTCTGATCTTTGGTCCAGAGTGACATGGTCGCTTCGTCCTGCCTTTGGTGTCTTTGTTTCCATGGTTCCTGTGGGCAGTTTTATCGTGATGTTTGTGTCAGGAAGCAATGCGGTGAACAGGATCATGTTTTCAGGTGAAGGATGGAAGTCAGCGATGTTCTCTGGAAAAACTACCAGGAAGTCCATTCCAGTGTTGTTTTCAGCTGAAGTGGTCAATAATTCTGGAAAATACAAAACTTAAAGAAATTAGAAAATTCCTTTGTCTTTTAGAGATGAAAAACATGCTCTTATCATCCAAACATTCATACATCCTATCGACAGGTGCATCCCAGTAAATTAGAATGGCAATGAAAAGTTGATTTATTTTAATAATTCAGTTCAAAAAATGAAACTCCTATATGAGAAGAGGCTATGTACCACCTTATGTCAAAAAGTGATGGATGGTGACGTTTGACCTCTCCCACCCCTCCATTCCCACGTGACCTTTGACCTTTACAACTTGTGACCTGTACCTGTGCCTTCGACCGTGTGTCAAAGTGATGGATGACGATCTTGACCTTTTCAACTTGCGACCAGCACCTGCACCCGCGACCAGACGTCAAACTGATGAATGATATTTGAAGTTTGTAAACTTTTGATCCAGCCTCAACCAATGAACGGGAAAGGAAGGTTTGACGGCCTGGCCTGATGACCTAGAGGCGCGCCCCTATGTTCAACCAATGAAACTATAGTGTGGCATGTGCAAAAATTGGATCAATAAGTAAATTGAACTAAGAAAAACAGAAAAAAAGCTCATAAGTGCAGGTTAGAGGGCTTCATCTAATCAGCAAGACACCTGCCTCCAGCTTGCTACAGACCGGCCAAGAATTAACCACGAAAAAGAGGATTGTCTGTGCTGCATCCAGACCCCTGTGCCTGCCAGTACCTCCCACAACTAACCCCACCCTCCTAACAATTTAAAAGAAGAGCACTAACAAACTGACACGCACTCTCCTGCCTCTGTATTTTTAACCAAGCTGAGAATAATAATCAGCACTCTGCAATACTCAATACTCTGCAATCAAACTCTCAAAACTCTGCAAAAAGCAATACTCTGGTGAGTAAATGTTTTTCTATTGATGAAAGTATGGTTAATTATGTTTCAATGGTGTGTTAACATTCATATTTCTACCTGCATTATATTTAGGCAATGCTCCAACTTATTTTCCTTTTTCAGAATACTCAGATGTGAACAGTCAGTAGGGTTTACACTTTAATATGATTTATCAGACATATCTGACCAGTTTTTATGTTCTAAATCTATATTATTTTTCTTTCTAGTTAATATCGAAGGGGGAAGATTTGATCATTGTGGGTTACAGATCTCGGTAAATTTTATTTTTTTAATTTACAATTACAACATAACTTAGCATGATATGACTTTAGCCTTTTCACGCCACTATACAGATCTAAACGAGCTGTTCAACGTGTTGACCCCACCGGGTGAGCAGTCCACATGGGGATTGGAAGACCTGGCTGTTCAACTGAATCAGCATATGGGCGATGCTGTTGGCATCACTGCTTGGAACAGTACCGCACCGATTGACACTTCTAACGGAGAGAGAGGTAAGCACTGGGCAGCCACACCTCGGACACAGTCCAAGGACGGATAATTTTTTCACACATAAGGAGTTGTACAGAACTCATACAAAGATATAGAGTGATATAATCAAGTCAGTGGCAGTAATGCACCTGTAAGCTGGTTGCCAACCGCCAATCAAATCTAAAAGAAAAAGAAGAAGAAAAACAACACCACCACCAACAGCAGAGGGAGCAGTACCACCCCCAGCGGTACCACCAGCAGCACCTCTAATGGTAATTGAATATAAATTTCAAACTAAAACACATTTGCATGTTTTTTCTTCATACTAATTCAATATTTGCATCCCCCCACACACACACAGGCACACACTGGCCATACAACTGTAGAGAAGGAGGAGGAAGAGGGGGAGAACAAATACACAGAAGAAAACATCGGCATCCAGGACACCAAGGCGTTCTGTCTCTGCATCGTCAAACTTCAAGGAGATGCGCTATATATGCGTTGAGCTTTACAGGTTATTAATCGTTATTGACAAGATGTCCAGGTTATTAGACTTTATTACCGAGTCATTGTTATCGTTATCGGCTTCCATCGGTCTATGATGACCATGGAAGAGAATCCTAGATGTCTACTCTGCTGGAACAGCACTGCCTGTGGCTGAACAGGCCGATGCGTGGATGGCAGTCCCTGTCACACAGGTCGCACTTGTAGATGGTCTCTGTGCTGCTGGGTCTGTGGTGGTTCTTCCTGCGGGTCCTTTTTTCATCTGCTGCACCAGTCAGTTTCTCTTCACCCGCCTTGAGCTGTCTGGTCAGGGTGCCTCTCCATTTGGAGCGGTCCGTTGCGAGGTCCTCCCAGCGCTCTGTGTTGATGTCCAGGGCCTTCATATCTCTCGTGCAGACGTCTCTGAAGCGCAGCTGTGGGCGGCCAACGTCTCTCCTGCCAGTCGCCAGTTCTCTGTAGAGGACGTCTTTGGGGATTCTGCCATCCTCCATACAGTGAATGTGGCCTAGCCAGCAGAGCCTGCGCTGCCTGAGTAGAGTGAATGTGGAGGGAAGGCCGGCGCGGGACAGGACTTCTGTGTTGGGCACTTTGTCCTGCCAGGATATGTTCAGGATGCGGCGAATGCAGCGCAAGTGGAAGGAATTCAGTCTCTTTTCCTGCCGGGCGTATGTTGTGCACGTCTCACTCCCATAGAGCAGTGTGCTGATGATGCAGGCGTTGTACGCTGTCATCTTCGTCTTGACAGAGAGTTTGGGATTCTCCCACACTCGTGTGGTGAGGCGAGCGAGTGTGGAGGTTGATTTTCCAATCAACCTCCAATGCTTGTCCCCTGGAAACTGGGGACAAGCATTTTTTGCTAGACTTGGGGGGGCGTCGGGAGAAAATATGCATAGACAGACTTAAGCCCACCTTTGTAGTGGCGGACGAGCAAGTGCTGCTGGCCCGGGCCCCTCGGCGTGGAAGACCCCCACTGAGAGCTCCCCAGGCAAATGATTCACCAGGACAGCCACACGGGCAAAGTGGTTTTCCTCCCCCACTCGCCATGGCCCACCTGCAGTCAGACACACGTCCGGCAGCCCCCCACCGGCACAGAGACCCCCGTTACAGCAGATATGGGAGGAGACTGAAGCCCAAAAGACATTGTGACTGAAACTCTGTCTGGGGGGGGGGGGGTAGCAGACACAAAATGCATATTGTAGACTTGTAGAGGCTTGGTTGAGTCAGACAGCGTCTCAGTCAGGAAGCAGAGAGTAAACAGTAGACGGGGGGTTTAAGGGTGAATGTATTGTGATGTGGAATGTCACGCATGTGAGATGAGCGGTGGGGATATAAAGCAGAACCATGCTTGAATGCTTTCATGCTTTTCTATGTATGAATGATGAGAGAGTGTTAATAAATTTCGTCTGTTCCTAAACCGGCCTCATCATTTCCCACACTCTCCACACTGGAGACAGACATGATTTATCAGACATATCTGACCAGATTTTATGTTCTAAACCTCTATTATTTTTCTTTCTAGTTAAAATCGAAGGGGGAAGCATCTCATAATTGATGGGGGATCATAGTGGGTTACAGAACTCGGTAAATTTTATTTTTTTAATTTACAATTACAATATAACTTAGCATGATATGACTTTATCCTTTTCACGCCACTATACAGATCTAAACGAGCTGTTCAACGTGTTGACCCCACCGGGTGAGCAGTCCACATGGGGATTGGAAGACCTGGCTGTTCAACGGAATCAGCATACGGGCGATGCTGTTGGCGTCACTGCTTGGAACAGTACCGCACTAACTGACACTTCTAACGGAGAGAGAGGTAAGCACTTGGCAGCCACACCTCGGACACAGTCCAAGGACGGATAATTTTTTCACACATAAGGAGTTGTGCAGAACTCATTATACAAAGATATACATAGAGTGATATAATCAAGTCAGTGGCGGTAATGCACCTGTAAGCTGGTTGCCAACCGCCAATCAAATCTAAAAGAAAAAGAAGAAGAAAAACAACACCACCACCAACAGCAGAGGGAGCAGTACCACCCCCAGCGGTACCACTAGCAGCACCTCTAATGGTAATTGAATATAAATTTCAAACTAAAACACATTTGCATGTTTTTTCTTCATACTAATTCAATATTTCCCCCCCCCACACACACACACACACACAGGCACACACTGGCCATACAACTGTGGAGAAGGAGGAGGAAGAGGGGGAGAACGAATACGCAGAAGAGAACATCGGCATCCAGGACACCAAGGCGTTCTCTCTCTGCATCGTCAAACTTCGAGGAGATGCGCTACATATGCGTTGAGCTTTACAGGTTATTAATCGTTATTAACAAGATGTCCAGGTTATTAGACTTTATTACCGAGTCATTGTACACGTCAGCCAAAAACATGTCTTAATTTGATGAAATGATTTTTTTTTTTTGCATTTGTGGCATACAGAAAATGTGGTAAATGATGAATTGTTTTATACACCATCCTGAAAAACGTGACAGTTGTTTAATCAAAGTGTGATGTCTTTTCTGTTTTGTTTTGTTTTTTTTGTTTTTGTTTTTTTTTTAAATGGGTGAAATTAATGATTTGGGTTCATCAGCTTTAAATGTTTTTGATTTGATAGATGCTGGATGCATGGCTTTGAATAATGACGATACTGAACAAAATCAGGTTCCAGACGTGGTAGATGCATCACCCCAGGCTTTAGACAGAAACATTGTACCCTTCTCATAATGCAGATTTACACCATGGAGGTCGTTTGGTCAGTACTGAAACTTCTTCCCCTGCAACACAGTAGCATCAGCAAGAGGAAAATGGTAATACATCCTTGACCTCTGCAGAGCAGCGAGAGGGTGAAAACAATGCTTGGCAAATTATGACATGTGCTTAAATGACACAGAAATAAGACAGATTTTAAATGTACCGCACTCTGATGGGGATGTTGCTGATTACGCTAAGTTTTATGGTAATGTAATGGGTAGCCTCCACAATATGATTGATGAGAACTTATCATATGCAAAATGCGGGGATGTGGTCCACATTGAATTAAGACATCAGAGTCTACAACATAACATATCACACATCATTGATGTAGGCATCCAAATTGATCTCTCAGGATTTCAAGAACTTTTGGATCACCTTGTCCAGTCCAATTACTCTGTCATGACTGACAGCACATAAGAACTTGTACAGATTATCCACATTCCCAGCGGTAGCGGGAAAAGACGCTTACTAGAAAAAACATTGGAATGTGAAATCTTGAAAAAGAAGGCTCATTTTAAACACATAGTACAAAACCCTGAAAATCAGCTGTGTTTTGCCATTAATGTAGCCCACCTACTGCATCCTGAAATGAGTGGCTCTGAAGCTTACAAATGTGGTAAGGAAATTCAGAATGCAACAGGTTTGTGAGACAAAACCGCTGTGACTTTTACTGACATCTCAAAATTTGAACAACATTTGAACTGTAAAATTGTAGTTTTTTTTCAGAACTGATAGGTAAAGGACACTCAGCAAATTCCAAACTGGTTTCCAAAACACATCAGAAACTTTGTTTTTATTCCCTCCTAAACAATCACTATTACGTTATCAAAAACATAGTAGGTTTTCTGGCGTGAAAAATATATGCATGCGTTGTTTCACTACGTACGATCACCCACTAAGCGATAGATGTGAGAAGTTTTGTAACGTGTCTTGATCCTGACAGTAATCAGTCAGATTCCAAACTGTGTACTGATTGCAACAGAACCTGTTGTTCACACCCCTGTCTGACAGCGCATGAAAACCCTGAATGGAGACAGCAAGCTAAACTAAACGCCAGTCAGTGTGACATGGTTAAAAAGTGTTTAAAATGCCGGCAGTTGTACTGCATCCCACTAGCTACAACTGCAAAACCGCATATCTGTCACATGCCTATTCACAAATGTAAAATATTTTTTTTTATTTGATTTTTGATTTTGTATACTTTATTGATCCCCAGAGGGGAAATTGAGGGCACCCACCTGGATGGATGAAGCAGCCACGGTACGGCGCTATCCCTTAACCATTCACACACACATTCACACCGAGGGCCACTTTAGAGTCTCCAGTTAACCTAACCTGCATGTTTTTTGGCCTGTGGGAGGAAACTGGAGAAATCCCGGAGTAAACCCACGCAGACATGGGGAGAACATGCAGACTCCACACAGATCAGTATTGGTCAGGGGCTGGGATCGAACCAGGGATCCCATGGCCAAGGGTGAGTTGCTGTGCTGCCGCAGTGCTAACCACTGTGCCACCGCACTGCCCAATATATAAAATATGTGGAGAACAGCTACAGAATGGACGAACACATGTGTTACATGCAACCTTTAAAAGGTTCAGGTTCAGGTTCAGGTTACTTTATTTGTACCCATAGGTAGATTTGTTTTGCAGTCAGGTGTCATCCATATTTACAAACCACAATTACATTCAACATGAACACAAACACAGGCACACATGAAGCTGACTATAAACACGATAAAAGTACTCAAAGGCTCCACCAATCAGGACATAGGACAAAGAGATAAGAGAAAAAACAAAGAGATAAGATAAGATAAGACAAGATAAGATAAGCCTTTATTAGTCCCACAATGGGGAAATTCCAGGATTGCAACAGCACAGGGATAGCAACACTCAGAGCAACAATCAAGAAGACAAGGAAAACAAGAGCAGCGAATATACATATGTACACATAAATATATAAATATATATACAGAGTGCGGAGCATTGTAGCTAGATGGAATAAACAGCATAACCGTCTACTTAGTTATCCTACATAGTATGAATATGTACCCATACATATTGTCACCCTCTGTAGTGACTGCTATTGTCCTAGTTGTATGCTGGAAGGGACCATTTGTGTAAGTCTGTCGCGTCTTTTGCATTCAATACTATTAGGTCGTCACGTTTTTTTTGCTATCTCTGCGAGCAGCCCTGTTTAGGTTATACAGTCTGACAGCCGTAGGTAGGAGGGACCTGTGAAACCACTCGGTTGCGCACCTAGGATGATGTAGTCTACTGCTAAATGAGCTCCTCAGTGCATTCAATATGTCCTGCATAGGGTGGGACTCGGACTCCAGCAGAGATGACAGTTTAGCCACCGTCCTTCTCTCTCCTATCTCCTCCACTGGGTCAAGGCGTTGCCCCAGGACAGAGCTAGCTTTCTTGATCAGTTTGTTCAGTCTCTTCCTATTGGCTGCTGTAATGCCACTGCCCCAGCAGACCACTCCAAAAGTGATGGCTGATGCCACCACCGTGTCATAGAATGTCTTCAGCAGCGCCCCTTGTACACCAAAAGACCTGAGCCTCCTCAGTAGGAACAGCCTGCGCTGTCCCTTCTTGTAGAGTACGTCGGTATTGTGTGACCAGTCTAGTTTATTGTTCAGATGAACACCAAGGTACTTGTAGGATGTCACCATCTCAATGTCTGTTCCCTGTATATTTGCTGGTGCTGTGAGGGGTTGTCCTTGCCTGCAGCAGTCCACCACCAGCTCCTTAGTTTTCCTCGCGTTGATCTGGAGGCAGTTCCGATGGCACCAGTCCACGAAGTCCTCTGTACTCATAAGTCCTCTGTACTCAGCTTCATCTCCGTTGGAGATGAGGCCGACGATCGCAGAGTCGTCAGAGAACTTCTGTAGGTGGCAGTGTGTTGTGTTGTGTGAGAAGTCCGCAGTATAAAGGGTGAACAGGAAGGGAGCCAAAAAACGTTCCCTGGGGGGCCCCCGTACTACCAATGATTGTGTCGGACACACAATCTCGGGTTCTCACAAACTGTGTCTGGTTAGTGAGGTAGTCCAGGATCCATGATGACAGGTGCTGGTCCACCCCTGCGCACAGCAGCTTGTCCTTCAGGATCATCGGTTGGATGGTGTTGAAAGCACTGGAGAAGTCAAAGAACATGATTCTCACCACATTCCCGGGCTTCTCCAGGTGGAACAGAGAACGGTGAAGGAGGAAGATCACTGCATCCTCCACCCCAATGCCATGCTGGTAGGCAAACTGGAGTGGATCCATCGCTGGTCCCACCAGGGGGCAGAGGTGAGCAAGGAGCAGTCTCTCCAGGGTCTTCATCATGTGAGACATCAGGGCCACTGGTCTGTAGCTGTTCAGATCTTTGGGGTGGGAAGTCTTTGGTACAGGTACCACACAAGATGTTTTCCACAACTGTGGTACCCTCCCCAGCTTCAGGCTCAGATTGAAGATGTGCTCCACAATCCCACACGGCTGGTCTGCACAGGACTTGAGGAGCTTTGCGCTGATGCCGTTTGGTCCTGAGGCCTTCCTCGCCTTGATCTTCCTCAGCTCCGTCCTCACCTGGGTCTTAGTGAGGGTCAGGTTGGGGGGCTGTGTGCTAGGAGTGGGGGGGTGTTGGTGGAGTGGGGTGTGGACAGCAGGTCTCGATGACTTTAGAGGCAGCAGTGGTTGTTGTGCAGTCGGGGGGGGGGGGGATTGGTCAAACCTATTAAAAAACAGGTTCAGATTGTTCGCCCACTCCCTGCCCCCCGTGGCCTGAGGGGAGGTATTCTGGAGCCCAGAGATAGTTTTAAGGTTTCTCCAGACGCCGCTGATGTCGCTCTGTTGCAGCTTGTCCTCCATCTTCTTCCTAAAGCTGTCCTTGCCTTCTCTGATCTTCCTCCTCAGCTCCCTCTGTACGGACTTCAGCATCTCCCTGTTCCCCAACCTGAAGATCCTCTTCTTCTCTCTCAGAAGTGTTTTTATCTCAGGGTTGATCCAGGGTTTGCTGTTCGAGCAACAGCATATGGTCTTGGTGGGTACGGTGTTGTCCACACAGAAGCCGATGTAGTCCGTGATGGTGTGAGTGAGGCCATCGATGTCTTCACCATGTGGATCGCAGAGCTGCTCCCAGGCAGTGATTTCAAAACAGTCCTTTAGCGCGTCCATTGCCTCCTCAGACCATAACTTCACCGTGCGCATGACCGGAGGTTGTCTTTGTACTAGGGATTTGTACACTGGCAGGTGATGAACCAAGTTGTGATCCGATCTCCTGAGTGGGGGGAGTGGTGATGAGGTGTACGCCTCATTAGTATTTGCATAAAATAAGCCCAGTGTTTTATTGTCTCTAGTGTGGCATGTGACATACTGGGTGAGCTTGGGTAGAATGGGGGACAGTGAAATATGGTTGAAATGACCTGAGATGAGGAGAAAAGCATCTGGGTGTTCTGTCTGCAGCCTGCCAGTTACTGAGTGGATGACGTCACACGCTGTCCCAGTGTTAGCCGTCGGATTTGCATAAATAACAATGCAGATCACGTATGAGTATTCCCTCGGGAGATATGTAGGCCGCATGCTAACAGCTAGCAACTCGATGTCTTTGCTACAGTGCTGTTCCTTAACTGTGATATGTTCCGGTCTGCACCAGTTGTTATTGACATACATTATCACTCCGCCCCTTGTCTTCCTACTGTCTGGTGTCCGGTCTGCCCGTATTGCGTGGAAACCCTCCAGTTCGATGTTAGCATCTGTTGCTAGTTCTGTTAGCCACGTCTCGGTAAACAACATCAAACTACTCTCTCTGAAGACGCTCTCGTAGCGGGAGATAGCTGCTAGCTCATCAGTCTTATTGAGTAGCGATCGAACATTCCCCATAATGACGTATGGGAGGACAGGTCTGTACCTTATATTCCTCGCCCGCCGTCTTACTCCAGCTTGACATCCACGCTGTTTCCATCTTATTTCTCCCAGTATGTCGAGTTTTTGCATTAGCATCTTGGGCCGGTTAAGTGCTAACAGCTGGTCTCCATTGTACTGCCTCCTGCAAGAAACAGTGGCTCCGTCCGCTGGCTCAGGAGACATTTGGGCAATCTACGTGTCTGTGATGGATAAAGGTGTCGCCGAATCAGAGAGATTAGCAGGAGAGCCAGATAGTAAATAGAAATAGGAAGAAATTCATCCGCTGTTGCAAAAAAGCAGCCTACTCGTGTGGCGCCGGAAGTAGAAGTAGATAAGAGAGAAGGGTCATATTAAAAAGTTAAAAACTAGTCAAAGAGATTAAAAACTCAAAAAAGTCTAAAACCCAATAAAAGAAGGTGATGATAAGCATAATTCAAAAATATTTTTTTTTATGATTATGAGACATTCACTAACAGTGAGGGTGTGCATATTTCATTTTTTGTCAGTACAAAATCACTTCAGGGTGAGACGTGGACCGCTGAAGGCGTTAATTGTGCTAAGGATTTTATCACACATTTCAGACGCCCCAAATATTCCAATGCTATTTTTATAGCACACAACAGTAAAGGATTTGACAGTTACCTCATACTCTGAGAGGTGATAGAATTAGGTCTTAAATGTTCTATCGTTATGAATGGGAGCAAAGTCATTTGCATGCAAGACCCAGACTATGAGCTAAAGCTCATTGATTCATGTTGCTTTCTCCCCATGGCTTTGTCCACTATACCTAGAGCATTAGGCTTTGATGAAAAAACAAAAGGATTTTTTTCCTTATTTCTTTGCCTGCTACAAAAATCTAAATTATGTCAGTCCATACCTGCCTCCTGAGCAATACGGAGTTCATCAAATGAAGGAAAAACAGAGGCAGGAATTTTAAAAATGTTATAGATCTGTCTGTGATGGTATATTTGACTTTCACAGACAGGCTAAACTCTACTGTGAAAATGATACTGACATTTTGATGACAACCTGCTCAAAGTTTAGAACCAAATTCATTCAAGAGACGATGATTGATCCTTTCAGTACATAAGAAAAGATAAGATAAGATAAGATACATGTGTAATGACAATAAAGTTGAATCTCATCTCATCTCATAAGATAAGATAAGATAAGATAAGCCTTTATTAGTCCCACAACGGGGAAATTCCAGGATTGCAACAGCACAGGGATAGCAACACTCAGAGTAACAATCAGAAGGCAAGAAAAAAAAAAAAAAAGCAAGCAAGCAAGAGCAGCTAATATACATATGTACATATTACTATAAATATATATATATATATATATATATATATATATATATATATATATATATATACATACTGTATATATATATATATATATATATACACAGACACACAGTGTAGAGCATTGTAGCTGGATGGGATAAATATATATATGAGTATATAAACACACAGTACGGAGCATTGCAGCTAGATGGAATAATATGTAGATATATAAACACACAGTGCGGAGCAATGTAGCTAGATGGAATGAATATATAGATATATAAATATAAACATAAACACACCCAGTGCGGAGCATTGTAGCTAGATGGAATAAATATGTAAATGTATAAACACACACAGTGCAGAGCATTGTTGCTAGATGGGATGAAACAGCACAACCGTCTACTTAGTTATCCTACATGGTATGATTATGTGCCCATACATATTCTCACCCTCCGTAGCTACCGGTATTTTCCTAGTTGTATGCCGGAGGGGACCATTGTGTAAGTCTATTGCATCTTTTGCATTCAAAAAAACTATTAGGTTGTTACGTCTTTTTGCTATCTCTGCGAGCAGCCCTGCTTAGGTTGTACAGTCTGACAGCCGTTGGTAGGAAGGACCTGCGAAACCTCTCGGTTGTGCACCTGGGATGACGTAGTCTGCTGCTAAATGAGCTCCTCAGTGCATTCAGTATGTCCTGCATAGAGTGGAACTCGGACTCCAGCAGAGATGACAGATTAGCCACCGTCCTTCTTTCTCCTATCTCCTCCACCGGATCAAGGCGCTGCCCCAGGACGGAGCTAGCTTTCTTGATCAGTTTGTCAGGCTCTTCCTATCAGCTGCAGTAATGCCACTGCCCCAGCAGACCACTACAAAAGTGATGGCTGATGCCACCACCGTGTCATAGAATGTCTTCAGCAGCGCCCCTTGTACACCAAAAGACCTGAGTCTCCTCAGTAGGAACAGCCTGCGCTGTCCCTTCTTGTAGAGTTCGTCAGTATTGTGTGACCAGTCTAGTTTATTGTTCAGATGAACACCCAGGTACTTGTAGGATGTCACCATCTCAATGTCTGTTCCCTGTATATTTACTGGTGCTGTGAGGGGTTGTCCTTGCCTGCGGCAGTCCACCACCAGCTCCTTAGTTTTGCTCGCGTTGATCTGGAGGCAGTTCTGATGGCACCAGTCCACGAAGTCCTGGATAAGCTCTCTGTACTCAGCTTCATCTCCATTGGAGATGAGGCCAACGATCGCAGAGTCATCAGAGAACTTCTGTAGATGGCAGTGTGTTGTGTTGTGTGAGAAGTCCGCAGTATAAAGAGTGAACAGGAAGGGAGCCAACACCGTTCCCTGGGTGGCCCCCGTGCTACTGATGATCGTGTTGGACACACAGTCCCGGGTTCTCACAAACTGAGGCTGGTTCGTGAGGTAGTCCAGGATCCATGATGACAGGTGCTGGTCCACCCCTGCGCGCAGCAGCTTGTCCTTCAGGATCATCGGTTGGATGGTGTTGAAAGCACTGGAGAAGTCAAAGAACATGATCCTCACCACATTCCCGGACTTCTCCAGGTGGGACAGAGAACGGTGAAGGAGGAAGATCACCGCATCCTCCACCCCAATGCCATGCTGGTAGGCGAACTGGAGTGGATCCATCACTGGTTCCACCAGGGGGCGGAGGTGAGCAAGGAGCAGTCTCTCCAGGGTCTTCATCAAGTGGGACGTCAAGGCCACCGGTCTGTAGCTGTTCAGGTCTTTGGGGTGGGAAGTTTTTGGTACAGGTACCACACAAGATGTTTTTCACAGCTGTGGTACCCTCCCCAGCTTCAGGCTCAGGTTGAAGATGTACGTCACAATCCCACACAGCTGGTCTGCACAGGACTTGAGGAGCTTTGCGCTGATGCCGTCCGGTCCCGACGCCTTCCTTGCCTTGATCTTCCTCAGCTCCGTCCTCACCTGGGTCCTGGTCAGGGTCAGGATGGGGGGCTGTGTGTTGGGAGTGGGGGGGTGTTGGTGAAGTGGGGAGTGGGCAGCAGGACTTGATGTCTTTACAGGCAGCAGTGGTTGTTGTGCAGTCAGGGGGGAGGGCGGTT
This sequence comes from Pholidichthys leucotaenia, assembly GCA_020510985.1. NCBI lineage: Eukaryota > Metazoa > Chordata > Actinopteri > Cichliformes > Pholidichthyidae > Pholidichthys > Pholidichthys leucotaenia. The sequence continues at coordinate 449,689,213 of CM035837.1, read as the reverse complement.
GGTCAAACCTATTGAAAAACAAATTCAGATTGTTCGCCCACTCCCTGCCCCCCGTGGCCTGGGGGGAGGTATTCTGGAACCCAGAGATGGTTTTGAGGTTTCTCCAGACCCAGCTGATGTCGCTCTGTTGCAGCTTGTCCTCCATCTTCCTCCTGAATCTGTCCTTGCCTTCTCTGATCTTTCTCCTCAGCTCCCTCTGTACGGACTTCAGCATCTCCCTGTTCCCCGACCTGAAGATCCTCTTCTTCTCTCTCAGAAGTGTTTTAATCTCAGGGTTGATCCAGGGTTTGTTGTTTGAGCAACACCATATGGTCTTGGTGGGAACAGATTTGTCTGCACAGAAGCCGAGGTAGCCCGTGAAGGTGTGAATGAGGCCATCGATGTCCTCACCATGTGGATCGCAGAGGTGCTTCCAGGCGGTGGCTTCAAAACAGCCCTTTAGAGTGTCCATTGCCTCCTCAGCCTATAACATCACTGTGCGCATGGCCGGGGGTTGTCTGTGCACTAGGGGTTTGTACACCGGCCGGAGATGAACCAAGTTGTGATCCGATCTCCCGAGTTGGGGGAGTTGTGATGAGGTGTACGCCTCCTTAGTGTTTGCGTAGAATAAGTCCAGTGTTTTATTGTCTCTAGTGTGGCATGTGACATACTGGGTAAACGTGGGTAGAACGGGAGACAATGAAACATGGTTGAAATCGCCTGAGATGAGGAGAAGAGCATCTGGGTGTTCTGTCTGCAGCCTGCTGGTTACTGAATGGATGACGTCATGCGCTGTCCCAGCGTTCGCCGTCGGATTTGCATAAACAACAATGCAGATCACGTGTGAATGTTCTCTCGGGAGATATGTAGGCCGCATGCTAACAGCTAGCAACTCAATGTCTTTGCTGCAGTGACGTTGTTTAACAGTGATATGTCCCGGGCTGCACCAGTTGTTGTTAACATACATTATCACTCCACCGCCCCTTGCTTTGCCACTGTCTGGTGTTCGGTCTGCCCGTATCATGTGGAAACCCTCCAGCTCATTGTTGGCATCTGCTGCTAGTTCAGTTAGCCACGTCTCAGTAAACAAAAGGAGAGAGCATTCCCGGTATGTGCTATCGTAACGGTAGATAGCCGCTAGCTCATCTACCTTTCCCAGTATAGAGCGTACATTCCCCATAATAACGGATGGGAAGGTGGGTCTGTACCTTATACTCCTTGTCCGCTGTCTAACACCAGCCCGACAACCACGTCGTTTTCGCCTTATTTCTCTCGGTACGTCGAGTTTTTTCGTCAGCACCGAGTGGCAATTAAGTGCAAGCAGCTGTTCCCGCTGTACCGTCTCCTGCTGTTAACAGTGGCTCCGTCCGCCGGCTCGGGAGGCATTTTGGGGCGATCTGTGTGTCCGTGATGTATAAAGTGTGTAAAGAAGAAAGAAAAAAACTCAGAATTGAGCCGCTGTTGCAAAAGGCAGCCGACTCGTGTGGCGCCGGAAGTTTTTTTTTTTGTTTTTTTTATCACATGCATGAAAAAAAAATCACATGCATGCTTCCTTCGGCCTGTCACAAAGTGTTTCTCACAAATTTCCTCCCGCCTAACACGCTGGCTATACTTTAACCCAACGATTACAGACGTCACTTTAAATCTTATTCCAGCGAGGGTATTCAATGGCTGGAATACGTCATCCATCCATCTTCTACCGCTTTTCCGGAGGTCCGGGTCGCGGAGACAGCAGTTCAAGCAGAAAAGCCCAGACTTCCCTCTCCCCAGCCACCTGCTCCAGCTCTTCAGAGAGGATACCAAGGCATTCCCAGACCAGCTGGGATACATACAGTAGTCTCTCCATCGAGTCCTGGGTCTGCCCCATGGTCTCCTCCCAGTGGGACATGCCCAAAACACCTCAAATGGGAGGCGTCCAGGAGGCATCCTAATCAGATGCCCATACCACCTCAACTGGCTCCTTTCAATGTGGAGGAGCAGCGGTTCTACTCTGAGCCTCTCCCGGATGACCGAGCTCCTCATCCTGTCTCTAAGGATGAATCCAGCAATCCTACGGAGAAAGCTCCTTTCAGCCGCTTGTATCCATGATCTCGTTCTTTTGGTCGTTACCCAAAGCTCATGACCATAGGGGAGAGTAGGAACGTAGATTGACTGGTAAATCGACAGCTTTGCCTTAGAGCTTAGCTCCCTCTTCGCCACAACAGACCGGTACAACGTCTGCATCACTGCAAATGCTGCTCCAATCCGTCTGTTAATCTCTCACTCCAATCTCCCCTCACTCATGAATAAGACCCCAAGATACTTAAACTCCTCCACTTGGGGCAGGAGCCTGTCCCCAACCCGGAGAGAACAATCCACTTTTTTTCAGCTGAGGACCATGGATTCGGACTTGGAGGTGCTGATTCTCATCCCAGCCGCTTCACACTCAGCGGCAAACCATCGCAGCAAGAACTGTAGGTCATTGCTGGATGAAGCCAGCAGGACAACATCATCTGCAAACAACAGAGATGAAATCCTGTGGTCACCAAGCATGACACCCTCCGTTCCTTGGCTGCTCCTAGAAATCCTGTTCATGCTTGGTGACCACAGGATTTCATCTCTGTTGTTTGCAGATGATGTTGTCCTGCCGGCTTCATCCAGCAATGAAGCCGGCAATGAAGCCATCCTGGCTGTGGCTGTCCGATGTGCCACAGCCAGGACGAAAACCACATTGCTCCTCCTGAATCCGAGGTTCGACCAACAGCCAGGCTCTCCTCTCCAGTACCCTGGCATAGATCTTTCCAGGGAGGCTGAGGAGTGTGATCCCTCTAAAGTTGGAGCACACCCTCCGGTCCCCTTTTTTGAAGAGAGGAACCACCACCCCGGTTTGCCATGCCAAAGGCACTGCCCCCGACCTCCACGCAATGTTGCAGAGGCATGTCAACTATGACAGCCCTACAACATCCAGGGCCTTGAGGTACTCAGGGTGAATCTCGTCCACCCCCGGGGCCCGGCCACCAAAGAGATTTTTAACCGCCTTGGTGACCTCAGCCCCTGTGATAGGCGAGTTGTCCCCCTCATCCACAAGCCCTGCTTCCTCTGTGGAAGGCGTATCAATGGGATTGAGGAGATCCTCAAAGTATTCCTTACACGGCCCTACGATATCCCCAGTCGAAGTCAACAGCGCCCCATCTGCACCGTACACAGTGTGGACAGGGAGCTGCTTCCCCCTCCTGAGCCGCCAGACAGTTTGCCAGTATCTCTTCAAGGCCGACCGAAAGTCTTGTTCCATGGCCTCACCGAACTTCTCCCATACCCGAGTTTTTGCTTCAGCAACCACCCGAGCTGCACTCCGCTTGGCCTGCCGGTACACCTCAGCTACTTCAGGAGCCCCACAAGCCAACCAAGCTTGATAGGACTCCTTCTTCAGCTTAATGGACCACTCACTTCACCACTGGTGTCCACCACTTGGTTCAGGGGTTGCCACCACGAGATGCACCAACGACTTTGAAGCCACAGCTCTGGGCCGCCGCTTCAACAATAGAGGTGGAGAACATGGCCCATTCAGACTCCATGTCTTCAGACTCCCTCGGAATGTGGCTGAAGTTCTTCCAGAGGTGGAAGTTGAAGACCTCCCGGACAGGGGCCTCAGCCAGACGTTCCCAGCACACCCTCACTATACGTTTGGATCTACCGAGTCTGAATGGCATCCTCCCCTGCCATCAGATCCAACTCACCACCAGGTCGTGATCAGTTGATAACTCTGCACCTCTCTTTACCCGAGTGTCCAAGACATACGGTCGCAGGTCTGATGACACGATAACAAAATTGATCATCGACCTGCAACCTAGGGTGTCCTGGTGCCAGGTGCACATATTGACACCCTTGTGTTTGAACATGATGTTCGTTATGGACAAACTGTGGTTAGCACAGAAGTCTAATAACTGAACACCACTCGTGTTCAGATCGGGCAGGCCGTTCCTCCCAATCACCCCCTTTCAGGTTTCACTGTCGTTGCCCATGTGCGCATTGAAGTCCCCCAGTAGGACAATGGAGTCTCCAAGAGGAGCACCCTCCAACACCCCAGTCAGAGACTCCAAAAAAGGTGGGTACTCTGAAACATCATTTGTGCCTATATCATTTGTTGCATAGGCACAAATGATGGTCAGGACCCGTTTCCCAACCCAAAGGTGCAGGGAAACAACCCTTTCGTCCACCGAGGAAAACTCCAATATAGAGGCAGCAAGGTGGGGGGATACAACAATGCCCATCCCTGCTCGTCGCCTCTCGCCCGGGGCAACTCCAGAGTAGGCCAAGCTCCAGCCCCTCTCCAGGAGACTGGTTCTGGAACCGGAGCTGTGTGTTGAGGTGAGGCTGACTACATCTAGCCGGTATCTCTCAACCTCATGCACCAGCTCAGGCTCCTTCCCCACCAGAGAGGTGACATTCCACGGAACCAAAAGCCAGTTTAGGAAGCTTGGGATCAGTCCTTCAAGGTCTCCGCCTTTGACCGCCACCTGATCCACATAGCACCAGACCCCCATGATCCCTCCTGCAGGTGGTGAGCCCACTGGAGGGCGGACCCATGTAACTCCTTTGGGCTGAGCCCAGCCGGGTCCCATGGGCAGAAACCCGACCACCAGACGCTAGCCATCGAGCCCCTCCCCCAGGCCTGACTCCAGGGTGGGGCCCCGGTAACCCCATACCAGGCGGGGTACACTGAATCCTTGTTGTAGTATTTATCATGAGAGTATGTTGGATCGTTCTTAGTCATTTGTCTTGGGGGACCCTACCAGAGGCAAATTGCCCCGGACAAGATAGCTCCTGGGATCACTGGGGCACACAAACCCCCCACCACGATAAGGTGATGATCCACGAGGGGATTTGGTGATATTCAAAATTATTTTGGGATCATCAGAGTTATTGTTTACTCTTCCAGGGGATTGTTTTTTCCTGTTCTGCCCTATAAAACATCTTCCGAAAAGTTAGTGTTTACTCTCTGTGCAACTTGTGCTTAGCTCAATTTTCAAACAGGGTTGTGCGAGCATGATGACCAACAACACACACTGACAGGTATGTGGGTGACAGTTGAGATGAATCAAGCCATTCAGAAGGGGTATCACCTTGGAAAAGTCACTAAAATCTGGCATTTTAACAGAAACTATTTTTGTTGACTACATGCACACTTTTCTTAAAGGAAAGCAGGAATCATCTGGGTACCCACCAGAAACTGTTGACGAGGACAGCAGAGCCAAATATATCAGGGAATATCATGAAAAACAAGGTATTTTGCGGATGCTTCTAAAATTATTCGAAATCCGGCAAAAGACAAATCGGAAAGACCTGCTTGAATGTCTTGTGGGGAAAGTTTGCTCAAAGAAGCAATCTGACTAAAACTGAACTAATTACAGACGCAGAGGAGTTTTTTAAGTACATGTTTAGTGACACATACAAAGTCAAGTACTTTGCCTTCCTGAATGACAAGGTCACCATGATTCAGTGGTGTTTTGGTGACGAGTGTATGGTTCTTCCATCCAAAACAAGCAATGTGTTCATTGCTTCCTTCACAACAGCATACAGCCATCTGGTTTTGTATGGGTACCTGGATCAGCTGCAAGACAGGGTGCTGTATTATGACACTGACAGCATAATCTATGTCAGTCGCAATGGAGAGAGCAAACTGTGGTGATTCGCTCTGCCTGCCTGTTGCCTTATCCTCCACAGCTGCGCACACACCTGTCCTGATCTCCTCATCAGCCTGACTATTTAAGCTGTGCTGCCCTCGGGTCTGCATGGAGTCGTCTTACTCCCTGGTCTGATGAGACCTCAGCACTACTTCGTCACTCTCCTGAGAAATCCTCTTCTCTTCGTCGTTCTCCTGGGAATTCCAGCTCCCCAATGCCAAGTATGCTCTCCTTCACCTACATCATTTCCAACCCACGCTTTGCTCCCCTGTGCACAGGTGGAAATCTGTGGCGGCAGACCTCCTCCTCCTGGCGGCGGACTGAGCACTCTCTATACTCCACCAAGCCTAGCTACACTCCCTCTGCAACCAGGGCCAAAGACACTGTCCCACTGGCCAGAGCCCTCGGGATCAAGCCTGTGCTGCTCACCAACTCGTCAACAGTAAGATTGCACATCACCGTACCATCTCTCTTGAGTGTTGGCACTAATCACCCTTGTCTCTGCTCTTCCCTAGGGTTACCATTCTGCACGGTGCTCTGCTCGCCCCTGTCATGAATAGCTCTTGCGAGCCATTAATAAGAGCCGAGGGCCAACCAGTGAGTTTGCGTAGTTTATTAATAAAGGAAGCAACAAAGGAAAAGAGCCTCGTGGGGCAAAACACAAATAACACAAGAGGTACACTTACGGATAACGATGAGGGAAGAGAGGAGGGCTGGAGCCGGACGTAGGGACTCCAGCCTAATCCACAACGAGAGGTAAGTGTGGATAGCGTGAGGTCGCAGCCTTGAACAAACAGAGCAGCTCCCTGATATAGGGGCTGACAGCTCATCAGCTGATGAGCGATAATTGGCCTCCAGCCGTCCTGTGGTGCTTGGCTTCTGACAGCCGGAAGCGCTGCCGAGACGCTGTCACAACAAAGGCCTGGCCAAAAGCCAGGGGGGAAAACGGGAAACAACCAACGGTCCCGTGTGCAGACAAGGTCAGCACACGGATCGTAACAGTTGCCCCCGTTTACAATGTGGATTCCAGACGCGCTGTAACATCAGCCCCCCCCCCACCCGGGAGGTCCACCGAACTGCCCCAGGGAGGGAGGAGGGGGAAACGAGGACAAGGAGGGCCAGAAACAAATTTATCCCAAAAAACACAGACCAAGAACAATATGGGCAATACAGAACAAGGAACAAAAACGAAAAACACTCCATATAGCACCCATGAAACGAAATTTGGAGGCCCCAAATGGAAATACCAGAACCAGGCCTAGGAGAACACAAAAACACGCTAACAGCAATGAATTACATGAACCATAACAATAATGAATAACAATAATCATACCAGAACATCCACAAAATACTGAAGGACAGGGGGAAAAAAACACAGGGATGACAGGCATAATTACACAGTTCAGGGGGTCTCCCAGCGTCTAAACCACTAACAGGGGTAACGGGAAGAGTTCAGGCAGCCTACCTGAATCCCAGGCCAGGAAAAACAGTGCTTCAGGTGGCCGGACCAGGTCGCCAAATAAAGAGTCAGGTTTGTCAGGAGGCCGACCTAGGACGCCAAACGGGAGGAACAGGCTCCCAGGTGGTCAACCCACATCCACCTGCCACCAGGACTGCAGGGGAGGATACAGAGATGGCTTCCCAGTGGAGGAGAAAAGCGTGGGAGAGCCGGGCTGATTACGGGGAATCCCCGCGGCACCCGGTGGGGGGGGTGGGGGGGAGAATGTGGAGAAGATGAGGGCCCAGTTCGGCGTTGCTCAGCGGAGGATCTGCAGCTCCTTCTCCGAACCCCACACGAACTAGCGCAACGCTGTCGCCGGATCCCAAACGGAATCGTGTTGCACCCGTGACGGATCCCGATCAGGCCAGGGCTGTACCCACGATGGACCCTGATTGGGCCGGAACCAACCCGGTAACGGACCCCGACTGGGTCAACGCTGCACCTGCGATGGACCCCGACTGGGTCGACGCAGCACCAGGAATGACCCTCGAACCCGGACCCGGAACCTCCAGCTCAGCGACCAGGATCGACTCCGCACCGGTGACCCTGGGAGAAGGCTCAGGAGAAGAGAAAGAAGACCCGGGATCAGGATCACCGGTAGCGCCAGAACCCGGCGAGACAAGCTCGGATGCCGCGGACGGCTGCACCCGGCTCACCTCCCCAAGAGACAGGCAAAAATGCTCAATAATTGAGAAGAGAAAGACAGCACAGAGCACTTGCCTGATCTCGTGTTCCGACGCCGTCCAGGACTACGACGATCCAGGTTCCACTGGGAGAAGGTCGTCATCCGGTTCCCACTCGGCTACGGCGGGCTCCACAGCCGGCATGATGGCACTCACAGTCTGGAGCTCCTCTGTTGCAGATATCCTCACCGAGGGCCCGCACGGCGAGGGGGCAGGGGCTCCATAGCCTGCCGGGTCGAGCTGCTCCTCACTGGAGACCCGAGGACGCTTCGCCGATGGCGCAGGCTCCAATCTGCAGTCCGCCCTCCTTCTTTGCCCATGATGTGGCTGCAGGGCTGGATCCAGGCTCTCCAGGCCTGCAGGCTCCCTCCTTGTCCGGCGCCGTAGTCCTGGTGCCGGGGGACGCTCGGGGGAAGGAGACACAAAGACGGCAGGTTCATAATTAATTCTTGCAGTGGGGGGAGGAAGCTCGGGGGACTGTGAACCCCGAACTCCACCCCCAGGAACCAAACAAGGTAATTCACACAGTGAGGGAAAAGAATGAATAAACACTTGCCTGCTTCCTGGAGGCCGGGTGGGACCCGCCGCGGTGGACTGAGATCTTCCCTTCCCCCGCTGGATGGAGATGGAGGGACCCCCGGGAAGACGAGGAGGTGCCGCTCGCGGTGGATCCATGGCGGGGCTCACTGAAACAGGACTCTGGGCACTCACAGCAGCCGGGGAAGGCGTCGTGGAGGAGGGGGTGACAGCCGAGACAAACCGGGCACGGAGCGCTGATGGGACAGCAGAAGACGACCCGGGGGGAGAGGCTGCGGGGATTCCCTCCTGGCGAAATGCCGAGGAAGCAGCTGACTGAGAGAATGAGTCTCTCTGGCGGCCCGGAACAGGATCCAGACGGGGTTCTTGCCGAGGTTTGAAGCTGGTGTGACGACGGTTTCTTGCAGGGGGAGAGGCGAAGGTGAGGTCCGGGAATTGCCGCTCCTGTGCGGAAACTGAAGCGAGCAGGTCGGCGTACTCAGGAAAGTCACACAACGCTGGGTTCCTCTCCACCAGTCTGACTGCCGTGTCACATGCTTAATTATATGCATGGGGTGAACAGTGGAGCTAGCAACAGCCACTCGGTCCCAGATGTCAATTGCTGTCAGCTGCAACTTCTCTGGGGGAATCTCGACTGACGTCATGCTCATTGGGGAAAGACCCCTGGATGGTGTGAAAACTCCCAGGGATAAACTCCAGTTAAGCGTGTTGGCCTGACAGATACTCCCCAGGGAGAAAGCCTTTTTTATGGAGAACTTTGATGATGCAACGAGAAATCCTCACACTCACTTAATGATAGACTTAACCCCTACTTGTCCAGATCGCTTTAGACTAAGATCGAGGCTGCAGAACAAGTACAAGTACCAGAACAAGTACCTACAGAACAAGCCTGCAACTATTTGCCAAAGAAAAAGATGTCTGCAGTTTTAAAAAGGAACCTTGCTCTGTTGGAGATGGTAAAGAACAGCCCTCCGCACCAGCGTAAAGCTATATTAAATGGTTGTTCCATTGACTTTATACAAGCATTGCGTGAGATATGCATGAATCTTGTAAAAGGAAAGCTCAAAAAACTTAGAAGATATTATGGGCAGTACGGTGGTGCAGTGGTTAGCACTGTTGCCTTACAGCTAGAAGGTTCCTGGTTCGAATCCCCAGGTTGGCAGGGGTTGGAACCTTTCTGTGTGGAGTTTGCATGTTCTCCCTGTGCTGCGTGGGTTTACTCCGGGGGCTCCGGTTTCCTCCCACAATCCAAACACATGCATGTTAGGTTAATTGGTTGTTCTAAATTGTCCCTAGATATCTGTTTCCTATAGGCCCTTAGAATAGAGGGTTAGTACTAGTGAAAGCGCTTTGAGTGGTCTTCGTGACTAGAAAAGCACTATATAAGTGCAAGTTAGTTAGTTATATAAGAAAAACATCAGCCTGTTTGCTGCTAAAAATACTAATGCGAGGAGAAAGCACATTATTTTGACTTTTGTTTCCTCTTCTCACAACAGTCTTGCCATTTGTGAGTCAACTTGTCAGCAGTTTTATTCACAAATAGAAATCATACAATGTTTTTGATCTCCCCGGCTCAATTAAGCTGCCTCCATCAATCAGACACGGCTGCGGCGCAGGGCGATATCAAGCACAAAGCCAAAATTGATTTAGACGATAAATTAAGAGAGATTCTTCAGGAATGGACCCGGATGAGAAAATAAAAATGTACAATGCACTTTTGCAGAGATATCTTGATTTAATAAAACAAAGAAATGAAAGAAATCCTCTCTCACTCCCTAAAGAATATGGGGCAAGAGGGGAAACATGGGTGGATAAAGAAGAAGAAGATGAGAACTTTAACAATGTACTCCACAATGCAAATCCGCGTTTCCAGAAGAATACAGAGCATATTCTCAGAAAAATGTTAGCATCAAACGGAGCAGGTGGATGGAATGAGGATGGTGAATTTATGTATGGAGGTGTGACCATAAAAGGAAGTCACGTGTTAGACCTCATGAAGCGACTGACGGCTTGAATGAATGAATGAATGAATGAATCTTTATTTCGGATAGATTAAAAATAAAGATTAAAAAGAAACAGAATAATATAACAAAGGGGAAAAAATCCAGCAAGGTCAAATTAAACAATAACTCCTCTGATTATACAGTTCAACATAAGTTATCTGAAATGGGTGATGGCTGAAGCCGCAGCTTATATTGCCCACCCATATTCCATCCAAGAATTCAAAAGAAAAACAAAACAAGAGCGATTACAATTTGGAACAAAGCTAAGACAAAATGTGACATAAGAATTAAGCAACAACACAACACAGACTGGATATGACAATCCTTATGTGATTTTACATGTCATCTTGTATATATGTTTGGAGTATTTCTTCCTTTAGTTTTTGTTTAAATTGTCCAAGCGTTGTACATGATTTTAATTCAGGTCCAAAAGTGTTCCGTATATCTGACTCCTTGCACTGAAACACAGTGTTGCTTGGTGGTAGTTCTCACTGAAGGTTTTTGAAATATACATGTTCCTCTGAAATGATATTGTTTCTCCCTTATTTGGAACAACTTTTGGATATTTGCGGGCAGTGATAGATTCTTCACTTTAAACATTATTACTGCAGTTTTAAAGTCAACCAGATCTTTCAACTTGAGAGCTTTTAATTTAAGAAAAATTGGGTTTGTTGGTTCCCTGTAAGCAGCTTTGTTTATTATTCTAATAGCTCTCTTCTGAAGCATAAAGACTGGATATGTTTGTTTTATATGTATTTCCCCATACTTCAGTACAATATGTCATGTATGGGAGTATTAATGAATGATACAAAGTATATAATGTGGGTTGATTCAGCAAATATTTCGCTCTGTGTAGTATTGCGTTTGATTTAGATATTTTACCTTTAATATAATTAATATGTGACTTCCAACACAGTTTATTATCAATTATTACTCCAAGAAATTTAGTTTCAGATACCCTTTCAATCTCTACTCCATTTACACTGAGTTTAGATACTAAGCTGTTGTGATGCTTGTTAAAAACTATAAATTTTGTCTTACTTAAATTGACCGTTAATTTGTTTGAATCAAACCACAGTTTAAGCTTTCCTAATTCCTTTCCGAGTGTATCCAAAAGTTGTTCCAAATTGCTTCCACTGCATAATAGATTAGTGTCATCAGCAAACAATATTAAATCCATTTTTTCCGAGACTTTACATATATCATTTATATACATATTGAATAACAATGGCCCCAAAACTGAACCCTGTGGGACTCCACAAGTAACCTTCAGTAACTGTGAGTTTTTGTTACCAACACATACATACTGTAGGGCGTAATTGTAGGGCGCATGTGCATGCAGCGACCGGCAGCTGGTGAAAAAGTCTGTCGTCTGTGTGTCTGTTTTTATGTACTTTTATATGTTTTTACGAAATCCTCTGTGTCGTTTCTGCCCTGGAGTGTTTGTGGACTATGTGGCGAAGAGCTCCCTGGTTCCAACAACATGGACTTCCTTCCCTTTCTTGCACTGCTGCTACTTTTCCTCCGGCTCTCTGTCTATGAGGTAAACGCGTTCGGCATCATGGCGGGCAGAATACATTATTCCAGGGACATGTTGCTGCATTTAAACACGGTTGATGCAGCGGCTGTGACTGAGCCTAAGCCGCAACTGCCGGACTTTATTTTGAGAGACGGACATAGCGGTGAAAAGAGAGACGGGAGGGACGGCAGAAAGAAGCGCGGAAGGCGTGGAGGTGTGAAATTGCGCCTGAGAAGATGTCAGTTTGGTAACATTCCTCTTCCTTCGATGATTTTTGGGAACATACAGTCTCTGAGAAACAAGGTGGATGAAATACAAGGGAATGTACGCTACCAGAAGGACTTTAAGAACTGCTGTGTCATGGCTTATACCGAGACTTGGCTTAATGCGCATGACCGAGACGCAGACCTGTGGATTGACGGCTTTGGAGCCCCGCTGCGCTCGGATTGGCAGGAAGAGGTAACAGGGAAGCGTCAGGGGGGCGGTGTATGTTTATACATTAATAAGCAGTACTGCACATCTGTCACGGTCAGAGAGCGCATCTGTATACCCGATGTGGAGCTGCTGTCTGTGTCACTACGCCCCTTTTATTTGCCTCGCGAGTTCCCCCAACTTTTCATCACAATTGTGTACATTCACCCGAGGGCAGACGCTGACTCTGCCTGCAGCACTATCTTTGATGTGATCCAGCAGCTGCAAACAATTTCTCCAGAGGCACCAAACTTCATTCTTGGGGATTTTAACCATGTTTCTTTAAAGAAGACACTTAAAAACTTTTATCAGTATGTCTCCTGCCCAACCAGGCGAAAAAAGACATTGGACCTGTGCTATGGATCCATAGAGAGGGCCTATAAATCACTCCCCCTTCCTCTTTTAGGATCCTCAGATCACAACTGTGTACATTTGCTGCCCACATATAAAACTGCTCTCAGAAGAGGCAAGGTGGAGATGAGAGACATTGATGTGTGGACAGAAGATTCAGTGCACAGCCTCCAGGAATGCTTTAACTGTACAGACTGGGAGATGTTCACACTGGCCTGCAGGGATGATTTGGACTCTTTGGTGGATGTCACATGTTCATACATGGCTTTCTGTAAAAATAAGATTGTTCCACGTAAACGTGTCAAAATATATCCCAACAACAAACCATGGGTTACAAAATCAGTTAAATCCTGCTTACAGAGGAAAGCACTTGCCTTTAAACAGGGGTCTGTTTCTGAGCTACAGGTTGCCACAAAGGAGCTGAAGTCTGAAATTTTAAGAGCAAAACAGAATTATAAATCAAAGTTGGAAAGCAAGATGGCAACAAAGAAACTTGGTTCAGCCTAGGCCAGTATGAAAACTATTGCAGGCCTTCAGAGCACAGAGTGCAGTAATCGTGTGTTTTTAGATGGTTTTAATTCAGACACAGAGCTGGCTAATGCTCTTAATTGTTTTTATGGTCGTTTTGACTCCTTTGATTTTAGCACAGAAATCCAAGATTTGAAACAGAAACTCAAAGACAATCAGCACTTTAATATTGAGGTGCAGGATGTTAAAAGGGAGTTCTGCGCTGTAAAAATGAACAAAAGTCAGGGCCCTGATAATATATGTGGGCGCTTGGTAAAGTCCTGTGCACATGAACTGAGTCCTATATTTCATTACATTTTCAATAAGTCCTTACAGACACAACATGTACCTAAGATCTGGAAAGAAGCCGTGGTTGTTCCTGTTCCAAAATCCAGCTGTCCTAAAACGGTAAACGACTTTAGACCAGTTGCTTTGACTTCAATTTTAATGAAAATTTTTGAAAAACTGGTCAGATGTGAGGTCCTAAAGCAGACTGAACATGCATTGGATCCTCTGCAGTTTGCCTATAGGCCTCACAGAGGAGTGGAGGATGCCACTGTCATTCTGTTTAACATGCTTTTTAAACATCTGGATTTTAATGGGACACACGCCAGACTTTTATTTGTGGACTTTTCCTCCGCCTTTAATACAATCCAACCTCATATTTTAGTTGAAAGGCTCCTGCAGCAATTTGATTTGAGCAATAATCTGGTGGTTTGGATTCTGGATTTCTTAACCAACAGGACGCAGAGAGTAAGGGTCAATGGTACATTGTCTGACCTAAAGTGCTCTTCTACTGGCTCTCCTCAGGGGTGTGTATTGTCACCACTACTCTTCATCCTGTACACAAACATGTGTTGGAGCAGACATGACAACAGACACATTATAAAGTATGCTGATGACTCAGTTATTGTCAGTCTCCTCCAGGATGGTGAGAGTGGCCACGGCCCAGTAGTTGATGATTTTGTTCACTGGTGTGAGGATTCCTACCTGCAGCTGAATACGACAAAAACTAAAGACATGATTATTGGCTTTAGGAGGAAAAATCCCAGGCACAAAGTCACCATACTAAAAGGCCAGACCACCGAATGTGTACAATCCTACAAATATCTTGGGACGATTATTGATGATAATTTAAACTTTGAAGAGAACTGTGAAAGGGTGTGCAAAAAGGGTCAGCAACATTTGCATTGCTTGAGAAAACTTGCACGCTTCCAAGTTGACCGAACCATAATGACAATGTTTTATCGGGCTTTCATTGAATCTGTTTTATCCTTTTCTTTAGTGTCATGGTTTGGTCAGATAAAACTGAAACAGAGGAAATCAGGTAGTTAGATGGTCCAGTCGTTTGCTTGGTGAGCCACAGCTGAGCCTGACATCCCTGTACACCAGACAGGTACAGAGGATGGCTACCTCCATTTTAAATGATGACTCCCACCCTTTGCACTGCAACTTTCAGCTTCTTCCCTCAAGACGGAGGTTTGCTGTCCCAAAAAGTAGAACCCAGCGCTACAAAAACAGCTTTGTTCCTGCTGCTGTCAAAGAGTTGAACAAGCTGTAACAATATATTGCACATAATTTAGGTACCTATTTATTAACTCCATTTTATATTTATTATAAAATGGATTTATTATAAAATATACTTATTTTTGTAGGATGTCACTTGGGTTCTAAATATTTTAGACCTTTGAGTTTTTAACCTCTTTGACTAGTTTTTAACTTTTAATATGACCCTTCTCTGTTACCTCTGGTTTTTCTCCCATCTCTTTGTCTATTTATACCCTGGTTGATGGAGCCTTGAGTATTCTTATCATGTTTATAGTCAGCTTCATGTGTGCCTGTGTTTGTGTCTATGTTGAATGTAATTTGTGGCTTGTAAATATGGATGTCACCAGACTGCAAAACAAATCTACCTACGGGTACAAATAAAGTAACCCGAACCTGAACCTGAACCTGAACTGGGCAGCACATTTCTCTCTAGAATACCTTGATAGTCTTGAGATTTCATTGTACCCTGCACAGATTCAAGACACCCTGTGCCAGATGCAGCAAAGCAGCCCCAGAACATAACAGAACCTCCTCCATGTTTCACAGTAGGGACAGTGTTCTTTTCTTGGTATGCTTCATTTTTGCGTCTGTGAACATAGAGCTGATGTGCCTTATCAAAATGTTCCAGTTTTGTCTCGTCTGTCCATAGGACATTCTCCCAGAAGCTTTGTGGCTTGTCAACGTGCAGTTTGGCAAATTTGATTTGTTTTCAACAGTGGTGTCCTCCTTGGTCGTTTCCCATGAAGTCCACTTTGGCTCAAACAACAACGGATGGTGTGATCTGACACTGATGTACCTTGACCTTGGAGTTCACAATGAATGTGTTTAGAGGTTGTTCTGGGCTCTTTTGTTACCATTCGTATTATCCGTCTCCTCCTGCGGCCACGTCCAGGGAGGTTGGCTACAGTCCCGTGGATCTTAAATTTCTGAATAATATGTACAACTGTAGTCACAGGAACTGTGACTACAGTTGTACATATTACAACTGTACAACAGCTGTACAATATTACAACTGTACAACATATTACAACTGTACTACATCTCTAAGCAACTGTCAAGCTGCTTAGAGATGGTCTTATAGCCTTTACGTTTAACATGGTTGTCTAAAATTTTCTTTCTAATCTTCTGAGACAACTCTCTCCTTTGCTTCCTCTGGTCCATGTTTAGTGAGGTACACACCATGTCACCAAACAGCACAGTGACTACCTGTCACCCTTTAAATAGGCCGACTGACTGATTACAAGTCTGTAGACACCTGTGATGTTAATTAGAGGACACATCTTGGTTGAACATGTCCCTATGGTCACATTATTTTCAATCTTTTCTAGGGGTACCGTCATTTTTGTCCAGGCCTGTTTCATGAGTTTATTTTTTAAAGTAATTCTGTTGAACCACAATTCAAAAGCACTGTCTGATTTTCATTAGTTAATTTTCATAGAATTTTTATTTATTACCACTTTTGTCATATTCAAGTTATTTCTGTGACCATTGTGGGTTTTTCTTTCATTAACAGAGGGGTACTAACAAAGAGAAAGGAATAATGTGGGAAAGACAAAAAAGTGAGTAAAAACACCCTAAATATGTTTAGAACTACAAATGAACTTCTGTTGGTTCTTGATTTTTATTGTCACAATGTCTACCCTCCTTCTTTATCCAATCTTGGGACTGGCAAAAGTGACCAAAAAGAGGTACTCTGGCGGAGTTAGGTTTTTTACAGAAAATTTGACAACATTCATGATCAGCCAGTGGCTGCTTTGCGCATGTGCCACTGATTTGCAGTCTGGATGCAGATGAGTGTGGACACCTCCTGCTCTGAATGCAGCTGAGAGAGACTGCTGCTTGAGGACTGGGCCACCTGTGAGTGCTTTGGGACAGGGGAGGGGCCCACGGCAGCACTCGCTACTTGTTGAGAAGAGTAAAGGTGCATTCAAACCAAACGCGAATGGGCGAATTTTTCACGCGGCATGAATACATTATAACTCAATGTAAACACACGACATGAATTCACCATCTGAGTGAGATGCAGACAGGTGAAGTTGCCTTCATAACTTCTGTAGCTGTGTTCAACCTGCCGTGGAAATGCCCAGAATAACAAGGTTTACATTATCCGATGGGGGCTCACCTGAAAAGGTTGTCCCTGCACTCCAAAAACACAAGATGGGTGCTTCCAGTGCTAGCTTGCTAGCCTTGTTAGCATGTCCGTGGCAGGAATCCATGGGTAAATAACTCCAACATCCCGATTCAGCTGAAGAGCTCCCTGTCTTTTTGTCTCCAGGTGAGTGGCAGTCTCATTTTCAAAGTAGTTTACTCTCCAGTGTTGACATTTTTACTCAGATGATGGCACTATCCCTGGAACGTGAACGCGTGAACGCTTGATTTCACATTTGCTCGCCTCTTTCCGTTGACTTTGTATGGATTTGTGCTGTCCGTTTGCGTTTGGTCTGAACGCACCTTAAGAATGATATGTACTTTCACGTCAGAGTCTCCAAACATCTCCAATTACACCAGAAAAAGTTGCTAGATTTGTTGCTTGTCACGTTTTTGGGGAAAAAAAAGTTGCTAGCGGGGTCTAAATCATCACATCATAGCAGTCTGTCGGGGGTGACAATGACTGTTTCATTTAGGTCTGATCAGATTCCTCCACACAGCTCTGTCCTTTGCCCTCCGCTGCCAGAACTCCTGACCTTGTTAACCCGGGCGACGTCCGATCCAGTATGAGTTGCTTTCTGATTGACCATTTCATGAAACTACTTGCAAAGTATTTGAGTACCGCTAGCTTTTGCTGGACTAGCGGCACATTCTTGGAAGATAGCGGTATTATCAGTGGCAAGGCCAGACCAAGACAAACCGACTCCAGTATCTGTTGCAGTGGCTGACCAGATGATAGGTTTGTTTATCTCTGTTCTTTGTGTAGTGCATGTCACGATGCACCGATTGGCAGAAGTCCATCACAGACCTTGCGACAGATATGCTTATCTGCCAGGATGTCCAGTCTCACCCTGTGTAACTGGGAGTGGTCCACCACAGACCTGTGACAGATATTGTTTTTAGTTCTGCCAGGATGCCCAGTTTCACCCTCCACACCCTCGGATGGGTGGGGTTGCCGGTTGAGTTGCTGACGGCCCGACCCATGAGACAGGTAGCACCGGTTTTCATGGTTATCCGGTAGCAAGCAAACCAATGCCTGACCTGACATGTACCAGGGGTGGGGGTGGGGGTCTAAATACTCACCAAATATAGCAACAAAATCGCTAAATTGGTAACACTGGTTATTTTATCATTCATATGTGGATAAGTACCTGTAGCAGTAAAACAAGGCTGAGTCCCCACATTCCTTGAACGCATCACGGGATGGAGAAAGGCTCAGGGTAACACCTGCTGTTTGTTGAGGACAGATTGCAATCATGCTTTCATATCAGAGTTTCCAAAACACCAGAAAAAGTCGCTGGATTTGTTGCTTGTCGCTTTTGACAAAAAAAAGTCACCAAGAGGATTTGAAAAGCCACCGGATTTAACGAGAAAGTTGCCAAGTTAGCAACACTGCTCCATAAAGCTCATCAGCAGACGGAAGCATGAAGTCCTCTAAAATTTCCTGGTAGGCGACTGTGCTGACTTTGGACTTGATAAAACACCTGCCCACACTGCTAAAAGTACCAAAACCTGGTTTAATGACCATGGTATCACTGTGCTTGATTGGCCAGCAAACTCTGACGTAAACCCCATAGAGAATCTATGGAGTATTGTCAAGAGGAAGATGAGAGACACCAGACCCAACAATGCAGATGAGTTGAAGGTCACTATCAAAGCAGCCTGGGCTTCCAGAACACCTCAGCAGTACCACAGACTGATCACCTCCATTCCACTCCACAATGATGCAGTAATTCATGCAAAAAGAGCCCTGACCAAGTATTGAGTGTGTACATAGACATACTATTCAGCTGGGCAACATTTCTATTTAAAAAAAAACAAAAACTATTTTTTAAAATTAATTTGATGTAACATTCTAATTTTTTGAGGAACTGAATTTGGGGTGGCCCTGCGATTGACTGACGATCTGTCCAGATCTGTACCCTGCCTCTCGCCCAAAGATGCTGGGATAGGCTGCAGCCCCCCCCCCCGCCCCCCCAACCTGAAAAGGATTAAGCGGAAGAAGATGGATGAATGGATGGATGAATTTGGGGTTTTCATGAGCTTTAAGCTATAACCACCAAAATTAAAAGAAAAAAAAAAACACTTGAAAGCTATCACTCTGTGTATAATGAATCTATATAATATAGGAGTTTAATTTTTTGAATTGAATTACTGAAATAAATCAAATTTTCATTGACATTCTAATTTATTGAAATGCACCTGTAATGTGTCCACAGTCTCATTTTTTCATTCATTCATCTTCTTCTGCTTAATTTGGGTCGTGGGGGGGCTGGAGCCTATCCCAGCATCTTTGAGCAAAAGTCTCATTTTCACCTTTTTATTTACTCTAAAACACAAATGTAGAAAACATATTCAGGTTGCATTCATCTTGCTGTCCATCTAGAATAAAAACAAGTTTATTTCTGCCCCTCATTTTTTTTCTATTTTTTTCCAAGTATGTATGCACCAGACCACCGCTCTTTAACTGGCGTGGTGGACTAGTGGTGCAGCATCCGCCCAACAGCTGGTAGGTTATGGGTTCAAGCCCCAGCCGGGTCATATCAAAGACCATATAAAAATGGTACTTCCTGTCTTCTAGGATAATAGAGTGGGGGAAGGATAAGTCATGGCGGTGCCTTGTATGTCAGCGCCCCCCTCAGTAGGAGAAACACAACTTAGTTCTACTGTACATGCTTGGCTGTATGGATTTTATGACAATAAACTTTGCCTTTTTCCTGTCTTTTTTTTAAGTATCTATCTTAGTTGTTCCTAGGACTGTTCTTCTGCACAGAGATCTCAGACGTTGGTCCTTGGATCTGCTGCAGCCACTCCCAGTTTTTTTGGTCACAGCTCTGAGTGCTCCAATTAGCACTGGTACCACTGGCATCACTGGTACTACTGGTACCACTATTACTTTCACTTTCCACACCTTTTCTGGCTCCTCTAAAAGTCCTTGGTATTTTTCCAACTTCTCCTGTTCCTTCTTCCTGATGTTGCAGTCACTTGTCATGCCTATCACAACTGCTTTTCTTTGCTGTTTGTCCACCACCACAACAACCTGCTGTAATCTGCTGGACTGTTTCAGGGGTGTCTTTGCACAACCTGAACCTGGAGTCCTATCTGGTGTGGTAGAACTTGGCCTCTATCGATCTTGGTTCAGTTCCTATTCCTGTGCTGCCATGATCAGAGCCTCAGTATTGTCTTTCAGGCCAGCCTTTTCCATCCACTAATCTTGATATCAGACACGTCTTCTGTCTGTCAGTGGTACATGTCATGCAGAGGCTTGTCCTTCCATGATGGTTCCTCCTTCTCCTCCTCATCAGGTTTTTCCTGCCTGAGACATTCACTTAGCAGTTCGTCCTTCAAGATCACCTTTGTGATGTACTCTAGATCTTTGCTGCTTCATCCTGGATAATGACTCTGAGATCCCTAGACCTCAACCTCCCTCCTTCTATCTAGTGTATATCCTCAGGTAGGGGCAAACTGGGATAAAAATTCAGTCCGGGAGTTTGACTTCATCCCAGGCCAGTGCTGTATTTGTAGGCCACCACACTGATGTATCACGTGTCAAACTAGTTATAAATGTGGCTACAACTTTTAGCTGGGAGGAAATTTTTTTTGAATATTTTTCAGTAAATCTATTGATTACACTAGTCAACACCAAATTTATTGTCTGTTTTTTTTTCAGCTGATTTAGGACAATTTTGATGTGCTGAATCCAAAAATCAATCAGGTCAACTTTTTGAATTATGGCCACATGTTGTTTTATATGTTTTTATTTACATGTACAGGTATTTTCGCTATATATGATGCAAAATTCTTTTTTATGTGTTGAAATTCTCTGAATTTTGAACAATGATGACATAACATTCAATTTACATGTACTTACCTTTATATAAAGGTAAGTACATGCACAATACTAAGTAAGAACTAAGTAAGTACAGGTTTTTTCTTAGCACCTGATCGAGAGAAACAGATGTCATTTTCGGATTCAGTGGTGCAAAATTGTCTTAAATCAGTTGAAAAAACACAGACAACTTACAAAAAACTTATTTTTGTAACCCTGTGTTATTCTTGACATCAAATGGACTCCCTGCACTTTCACTCTCATTTTTCCTTATACTGGGCTGTGGACCGCTCTCCCTGTCTCTCTGCACATCTTGCTGCTCTACTGGAAGAGACATCAGTTTATCTTACTGCTGT
Organism: Pholidichthys leucotaenia; assembly: GCA_020510985.1. Classification (NCBI taxonomy): domain Eukaryota; kingdom Metazoa; phylum Chordata; class Actinopteri; order Cichliformes; family Pholidichthyidae; genus Pholidichthys; species Pholidichthys leucotaenia. Next base: position 449,668,118 of record CM035837.1, on the reverse strand, counting down.
TTACATTCAGCCAATGGTTAAGTATATGTTACAGTAAAAAAATCATAATATTGTTCCACAGTCTACATTAAGGGTTCAAAATAAGATACAGTCTTAACTGAAATTTTAAATTATGGATTTCTGGTCCACTATGATACCACAAAAATCCCTGCCAAAAAATACAGTGTTTCCGCTACCATTATATTGTGGGTACCAACACCCCCCTACTGAAAATCTCACCTAAAAATTGCAGATTGGATGTGCAGAAAGAAAGTGAAAATGAGACTGAAATTGGACAATTGCTGCGCTCAAAATGTACACTCATTCATTACATATTGCACTAAATTTGAATGGGAGTGAATTTGAATGTAGTGCACGAAGTGGACTGGGAAAAAAATTTAGGCCTGGAGTTTGACTCCATCCCAGACCACCCCATTGTTATGAACCAGAAACCATCACTGCTCTATTTGAAGGCCACAATGTTGATATATCAGATGCCAAACTAGGTACAACGTGTAGCTTGGAGGAAAAATATCTATTTTTGATCAGTCTACTGAGTGTTGATATCAAATGGACTTTCTCTGCTTTCACTCTCATTTTCACTTGTACTGGGCTCTGGACCTCTCTCCCTGTCTCTTGGAACATCTTGCTGCTCTGCAGGATATGAGAAAAATGTAAATAACCGAAACCTGTATTTCTTGGGCAGGCAAGAATTCCATGTATCCTCGTTACATCTATCAGCAGACCTACGTATCTAAATATGTAGGTCTGCTGATACTGATAAAGGTATTATCAGTGGCAAGGACAAGCCAAGACAAACTGACTCCAGTACCTGCTGCAGTGACTGACCAGATGATAGGTTTGTTTATCTCTGCTCTTTGTGTAGTGCATGTCACAATGCACCGACTGGCACAGTCCACCACAGACCTTGCAACAGATGTGTTTATCTGCCAGGATGTCCAGTCTCACCCTGTGTAACTGGGAGTGGTCCACCACAGACCTGATCTGTTCACACTCTGACAGGCAGCGAAAAGTAAGCTAGGAGCAGGAAGACAAAAGAGAGGGAAAACAGCAGCCTTGTGTGTAGCAGAATGGGATGTACACACTCTGTTGGACAGAACAACATTACAGCCCCCAGAAAGGCAGACCGCGTTTGTGGCCCTGGAAATGAACAGGTACAATGTAGACATAGCTGCACTTAGTGAAACAAGATTGCCTGGATATGACAGCCTGGAAGTCCATGGGTACATCTTCTTTTGGAGTGGGAGATCAACTCAAGAAAGGAGAGAAGCAGGAGTAGGCTTTGCAGTTAGAAAGGAGATAGCAGCAATGCTTGATGAGGAACCGGTGCCAATCAATGACAGGATAATGACTATGAGACTCCCACTACAGTGGAAGATGTATGCCACACTCATCAGTGTATATGCCCCAACAATGACCAACACAGAGGAGGTGAAGGAAAAGTTCTACAGTGATTTAAATGAGACTATCAGGCATGTACCGACTGATGACAGGCTGATACTCATTGGAGATTTTAATGCCAGAGTTGGTTTGGACACTGAGAAATGGAAAGGAATGCTAGGCAGTCACGGAGTAGGCAAGTGCAATGCTAATGGGGAACTTCTACTTGCACTATGTTCAGAGTACAACCTTGTGATAACCAACACTCTATTTAAGCACAAGGACACACACAAGAAGACATGGATGCACCCAAGATCCAACAAGCACTGGCACTTATTAGACTACATCATAGTCAGGCAGAGAGACATAAGGGATGTACTGGACACCAGAGCAATGAGAGGCGTGGACTGTGGTACTGATCGTGTCATGCTGAGATCTAGATTAAGGATTTGCAGACGAAAACAGCACTGCAGGACGGGTGCGAAGCCACCACGGAAGCTAAACACTAGTGCACTGAAAGGCTAAAAGAAGCAGGAAGAAATTACACAGGAAATCCATCTAGCTACAATGCTCCGCACTGTGTGTTTATACTGTATACTCATATATTTATTCCATCCAGCTACAATGCTCTGCACTGTGTGTCTGTGTGTGTGTGTGTGTGTATATATATATATATACTGTATATTTATAGTAATATGTACATATGTATATTAGCTGCTCTTGCTTTTTTTTCTTGCTTTCTGATTGTTGCTCTGAGTGTTGCTATCCCTGTGCTGTTGCAATTCTGGAATTTCCCCGTTGTGGGACTAATAAAGGCTTATCTTATCTTATCTTATCTTAAATGGATGAAAACTTGAAAGACTGGGACAGCAACAACTCAGAGAATGACATAGAAGAGAAATGGGCAACACTGAAGGATACGGTGTATCAGACTGCGAGTGATGTATTAGGCCACCCTGAGAGGAAACATCAAGATTGGTTTGATGAGCATGATGAACACCTGAAGAAACTACTAGAAGCGAGGAATACAGCTAGGCAGGAAAACCTACAGTGTAACACATGGTCAAAGAAGAAGAAATACTCAAAGGCTCAGAGTGAGCTACAGAAGTACACCAGAGAGATGAAGTCCAACTGGCGGGATGAAAAAGCGGAGAAACTTCAAACTGCAGCAGACAGGAAGGACATGAAAACATTTTTCACAGTTTTGAGAGAAAAACCAAGAAGACCAAGAACCAAGAAGATTGATCCAACTAAAGGCTATGGATGGTGATATGGTTTTGCAGGAGAAAGACAAGATCCAGGAGAGATTTGCAGACCACTTTGACCAACTACTAAACAACCCTGGAGATCTCACTGAAGAGGCTAAAGAAGCTCTAGTGCAGGAACCAGTTGTATCAAGTCTGGATGAACCACCAAATTTTGATGAACTAATGGCAGCTATCAAGACAACACAGGATAGTAAAGCTCTAGGAAGGGATGGAATTCCAGCAGAAGTGTGGAAATTTGGTGGTGTTCAGCTGACCAACTGCCTGCACAAGCTCATCCAAGAGATATGGGATGCCCAGAAAGTACCTCAAGACTGGAAGGATGCACGTATTGTGCCTTTGTTCAAGAAAGGTGAAAGGAAAGATTGTGGAAATTACTGAGGTACTGTATATCACTGCTAGCCACTGTTGGTAAGATTCTCTTATGTGTACTACTTAACAGACTCAGTGAACACATCTCTCAGAATGTACTACCGGAAACCCAGTGCGGCTTTAGAAGTGGAAGATGCACAATGGACATAATTTTCTGCTTGAAACAGGTTCAAGAAAAGTGTATCAAACAGAACACAATGCTTTATGTAGTCTTCATAGACTTCAGTAAAGCCTTCGATACTGTTTCGCGACAAGGACTTTGGTAGGTACTCAAGAAATATGGTTGTACAGAGAAGTTTGTCAGCCTGATGGAGGCACTCGATACAGGTATGCAAGCAAACGTGGCAATGAGTGGTTCAGTATCTAAAGACTTTTCAGTAAGCAACGGGGTGAAACAAGGGTGTGTGCTGGCACCTACACTCTTTTTGCTATATCTGGCAAAAGGTGGCCTTCAAAGACACTTCAGAAGGAGTATACATTCAAACAAGGAAAGAAGCAGACTTGTTCAATGTGGCACAGTTTAAAGCCAAGAGTAAGACATCGATAAAGGTAGTAAGAGAAATGCCCTTTGCCGACGACAGTGCTCTAGTTGCACACAGTGTGGAAGATATGCAATCTTTAGTGGAGAAATTTGCAAGAGCAGCTAGCCAATTCAGCCTCCAAATCAACATCAAGAAGACAGAGTACCTTTATCAACCACCAAAGTTCCAGTTATCAACATCACTACCAGAAGAGATCAGCATTGGTACAGAGCCACTGGTCAAGTGCAAGACCTTCAAGTACCTAGGGAGTACTGTTTCAGAGAATGCTAGGCTGGAGGATGAACTATCTCTCAGAATGGGAAGAGCGAGCGCTGTGTTTGGAAACTTGAGGGAGAGACTGTGGAACAATCGACATGTGTCTATCCGTGTGAAATGCAAAGTGTACAGAGCGACAGTACTGGCTACTCTATTGTACGGTGCTGAAACTTGGACTGTCTACAGAGTGCAGGTGAAGAAACTCCACGCGTAGACGATGAGACACCTTCGAGCCACAATGAACATCTCATGGAAAGACAAGATAACCAACATAGAAGTGTTGAAAGGAGCTGGTCTACCATCAATGGAGGACATGTTAATACAGATGAACCTGAGATGGCTCGGACATGTTGAGAGGATGGACCACCAGCGTCTCCCTCAGCAGTTACTCTACTCACAGTTATGCAAGGGCAAATGCAATCAGGGTAGACCAAGGCTCAGATTAAAAGACACTGTAAAAAGAAACTTGAAGAAGTTGGACATAGACAGGAGTTCCTGGCAGCAGAAGGCTAAGGACAGAGCTGTGTGGAGGAATCTGATCAGACTACAGCCGTGGAGAAAATTGTTAGTACCCCTCTGTTAATGAAAGACAAACCCACAATGGTCACAGAAATAACTTGAATCTGACAAAAGTGGTAATAAATAAAAAATTCTATGAAAATTAACTAATGAAAATCAGACAGTGCTTTTGAATTGTGGTTCAACAGAATTACTTTAAAAAATAAACTCATGAAACAGGCCTGGACAAAAATGATGGTACCCCTAGAAAAGACAAAATAATGTGACCATAGGGACATGTTCAACCAAGATGTGTCCTCTAATTAACATCACAGGTGTCTACAAACTTGTAATCAGTCAGTCGGCCTATTTAAAGGGTGACAAGTAGTCACTGTGCTGCTTGGTGACATGGTGCTTACCACACTAAACATGGACCAGAGGAAGCAAAGAAGAGAGTTGTCTCAGGAGATTAGAAAGAAAATTATAGACAATCATGTTAAAGGTAAAGGCTATAAGACCATCTCCAAACAGTTTGATGTTTCTGTGACTACAGTTGCACATATTATTCAGAAATTTAAGATCCACGGGACTGTAGCCAACCTCCCTGGACGTGGCCGCAGGAGGAGACGGATAATACGAATGGTAACAAAAGAGCCCAGAACAACCTCTAAACACATTCATGGTGAACTCCAAGGTCAAGGTACATCAGTGTCAGATCGCACTAGCCATTGTTGTTTGAGCCAAAGTGGACTTCATGGGAGACGACCAAGGAGGACACCATTGTTGAAAACAAATCATAAAAAAGCCAGACTGGAATTTGCCAAACTGCATGTTGACAAGCCACAAAGCTTCTGGGAGAATGTCCTATGGACAGACGAGACAATACTGGAACTTTTTGGCAAGGTACATCACGCTCTATGTTCACAGACGCAAAAATGAAGCAAACCAAGAAAAGAACACTGTCCCTACTGTGAAACATGGAGGAGGTTCTGTTATGTTCTGGGGCTGCTTTGCTGCATCTGGCACAGGGTGTCTTGAATCTGTGCAGGGTACAATGAAATCTCAAGACTATCAAGGTATTCTAGAAAGAAATGTGCTGCCCAGTGTCAGACAGCTTGGTCTCAGTCACAGGTCATGGGTCTTGCAACAGGATAATGACCCAAAACACACAGCTAAAAGCACCCAAGAATGGCTAAGAGCGAAACATTGGACTATTCTAAAGTGGCCTTCTATGAGCCCTGATCTAAATCCTATTGAACATCTGTGGAAGGAGCTGAAACATGCCGTCTGGAGAAGGCACCCTTCAAACCTGAGACAACTGGAGCAGTTTGCTCATGAGGAGTGGGCCACAATACCTGCTGAGAGGTGCAGAAGTCTCATTGACAGTTACAGAAATCGTTTGATTGCAGTGATTGCCTCAAAAGGTTGTGCAACAAAATATTAAGTTAAGGGTACCATCATTTTTGTCCAGGCCTGTTTCATGAGTTTGTTTTTTAAAATTATTCTGTTGAACCACAATTCAAAAGCATTGTCTGATTTTCATTGGTTAATTTTCATAGAATTTTTATTTATTACCACTTTTGTCAGATTCAAGTTATTTCTATGACCATTGTGAGTTTTTCTTTCATTAACAGAGGGGTCCCAACAATTTTGTCCACGTGTGTAAATGAAACAGTCATTGTCGTCCACAACAGACTGCTATGATGATGATGATGCTTGATAGATGTAATGAGGGTACGTAGAATTATATTTAGGTCTGTGGTTCTGCTTTACCTGAAGGTTCCTGCATTGTTGACTCTGAACTTTGCACCATCTTAGCCTCTGTAGAAGCAGCTCTGGTAGTGTTGCTTCCTTCTCCACCTTTTCAGAAAAAAAGCCATATTTTCAGTTTAGCTTACTGTTGTTTACATTAAACCTATAGTTAAATATATGTTGTAGTGAAAAAAATCATAATACTGTTCCACAGGCACAATTAAGGGTCAAAATAAGATACAGTCTTAACTGAAATTTTAAATTCTGGATCTCTGGTCTGCTATGATACCACAAAAATCCTGCCAAAAAGTACAACAGTGTTTCTTCTACCATTTCCACTTCCTTTCACTGGTCTTCACATCAACTGTCATAATCAGCCTCAACAAAGTCCTCAAGATGCCCAAGGTGCAGCACCGCTCCAACTGTAAACCCTCCACCGTTGCCTACCCACCAGCTCTGGAGGTTCCAAAAGAGAAGGAGAAAGAGAAGGTATCCACCTCGGTTCTCTCCATCACAGCCAAAGCCAAGCTGCTGGAAGAATCTCAAAGGAACCACATCCTTTGGAGAAGAAATAACTGTATTTCCAAAGAAAAGTGTATATTCTCTGAAGGGAAAACGACATCTGAAACCTTGATCATAATTTCCTTTTATCTTAAAGTCACACATTCACCGGTCGGCAGAGCAGCTGGCCAAAGAGATTTTGTTGGTTTTTTGTCTACGAGAGCTTTGTCTGTTTTCTGATGTGCAAGGCTTGCACTCACATTCATTCACACACACATTACACCGACTGTGAGTGGGCTCTCATTCACATGTTGGTGACTAATGTTCACACTGACTGTGGAGAGTCATGTCATGCCACGCAACTCTACATGTGACATGTATAAAAGCTGAGATGAAATTAAGGTCCGTTGAAGCAAGTGATTTGCATTAGACTTAAGTTTCAAATGTTGGGATTTATCTGTCATCGCCTTTGATGCAAATGAGGGTTAAAGTTCTCTCCAATGTGTTCTTGGCCAGATGACCTTGAGATCACTTTTTTCTATGGATGTTGTGGGCACCAACACCACGCCTGGAGTTTGACTCCATCCCAGACCACCCCGTTGTTATGAACCAGAAACCATCACTGCTATATTTGTAGACCACAGTGTTGACATATCAGGTGTCAAACTAGTTACAACGTCTAGCTGGGAGGTAAAAGATACAGGGGTGTGAAAAAGTGTTTGCCCCGTTCAGGATTTCTCATTTTTTTGTATGTTTGTCACATTTAAATGTTTCAGATCATCAAACAAATTTAAATATTAGACAAAGATAACAAGTAGTTTGATCAATCTATTGAATGTTGAAATCAACTGGACTTTCTCTGCTTTCACTCTCATTTTCACTTATACTGGGCTCTGGACCTCTCTCCCTGTCTCTCGGACCATTTTGCTGCTCTGCAGGATGCGAGAAAAATGTAAATAACCGAAACCTGTATTTCTTGGGCGGGCAAGAATTCTATGTACCCTCATTACATCTATCAGCAGACCTACATATTTAGATATGTACGTAGGTCTGCTGATAGACATAATGAGGGTACATAGAATTAGATTTAGGTCTGTGGTTCTGCTTTACCTGAAAGTTCCTGCTCTGTTGACTCTGAACTTTGCACCATCTTAGCCTCTGTAGAAGCAGCTCTGGTCGTGCTGCTTCCTTCTCCACCTTTTCAGAAAAAAAAAGCCATATTTTCAGTTTAGCTTACTGTTGTTTACATTAAACCAATAGTTAAATATATGTTGTAGTGAAAAAAAAATCATAATACTGTTCCACAGGCACCATTAAGGGTCAAAATAAGATACAGTCTTAACAGAAATTTTAAATTCTGGATTTCTGGTCTGCTATGATACCACAAAAATCCTGCCAAAAAGTACAACAGTGTTTCTTCTACCATTTCCACTTCATTTCACAGGTCTTCACATCAACTGTCATAATCAGCCTCAACAAAGTCCTCAAGATGCCCAAGGTGCAGCACCGCTCCAACTGTAAACCCTCCACCGTTGCCTACCCACCAGCTCTGGAGGTTCCAAAAGAGAAGGAGAAAGAGAAGGTATCCACCTCGGTTCTCTCCATCACAGCCAAAGCCAAGCTGCTGGAAGAATCTCACAGGAACTACAGCCTTTGGAGAAGAAATAACTGTATTTCCAAAGAAAAGTGTATATTCTCTGAAGGGAAAACGACATCTGAAACCTTGATCATAATTTCCTTTTATCTTAAAGTCACACATTCACCGGTCGGCAGAGCAGCTGGCCAAAGAGATTTTGTTGGTTTTTTGTCTACGAGAGCTTTGTCTGTTTTCTGATGTGCAAGGCTTGCACTCACATTCATTCACACACACATTACACCGACTGTGAGTGGGCTCTCATTCACATGTTGGTGACTAATGTTCACACTGACTGTGGAGAGTCATGTCATGCCACGCAACTCTACATGTGACATGTATAAAAGCTGAGATGAAATTAAGGTCCGTTGAAGCAAGTGATTTGCATTAGACTTAAGTTTCAAATGTTGGGATTTATCTGTCATCGCCTTTGATGCAAATGAGGGTTAAAGTTCTCTCCAATGTGTTCTTGGCCAGATGACCTTGAGATCACTTTTTTCTATGGATGTTGTGGGCACCAACACCACGCCTGGAGTTTGACTCCATCCCAGACCACCCCGTTGTTATGAACCAGAAACCATCACTGCTATATTTGTAGACCACAGTGTTGACATATCAGGTGTCAAACTAGTTACAACGTCTAGCTGGGAGGTAAAAGATACAGGGGTGTGAAAAAGTGTTTGCCCCGTTCCGAATTTTTCATTTTTTTGTATGTTTGTCACACTTGAATGTCTCAGATCATCAAACAAATTTAAATATTAGACAAAGATAACACAAAATGCAGTTTTTAAATGAAGGTGTGTATTATTTGTCATGAACGCACCTGTTTGCGGGCAAAAAATAGGACAGCAAACGCTCGCTGTAGGTTTCTGCACATTTATTAACTTAAAGCGTAACATAAAACGCCCCCAAACTGACTGGTGAGCAAAACAGAAAAACTAGAAAAGCACTCATAGAGCGTATACCTCCGCCAAGGCTCCTTTGGTTTGTCATGGATCACCTCCAAAATGTAATGACTTTGTGTGTAGGCCTACAGCCACTTGTGGTGAAAATTGCATCAAAGTCTGTCCATCAGTTTTGGAGTATTGTTGCTAACACACTGTGAGAAGATAAGAGTCTTGGCTGAGGTATGCATTCTCAGATCATCACCAAAATGTAATGGGTTCCTCTCTAGGCCAAGAACCACCTCTGGTGGAAAATTTCATCCAAATCCATCCAGTAGTTTTTGTGTAATCCTGCTGCACAAATACAAACAAAGCCCTTGGTGGAGGGATGCACTCTCAGATCATCACCAAAATGTAATCATCTGTAGGATACCCCATTTGTGTGCCCCACTTAAATGTGGGCATTTAAGTGCCCCAACATACTGATCTGGCGAGCATGTAGAAAAATAGAAAATTAGTACGTGCTCCAACATGCACATTGGTGAGCAACTAAGATTACATACAATATGATGAAATGGAATGGAACATAACAAATGCTGGAGGCAAGTTGGGCTCCACGTCAGTGGTGCCAAATACAGGGAAAAACATGCAGGTTAGGTTAATTGGAGACTCTAAAGTGGCCCTAGGTGTGAATGTGTGTGTGAATGGTTAAGGGATAGCGCCGTATCGTGGCTGCGTCATCCATCCAGGTGGTGGATGACCCTCAATTTCCCCTCTGGGGATTAATAAAGTATACTAAATCTAAAAAAAAAAAAATAGGAGAAAAAGCTCAGCCAGAAGACCCCAAGGCTATGGGGCTCCACAGCTGAGAAAAAAATGGAGAGAGGGGAAAAGGCACCACGAAGGAGCACACAACTTACCTCGACAGCAAACCCTAAACCCACTGAAGCAGGCAGTGGGCAGGAAAGGCAGGAAGAGAGTGGAAGGACATGGCAACAGTTGAAGTTGTCATGTTCCTTAAATACTCACACATAATCACAGGCAGGTGTAGCTCATGAGTAGTCAATGGGCAGCAGCTGTGCAGCCCCGAAGGAATAGACAGCCAGAAGCTGCACAGCGCTGTCAAAATAAACAAACCGGAAACAGAAAATACAGATACAACAAACTCGAAATTCTAAGAGAACAGAAAATAAACAGCAAAATGTTCACTGGGCAGAGAAAACTGGGCACAGGTTTTAAACCCGTGCCCCAAAACATGACATTATTAAGGGGAAAAAAATCCAAACCTACATGGCCTTGTGTGAAAAAGGGATTGCTCCCTAAAACTAATAACTGGTTGGGCCACCCTGAGCAGCCACAACTGCAATCAAGCATTTGCGATAACTGGCAATGAGTCTTTTATAGCGCTGTGGAGGAATTTTGCCACACTCATCTTTGCAGAATTGTTGTAATTGAGCCACATTGGAGGATTTTTGAGCATGAACTGCCTTTTTAAGGTCATGCTACAGCATCTCAATCGGATTCAGGTCAGGACTTTGGCTAGGCCACTCCAAAGTCTTCATTTTGTTTTTCTTAAGCCATTCAGAGGTGGACTTGCTGGTGTGTTTTGGATCATTGTCATGCTGCAGAACACAAGTGTGCTTCAGCTTGAGGTCATGAACAGATAGCCAGACGTTGCCCTTTAGGATTTTTTGGTAGACAGCAGAATTCATGGTTCCATTTACCACAGCAAGTCTCCCAGGTCCTGAAGTAGCAAAACAGCCTCAAACCATCACACTACCACCACCATATTTTACTGTTGGTATGATGTTGATGATGACTTCTTCTTCCGGCTCTAGAGAGCGAGCAGACGCCTTTCCTTCCCTCTCCTCTCCTTTACTATTCCCTGCTTGCGATGTCTGTCTTTTGCTCTTCTTCTGGCTGAATCTTAATCCAAATGGAAATTATGGATCTGGAAAAGCGGCTTTTATGCGATTGTCACCACTTTAAAAGAAGAAAATCGGGTCAGGGGGAACCCAAGGAAGACTCATGGCATTGGAATTCATGTGTCCGTGTGATTCGACTGAAGATTGAACTGATTACAGGTTTTTTCTGTTTGGCCCCTGGAGTTCCTGTGTATCGAAATTATTTGGGTGAGCTAATCAAATGCGGCCCCCGGCGTAGCTCCCTCAACAAATTCAACAATTTGTCCAGCTGGGGGGAGCACTGACTGTCAGCGGCAAATAGGATTAACATGGAATTTACCACCTGGCATGCATTGAAGAGAGAACGGACTCTCTTGGACATGTTTACCTATGTTTCGGTAGGTGGATAACATCTGAGGATCGCTGAGTGCTCTCCAGAGAATGATCTAAAGCATGATTCAAGCCTGTATGAAATTATGAAGCACAGAATCGAAGAGAGGGAAATTCTATTCTCTGAGTGCACTGTGCAGATTTGACCTTGTTTTGGTGCCCTTGTTTACATTCCTCCTTGATGAAGATAAGGCTGGAGAAGGTGGCTTACCCAAACATTCGACAATTGTTATTGTTTCAGCAGACAGAGCTCCAAGGACAGCGTTATCATGTGTCTGGACTACAGAACACATGACTGAATAATATCTATCCGTTGCCAGAGGGTGAACAGCTCAATTGCTAGTGAACAGCTCTGCTGTTCACTAGCAATGACACACCTACATTACACTGCATTCAACATTACATGAATGACTGATACACATAAACTGACACAAATATACATACACTGACTCTCTCAATTCTCCTGCTTTGTTAATGTGTGATCTATTGTCTGCTAATTGTGCATAGAGGTTTTTTTTTCTTTGTAATCAAAATTTGGCTCATTTGAGCTTTATATGAGCTTATACGAGCGTTATTCTGACTAACTATGTTTTTTCTCTTTGCCTATTGTGTTCCCCTCCCCCCTTCCCCTCTTTACCCCCACTGTATGACAGGCGCCTTGCATGGCTGCTGCGTCATTGGATGCGCCTAACGTGCGCGCCCAATGTCAAGTCAAATTCCTCGTATGCTTACTTGTAAATATACTTGGCAATAAAGCTGATTCTGATTCTGATTCTGATGTTCCTTTTCTGAAATGCTGTGTTATTTTTATGCTGGATGTAATGGGACACACACCTTCCAAAAAGTTCAACTTTTGTCATGTCAGTCCACAGAGTATTTTCCCAAAAGTCTTGGGGATCATCAAGATGTTTTCTTACAAAACTGAAATGAGCATTTATGTTCTTTTTGCTCACCAGTGGCTTTTGTCTTGGAACTCTGCCGTGCAGGCCATTTTTGCCCAATCTCTTTGTTATGGTAGAGTCATGAACACTGACTTTAACTGAGGCAAATGAGGCCTGCAGTTCTTTGGCTGTTGTTGTGGGGTCTTTTGTGACCTCTTGGATGAGTCATCGCTGCGCTCTTGGGGTAATTTTGGTCGACCAGCTACTCCTGGGAAGGTTCACCACTGTTCCATGTTTTCATCATTTGTGGATAACGCTTTCACAGTGGTTTGCTGAAGTCCCAAAGCTTTAGAAATGGCTTTATAACCTTTTCCAGAATGATAGATCTCAATTCCGTTGTTTCTCATTTGTGGCCCGCACTGGCAAAATGAGTCACTTTGTGAAAATTATCAAAACTGAGGTAACTTTTTTTCCATGTTCTCTATTGAAAGACCTTCAAAATGATTTTTAATTTATAGGAAGTGCCAAAAAATGGACCAGGAAAATCCAATTTGTTTATATTTTGGCTAGGTTTAAAACTCGCGTTCAATTGGTCGGAAGTGACATCTTCCTCCAAAACAGATGTATTTTTAGAAAGTATGATTTCTAAGCTTTACAATGATACCAGGCACTCACAGGGTTTTCCCAGGACTTGCCACTAGCAAACAAAGAAAGAGTCATGATTTATGACTTCTCATGCCTCTAACTTGTAATAACGTGGTGCACATTCTGACTCATTTTGCCAGCATGGGTCACATTTCTTCCTGAATTTCTTTGAATCGCAGCATGACGTCTAGCTTTTGAGGATCTTTTGGTCTACTTCCCTTTGTCAGGCAGGTCCTATTTAAGTGATTTCTTGTTTGAGAACAGGTGTGGCAGTGATCAGGCCAAGGTGTGCCTAGAGAAATTGAACTCAGCTTTCCAAAGATGTGATAAACCACAGTTAATTAATGTTTTAATGGGGGGGGGGGGCAATCACTTTTTCACACAGGGCCATGTAGGTTAGGATTTTTTTTACCCTTAATAATAGACAGACATCGAGATGGTGACATCCTATAAGTACCTGGGTGTTCATCTGAACAATAAACTTGACTGGTCACACAATACTGACGCACTCTACAAGAAGGGACAGCGCAGGCTGTTCCTGCTGAGGAGACTCAGGTCTTTTGGTGTACAAGGGGCGCTGCTGAAGACATTCTATGACACGTTGGTGGCATCAGCCATCACTTTTGGAGTGGTCTGCTGGGGCAGTGGCATTACTGCAGCCGATAGGAAGAGACTGAACAAACTGATCAAGAAAGCTAGCTCTGTCCTGGGGCAGCGCCTTGATCCGGTGGAGGAGATAGGAGAGAGAAGGACGGTGGCTAAACTGTCATCTCTGCTGGAGTCCGAGTTCCACCCTATGCAGGACATACTGAATGCACTGAGGAGCTCATTTAGCAGCAGACTACATCATCCCAGGTGCACAACCGAGAGGTTTCGCAGGTCCTTCCTACCTATGGCTGTCAGACTGTACAACCTAAGCAGGGCTGCTCGCAGAGATAGCAAAAAGACGTAACAAACTAATAGTTTTTTTGAATGCAAAAGATGCAATAGACTTACACAATGGTCCCCTCCGGCATACAACTAGGAAAATACCGGTAGCTACGGAGGGTGAGAATATGTATGGGCACATAATCATACCATGTAGGATAACTAAGTAGACGGTTGTGCTGTTTCATCCCATCTAGCAACAATGCTCTGCACTGTGTGTGTTTATATATTTACATATTTATTCCATCTAGCTACAATGCTCCGCACTGGGTGTGTTTATATTTATATATCTATATATTTATTCCATCTAACTACAATGCTCCGCACTGTGTGTTTATATATCTTACATATTATTCCATCTAGCTACATTGCGCCGCACTGTGTGTGTTTATATATTTACATATTTATTCCATCTAGCTACAATGCTCTGCACTGTGTGTCTGTGTGTGTATATATATATTTTATAGTAATATGTACATATGTATATTAGCTGCTCTTGCTTGCTTGTTTTTTTTCTTGCCTTCTGATTGTTGCTCTGAGTGTTGCTATCCCTGTGCTGTTGCAATCCTGGAATTTCCCCGTTGTGGGACTAATAAAGGCTTATCTTATCTTATCTTATCTTAAACACCTTCATTTAAAAAGTGCATTTTGTGTTTACTTGTGTTATCTTTGTCTCATATTTAAATTTGTTTGATGATGTCCAGGGTGTACCCTGCCTCTTGCCCAAAGATGCTGGGATAGGCTCCAGCCCGCCCCACCCCCCACCCCCCGCGACCCAAAAAGGATTAAGCGGAAGAAGATGGATGGATGGATCTGAAACATTTATGTCATAAATTGCCCTTTCAGGGCAGGACTGAGGACACCAAATGCATGCTGTGAGTTTGCAACATTTATTGACATAAACACGAACACTGTACAAAAACACTACACTTACACATAAGGGAACAATGATGAGCGCTGGAGAACGGGGCTCGCGACTGGTAAGAGAGGAGTACAGCCTGGAAAAACTCAGGCTGAGGCGCACAGAAACACCGGTAAAAAAAGTGACAAAACCAGCTGGAGTCACACTCAAAACAGCCGGGGCTCATGACTGGCAAGCGGAAGGGAAAAGAATAAATCCCAGATGGCGCGCAACCGTTCACCTCTGCAGAGAAAACACATACACTCAGAGTTACAACAGGTAACTCTGTGGAAGCTAACAGTAGGACATGACAACGGAAAACATTGCTGTGTCCTTAAATAGGAAAATGACCAAGTGATCAATGAATGACAGTTGTGGGTACATCAGTGAGGAAAATAATCAATACAAGTGACAGCTGTGCAGCCCGCAAAACTGAGTTTGACAGCAGGAAATACACAGGGCGCTGTCAAAATAAAAGCACAGACCAGAATGAATAAATAATGATACAGAGATTGAATCAGGGAAGTATAAGGATAACCAAAAATGAAATAATTATGACATGATATAAAATGATTCACAATAAATACACAAGACTATTAAGACAAAACTAAGAAAACAGACAACTCATAAATAAACAGAGACCAAATACATCAGACCATCATCCCAGGTGCACAACCGAGAGGTTTCGCAGGTCCTTCCTACCAACGGCTGTCAGACTGTACAACCTAAGCAGGGCTGCTCGCAGAGATAGCAAAAAGACGTAACAACCTAATAGTTTTGAATGCAAAAGATGCAATAGACTTACACAATGGTCCCCTCTGGCATACAACTAGGAAAATACCGGTCGCTATGGAGGGTGAGAATATGTATGGGCACATAATCATACCATGTAGGATAACTAAGTAGACGGTTGTGCTGTTTCATCCCATCTAGCAACAATACTCTGCACTGTGTGTGTTTATATTTAAATATCTATATATTTATTCCATCTAGTTACAATGCTCCGCACTGGGTGTGTTTATATTTAAATATCTATATATTTATTCCATCTAGTTACAATGCTCCGCACTGTGTGTTTATATATCTACATATTATTCCATCTAGCTACAATGCTCCGCACTGTGTGTGTTTATATATTTACACATTTATTCCACCTAGCTGCAATGCTCCGTACTGTGGGTGTTTATATATCTACATATTTATTCCATCTAGCTACAATGCTCCGCGCTGTGTGTTTATATACTCATATATTTATTCCATCCAGCTACAATGCTCTGCACTGTGTGTCTGTGTATATACTGTATATATATATTTATAGTAATATGTACATATGTATATTAGCTGCTCTTGCCTTTTTTTTCTGCCTTCTGATTATTGCTCTGAGTGTTGCTATCCCTGTGCTGTTGCAATCCTGGAATTTCCCCATTGTGGGACTAATAAAGGCTTATCTTATCTTATCTTATCTTATAATAACTACAACATAAACAAAGAAGCAAACAAACAGAAAAGGACTTAAACTGAACTGGAGGCTGAGCACGGCACCCACCCGTGCTCAGGATCATGACAGTGCACCCCCTCCCCAAGGGTGGATACCAGACACCTTGATGTAACATCAAAAAAGAAAACAGGATCCACCCAGAAAGAAGACCCCCCCCCCCCAACAAGATAAAACAACCCACCCGGGGTGTGAGGAAATGGAACCCAGGCATGGAGGGACCAAAACAAACTAGAAATCAAGAAGAAAAAAACTCATGACCCACAACACTGACAACAAATGGCAACAGAATACCAATGATACAAAGTTCAAAATTAACACAGTTCAAGTGGTGTCCCAGAGTCCTTGAGCCACCTAAACAGACAGAATAGCCCCTCTGGTGGTCTCCCAGTGTTCCTGGGTCAACGGACCATGGAGCACAGCATACCCCCTCCCTGGGGCGGCAGTTGGAACCTGTGCCTCCCATGGACCACATAGACCACAGCGTGGATGGAGTGGGACAGTGATAGCGGGGATCTGACATACGATGGAGAGGATGAAGACAAGAAGAACCCAGACAAATGGATTGCTAAACAGCAAGGAAACCAGATGAAGAAGTTGACTGCCACAGAGAAGGCAGGTGAAGAGGGTTGCTGACCAGGGTGGCTGACCAGTGAGAGGACCAGATGAGGAGAAAAACTGCTCAGTAGGGGCCTTGGACGAAGGCGGAGAGCACACAGTGACCTCAGACTGAGACGGGAAACCCTCAACGACCTCAGGTGACGGCAGAGGATCTTCAATGACCTCAGGTGGAGATGGAGGACCCATGGCGACCTCGAGCAGAGACAGAGGACCCACAGTGACCTTGGGTGAAGGTAGAGGACCCGCGGCAACGTTGGACAAAGGTAGAGAACCCACAGCGACCTCAGGCAAAGGTAGAAGACCCACGGCAACCTCAGGTGGAGGTAGAGGACCCACGATGACCTCAGGCGGAGGTAGAGGACCCACGGCAACCTCAGGCAGAGGTAGAGGACCCACAGCAACCTCAGGCAGAGATAGAGGACCCATGGTAACCTTAGGTGAAGATGAGGGACCCCACAATGATCCCAGACAGAGATAGTGGACCCATGGTGACCTCAGGTGACAGCAGATGACCATCAATGGACCCAGACAAAGATTTGAGCAGAAGAGGAGAAACACACACTGGGTTACTACCACCGGCAGCAGTGGAGCCAGGGCGAGGAGAATTCAGGAACAGCTAATGGCTGTGACTGGTTCTCCTCACCAAGAGCTAAGCAAGATTTCTCTAATACTGATAATGTGAAGACAAAGAAGAGAACTTGCCTTAGCTCAAGCTCCACCACCGTCCAGGACTCCAGTGACTCTGGCTAGGACGTCTCAAATCCATTTATCTGGCGTTTCCACCCCAGCTCAGCCACCTCAGACGGGGAGGAAGAGAAAAATACCAGAACATAGCTGCTGGCAGTGATGAAACTCAGCAAGGATAATTCAGGAGCAGAGGACATCTGCAGCCGGTTCTCCTCACCATGAACCAGACAAGATTTCTCTAAATCTGCAGGAGTTAAAACAGAAGAGTACTTGACTGGACTCGGGCTCCACCACTCTCCAGGACTCCGGTGAACCAGGTTGGGGCATCTCGAATTGATTCCTCTGAGCATCCACTCCCAACACGGCCACCTCAGATGGGAAGGGATTGATGGATACCAGAACACTATTACTGGCAGCAGTGGAGCCCGGCGAGGAGAACTCAGGAGCAGAGGACATCTGCAGCTGATTCTCCCTGCCACGAGCAAGACAAGATTTCTCTAAGGCTAATAATGGGTTGACTGAACAGAGAACTTGCCTTAACTCAAGCTCCACTGCCATCCAGGACTCTGGCAACTCCACTGCGATGACCACAGCAGTGGGCATGATGGTGGATGTAGCTGAAAGACCTCCAGGAGTGGCGACCGATGCTGGTGGAACTCCCGGCGTGGCAGCTAAAGCTGGAGGTTGCCTCACCGATGGTGCCAACTTCTGTACTGGTGAATCCAGGGGACATTCTCCTGTCGGCTCAAGTTTCAGGCGGTTCGTCCATTAACTGCCCTCCACACTGCTGACTTTTCATATAACCTCCCCACCCCCCACTCTGCCTTCCTGTCCTTACCAAAGACACTTTACCCAATTGTATGTGAACATACTGTATATGTTCAGTGGCGGATGAAGAGGCCATTGGCACAGATTGGCAGCCACGTTTCCATCAGTCTAACTCAGGGCAGCTGACTACCACTGTCTGTGGAGTGAATGAATAATAGACTCATTGTATAGCTACAGACCACTGGCCCTCAAATCACACCTGATGAAGACCTTGGAGAGGCCGTTCACCCACCTCCGCCCCCTGGTGAGACCAGTGATGGACCCACTTCAGTTTGCCTACCAGCATGGCATCAGGGTGGAGGATGCAGTGATCCTCCTACATTGTTCCCTGTCCCACCTGTAGAAGCCTGGGAGCACTGTGAGGATCATGTTCTTTGATTTCTCCAGTGCTTTCAACACCATCCGACCAGTGATCCTGAGGGACGAGCTGCTGTGTGTAGGGGTGGACCAGCACCTGTCATCGTGGATCCTGGACTTCCTCACAGACCGACCACAGTTTGTGAGGACCCAGGACCATGTGTCTGACACCATCATCTGTAGTATTGGGAGGGGGAGGGGCAGAGCCTTGGAGAGGCTGCTCACCCACCTCCGCCCCCTGGTGAGACCAGCGATGGACTCACTTCAGTTTGCCTACCAGTATGGCATCAGGGTGGAGGACGCAGTGATCCTCCTACATCGTTCCCTGTCCCACCTGGAGAAGCCTGGGACCACTGTGAGGATCATATTCTTTGATTTCTCCAGTGCTTTCAACACCATCCGACCAGTGATCCTGAGAGATGAGCTGCTGTGTGCAGGGGTGGACCAGCACATGTCATCATAGATCCTGGACTACCTCACAGACCGACCACAGTTTGTGAGGACCCAGGACTGTGTGTCTGACACCATCATCTGTAGTATTGGGAGGGGGCAGGGGCAGGGAACAATTCTGCCTCCCTTCCTATTCACCCTCTACACTGCTGACTTTTCACACAATATACCACACTGCCATCTACAGACGTTCTCTGACGACTCTGAGATCATCGGCCTCATCTCTGATGGGGATGACTCAGAGTACAGAGGACTGATCCAGGACTTTGTGGACTGGTGCCTGTGGAACTGCCTCCAGATCAATGCGGGGAAAATCAAAGAACTGGTGGTAGACTGCCTCAGGTGTGGACAGTTGCCCACAGCACTGGTAAACATCCAGGGAACAGACATTGAGATAGTGACAGCTCACAAGCAACTGGGTGTTCACCTGAACAATAAACTTGACTGGACACACAACACCAACGCTATCTACAAGAACGGGCAGAGAAGGCTGTCTCTTCTTAGGAAACGCAGGTCTTTTGGAGCGCAGCGGGTACTCCTGAAGACCTTTTATGGCTCTGTGGTGGCATCAGCCATCACGTATGGAGTGGTCTGCTGGGGCAGTGGCAGCACAGCAGCTGATAGGAAGAGACTGAACAGGCTGGTCAAAAAAGTTAGCTCTGTTCTGGGGTGATGTCTCGACCCAGTGGAGGAGATAGGAGAGAGGATGATCGTGGCTAAACTGTTACCTCTGCTAGAATCTAAGTCGCACCCCATGCGGGACATGCTGAATGCACTGAGGAGCTCATTTAGTGGCATGCTGCACCATCCTAAGTGCTTGAGGGAGAGGTTCTGCAGGTCATTCTTTCATGCTGCTGACAGACTTTATAATCTGTGCTACTCATGGAGACCGTACATAACACCACTTCTTTGCACAGTACGAATCGTTCCCTTCTAATACATAACTAATACAATTATTATTGAAGGTGGAAACAACACTGTTCATTCAACTGTGAAAGATACTGTCTGGATTTATATTTATATATTGCGGGGTAATTTAACTTAAAGGTGCAATATAAAGAATTCTGACCTCCTGGCCAGTAGGTGTTGCACACAGTATTAACTCACTATAATCTTGTACCGGTTGCCAGGGAGAAATAAACAGCACTTCCTGGAGGCTAACACTGCAGACTGCTAACATCTCAGACTTTTGATTAGGAGCCAGACAGAGCGTCAAGCGAGGACTCCTGTGGTATAGAATTGTTTATTTAACATAATCCTCTCTGATGCGCATCTCCGGTAAACCTTTTTTTCAATAACTATCCACCTTATTCCTGGGGGTGCCGCTGGAGGAGCAATTGTGGACAGAACTTCCGATTTCGTTTGACCCAGTGTAAAATCAGTCAGTTTCAGTGGAGTAGCAGGGGCATTTAAAACAGCGTTTTTAAAAGTTTTTCAAATTCATTTTAATGTATAGTCCACATATGTGTTTTCCACCCAAGTGGCAGCTAATTTCAGCAATTGTAGTTTTTGTATTTTTGAATGTTTAGTTGTGTGACGCTCCTCACAGATAAGCACAGCTGAATCTGTGGCTTCTACAGCAATGAGTAGGTCATGCGCTGAAAACTAAAGGATTGTTCTTGAGATTGGTGGTACAGATACAGGACAGACACCAAGACAAGAGACAGGTATGTTTTCACTTGTATGAATGTCACAGATCTTGACATAATTTCTGGACCCAGGGGACAGAAGACAGACTCGAGAAGATACAATTATCCTTTTATTCACCCAGTGTGTTGTGTGTGATTGCATGTATGCTTGGTGGTGTGTGGAGTGCTGGTCTCGTGCTGGAGCTGAGCAGGTCTCCGGTCTGCCTAGCAACCCTAAGGAGACAAAGCAGAGGTGTTAGCGCAGCACTGGAGAGGAGAGGGTGTAATAAAGACTGCCGCTTACTTTACAGGTGGCGATGCTGCGCTTCTGTTTGCCTTGTGGGCGACTGCCAGGGGGAGAGGGTCCAGCTCGGTGTCGAGAAGCGGGGGAGAGACTCTGATGCCTGGGAGGAGCTGCGCTGCCACCGGGGAGAGAGGATCCGCCACCTGGTGGGTCCACTTGTGCACAGGGGAAAGGAACTCAACAAGGCGAGTGGTGAGAATGTTTATGTGCTTCAACGTGTTGCGCTTGGTCAGACGAGAAGCCAAATTGTGGCTGACGACAAGAGACGTGCCTCCATAGGTTTGACAGATGGCTCCATGTTGAGTCGCTGGCAGGCCTGGCTCTTAAAGCCAGCTGATGACTAACGACAGGTGTGCACGCAACTGAAACTGATGATGGCCCTGCGGGCGCCATGACAGTACTCCCCCCTCTAGAGGTGCCTCCTGGCACCTGTCCTATCTTACCTGGGTGCGTCCGGTGAAAGTCACGGATGAGCTGTTTATCGAGGACCAGAGACGGACGTACCCAGGATCTATGCTCGGGGCCGAATCCCTCCCAGTCCACCAGGTACTGTAGGCCACGACCCCGCCGATGGACATCCAAGATGGTAGTAACTCCCCATGCCGGGTGGCCATTGATTATCCTCGGAGGGGGGGGGGGAGCCGCGGGGGGCAGGCAGAGGGGATTGGCAACGACGGGCTTCACCTGTGAAACATGGAAGGTGGGACAGATGCGAAGGGAGGGGGGCGAGCTAGGCGAACAGTCACAGGGTTGATTACACAAACGATGGGGTAAGACCCAATGAAACGCTTGAACAGCTTGCGTTTCTCTGCCTTCAAATTAATATTGCGAGTTGAGCGCCATACCTGCTGACCCACCTTGTACTCAGGGGCCGGTCTCCTTCGGCGATTGGCCATCCTGATGTTGCACTCCGTGGTTTGGAGGGGGACTCTGCGGGTGGTGGTTCAGAGCCGGAGGCAGCACCTCAACGAACGGCGCAGATGGAGCTCCGTCTCGCTAGTGCTGAAGATGACGTCACCCGTCTTCAATTAAAGGTGCGCACTTTGGAAAAAAAAAAAAAATCTCTGGAAAATAATATTTTGGATTTGAAATCTTGGTCGAGACAGAATAACTTGAGGCTGGTGGGTCTTCCAGAGGAATCAGAAGGTCGGGACGTATGTTCCTTTCTGGAAAAGTGGATTCCGGAGGTGCTGGGCAGCGAGGAGTTGCAATCAGCAGTGGTTCTGGAAAATGCACATCGTATTTATCTCCCTTATCTCTCCGTTGGCCCACGGAGAGATAAGGGACCGCCGAGGACCTTAATTATGAAGTTTCTTAGCAACAGAGACAGGATGAAGATCTTCAACGCTGCACGAGCTAAAGGAGAGATTAAACACCAGGACCAGCAGGTGCGGTTCTACCCAGATTTGGCCACAGGAATCCAGCAATTGAGGAAGCAGTTTGATCCCATACGTAAGGAGCTGCGCAACCTTGGGATTCGTCATGGTGTAATCTATCCTGCGAGACTGCTGACCACGTATGAGGGCAGAACCCACATCTTCAAGACCCCAGAGGAGGCGCAGGAGTTCATCAAGAAGATCAAAGAAGAAGAAGAGACTGGTGGGAGCTAAGCATGAACAAAATATAAGGTAGAATAATTAAGCATTTGCACAGGCATCTGACTGACTTGAAGTAAATAGTAAGTTTACAAAATATAGATTGTATTATATATTATATTATTATATTAAAAGTGGTAGAGTTAGGGTGATTGGGAGGATGAAGAAGGAGTGGCTTAGGCTGTTCCCCGTGGGTGTGGAACGGTCGATGGCTATATCGGGAGACAGAATTTTTCTTTTGATTTTGGGGGGTTTGCCACAAGTGTGGGAAGGGGAAATTTGTTTGTGTGTAGTTTGTAGGATGAATGTTCAACCACTCATGTTTTTGCTTCTCTGTATGAGCATGTTTACACTGCAAGGTAATCCCAAACTCTCTATTGATCATAAACCAAAGTGTTAATCTTAATATAACTTCATGGAATTGCAGAGGTCTACAAAATTTAAAAAAACTTAAACAAGTTATGAATAAAATAAAAGACATGGGTTCAAAAATTGTGTTTTTACAAGAAACTCATCTAATAGAGGAGGATGTTAAAAGAATTAGGAGTAGATGGCAAGGAAGTGTATTCACCTCTTCATTTTCATCCCGAGCCAGGGGAGTTATGACTCTCATACATAAATCAGTTCCTTTTCAAGTGAAAAATGGAATTGGAGACAAATTTGGAAGATATGTAATCATTCAAGGTTCTTTGCTATTAGAAAATATAAATCTTGTGAACTTATATGGTCCCAATATAGATGATCAGAAGTTCTTTGCTAATTTATTTCTTATCTTATCATCACTTACAGGGCAACATATAATAGCAGGGGATTTTAATTGTACATTGAATCCAGGTATAGATAGATCAACAGGACTGGATTGTACGCACATTGGATGTAGGATGACTATTAATCATTTTATGAAAGAATTGAGATTGTTAGATATATGGAGAGAAATGAAACCACAAGTTAAAGCCTATTCTTGTTATTCCAGTACCTACAAGACATTCTCACGTATTGATTATTTTTTGATTTCCACAGAATTAAGGTCCAAGATTCAAAACTGCTTTTATGATAACATCGTGATCTCTGATCATGCACCCTGTTGTCTAATATATGTAGATAAAAAATTGACAAAGGAATCAGGTAGATGGCAATTTCAGCATAAATGGCTTCAGGATGAGGAATTTGTCAAGTATATAGAAAAACAGATAGACGAGTTCTTTGACATCAATACTACACAAACATCAGCATGTGTAAAGTGGGAGGCTTTCAAAGCTTTTATTAGGGGACATATTAGTTATACAGGATCAAAATCTAAGAAGAGGAGAGAGGAGAGAGCTAAATTGGAACATAAAATAAAAAGTCTTCAGGAAAAAGTGTATGCAGGAAGTGACCCAAGGTTGGAGAATGAATTACTGATTTTGAGAGCTGAATACGACAAAAAATCAGCGAATAGAGCTGCCTCGAGTCTTCTAAGATTGTTTCAATCTTTTTATGAACAAGGTGAAAAATCAGGAAAATTATTAGCATGGCAGATTAAACAATTAGAAATTAAAACACCAATTACCAGTATTATAAGTAACGGACAGGTAGTTATAGATCCTTTAGAAATTAATAGAGCCTTTAGAGATTACTATGAAAAATTATATGATACCAAAAATGAACCTGATTTAAGAAAACTAAATGGGTTTTTGAACGAACTATCTATACCGTGTATTCCAAATGAAAACAGGGAGATATTGGAGTCTAAAATTAGTCAAGAAGAAGTTGGGCTAGCCATTGATAATATGAAATCAGGAAAAAGTGCAGGACCAGATGGTCTTCCAGTTGACCTTTATAAAAAATTTAAGAATAAATTAATAAAACCTTTTTTGGAAATGGTTTTAGAAGCATTTCAAAATAATAATTTACCATCATACATAAATAATGCCTTAATTATACTGCTGCCAAAACCAGGTAAGCCCTCTAATAAATGTGAAAATATGAGACCAATAAGCCTATTAAACGCCGACCTTAAGATAATCTGTAAAATTTTAGCAAGACGAATACAAGAAATTTTACCAAATATTATTAATCGAGATCAGAATGGCTTTATAAAGGGTAGACAAGGCTTCCATAATGTAAGAAGACTATTTAATATTATTTATTTTAATAAAGAAGCACCGGATACAGCTCTCCTATCACTGGACGCCGAAAAGGCCTTTGATAGAGTTGAATGGCCCTTTCTTTTTGAAGTCCTACAAAGGTTTGGACTTGGAAATAATTTCATAAAATGGGTTCAAATAATATACAATAATGCTACAGCAGAAATCCTAACAAATAACAAT
This sequence comes from Pholidichthys leucotaenia, assembly GCA_020510985.1. Lineage (NCBI taxonomy): Eukaryota > Metazoa > Chordata > Actinopteri > Cichliformes > Pholidichthyidae > Pholidichthys > Pholidichthys leucotaenia. Next base: position 449,643,114 of record CM035837.1, on the reverse strand, counting down.
ATTTCAAAACCAATAAAAATCAATAGAGGATGTCGACAAGGCTGTCCACTTTCACCTTTACTGTTTACTATGGCAATTGAACCTTTAGCGATAGCGATACGTTTACATTCACAAATATATGGAATTAAAGTTGGACCAACAGAACATAAAATCTCCCTGTACGCCGATGACATAATTTTGTTTATGTCGAATCTAAAAAAATCAATTCCAACCTTGTTGAATTTAATAAAGAATTTTGGGGAAATATCAGGATATAAAATAAATAAAACTAAATCTTCAATATTAATGCTAAATGAGACCCAGAGAAATTACCCAGCCCCTGAGGTAAATCAATTCAATGTTGTAAATCAGTTTAAATATTTAGGAATCCAAATTGTGCCTAAGCTAGAATCAGTCGCCAGTGTCAACTATGAAGCCTTAATGTCAGATATCAATGAGTTAACTCAGAGATGGATGTCACTACCAATGTCGATGATCGGGAGAATCAATATACTTAAAAGTAATATTTTACCTAAAATACTTTATTTATTTCAATACATTCCCTTATCACCACCTTTAGATCTATTCTCAAGAATAAAAAAAAAGTTAGTGGAATTTATATGGAACAACAGGAGGGCTAGATTACGTTTGTCTTTATTATATTTACCATTTGATCGTGGAGGTCTGAAATGTCCAAATTTTATGTTGTATTATTGGTCGGCACAACTGAGGTCTATGACATATTATTTTTCATCAAATGATCTCCCTCACTGGACTGAAATGGAATCATACAATTTACCTTTACCTCTTCCCATATTCATATACTCAGATTCGGCAAAAAAATTACAAAAACAAGTTAAAAATCCATTTGTAAAGCATATGATCAAAATATGGTGTGAAGCTAAAAACTATTTAAAAGAACCACAGTTATTGTCACAATTTAGTCCAATATGGGGTAATCAATATTTTAAACCAGGGAGAGCGGATGCTGTATTTAAAGTATGGAATTTAAAAGGGATACAAAAGATTCAGGATTTATATTTGCCATGTGCAGATAACATAATGTCTTTTGAAGAGCTGAGGATCAAATTTAATCTCAATAGAACACATTTTTTTAAATATCTTCAACTTAGAAACTTTATTCGATCAAATCAAAATAAAGCTCTCACTCGACCTATTTATTCATCCTTGGAACAAATGATGATGAAAGATAGTAAAAGAAAGGGTATTATTTCAGAGTTTTATAACTCATTGACACTATCTTCAAGTGAAAATTCACTGAAAAGATTAAACTACTGGAAAGAAGATCTGCAAACTGAAATTTCAGAGGAACAATGGGAATTGGCTTGTACAGAAGCTCAAACCAAATCAATAAATGCACGCCTTAAATTGATACATTTCAAATGGTTAATGCGGATGTATGTTACACCGGAGGAGTTAAATAGATATAACAAAAATATACCAGATACATGCACAAAATGCATGGAAAGTAAAGGAACCCTATTTCATTGTTTATGGGAATGTAGATTAATAAGAATGTTTTGGGAAGAGGTGAGGGTAACAATTGAAAAAATAATCTCAAAACAAATCATATTGAATCCTAAACTGTTTTTGTTGGGTCTGTACCCAGAAAAGCATAATTTTAATAAAAGTGAAAGAACATTCATAGACCTCAGTTTGCTTAATGCCAAAAAATGTATTGCACTATTATGGAAAAAGACTCATAGACCAGATGTGACTCAGTGGTTAAGACAGATGTTAACAAACCTTCCATTAGAAAGAATAACATATATACTGAAATCAAAGGAAATTGTGTTTGAGAATATATGGAGACCTTTTATTGATTATGTAAAAAATTTAAACATAACTCTTAAAGAAGAAGGTGAATGATGTGTGTGGACCTTGTAAATTCCAAACTGGTGAACATAATATGTATACTTATGTATTGGATTGTTTAGACTAAACAGAGGAGCATTGTTGAAGACTTGATTTTGTTGGTGGTTGTTGGTGTTTTTAGTGCATTTTTTTTTTTGTAGTACTTTAGAGTTAGTGTTTGATTGTTTGTATCATGTTTGTTAAAAAAAAAAAAAAGGTTCAATAAAGATATTGTGGAAAAAAAAAAAAAAACAAGTTTCAGCTCATTATTTCTAGGTCATTTGGCAGTTAATTCAAAACAAAAGTGACTTGTGTTGTTGCAGCTTAATTATGAGATAAAATTAATTGTGAGATAAATCCACAGAGCGAGCAAGGCAATAATCCTTGGATCCTTTTTTGTCTCGTGTAAATAAGGACTCAGTCGGGTGCGTAATGTCACAGGAGTGTGGCCCCGCCTCGCTGAGAATCTGTTGCTGCCCCGCTTCTAAAACCTCCTAACAAACCATCACAGCACAAGCACAACACCGTGCTAATGGAGACAGAAGCATTCCGAGCCGTACTGAAGTGAATCAAGCCGTACCGAGGTGTGCTGGGCTAGTGGAAAACAGGCTATAGTGGCCGCTTGGGATCCGGAAGCCCGTCTTCCACTCATCTCCCTCCTTGATCCGCACGAGATGGTACGCATTGCAGGGATCCAATTTAGTAAACCACGAGGCCCCCTGGAGAGAATCAAAAGCCAAATCCATGAGAGGCAAGGTATACTTGTCCTTCACCGTAATGTCGTTTAGCCCCCTAAAGTCAATGCATGGTCGCAGGGAGCCATCCTTCTTTCCCACAAAGAAGAATCCCGCCCCCACCACTGAAGAAGACGGGCGGATTATCCCAGAGCTGAGCGACTCCTTGATATACGTGTCCATCGCCTGCCGCTCCGGAGCAGACAGGCTGTACAAATGGCTAGACGGAAGCGGGGCACCAGCCCAGAGATTAATAGCACAGTCGGTGGGGGGAGGGACAGCGCCTGTGATTTATTGAAGACTGCCCCCAGGTCATGATACTCCACTGGTACCTTGGACAGATCCGGGGAAGGAGATACAGGTGGGGCCACAGACACAGACAGGGCACATGCCGCGGACTGCAGGCACGCGCTGAGGCAGAATGAGCTCCATGAAGCGATGCTCCCTGTCTGCCAGCCAAATGAGGGATTGTGCAGCCGCAGCCAAGGGTAACCCAGGATGATCGGGGAAGTGGAGGAGGGCAGCACCAGAAAGCGCAGATCCTCCCGGTGGTTCCCAGAAACAATCACCAACACCGGGGTAGTCTGCTGAGAGATGGTCGTTAATGGGGCCTTAGATAGGGCAATTAGCTTGAGCGGTGGCTGAAGAGTTTGACATGGGAGCCCTAACCGGGTTGTCAGGTCTCCTGATATAAAACTCTGCTCAGCCCCCGAGTCAATCAGTGCATGAGTGGAGTGTTCAGTATGTTTGTAAATGAGTCGGATGGGCATGAGGCTGCAGGTGAGGGGTTTTGATTGGGACGCGTCCGTGAGTCCCCTACTGTGACCCACGGACCTCCTCTTTTAACCGACTCGTACAATCAGCCAACTCATGTGAACTGCTACCACAATAATAGCACAGCCCTAACTCCCTACGGTGCTGCCTCTCGGCAGGCGGAATCTTAGAGCGCCCGATTACCATATCCTCCTGCCCTGGAAGTTCCTCTGAGGAGGGCAGGGCCAACTGAGATGACTGCGAGGAACGAAAAAACTGTGCGCTCGAGCGGCTGGAAGCTCACCGCTCGGCTGCTCATTCCCTCAGCCTGTTATCTAAGCTAATGGTGAGTGATATTAGCTCGTTCAATCGTTCTGGTTTATCCTGCGTAGCTAGCTCATCCCTTAGCCCAGGGCTTAGGCTACGGACAAATATGCTACACAATGAAGCGTCTTCCCACCCGACCTCAGTGGCTACTACCCAGAAATCGACCACATAGTCCACAGCGGACCTACCACCCTGCCGAAGGTTTAACAACCGGGTAGTAAACACAGTGTCCCGGTCAGTGTGATCAAACACTTCATGAAACTCAGCCAGAAACTGTTGGTAAGTTAAATTGGCGTAGCTGGGCTTAGCCATAACGGCATAGGCTCAGGCTAGCGCCCTACCTTCTAGCAGGTTAGCAATGTAGCCTATCTTACTGTGGTCCATAGGGAAATCCCCCGGCGCCAATTGGAAAACCGTCTCGCATTGCAAGATAAACCCCCGGGCCTCCCCGAGCTTCCCACTGAAGCGAGCGGGCGTGGGCACCGGTGTGAGACGGGTCATGGGAGTCTGGCTAACCTGGCTAGGCGGGGAGCTAGCGGGGCCCAGTGGAGCCCCAGAAACCGGTGGGAACGCCCGTTGTCCTTCCAGACGATCCAACTCGGCTGTTAATTTGAGTTAATTGGGTCAGGATAACATTTTGTTGGACAATCAATTGCTCAACTCGAGCGTCTAGGGTGTTTAAACGGCGTGCTAGCACACTGTCTGCTGGGTCGCTCTGACGGAGCCGTACTGACATAATTTCTGGACTCAGGGGACAGAAGACAGACTCGAGAAGGTCCTTTTATTCACCCAATGTGTTGTGTGTGATTGCGTGTATGCTTGGTGGTGTGTGGAGTGCTGGTGTCGTGCTGGAGCAGAGGAGAGGGCGTAATAAAGACTGCCGCTTAATTTACAGGTGGCGATGCTGCGCTTCTGTTTGCCTTGTGGGCAACTGCCAGGGGAAGAGGGTCGAGCTCGGTGTCGAGAAGCGGGGGAGAGACTCTGATGCCAGGGAGGAGCTGCGCCGCCATCGGGGAGAGAGGATCCGCCACCTGGGGGGTCCACTTGTGCACAGGGGAAAGGAACTCGACAAGGTGAGTGGTGAGAATGTTTATGTGCTTCGACGTGTTGCGCTTGGTCAGACGAGAAGCCAAATTGTGGCTGACGACAAGAGACGTGCCTCCGTAGGTTTGACAGACGGCTCCGTGCTGAGTCGCTGGCAGGCCTGGCTCTTAAAGGTGAACTGAACCCACCTTTTTGCCGAAAAAGTAGAATAGCAGATTAATTCCTTATTACCTATTGTATTTTTCAACACATAAAAGAAATTTTTAGGCCGTGCGATGGCCAAGCTATAAGCCGATAAACTTTTGCCTCTGGCTGGCAGTGCCAAACAAACCGGAAGTAGTGCAGACGACGCTGCGTGACGTCACGAGTGTGACCCTTATCAAAACAACAATGGCAGATGATAGCAGTTCCAGCAGTCAAGAACACCAGAGTTTTCAGAGTGAAGAGGCATTCAGGATCGGTGACGAGACAGAGGAGGATGCAGGAGTGTGGCAGGTGGCAGGCCTGCACAAGGGCGAGCCCGGGAGACAGCAACCTGATGCACCTATGACAGCAGCTGGCAGACGGCGATGCAGAGGCGAGGTCCGCCGCCGGGGAATACACCTGTGCACAGGGGAGAGACTGGAAAGGCAAAGGTAGGTATGCTTACACTGTAGATCTTGCTGGGAGATGAGGGGGTTCCTCTGCAGCAAGAGGGCTGAAGGAATCAGACAGCTTCAGGCCGAAGCCCAGGGCAGAGTGGCTTATATCCCACGCTGCTGACGAGGCGTAGGTGTGCACGCAGCTGGCACCGCTAATGAGCGGCGAGTTGTAACATATCCAGCCTGTGTTGTGTTGTAGCTTAGTTTTCTTTTTTCTCGGTCACATTTTGTCTTAGTTTTGTTTTGAATTGTAATCGCTCTTGCCTGTTTTCTCTTTTTTCTCTTTTGAATTCTTAGATGGTATACGGGTGGGCAATATAAGCTGCGGCTTCAGCCATCACCCATTTCGGTTAACTTACGTTGAATTGTATAATCAGATGAGTCATTGTTCAATTTGACCTTGTTGTTATATCATTCAGTTTCTTTCAACCTGTACTGTACTATCCGAAATAAATAAATTCATTCATTCATTCAAAAAATTGGGCTATGTATTACAATACTTCTACAGACTATAGTGGCAATACACTTGAACAGAACTGGCCTCTGCATTTGACTGTGCTATTTATAAATACAGTGATCCCTCGCTACTTCGCTTTTCACCTTTCGCAGTGCATCGCGGATTTTTCAAAAATATTCATCAAAAATTCAAAATTGAGAAAAAATGGCACGAAAGTTGCCCGGGCGCTAGCAGAAGGCAGGGAGACTACATTAGAACATCAGGTATCAACACGGAGAGCCCGCACAACTCAAAATCAACCTCTCTGACCACCGCTCCACTCCTCTACGCCCACCTCTTCACTGCTCGGGAATCTCGCAAGCTGATTGGCCGAGACGTTTTACCTCGCAAGCTGATTGGCCGAGACGTTTTACCCAGCTTCTCTCCCTGCCGAGCGCCCATACCCAGCGAAGGAAGACCGCATTCATTGTTCTTTATCGCTCGTGTTGCTTAGTGGCACTTTTCGCTGTTCTTTTGTGCCTTTTTGTGCAAAATAGTGCTTGTGACGCCCTTGGGGGGGAGGGTGACGCTACTTCGCGGTTTTTCACTTTTCGCGGTCGGTTCTGGTCCCCATTAAACGCGATAAGTGAGGGATCACTGTAATATCTATATCTAGAAACGCATCGCTTCCCGGTCGCTTTTCCTCCCCCTTTCTTTTCTTTCATCGCCATGACAGCTTTCCTTGGCCACTGAACAGATCTTCCCAGGTGTTGGAAGGGTTTTGTAGTCGACTATCAAGACAAAATGCACCAAAAACAACCAGTGTCGACATGCTCGCAATGGTAAACATGAGGACTGGGTCACACTCGTGACGTCACGCGGAGCTCCGGCTGCACTTCCGGCTAATTGGCGGATTCATCTAATTTTTCAGGGTGGGAAATTCAAAATCGCGATTTTCTCCAAGATTCCGGGATTAGTGGAGGGGGTGCCAATGATAAATTATCTTTATAACTGTATGTACTATCACCCAGTGCCGTTCAATGCTGTTCAGTTCAGTTCACCTTTAAAGCCGGCTGATGACTGGCGACAGGTGTGCACGCAGCTGAGACTGATGATGGCCCTGCGGGCGCCATGACAGATCTGACATTTTACCCCAAATTTAAAACACTCAAGCAGGGTGTTGAATGTGCGCTGTGCCAATATGAGCTGCAGACAAGGTGTCATAATCATGACACTTTCTTTGGTTGCTAGTGGCAAAGTCCCAGGAAACCCCAGAGTGTCTGGAATCATTTTAAAGCTTAGAAATTGTACTTTCTAAAAATACCTATGTTTTTGCGGAAGACAGCTCCCGACCGATCGAGCGCAAGTTTTTAGCCTAGCTAAAATATTGTTTACATCGTTAGCATTTTAGCAGCAGCGCTAGCAGAGGTAGGGTGTACGAGGCCACTTTTTAAGGTAATTTTTCCATCCCTCGATAGTCATGGGAAGTGGTATGATTGTGTTACTGTTTTCAGGTGCAAGAGGCTGTGTTTCCGCATTTCTGATGCCAAAGTCATTGTTTTTTAACAAGGAAAAGTATTCCATTTCAGTGACAACCATATGTTCTAAACTAGTACCAGAAGTTGCTGCCACAATTCATGCAAGGCATCATGGGGGCTAGGAATAAGGTGGATGTGGTATAGTGTTATTGACAGTAATGCTAAGGTAGCACAGCTGTGATCAAACTGGATAGTTCTCTAGTTTTGACAACGTAATTATGACAACACTTTAGATCAGATTGTAAGGACTTTGCTGTTGTTGTTCTGTGGTTTTTGTAAATATGCTGAATCACACTTTTATGGTCTGTTGAAGTTCATTCATTTTAGCTTTGCATGCTTAAAAAAAAACAAAAAAACATGACTTTTGTTATTAAGCTCCAGCAGTTATTTATGTCAGTTCCACTGAATTTTAGGTTATAAATGTGTTTTGTTTTTATTGTTTTAAAATATATAGATAAATGCTGTGAAACGTTAGATACCTGAATTAATTTGTGCCCTTTCAATTACTGTAGATGAAATCTACTGTTTATTCAGTGTGAGAGATTCACAAAGTAATGGTTTTCCTCACTTCTGCAAAACTAAAGTATTTTCAACCTAAAATACACTGTCATCATCATCATTGGCTCCATCGATCTCGAAAGATCATGGGGGGGTTTTGTGCCTTGGGTCATCATTCAGGGAGCTGCACCATCGGGCGTGGCTGTAGAGGCCGATACGGGATCTGCAGGTCCTGCCGCAGCCGTTGCAGATGAATTCTTCACAGTGTAGTGGGGGTCTCGACAGTCTCCTCTGTCTGCGGAGTCTCTTCTCCCCCCAGCGAGTGTCTCTTCTTTCCTCTGCTGTTCGGATGACATCCTGGGTGATGGTCCGCCAGTTGGAGCGGACGGAGGCGGCTGACTCCAGGTCGGAGGGGTTAAAGCCTCCAGCCTTGAGGTCACGCTTGCAAACATCCTTGAATCTGAGAGTTGGGCGTCCCTTTGATCTAGTTCCAGTAGCCAGCTCCCCATACAGTAAGTCTTTGGGGATGCGGCCATCCTCCATTCGGTTGACGTGGCCAAGCCATCGCAAGCGTCTCTTTGTCAGGATGGCAAACATACTGGGCACATCTGCTCTGGCCAGGACGTCGATGTTGGAGACACGGTCCTGCCAAGTGATGTGCAGTAGTCTGCGAAGGCAGCGCTGGTGGAAGGTGTTCAGTCGGCGTTCCTGGCAGGAGTAGAGGGTCCAAGCTTCACTGCCGTATAGGAGAGTACTCAGTACACAGGCCATGTAGACTCTTATCTTGGTGTTGATGGTTAGCATAGAGTTGTCCCAGACTCGCTTCGCCAGACGGGCCATCACCGTCGATGCCTTGCCGATACGGGCGTTCAGTTCGGCGTCTAGGGAGAGATTGCTGGAGATGATCGACCCGAGGTAGGTGAACTTGTCCACCACCGCGTGTGGTCGCCGATATTGATATTGGGAGCACTGCTGACATCCTGGCCCATGACCTCAGTCTTTTTAAGGCTGATGGTGAGGCCAAACTCAGAGCAGGCATGAGCAAAGCAGTTGATGAGATGCTGGAGCGCTTCCACGGTGTGGGCAACAAGACCAGCATCATCAGCAAAGAGCAGCTCCCTGATTAGAACGCTTCGCACCTTGGTCTTTGATCTGAGGCGTGCCATGTTGAAGAGGCCTCCGTCGCTCCTGGTGTGGAGAAAGACACCGTCTTCAGAGCCCCGGAAGGCGTAGCACAGAAGCAGGGAGAAAAAGATGCCAAATAGGGTAGGAGCCAGAACACAACCCTGCTTCACACCGTTCTTGATCGGGAAAGGGTCTGAGGATAATCTATCAAACTGGACAATGCCGTTCATGTCCTGGTGGAATGACTTGATCATGCTCAAAAGCTTGGGGGGACATCCAATTCGTTGGAGGAGGGCAAACAGTCCATCCCTGCTGACCAAGTCAAAAGCCTTGGTCAGATCAATAAAGGCCAAAAAGAGGGGTTGTCTCTGCTCCCGACACTTTTCTTGCAGCTGCCTCATAGAGAAGACCATATCTATGGTTGACCTGGTTGCTCTGAATCCACACTGCGCCTCTGGATACACACGTTCGGCAAGTAGTTGTAGTCTGTTGAGGACGACACGGGCAAAGGCTTTGCCAACTATGCTTAGGAGTGAGATACCGCGATAGTTGTTACAATCGCTCCGCTCCCCCTTGTTCTTGTAAAGAGTGATGATTTTGACATCACGCATATCTTGGGGCACAGCCCCTTCCTCCCAGCACTGCAACAGGAGCTCATGGAGGTGTTTCAAGAGCGAGCTCTCCTTTGCGGTTTTGACGATTTCAGGGGGGATGTTGTCACTGCCCGGAGCCTTGCCGTTTGAGATAGAGTCTATCGCCTTGCTGAGCTCCTCGATGGTGGGTGGAGCGTCAAGCTCATCCATGACTGACAGTAGAGGGGTGTTCTCAAGGGCCGTGTTCGAGACGGTGGTTACTCTCGAGTAGAGCTCTTGGTAGTGCTCAGCCCATCTCTCCATTTGTTTACCGCGATCCTTGATGACATCTCCTGCAGCTGATTTAAGTGGGGCGGTCTTGATGACACTGGGACCGAAAGCCTTCTTCATGCCTTCGTACATTTTGCGCATGTTTCCATGATCTGCAGAAAGCTGAATGTCCTGGCAGAGGTTAAGCCAGTAGTCGTTGGCACATCGCCTTGCAATCTTTTGTGCATTGTTCCTCGCAGCGCGCAGTGTAGCAAGCGTCTGCACAGAGGGCTCCTTCTTGTGGGCAATTAGGACTACACGCTTGGCAGCGATTGCAGGTTCCATCTCAGCGGCTCCAGCTTCAAACCAATCTGCACTCTTCCCCACCTTTTTCCCAAAGGTACCTATGGCGGTCTCAAACACAGCCTCACGGATATGGTTCCACCTTGCAGAAGCACAGTCAGTGGGACAGTCCACCAGGGCTTCATTTACGACTTTAGCATAGCGTTCCCGCAGTTCAGGTACTGTAATCATAGCTGTGTTGATGCGGGGTCGGGGTTTCTGCTTGGAGCGGTTGACACGTCTGAGGCAGAGACGTACCTTAGTGGCGACCAGGGAATGGTCGGTGTCACAGTCAGCGCTGTGGAAACTGCGCGTGACCAGCACTCGGTTCAGCAGGGATCTCCTGGTGATCACAAAGTAATGGTTTTCCTCACTTCTGCAAAACTAAAGTATTTTCAACCTAAAATACACTGTACATATTAGATATATACATAACATTGTAATCAATAATCCTTTGTGAAGTTGGAAATAATTTATGGTGGAACAATAATCTTTTTTCAAATAATATTTTGTAAAAAGAGTACTGCATCTACAAAAATGGGCACATCACCATTCTGATCAATATCAAATAGCTCAGACATATTCATTCAAATTTCAAACAAAAAAAATCTTAAAATGGCTAAATTTATATGGGATTATTGTAAAATGTGAAAGTTTTACTTTTTAGATTGAGTTATTTCTAAAAATAAATTCACCACAATATTTTTTTTAATTTTATTTGTTTATTTGTCAGGGACAGTGCAATAAACAGACAAAAAAGAAAATCTGATGTGTTGCACAGAGAGTGTATAGCATTAAGCTAGTTTGCAACTCTTGTCCCTGGATGGGCTTTAGAGAAAAGAAACAGAGAAAAAGATGAAGAAAAAACAAAATGAAAACAGTTTAAACATTATCCACATACATCAATGCAAACAAAATTATAAATACACAATATAAAAACCTGATTCACATTTGCTTGTTACAGTAAAATGCCTGTTAAACATTTGCCTTCCCTTCTTCACTCTCACCCTGCAGATAATCATTTCATACATGGGTACATTCTTGTTTACTTTTCAGCCAGTTTTTAACCTTTGTAATAAATGTTTTAAAATCCGTTATTATTTTGATTTCATTTGGCATTGTGTTCCAGATATGACTGCCCTTTATAGAAAAAGCTGTTTGTCCAAATGTGGTTCTGCGGTGGAATATTTTACAGTTATTGTTAACAGAACTCCTGGTGGCTCTGCTGCTGTCCTGTCTTTGGATGAATCCAACATGTGGCTCTGGCGCTGATTTATGGAAACATTTAAAAATTAATTTCAGAAAACAAAGGTCAATGAAACTCTCAAAACTCAGTAGATTATATTTTTTTTAGAATATAACAATGATGCCACCTAATGGGCTTTTTATCCAGAATTTTTAGAGTTTGATTATATAATGAACCTATATGTTTTATTGTAGAAGGAGCTGCTTGAGCCCAAACTGTCAGACAGTATAATATATGCGAAAAAACCATAGAATGCATATACAGTACAGCTGCTTGATGTGGTATGTAATGTCTAATTAATTTAAAGCAATTCAAATTTTTTTTTACTGTTTTAGAAATCTTCTTTATGTGAAGATTAAATTTGAGTTGAGGATCTAGTACAATGCCAAGGTATTTGAATTCTGTAACTGAACCAATATCTTGATCATGTATATTAACTTTAAAATGTTGCAAATTACATTTTTTGATTGAAAACTAACTAACTAACTAACTAACCTGCACTTATATAGCGCTTTTCTAGTCACAAAGACCACTCAAAGCGCTTTCATTAATACTAACCCTCTATTCTAAGGGCCTATAGGAAACAAATATCTAGGGACAATTTAGAACAGCCAATTAACCTAACATGGATGTTTTTGGCATGTGGGAGGAAACCGGAGAAATCCCGGAGTAAACCCACGCAACACGGGGAGAACATGCAAACTCCACACAGATCACTGTTGGTCGGGGGCTGGGATCGAACCCACGATCCCACGATCCCCACAATCCCCCGGCCAAGGGTAAACTGTGCTGCCGCAGTGCTAACCACTGCGCCACCGTGCAGCGGTTAGCAGAGCACATTGAAACTGTTTTCTGAAGGTTCAGCAATAGATGGTACTGAATGAGCCACTCTTGGACATCAACCATGCTTGAAGACAGGATGTCTGCAGCCTGAGCTGGAGTCTTAGCAGCTGTGTAAATAACTGCATCATCTGCATAAAGTTGACATGTTGCAGCTGAGCAGTGTAATGGCAGGTCATTAATAAAAATGCTGAAAAGTAAAGGACCAAGAATGGACCCTTGTGGGATACCCATACAATTATTTTAAAGGAAGGATTTATCCTGGTGAACTTTTACACTTTTAAAATACACTGTACATATTAGATATATACATAACATTGTAATCAATAATCCTTTGTGAAGTTGGAAATAATTTATGGTGGAACAATAATCTTTTTCAAATAATATTTTGTAAAAAGAGTACTGCATCTACAAAAATGGGCACATCACCATTCGGATCAATATCAAATAGCTCAGACATATTCATCCAAATTTCAAACAAAAAAAATCTTAAAATGGCTAAATTTATATGGGATTATTGTAAAATATGAAAGTTTTACTTTTTAGATTGAGTTATTTCTAAAAATAAATTCACCACAATCTTTTGGAGGTGGCTGAGTAGAATGTAAAAAAAAAAAAATCGGCCTCAAATCAAGTCAGTCAACATATAACAAACAGGAATTTATTTTGGGGAAAATATTTATTAAAAAATAAACAGTCCAGATGCAGGTTCCGTGGGACAGATCTGGGAGAGCAATACAAAAATTAATTAAATCAGGATTAGGACACACTGGAAAGCTTTTGTTGTCCCCATAGTCATTGTTGACCTTTGTTACTATAGCCAGGGACAAACTGTTGATGTAAAAAGGACAGTCTCTAACAAAATGTCATCACAGACTAACAGCATTAAAACATGACAGTATGTGAACTACTAGACAGTTTTAGGACTACAGGAGTGCTGCAAAGTGAATTACAATATACTGTAGATGAAGGAAAGCGCGGGTACAGAAATGGAATTACTTTTTATGTGTTTGTTGTGGGAGGAGGGAGGAGATCCCGGGGCAGATCCAGGACATGTTAGAGAGACTATGTCTCCCAGCTGGTTGGAGAACGTCTTGGTGTCCTCTCTGAAGACCTGGAGGAGGTGGCTGGGGAGAGGGAAGTCTGAGCTTCTCTGATTAGACTGTTCCCGCCACAATCTGGACTCCCAGAGAACTGTAGAAGATTGGTGGATGGCTGTGTTGTATATTCATTCCTGCTGCAAGAGTGGACCTGATTAAAGAAGAGGAACATTTTTTCAAATTCCACATTCTTGGAACACCAAGTGCACAGGCAGATTGTGGTTTTAATTAAAATGAAAAGTCCAAGACATTTCAGCAGCCAAATTCTGACTGTTGTTTTGAGAAGTTATTCAAAAAAGAAAGAAACAAATATCTGTTACGTCTACTTTTGGCAAAGTAATCCATAAATATGATTGATTTGACCAAGTTACTCGATAGATAGATAGATAGATAGATAGATACACACACATATATACAGTATATATTCAGACCCTCCAGGATTTCACGAAGTTGTGATTCTACCAATTACCGTGACTTCAGCAGGTCCTGCATAATTTGAATTTTGTCCAATCACCGCAACTTTACCGCAATTTTGGCCAATTGTTGTCAACTTCTGCCAATTTCGCCAATCAAATTTGTCTCTCAGTAGCGCACAGATGTGTACATCATCATTCTGACCAATCAAATGTGGTGCTGTACCACACTCACTTCTGTGTTTAAAGTGAGTATATACCAAAAACATCAGCAAAAAACAGTGTATGATTTTTAAAAAAACACACTCATCTGCAAGTTTTCCCACATTGTTCCTTCATCCATCTCCCCCGGCCCACCGGTGAACGTCTCCTTGAGTTTCCGTTATGACCGCATGTATGAAGTGCCGGGTTTGTGTTGAAAAACGTCCGCCTGCCTGAAAGCACCTCTGTCTCAGGAGCGCATGCGCCCAGACACGGCATAAAACCACACAAAAAACAAGTGAATATAATATTACAGCAAGTGTTGTCACAGTTTATAGACTTACCGCAACAATAGAAAAAAAAATTCCTGTGAAATCCTGGAGGGTCTGGCACTGAGGTTAAGTTCCCAGTGCTCATAAAATGCTCCTCATGGCGTGCGTCTCGAAAAGCCTCTGACAACTAAGTCCAACTCCTAGCCTGCCCGTGTGGTTTAGTCTCTAAGCCCGGCGGAACTGCTTTTACTAATAGGAGAAGGGGCGAGGGCGGATCTCTGGCGCCTTAAAACCAGATGCTTCGGGTAGATGGTGGCTCGTCAACCTGGGAAGGTAGCCCATCTAGGGGAAGGTAAACCCTGATTTCAAACCTCCGCTGCCTTGCGGCACACCCGGTCACGGGAAAGGCTTCGGGAGTCAACCCTGAGGAAAAATCCGGAGTCGGAGCCCCTAAGGCAGTTCTCTGTTGTGCTCAACATCGTTCTGGCAGCTCCTGCGACAGTGCTGGTGCCAAACTGTAGCAGCCCTGCTGTTTCTTTGGATTCATCAGTGACGTGGAGAGGGGGGACATGCTGCATGGGCAACATCTTGTCCTCCATATCTTCCTGCCCAGGCTTGAATCCTACCAACGCCCAACGCTGGAAGGTAGAACACAGGATCACTGGAGAGGACACTCCAGCTTCGCCTTTGGCGTAGACAAAACACGGGGAATGACAGTTACCGGTTATAAGCCACTGCTCAATTGGCGTAGAGCGCGGCGCCAGGGGTTGTTCCCGACGGTGGGAGGGATCATCGGATCTCACTGGACAGCTACCGCCCGCCTCAAGCTGGGCAGCCCCCAGCCAATAAGGTGTTGTCCCGCCACAGCTTGCTTTCCTCATTGGGTACATAGGGATGAGGAGAAGTCCAAACAGCAGGCTGAGAACCTTCGCACCAGGCAAGACAAAAAAACAAAAGAGACCAACTCTAAAACTGGGAACTTGGAACGTCCGCACTATGATGACAGGACTCGCTGCTAACCTCAAGGACATCAACGACACCAGGAAGACTGCCATCATTAATAATGAGCTGAAGAGACTGGGAGTGGATATCGCCACTCTCCAGGAAACACGGTTGGCTGACGCAGGCATACTGAGAGAGAAGGACTACACGTTCTACTGGCAGGGAAAGGGCAGTGACGAACAAAGGGAACACGGAGTGGGCTTCACACTGAAGAACACCTTGCTGAAGATGGTGGAACCGGGCAGCAATGGCTCTGCACGACTCCTCACCCTCCACCTCAACACCACTCAAGGCCCAGTCACCCTCATCAGTGTGTATGCCCCAACACTGACAGCCGCACCAGAGGCAAAAGACGAGTTCTACAAGAATCTCGCAAAACTGTCAGGATTATCCCCAACTCTGAACAACTCATTCTCCTTGGAGACTTCAATGCCAGAGTGGGTGCTGACCACGACTCCTGGCCCTCCTGTCTTGGACCCTTTGGCATGGGCAGAATGAACGACAACGGACAGCGGCTGCTCGAGTTCTGCACATATCACGATCTGTGCATCACAAACTCGTTCTTCAAGACCAAGCCCCAACACAAGGTTTCCTGGTGACATCCGCGCTCAAAGCACTGGCACCAGCTGGACTTGATCCTGACCAGGCGCACCTCACTGAAGAACGTGCTAATTACCCGTTCGTTCCAGAGTGCAGATTGCGACACAGACCATTCATTGGTGTGTTGCAAGGTCAAGCTGCAGCTGAAGAAATTTCATCGTGCTAGACAGCCTGGAAAGGCACGGATTGACACCAGCAAGATGGCCCAACCAGAACTTGTTGAGCAGTTTGCCTCCACCTTTGAGAAGGAACTTGGTGTACCACAAGAAGGAGAATCTGCAAAGCAGAAGTGGGAAGAGCTGCAAAACACCATCCACCGCACAGCCTTGGCTACCTTTGGGAGGAAGACCTCGAAATCACAGGACTGGTTTGATGCCAAGTTGACCGAGATGACCCTGTCATTGAAGCCAAGCGCTCAGCACTTGCTGAGTACAAGAAGTACCCAAACAAGAAGAATCTCCAGATTCTCAGGGCTGCGAGAAGCAAAGTTCAGCAGACTGCTCGGCGCTGTGCCAACGAGTACTGGACTCAGCTCAGCCAAGACATTCAAACCGCTGCCATAACAGGGAACATCCGTGGTATGTATGATGGCATCAAAAAAGCACTTGGTCCGGCTCAGAGCAAGACGGCCCCCCTCAAATCCTCCACTGGGGAGGTGATCGCAGAAAAGAACAAGCAGATGGAGAGATGGGTAGAACACTACTCCGACCTCTACTCCAGACAGAACACCATGACACCGTCAGCCCTTGATGCCATCGACTGCCTGCCATCCATGGATGAACTTGACGCCGAGAAAACCATCGACGAACTCAGCAAGGCCATTGATAGCTTGGCCGCTGGCAAGGCACCCGGCAACGATGGCATACCCTCCGACCTGATCAAGCACTGCAAGACCGCTCTACTGCTGCCATTGCATGACGTCCTCTGCCAGTGCTGGAAGGAAGGTGCCGTACCACAGGACATGAGGGATGCCAAGATCATCACCCTCTACAAAAACAAAGGGGAGAGAAGCGACTGCAACAACTACAGGGGCATCTCCCTCCTCAGCGTTGTTGGCACAGTCTACGCACGAGTTGTTCTCATTCGTCTACAGAAGCTTGCCGAACGTGTCTACCCCGAGTCTCAGTGTGGCTTCCGCGCTGAGCGATCGACGGTAGACATGATATTCTCCATCCGCCAACTCCAGGAGAAATGCAGAGAACAGAACATGCCCCTGTACGTCGCCTTCATCGACCTCACCAAAGCGTTCGATCTGGTCAGCAGAGAGGGCCTTTTCAAGATCCTGCCAAAGATAGGATGCCCACCAAAGTTGCAAAGCATCATCGAATCGTTTCACACCAACATGCAGGGGATAGTGCAGCACGACGGCAACGTCTCAGAGCCATTCAACATACGCAGCGGAGTGAAACAGGGCTGTGTACTTGCGCCAACCCTCTTTGGGATTTTCTTTGCTATGCTCCTGAGGCATGCCTTCAGCACAGCAACAGAGGGAATCTACCTGCACACAAGATCTGACGGCAGGCTTTTCAACCTCGCCCGCCTGAAAGCCAGAACCAAAGTACGCGAGGCTCTAATCAGAGACATGCTGTTTGTAGATGACGCTGCAGTCGCAACCCACACACAGCAGGAGCTTCAGACCCTGATGGACTGCTTCTCCCAGGCATGCAAGGACTTTGGGCTTACCATCAGCCTGAAGAAGACTAACGTCTTGGCGCAAGGCACAGAAGCACCACCAACCATCACCATCGACGACTACGAGCTGGAGGTCGTGAATCAGTTCACGTACCTGGGGTCCACGATCAGCAACAACCTCTCCCTTGATACAGAGATCAACAAGAGGATATGGAAAATCAGCCGTCACAGTCGCTCGCCTCACCACACGAGTGTGGGAGAATCCCAAACTCTCTGTCAAGACGAAGATGGCAGTGTACAATGCCTGCGTCATCAGCACACTGCTCTATGGGAGTGAGACGTGGACAACATACGCCCGGCAGGAAAAGAGACTGAACTCCTTCCACTTGCGCTGCATTTGCCACATCCTGGACATATCCTGACAGGACAAAGTGCCCAACACAGAAGTTCTGTCCCGCGCCGGCCTTCCCTCCATGTTCACTCTACTCAGGCAGCACAGGCTCCGCTGGCTAGGCCACGTTCACCCTATGGAGGATGGCAGAATCCCCAAAGACGTCCTCTACGGAGAACTGGCGACTGGCAGGAGAGACGTTGGCCGCTCACAGCTGTGCTTTAGAGACGTCTGCAAGAGCGACATGAAGGCCCTGGAGATCAACACAGAGCACTGGGAGGACCTTGCAACGGACCGCTCCAAATGGAGAGGCACCCTGACCAGACAGCTCAAGGCGGGTGAAGAGAGACTGATTGCTGCAGCAGATAAAAAAAGGACCCGCAGGAAGAACCGCCACAGACCCAGCAGCACGGAGACCACCCACAAGTGCGACCTGTGTGACAGGGACTGCCATTCGCACATCGGCCTGTTCAGCCACAGGCGGTGCTGTTCCAACAGAGTAGACGTTTAGGATTCTCTTCCATGGTCATCATAGACCGACGGAGGCCGACTATATATATATATATATATATATATACAGTATATATATATATATATATATATATATATATATATATATATATATATATATACTGTATATAGATAGATAGATATAGATAGAAAGATAGATAGATAGATAGATAGATAGATATGTTATATACAGTATACTGTAGGTAGATAGATAGATAGATAGATAGAACACTCCTTAACATTTCAAAATGCACGGTGGCACAGTGGTTTAGCACTGTGACAGCACAGTTTTACCCTCGGCCGGGGGATCGCGGGGATCATGAGATCGTGGGTTCGATCCCAGCCCCCGACCAACAGTGAGCTGTGTGGAGTTTGCATGTTCTCCCCGTGTTGCGTGGGTTTACTCCGGGATTTCTCCGGTTTCCTCCCGCATACCAAAAACATGTAGGTTTAGGGCGCTCGCGCACGCAGCGACCAGCAGCCGGTGGCTTGTCACCAGACTGCAAACCAAATCTACCTACGGGTACAAATAAGTAACAAAAAAAAAAAAAGAAATCTCCTAAACAAACATTTAAAAATACAAAATAAAGGATTTGGCTTTACACATTACTCTGTGTAAAATGTTTTGGGAAGACAAAACTTGCATTGGCGTGCTGCTGACCGTCTTCCTCACTGGACAGTTCCTCTGGTGGTGGTTGTCATGAGCTCTAATAGAGTCCAGGTCTCATACACAGGTGGGGTGGATGTGAAGCTTCTGCTGACATCATCAGAATGTGGTTTTTAAATGTTGATCTATGAGAACACAGTCATATTAATAGTCCTTTTTGTGACTTTTTGCATGTGAAACTTTGCATTATAATCACCTAAAGGTCAGATATTGATGTTCTGTCCTTAACCCCCACTGGTCCATCACATCAGCGACGGCTTCAGAAGCTGTTGACCCTCTTTCCGTCACTGTTTGGTGGAGCTCTTCTCTGCTGTATCATGACATTGTCCAAACACCCATCTGTGCTTATTCACCTCATGATGATGGAAGTCCTCACAGAGGGTGAAAAAATGTTTTGGTTTATTACTTGGATAGTCAAAAATCTGACATAAATTTCTACATACATAATTACAGCTACTTCAGGGACTCAAGAAATCCCGTAGCTAATGCTATGCAGTAACATTAGTTAGTAAGAAAATAAATTAAGACCTGTTTATTCTACTATTAGAACTTAAACTATTTTTAACCACAATTTCCACCATGGTGATTAATAAAAATTTTACGTTATTATCTTAATCTGTAACAACAATAAACAACTGTAACTTTTTTCACTGTACACCAAATTATTAGACTGAGCAGCTGCACATCAAAGCTGATAATTTAAAAAAAATATGTAAAACATGACTGCTGCACAATTAGTATGTGCTGTTACATTCATAGATGCAAATGTTGATCATATCATGAACCTGTCATACTGTACGTGTCAACTTGGTAAGGAGGGGTTAGTGGGGTCTATTCCAAGTCATATATTGGCTGATATTATTATACACTCATAATTACAATGTGAACATGTCAGAAATAAAATTTAGTTGGTTACATAGACTTTAGACTGTCCCTCCACCCCTAACCACCAGATTAGCAGCAGAAGATGAACGAGCTAGTTAGCATCATAGCTAGCACTGGTTAGCTTACCTGCCAGAAGAAAAAAGGGCACCTCTGCATGACTTTTCATCCCTTTCAGACTCTTCAGCAGACATCAGCCATCAAAAGCAGAACCCATATTTATCCTGCTCCTTTGTCATGCCATACTTTAGAATGGTTGGGAAACTGACGTTTGCCTTGAGACTCAGGTATTTAGCTGAATAATTTACTATCTGGCAACCCAACAACCTAAAATGAGACATGGCACATAACATCAAGCTAGTGATGCTATTGGCTGTGACATCCTCACTGGACTTCCGTGTTTGTCTTTCTCCAGCAGCTGGATGTAAATATTTATATTACTGTCAGTACGCCAAAAATGACAAAATATTTTTTTCAGCAATATACTAATTTTTAGAAGAACATTAAGACTTACATTGTGCACGCTTCTAAATGCTTTGTTGATGTTTTTTTTTTTTTTAAACTTTTCCATGAAAATTTTCTATATTTCACCTTTAACTGTAATGCTTTAAATACCATTTAAGTGCAATGCTCTTGCACTACATAATGTTTTCAACCCAATTTTTTTTTAATCCCATCTATTATCTTATAGAATAAAATAGAACAGAATAGAACAGAATAGAATAGGCTTTATTGTTATTGTACAGTTGTACAGTACAATGAAATTGTGGGGGCTCCACCAGGCTACTGTGCAATAAAGTAAGAGAGAAGGAGTAGATAAAACACAGTTACAGAACACACAACACATGACTGAAATTAAAATAAAATAAAATAAAATAAAACTTACCCAGGATTATGGAAATATACACAGGTATGGTAGTGGCTTCATGGATGGAATAATGTACATAAGAGTGCGGAGTGCGGAATACACAATTGAACACACAATTGAATAAAATGGCCAAAGGATTATGAAAAATGCACACAGTAGTGGTTTCACGGATGGGTCAATATACATGAAAGTGAGGCGTGCAAAGACGGGTGTGTTACTATGATGATTAAAAAGGTCCTCAGTTCTGTGCGTGTGAGTGTTCAGATGGAGGGGGGTTGGGGCCTCTGACTGTTTGCAGTTCGGATGGCCCAGGGAAAGAAACTGTTTGTCAGTCTGGAGGTGTGGGACCTGATCGATGTGAACCGTTGGAGGTCAAACAGGTGATGGGCAGGATGTGAGGGGTCTCCTGTGATGGCCTTGATCCTTCTGAGAGAGGAGTATCTGGAGATGACCTTCAGGGAGGGCAGAGGGCTGCCAAAGATTTTTTTGTGTGGTGTTGATGCCTTCCTGTTCTCGGCTGTGGAGCTGGCATACCACGCACCCAGAGAGGAGGTGAGCACGCTCTCCACTGAGCAACGATAGAAGGTCAGCAAATTATTTACCTCCGCCCTGTATGCCTTCTCATTGTCATCAGTGATGAGCCCAACCAAGGTGGTATCATCTGTGTATTTCATGATGACGGTGGTTGGGTGGGTTGGACTACAGCAAAAGGTGTACAGGGGAGGAGGTGCAGTTTATTGATCATGATGTCCAGAAGGATAGTGTTGAAAATTGAGCTGTAGTCCACAAAGAGCATCCTAACGTAGTTCCTTGGGTTCTCCAGGTGGCTCAGTGCTCTATGGGTTGTGGTGGCGATGGCGTGTTTCGTAGACCGATTCTCCCTGTAGGTGAGCTGGTGGGGGTTGAAGGAGGGGGAAGACAGTCCCTGATGTGCTTGGACACCAGTTGCTCGAAACACTTCATGACTACAGACATGAGTGCTATGGGTCTGTAGTCGTTCAGGCTGTCCATTGCGGACTTTTGGGGATGGGGATGATGGTGGAGGCCTTGAGGCAGGAGGGGACGGTGGTGTGCATCAGGTAGAGATTGAACAGCTTGGTGAGGATCTCTGCCAGCTGGTCTGCACATGCTTTGACCACTGCTCCTAGGATGCCGTCAGGACCAGCAGCTCTGTGGGAGTTCACTGCCCTCAGTTGCATTCTCACCTCATGCACCTGTAAAGGGGGAGGAGGAGGTGGGGACAAGTTGGGGGGAAAGTGAGCTCAAACCGGGCAAAGATGCTGTTAAGCTCCTCTGCCAGAGTGAGGCTGCTGCCCGGTGTTGGGGGGCCCTGGCCCCAGTAGTTGTTGAAGGCCTGGATGACTCTCCACGTCTGTCTGGGGTTGTTTTGTGTGAGGAAGTCCTCCACTTTCCTCCTGTAGGCGTTCATAGCATGTTTTATGCATCTTCTCAGGTTGGCTCTGGCAGTGCTGCACAGAGAGCCGTCCCTCTGTCTGAAGGCTGAGTTGTGGGATCTGATCAGAGCCTGGACCTCACTGGTCATCCATGGTTTCTGGTTTGGAAAGACCTGGATGTGTTTGGTGACTGTCATATTTTCTACACATCATTTAATGTAGAAGAGAACAGACTTGATGTAGGAGTCCAGGTCTTGCTGTTCAAAGATGTTCCAATCAGTGCAGCTAAAGTAGTCTTGTAGCTGGAGGAGAACATTTTCAGGCCAGGTTTTAACTGTTTGTTTGGTTGGGGGGATCTCTTCCTCAGGGGGGTGTAAGCAGGTATTAGCAGCAGGGAGAAATGGTCTGACTGTCCAAGGTGAGGGAGGGGGTGGCTCTGTAGGCGTGCTTAATGTTGCTGTAAACATGATCCAGGGTTCTTTCCCCTTTTGTGAGACATTTAATATGTTGGTGGAATTTAGCGAGTACAGTCTTTATGCATGCTTTGTTAAAATCCCCTGCAATAATGTAGACTGCGTTGGGGTGATCTTTCTGTTGCCTGCTAGCGATGTGCTGGAGGTGGCTAAGTGCTAAGCTAACACTAGTGCCTGGAGGGACGTAAACAGCTGTAACAATTACTGCTGTTAGATTGTGGGCCGATAGAACTGCCTACACAGAAAGGGCATGGCCTCCAAATCCGGTGAACAATGGTGAATTATCCGGTGAATTATTCTGCTATTATTACACCAAGACTGAAGCACATAAGCACAGAGCCCCCCACCCCTGCCCTTACCAGAATCGGCATTGCAGTTGAAACGGTGTGCAGTTCGGTTGGGTAATTTCAGAGCGGCATCAGGAATACGTGGATGCAGTCATGACTCGGTCACAATCAGAATACAACAGTCCCAGATGTAGCGATTGTAGGTGATCTCCGAACGCAGCTCATCCATTTTGCTGGCAAGGGACCTGGCGTTCATGAAAAAAATTGAAGGTAACGGTGGTTTGGTGCGTTGTTTGTCCAACTGGGCTTGGAAGCCAGCCCTGCAGCCTCGTTTCTTCTTTCTCTCTTCGCACCTCTTGCTGGGCCCGATAACAATCCACAGAGCACCCGGAGGTCTGGCGATCTCCTCAGTGATGTGGTATTGATTGAATAAGCACTGGGGATGTTGGAGTTAAGTTGGCGGCCAATGCCTAGAAGTTCCTGGCAACTCTAAGTAATTAGTCCGTTGCAGAAGGAGGACAAAAAAAAAGGCAGAAAAAAACACAGAAATGAGCACAGTAGTCCAGAGCATCTAGCTGCAGCATGTGGATGCACAGCCATCTTGGTACACTTGAAAACACTATATAAAATATGTTGACAGCATAAGCTGCAGTCTTAGATGCATGACCAGCCAATTCCAACACTCTTCCATGAGTGTGGTCAAAATTACCCCAACTAGAATGAGTGTGTTTTATGCTGTAAACTTAAGAAATGTCTTTCATTTTGGTTAAAGATGATTATTTTTATAATATTTTGGGTGATTATTATTATTATTATTATTATTATTATTTTAAATTATATTTTGGTCAACAAAAGAAGGGGAAAGCTTGGGGTCATTTTTGACCCCACATATGGAAAAGTGTGGTACTGATACAAAAAATGCAATTAAAAAATGTAACAGATACAAATCCAAATGGCCTATTTGAGGAATACATGGAAGATTAAATGATAAAAAATTAAAATTACAAAGATATTGCAAAAAAAAAACCAACCGCTCGGGCATTTTTGACCCCTGCATCTAACAATACCTACATTGTCCTCACTGTATTGTCCTCATCTGTTTACCCTTGGCATCCAGTCTGAGATGCTAATTGCAGCATCTACAGTGTTACTGATAACCGTGGTGAAATTCAAAAGGAGACAACTTGGGAAAAGCTTGGGGTCATTTTTGACCCCACATATGGAAAAGTGTGGTACTGATACAAAAAATGCAATTACTTAAAAAATATAACAATTAGAGGCAAATCCAAATGGCCTCATGTCAAACACAACCTATTTGAGGAATACATGGAAGATTAAATGATAAAAAATTAAAATTACAAAGATATTGCAAAAAAAACAACCTCTGGGGTCATTGTCACCTCGCTTACGCATCAAAGGGTTTTAACCTGCATGGAAAACATTAATATTTACTCATGGTGTGTGGGTTTATTTCGTAAAAATGATTTGGATTATTACTGAATAAACAGAACCAGTATGAGGACTTTTTTTTTTCTTGGAGGAAAACACAACATTAATATATTAAAACAGAGGAAATGACTACACAGCAGCCTCCTCAGCCTGTGGAAAACTGTTTTCTTCATTGACCTGCTGTTTTAGTTCAAAACTTTGTAGTGATTTTACAGCATTTGGCTGCATCTGTGGGAAGGACTTTTCTGATTTTAATTCCTCCCTCTCTGCTCCTCCTCTCCCATCTCCTTCAGGCCACTCTGGCTCCTGACTGGCCAGTCCACCAGGAATTTTCCCGGTTGGCCCTATGCCCATTCTGTGCCTGCTAGCACATACTGTATGTAGTGAACAAGTGGACATTTGGAACACAGCAGATATTTTTAAAGTGCTGCAAATTTCCATTAAATATCAATGAAGTGTTTTAAGACAATCACACAACCTTGTGCATATGTGAACTGAACAAATGTTATCAATATTCTACTTTTGACTGATTTAATCTGAACAGGAAAATCATCAGAACTCCAACAGTTGTCAAATAAAATGCAGCATTATACTAATTCTAGTGATGAACAATAAAGCACTCACCAGGTTTGGGGTTGCTGTAGCAGACAAACGGTGTTCTGTAGTCACAATTGAGAAAAAGCCATTCTCCTCCAGAGATGTCTGTTGCAGTAAAACACATCTCTACAGGCATGAGGAACCTGGTATCCCTTCTACTGTAAATGAAACTGCTGCCATCAGACCAAAATATTATTGGGTTTGGGTTGCGAAATAAACCAATCCATGTGTGTACACCTGTAGTATATAGTGGTATTAAACTTCTGATCTTCCGGTTCTCAGCTTTGTTCCTCACAGTGGCCAGGTCTACATAGTTCTCCCTGCAGTACCTCTGAGCATCAGACCAATTCATTTTTTGATCCATAAAAATATATTCAGGATTCAGCGGTGTTCCTACAGTCAGAGATCGGGAGAGTTCATACATTCAGAGTCTAAAAGGTCCTTTTCTCCTTCTGTCTAACATGATTTATGTACTTACCTCTGTAACACAGGAACGGATATTGATGTTGGCAATCATAATCCATCCAGCCGTAATAATTTATAGCCACACAGCGCTCAATTGCATGAACATCTAGATGATAATTTAATTTGGTAAAGCCCCTGTATTCAGCCCCGCTCCCTGTGAACCCATCTGACCACCTCCGGACAGGAGTGCGCAGACCGATCCACCACTCAGAAGAGAAGAAACTAGCAGATGAAACAGTGTTCAGAACTGTCATCCATTCTTTGTCATTGTCAATGGTGGCCAGGTCTGTGTACATCTGTCTGCAGTAGGTCTGAGCTTCTGTCCAGTTCTTTGGATCAGAGACATAGTGGTACTGACGGAGAAGACAGCTGGAGATGTGGCACCCTGTGAGACAAACATCATATCTATCAGAAACCAAACTACCAGACTGTATGAACCTTGAATAAGCTGATCACACACACAGACTGACTAACCTGACAGACACAGGACCCACAACAGGATCCTCTCCATCATGATGCAGCTCTGGGGACTCTGGACTCACACACATTTTAATGTTGCTCTTAGGCAAATCAAGGCAAATTCAACAGCAGCTCTTTGTCACTGAAAATGTCACTGTCAGTGCCCCCTCCCACCTCCATACATGTTATGAGTCTTGGTGCCACTTTACAGCACAGTAATAATATGGTAATAGTGATGAAATAGCATGGTAATAAGAATGTAACAGTATGGTAATATAAAATAATTACTATGTAAATAAATAGCAACATTTTAATATTATTTTGTAATATTAGTGGAAATAAATTAATCCTTTCCACAGCATGGGGGACACCATGTGGTGTATGGGGTGGCGCGTATCTCCATGTCACTGACCCTAGGCCACAGAGCTACTGTGAGCAGTGAAAGCTACAGTGGGGGATTGGTCCTCTGGTAGCTCTGTGCATTACCACGCTTTTGTTTTTAGCAACCCCACAATTTTATGTATCATAGTTTACAGACCACCCAAATACTGCCCCATTTTTATTAATGAGTTCTCAGAGTTTTTATCAATAATCCATTCCTCATATAATTTTATTCTCATTTACGGTGATTTTAATCTACACACTGATAAGCAGGGCGACCATACTGTATGTCAGAAGATTTTAATGACCTGCTCACATCCATGAATTTTACTCAACTCGTCAAGCAGCTAACTCACAACAGGGGACGCACTCTGGATCTTGTCATTAGCCATGGCCTGCCCACTACTGTGTCCTCTGTTGTCCTTGGTGCGAACTGTGAGGAAGCGCCATCTGACACCTGAAGTGGCTGCTGATTTTATCAAACTCTTACACAACAGTTACTCTTACTCCAGTTATTGTGTCTGAATCCTGTGATTTTATTTTTGATAATTTTAACAGTAAATTAAGATCAACCATTGACAGAGTTGTCACAATAATCACAAGGACAGTTAGGAATAAACGGACCCCTCCACAGAGAAATAACCAAATCCAACAACTGAAAAAAAGAGTGCAGGATGGCTGACAGAAAATGGAGGAAAAACAAATTAACTATTAATTACCAAATACTACAGAATAAATTAAAAATATACAATAATGCTTCCAAAACATCAAGAACAGAGTATTTTGCCAACATTATCTCAACACAAAACAATAACCCTAAAGTCCTTTTTGCAACCATTGATCACTTAATCAACCCAGATTTTAATAAACACACAAACCTGTCATCCAACTCTCTCTGTGAGAGTTTTGCAGACCACTTCAGGTGCAAGGTTGATTCTATTAGATCCAACATTTTATCTGACCAGAAGACTGCTTTTTTTTTTTTTTCCACAATATCTTTATTGAACCTTTTTTTTTTTTAAACAAACATGATACAAACAATCAAACACTAACACTAAAGTACTACAAAAAAAAAAGCACTAAAAACACCAACAACCACCAACAAAATCAAGTCTTCAACAATGCTCCTCTGTTTAGTCTAGACAATCCATTACATAAGTATACATATTATGTTCACCAGTTTGGAATTTACAAGGTCCACACACATCATTCACCTTCTTCTTCAAGAGTTATGTTTAAATTTTTTACATAATCAATAAAAGGTCTCCATATATTCTCAAACACAATTTCCTTTGATTTCAGTATATATGTTATTCTTTCTAATGGAAGGTTTGTTAACATCTGTCTTAACCACTGAGTCACATCTGGTCTATGAGTCTTTTTCCATAATAGTGCAATACATTTTTTGGCATTAAGCAAACTGAGGTCTATGAATGTTCTTTCACTTTTATTAAAATTATGCTTTTCTGGGTACAGACCCAACAAAAACAGTTTAGGATTCAATATGATTTGTTTTGAGATTATTTTTTCAATTGTTACCCTCACCTCTTCCCAAAACATTCTTATTAATCTACATTCCCATAAAACAATGAAATAGGGTTCCTTTACTTTCCATGCATTTTGTGCATGTATCTGGTATATTTTCGTTATATCTATTTAACTCCTCCGGTGTAACATACATCCGCATTAACCATTTGAAATGTATCAATTTAAGGCGTACATTTATTGATTTGGTTTGAGCTTCTGTACAAGCCAATTCCCATTGTTCCTCTGAAATTTCAATTTGCAGATCTTCTTTCCAGTAGTTTAATCTTTTCAGTGAATTTTCACTTGAAGATAGTGTCAATGAGTTATAAAACTCTGAAATAATACCCTTTCTTTTATTATCTTTCATCATCATTTTTTCCAAGGATGAATAAATAGGTCGAGTGAGAGCTTTATTTTGATTTGATCGAATAAAGTTTCTAAGTTGAAGATATTTAAAAAATGTGTTCTATTGAGATTAAATTTGATCCTCAGCTCTTCAAAAGACATTATGTTATCTGCACATGGCAAATATAAATCCTGAATCTTTTGTATCCCTTTTAAATTCCATACTTTAAATACAGCGTCCGCTCTCCCTGGTTTAAAATATTGATTACCCCATATTGGTCTAAATTGTGACAATAACTGTGGTTCTTTTAAATAGTTTTTAGCTTCACACCATATTTTGATCATATGCTTTACAAATGGATTTTTAACTTGTTTTTGTAATTTTTTTGCCGAATCTGAGTATATGAATATGGGAAGAGGTAAAGGTAAATTGTATGATTCCATTTCAGTCCAGTGAGGGAGATCATTTGATGAAAAATAATATGTCATAGACCTCAGTTGTGCCGACCAATAATACAACATAAAATTTGGACATTTCAGACCTCCACGATCAAATGGTAAATATAATAAAGACAGACGTAATCTAGCCCTCCTGTTGTTCCATATAAATTCCACTAACTTTTTTTTTATTCTTGAGAATAGATCTAAAGGTGGTGATAAGGGAATGTATTGAAATAAATAAAGTATTTTAGGTAAAATATTACTTTTAAGTATATTGATTCTCCCGATCATCGACATTGGTAGTGACATCCATCTCTGAGTTAACTCATTGATATCTGACATTAAGGCTTCATAGTTGACACTGGCGACTGATTCTAGCTTAGGCACAATTTGGATTCCTAAATATTTAAACTGATTTACAACATTGAATTGATTTACCTCAGGGGCTGGGTAATTTCTCTGGGTCTCATTTAGCATTAATATTGAAGATTTAGTTTTATTTATTTTATATCCTGATATTTCCCCAAAATTCTTTATTAAATTCAACAAGGTTGGAATTGATTTTTTTAGATTCGACATAAACAAAATTATGTCATCGGTGTACAGGGAGATTTTATGTTCTGTTGGTCCAACTTTAATTCCATATATTTGTGAATGTAAACGTATCGCCATCGCTAAAGGTTCAATTGCCATAGTAAACAGTAAAGGTGAAAGTGGACAGCCTTGTCGACATCCTCTATTGATTTTTATTGGTTTTGAAATATTGTTATTTGTTAGGATTTCTGCTGTAGCATTATTGTATATTATTTGAACCCATTTTATGAAATTATTTCCAAGTCCAAACCTTTGTAGGACTTCAAAAAGAAAGGGCCATTCAACTCTATCAAAGGCCTTTTCGGCGTCCAGTGATAGGAGAGCTGTATCCGGTGCTTCTTTATTAAAATAAATAATATTAAATAATCTTCTTACATTATGGAAGCCTTGTCTACCCTTTATAAAGCCATTCTGATCTCGATTAATAATATTTGGTAAAATTTCTTGTATTCGTCTTGCTAAAATTTTACAGATTATCTTAAGGTCGGCGTTTAATAGGCTTATTGGTCTCATATTTTCACATTTATTAGAGGGCTTACCTGGTTTTGGCAGCAGTATAATTAAGGCATTATTTATGTATGATGGTAAATTATTATTTTGAAATGCTTCTAAAACCATTTCCAAAAAAGGTTTTACTAATTTATTCTTAAATTTTTTATAAAGGTCAACTGGAAGACCATCTGGTCCTGCACTTTTTCCTGATTTCATATTATCAATGGCTAGCCCAACTTCTTCTTGACTAATTTTAGACTCCAATATCTCCCTGTTTTCATTTGGAATACACGGTATAGATAGTTCGTTCAAAAACCCATTTAGTTTTGTTAAATCAGATTCATTTTTGGTATCATATAATTTTTCATAGTAATCTCTAAAGGCTCTGTTAATTTCTAAAGGATCTATAACTACCTGTCCGTTACTTATAATACTGGTAATTGGTGTTTTAATTTCTAATTGTTTAATCTGCCATGCTAATAATTTTCCTGATTTTTCACCTTGTTCATAAAAAGATTGTTTCAATCTTAGAAGACTCGAGGCAGCTCTATTCGCTGATTTTTTGTCGTATTCAGCTCTCAAAATCAGTAATTCATTCTCCAACCTTGGGTCACTTCCTGCATACACTTTTTCCTGAAGACTTTTTATTTTATGTTCCAATTTAGCTCTCTCCTCTCGAGTCTTCTTAGATTTTGATCCTGTATAACTAATAATATGTCCCCTAATAAAAGCTTTGAAAGCCTCCCACTTTACACATGCTGATGTTTGTGTAGTATTGATGTCAAAGAACTCGTCTATCTGTTTTTTCTATATACTTGACAAATTCCTCATCCTGAAGCCATTTATGCTGAAATTGCCATCTACCTGATTCCTTTGTCAATTTTTTATCTACATATATTAGACAACAGGGTGCATGATCAGAGATCACGATGTTATAAAAGCAGTTTTGAATCTTGGACCTTAATTCTGTGGAAATCAAAAAATAATCAATACGTGAGAATGTCTTGTAGGTACTGGAATAACAAGAATAGGCTTTAACTTGTGGTTTCATTTCTCTCCATATATCTAACAATCTCAATTCTTTCATAAAATGATTAATAGTCATCCTACATCCAATGTGCGTGCAATCCAGTCCTGTTGATCTATCTATACCTGGATTCAATGTACAATTAAAATCCCCTGCTATTATATGTTGCCCTGTAAGTGATGATAAGATAAGAAATAAATTAGCAAAGAACTTCTGATCATCTATATTGGGACCATATAAGTTCACAAGATTTATATTTTCTAATAGCAAAGAACCTTGAATGATTACATATCTTCCAAATTTGTCTCCAATTACATTTTTCACTTGAAAAGGAACTGATTTATGTATGAGAGTCATAACTCCCCTGGCCCGGGATGAGAATGATGAGGTGGAGACGCTTCCTTGCCATCTACTCCTAATTCTTTTTATATCCTCCTCTATTAAATGAGTTTCTTGTAAAAACACAATTTTTGAACCCATGTCTTTTATTTTATTCATAACTTGTTTAAGTTTTTTTAAATTTTGTAGACCTCTGCAATTCCATGAAGTTAAATTAAGATTAACACTTTGGTTTATGATCAATAGAGAGTTTGGGATTACCTTGCAGTGTAAACATGCTCACACAGAGAAGCAAAAACATGAGTGGTTGAACATTCATCCTACAAACTACACACAAACAAATTCCCCCTTCCCACACTTGTGGCAAACCCCCCAAAATCAAAAGAAAAATTCCGTCTCCCGATATAGCCATCGACCGCTCCACACCCACGGGGAACAGCCTAAGCCACTCCTTCTTCATCCTCCCAATCACCCTAACTCTACTGCTTTTAATGACGTAACATTAACTCTCCTCTGTAGTTTTCCAACTTAACTCCAAAATTTTTAACAACTTTGTACATCATAGTTTTTTTTTGTTTGTTTTGTTTTTGTTTTTTAAATATATAATACAATCTATATTTTGTAAACTTACTATTTACTTCAAGTCAGTCAGATGCCTGTGCAAATGCTTAATTATTCTACCTTATATTTTGTTCATGCTTAGCTCCCACCAGTCTCTTCTTCTTCTTTGATCTTCTTGATGAACTCCTGCGCCTCCTCTGGGGTCTTGAAGATGTGGGTTCTGCCCTCATACGTGGTCAGCAGTCTCGCAGGATAGATTACACCATGACGAATCCCAAGGTTGCGCAGCTCCTTACGTATGGGATCAAACTGCTTCCTCAATTGTTGGATTCCTGTGGCCAAATCTGGGTAGAACCGCACCTGCTGATCCTGGTGTTTAATCTCTCCTTTAGCTCGTGCAGCGTTGAAGATCTTCATCCTGTCTCTGTTGCTGAGAAACTTCATAATTAAGGTCCTCGGCGGTCCCTTATCTCTCCGTGGGCCAATACTATGTGCATTTTCCAGAACCACTGCTGATTGCAACTCCTCGCTGCCCAGCACCTCCGGAATCCACTTTTCCAGAAAGGAACATACGTCCCGACCTTCTGATTCCTCTGGAAGACCCACCAGCCTCAAGTTATTCTGTCTCGACCGAGATTCCAAATCCAAAATATTATTTTCCAGAGATTTTTTTTTTTTTTCCAAAGTGCGCACCTTTAATTGAAGACGGGTGACGTCATCTTCAGCACTAGCGAGAC
Organism: Pholidichthys leucotaenia; assembly: GCA_020510985.1. Classification (NCBI taxonomy): domain Eukaryota; kingdom Metazoa; phylum Chordata; class Actinopteri; order Cichliformes; family Pholidichthyidae; genus Pholidichthys; species Pholidichthys leucotaenia. The sequence continues at coordinate 449,610,788 of CM035837.1, read as the reverse complement.
GGAGCTCCATCTGCGCCGTTCGTTCTACACAGTCACCCAATTCCTTTCTTATTCCTTCCAACGCTGTCATAATCCCATCAAATCTAGAGGAAAAGTCCGCTCTCATTGAACTCATGGCAGCCATCAGCGCATCTGCGCCTCTCCCCGCAGATATCGCACCGTTGCCAGCCTCCGCCATATATGGAGTTTTATTTGCTGCGTCACAGACCTGAAAGTCCGTTAATTTGGACTGTTTCGGCGGCTCGCTTTTTCCTTTACCTGGTTTTCCAGCCTTAGGCTTCGCCGACATATCCTCGCCCAAACGCTGGGATACGTTCTGTCCCAAATGAGAGAGTTATTTGCCGATTTTTTTTCTCCAGGAGCAGAGCAGAGTGAGACACGTCCGTCTTACGTGGCAGCCATAACCGGAAGTCCAGAAGACTGCTTTTAATGGAATCTTAGACTTGCCTTTAGCTGAGGAAACACGGGATTGATTCACCCTGGTTGATGCTAAGATGCTTGGTAGAGTTTTCTCCCAGGTAAACTTTACCTCCTGCCTTTTAGATCCGATTCTCACATCACTTTTTAAAACATTTTATGGATTCTTCAAAAATGAGATTTACACATTGTAAATTGCTCTCTTAGGACTGGTGTTTTCCCCACTGCCTTTAGAATGGCTGTGGTGAAGCCCCTTTTGAAGAAGAGTAATTTAGATCCTGATATTCTCAGTAATTATCTATCTGTATCCAACCTACCATTTTTAAGTAAAGTTTTAGAAAAAAAAAATTGGTTTTATCCAGTTAAACAATTTCCTTATTGACTACAACATTTTTGAAAGATTTCAATCTGGTTTTAGGACAAACCACAGTACCGAGACAGCCCTTTTAAAAATTGTTAATGATATCAGGTGTAACATGGACTCCCGCAAACTGTCAGTCCTGGTGCTGATGGAGCTCAGTGCTGCCTTTGATACAGTAAATCACCACATTTTATTAAGCAGACTCAAACACCTGGTGGGCCTCTCAGGAAGCGTTATTGAATGGTTTCATTCCTGTCTCACAGATTATCTTTATTTTGTAAGTATGGATACATGTTCTTCGTCAATCCATGAAATCAAGTGTGGGGTACCCCGAGGTTCAATTTTAGGGCCAGTGCTTTTTAATCTTTATATGTTACCACTTAGGGATGTTATCAGGAGACACGGTATCAATTTTCACAGCCATGCTGGTGATACACAGCTATACATTGCCACGTCTCCTGATGACACAAAACCAATTAATGCCCTTTTGAACTGTATTTTAGATATAAAGTCATGGATGGCAGAGAACTTCCTACAGCTCAACCAGGACAAAACAGAAGTTTTAATCATTGGTCCTGAAGACAAGAGAGAGATACAGTACTTTACCCAAATTGCTAGGTCTAAAACCAACACATTGTGTCAAGAACCTGGGTGTTCTTCTAGACTCTGACTTTAATTTTACTTCACACATTAAAAATATAGTAAAAATTAGATTTTACCATCTTAGGAATATGGCCAGAGTTTGCCCTTTTCTCTCTCTTGCCAGCACGGAGGTCTTGAGTGCAACTGCTGAATCCCGCTTCCTCCTGATGACTCCTCCCACTGCTGCGTCCTTCCGGGTTCTGTCCATCTCCATGACATCAGGGGTGGCTTCTCTACAAGCCTCAGAGGGGTCCATTTTCACCGTGGCCATGGAGAGAGATGATTGTACATCTGCTGCAGCAGACGACATTGAACGCCAGGAAAACAGGCAAGTTTCCTTTCATTCTGTGTTAATTAACCCCTTGCACTCTGGTTAATTTCCCTAAAAACGCCTAAAAATAACATACCCAAAGTAAATCAAAAGCTGTTCTTCAACCCTTTGCAGCATCTTAGATAGAAAGATAGATAGATAGATTGAAATAAAGTATCTATCTATCTAACAAAAAAGTATAACAAAAACAAAACAAATGACAAATGCAATAAAGTAACAGTATACAGTGTTTGAAAGGGAGAAGGAAGAAGTGAACACTTATTAATTCCATCTCCTCTTTTCCATAAATACACCCATGTGAATTATATACAAATTACCACATTTAAGACCCCAAGTAAACAATTAACTGTATTTTGTACATATCAACATTGACACCCATCCATCCTAACATACACTGATGTCCATTCATCAAAACCAGCCTCAAACAACACAGATATACACGGTGCTGTCCCACCCACCATTCCATAGTGTCCCATAGTGTCCCAGAGTGAGCATAGTGAATCGTACATATAAATACTACCCTTCTAACATATATCCTTTCAGCAAATAATGTTTATACCTCTTTTTGAATTGATTTCTGTTTGTACATAGTTTCAGTTCTGGCTCCAGACTGTTCCACAAATCCACCCCACAGACAGATATGCACATACTTTTCTTGGTTGTTCGTATCTTGGGTTTTGTAAAGTTTAAGTCTCCTCTCAAATTACGATCATTGTCTCTTTTTTTAAATATTTTTTGTATGTTAGTTGGGAATTGATTATTAATTGTCCTGTACATTACTTGTGCGGTCTTAAATTTAACTAAATCGATGAACTTTATGACATGTGACTTTAAAAACAATGAATTGGTATGGTCTTTATATCCTACATTATTTATTATCCTTATAGCTCTTTTTTGTAATGCGCATATTGACTGTAGGTTGGTCTTGTAGGTGTTTCCCCAGACTTCTACACAGTAGTTAAGATAAGGTAGAAACAGTGAATTGTACAGTAAGACCAATGATTTATAGTCCAAGATGTGTCTTGTCTTCCCCAGTATGCCTATACATTTTGCTAACTTGGCCCGGATGTGACTGATGTGAGGTTTCCAGCAGATTTTATTGTCTAGCGTCACCCCCAGAAACTTATTTTCCTATACTGTTTCTATTCTGGTATCATCTATCGTTACCATTATTTCATGATTTATTTTATAATTTCCAAACAACATAATCTTTATTTTTTTTAGATTTAGAGATAATTTATTTTTGTTGAACCACTGCGTTAACTTTTTCATTTCAGTTGTGACCACCTCTAAAACCTGCTGCAAATTCTCACCAGTGCAAAGGATATTTGTGTCATCCGCAAACAAAATAAATTTCAGAATTTTTGATACTTGGCATGTGTCATTTATATACAAAATAAAGAGTTTGGGTCCCAAAACTGACCCCTGGGGCACACCACAAGTGATGTCCATGAAGGGTGATTTGTGCTCACCAATTTGTACAAATTGTTGTCTGTTACTTAAATAACTTTCCACCCAACTCAGTCTGACCCTCTTATCCCATACCTTTCCAGTTTCCTTAGTAGTATTCTGTGGCCAATGGTGTCAAAAGCTTTCTTTAAATCTATAAATACTCCTACAGCAAATTTTTTTTTATCTATACAACTAGTAATTTCTTCTACAAGTTCGATCAGTGCCAAAGATGTAGATTTATCTGCTCTAAAACCATACTGGCTGTCTGTAAGGAGGTTGTGTTTTTCAATGAAATCATCCAGTCTCTTAGTGAAGATTTTTTCAAGTATTTTGGAGAATTGTGAGAGTAAAGAGACTGGCCTGTAATTTGTGAAACAATGACTGTCTCCTGTTTTGTATAGAGTTATTACTTTTGCTATTTTCATTTTGTTTGGAAATTTACCAGTTTGAAATGACAGGTTACACATGTGGGTGAGTGGCTTAACAATTCCTTCAATTACTTTTTTCACCATTGTCATGTCAATTTCATTCCAGTCCGTTGATTTTTTGTTCTTAAATTTACTCACAGTCTCGATAATTTCCTTTTCAGTAACTGCACCCAAAAAGATTGTGTTTGGATTTCTATCTTCTATTTTATTTACAGAACCACTGTTGTTTGTTTCTGTTGTCACTATTGATTTTGCTAATTCAGGACCAACGTTTACAAAAAATTTATTGAAACCACTGACCACATCCTCCATATTATTTATCAAATTGCCATGTTCAATAAAATATTCTGGATAATTAGTATTCTTAGGTCGATTACTAATAATCCCATTGAGTACTTACTATATTCCTCTTAAGTTATTTTTATTATCCTCTAATATTCTGTTGTAATATTCTTTCTTACGGGTCCTCATTATATTAGTAAGCTTATTTTTATATCTTTTATATTTGATCTCAGCCTCCACAGTTCTGCATTTAATGAATTGTTTATATAATGTATTCTTCTTTTTACATGCATTTATTAAACCCTTGGTGACCCAAGGAATATTTTTCTTTTGTTGTCTGTCACTGTATTGTTTTATAGGACAGTTTTTATTGTACAATGACTGAAATATTTGTAAAAATTTATCATATGCTTTATTTATATCATTTTCATCATAAACTATCTTCCAATCTTGTATTAATAATTCCTTTGTCAGTAAATACATAGATTCTTCGGTTCTTATTCTTTTATATTTAATATTTTTGGTATACTTTTTCTTCCTATAATCACATTGATAGACGACAAAAATCGGCAGGTGGTCACTGATATCATTCAATAAAAGCCCACTCCTGATATTATTTTCCATAATGTTTGTGAATATGTTATCTATTAGTGTGGCACTGTGTGACGTTATTCTGCTAGGTCCGGTAATTGTTGGATGCTGTACATGCCATACTGTACATTGTGTTGATAAATTCTTCTGTCAAACTATGTTGTTTTGAATTCATCAGATCTATATTGAAATCCCCACAGATGAACATAACTTTATGAGTTAGTTTTGCATCCATTTTTTTCCATCCAGTCCTTAAATGAGTCAATGTTTGATCCAGGTGTTCTATATACACAGCTCACTACTATATTCTTCACATTGTCCAGACAGATTTCTATTGTAATACATTCAAATAAATCATCCACAGTTACTGATAGATTTTCAACAACCTTGTATTTCAAGCTCTTGTCAACATAAATTGCAACTCCTCCTCCTTTTTTCACTTTTCTATTTATATAATTTAATTCATAGCCATCCATGGTAAAATCCACTCCTTTCTCTTCACTGAGCCACGTCTCTGATATTGCCACAATATTGAATGGCTCTTTAAACTGATGTAAATAATCTTTAATGTTATTAAAGTTGGCATAGAGACTTCTGCTGTTGAAGCGGATCATAGAAATATTGAAATCAGATGTGACCATTATGTTAAACTGTTCATCCGTGTAGTAACTACAGTTATTATTGATGGAGCTAAATAAATTATTATCAGGGTCTATGTTATATTCTACGTCCTGTGGGTTGTGATCTGTGTATTCAAAAACTTTCAGTTCCTGTTGTTCCTGTTTGTTGATCTTTTGTTTCATGTTGTTAAATGTCTTGTAGCAGATGAATATATCCCTTCAGTGTCCTACAATTGTCTCTTGTTGCTGTGACTCCAGTTCATAACATTCATTGATATTTGTCCAGTTCCATAATATTACGGATGTTAATGACCTTGGCTTCTTCAGGTGATCCGTTTAATTTGATGTATATTTTACAGTTTGATGTCCAGGTGTTTTGAATCTTTTTCTGCTTTCTCAGGTATCTTGCTTTTCTGGCTATTTCTGCGTTTTCGTTTGTAAGGTGCTTGTTTATGTAAATGTTTGTTCCTTTCAGTTTCCTACCTTGTTTTAGCAGCGCAGTCTTGTGTTTTCTGTTGACAAACCTCATGATTACAGCCGGTTTGTTGCTGTTTTTCTTGTCGCTGTTTTCTTCATGGGGTTGGTCTCATTTAAAAGAAAACACTTTGAATTTTTTGGCAAAACAGTCATAATCTCTTTAAGTGCTCCTGCCACTGAGTAACAGTCATCTAAACATACTGAACTTGAAGAAAATAAAGTTTGCCTGGGTGTTTTTTAGATACAAATGCTTGCAAATAACACACAGCTGTCAGATACTGGCTGGAAAATGCAACAGAAATGTAGAGCCAAGTGTAATCAAGCAGAGGTCAAAATTTTGTAACAATACCACAAAAAATGAATATATTACACAGCTTTTTTCTCAGGTTGTCCCCAGGCGTTTTTGAAATGTGCCAAATTGTGCCAAATGGCACAGTTTGGAAAAACGTCTGTAACTTTTGAATGATTCAACATAGAAGCTTGATCTTGGGCTCTAATGAAAGGTGACACTCAGGGTTGTGTATGTGTGTGTGTGTGGGGGGGTTGTTTATTCATTCATGAATGAATGAATGAACAAACAAGCCCCCCACATGCAAAGAAGCATGTCACGTAAAAAATGTGTGACCTTGTTTTACAAGAAAAAATAACCTACAGTGCACTAAAAATTATACTAACATATCTGCAATGTAGAGGATAACAACCCCCCACCCCCCGCTACAGAGGAGCTCGGTGCACAAAAAACGGTCCGTCAACGGTCCGTCATGTGGCGATGACGCACTGTTGTAATTACCGATCGGTCAAAAGTCACTTTATTACTATTTTCAGTGATAAAAAATAATTTAGCTTATAACACTTACCTGTCCACAACAGCAGTGTCGTTGGCGAACATCTGTTCCTCATTGTCAGATGAACATGAAGCTGGTCCGCTTGTTACGACTCGTGGTTCTGGTCATGCGACCCGGTTAAACCATGATTGCGGTTTTGCGCTTCTGTCATAACCCGAGTGTCAGTTCTGCCCACACTCGGGTCTCATATCTTATTTCCCTGGCTTTGGCAGCAGAGGATTCCTTCCAGCTCCTCGGGCTCTTATTGTGAAGGCGCCCGGGGGAGCTCCCTGCTGTCAAAGTCAGCTGCTGCGCCGCTGTCATTAGGAGCAGCTGCGCCGCATTGGGGTCATTAGCCGCCAGAGATAAAAGCGGGTGCTAAATGTCCTCCAATGCGGCAGTCTCTGTTAATCTCTGTTGTATTCCTGTTATGTTCCTGTTCTCCTTGCTCATCGTGGTTAATGGACTTGGGAATCCCCTGTTACCCGTCTGTTAACGGTCCCGTTGTTAAGGTACGCTCTGTGTGACTTTACCTTTATGATTATCTCGTCTGGCGCATCGGGTGCTCCCCGGCTCAGGCGTCACCTGTTCACTGTATGTATCCTGTGCTTGTCCATCCCTCACTGTAAATAAACATCACTGCAAACTCACTGGTGACTGAGGCGTCTTGTGATGGTCCGTGAGGGCCATCGTGACAGTAGACTGCCGCCTAACGCCCGGAGAGGAGGTGTTGTTTGAGACGCCATTCACCGTGCAGTTTGCAGTTTTGGACTGTTTGTTCCTACCTGTCTGGGTGCCGTGTTGAAGCATGCCATCATGGAGGTCTCACTCTCGGAGGCTGGACGCTGTCCTCGCAGACGCCCTCGAGCGCGTGGACGAAGTCCTTGTCGCCGCCTCCCTCCTCGACTTCAACAGCGAAGTGCCCTGGTACCTGGATCTAGCTGAGGAGATTCTGAATTCTCTTCCCCGCTTCGCTAATCATCCAAAGGTAAGCGTGAGGAGAGATGACATCGCCGCCCAGCGTGAGATACTCCGTGGGCTGTAGGGAAATCCCGGCAGGAGGCCGAAGGGGAGGAGATGTCGCCCCTCGCTTCGGGATCCCGCTCCTGCCTTCGTTCCGGCCCGGAAGTTCGCACCATCCGGAGGTCTTTTCCCATCAGGCATGTCGTCACTCGGGATTCTCCCAGAGAAGCTGCAGCTGACAGCAGACAAGATCTGGGACCGGGTAGCTGCTGCTCGCTCTGCTGGGAATCCACCAGCGGTTATGAAGCATGTGGTGGCGGCGGTTAGACTGGTGGAGAGGAATCCAGCGTTGTGTGAGTTTCGTGAGTTTGCCGACTTGCTTGCCGCTGTTTCTGCTCAGGAACGGTGATTTCCGAATCTCACCTTCGCCTCACCCCCTACAAGGAACCGTCGTCACACCGGCTCCCAACCTCGGCTAGAACCCCGTCTGGATCCAGTTCCGGGTCGCCGCAAGGGCTCAACCCACCACACAGCTGTCACTCCTGTGCCTCGTCAGAGGGGAATCCCCGCAGCCTCGTCTTTTTCCGGGCCTTCGCCTGCTGTCCCGTCAGCGCTCCATGCCCGACTGACCCCGGCTGTCGCCCCCTCCTCCTCGTCGCCTATCCCGGCTGCTGTGTGTCTCGGGGGCTCCGTTTCGGCGAGTCCCATCCCGGAACCATCTCGAGTGGCCTCACCTCGTCTTCCCAGAGGGCCCTCTGTCGCCATCCAGCGGGGAAAGGCAGGAACGACGTCCCCCACAGCAGGAGCCATCTTACCCTCAGGAGAAAGGCAAGTGCATGATAATTTCTCTCATTTTGATATTGTTTTGCCTTGTCTGACTCCTGGGGGTGGAGCTCGGGGTATGCAGCTCCCCGAGCTCCCTCCACCTGCTGTGGATGAAAGTATTAACCCTGCTTCCTCTGTGTCTCCCTCCGCTGAGCGGTCCTCGACGCCAGGCCAACGTCGCTGGATGAGGAGGGGGCCTGCGGTTCTGGAGAGCCTGGTTCCGGTTCCGCAGCCACGCTGTGGGCGGAGGAGGAGAGCGGACTGCAGCGTGGAGCCATCGCCAATGAGAAAGCGTCCCCGGGGTTCCATGGAGGAGCGGTCCGGTCCAGCGGGCCGAGGTTCTCCTGCCACCACGCCGTGCGGGCCATCGGCGTGGACATCGGTACCAGAGCACTCTCTAGCTGCGCACACCATCATGCCAGCTGCGGAGCCCGACGCAGCTGAGTGGGAGCCTGAGGACGACCTCCTGACATCTGAGCCCGGATCTTCACAGTCCTGGACGGCGTCAGAACCCGAGCTCAGGCAAGTGCTCTGTTTTATCTTTCTTCTTCACCTCTTAGAGCATTTTTGCCTGTCTCAAGGGGAGATGAGCCGGGTGCAGCCGCCCGCTGCGTCCGAGCTTATCTCGCCGGGTTCTGGCGCTGCCGGTGATCCTGATCCCGGGTTTTCTCTCTCTTTTGAGCCTTCTCCCAGGGTCGCCGGCGAGGGGCTGCTCTCGCCTGCTGCGCCAGAGGTTCCGGTTTCGGGGTTGGAGGTCGAGTCTGGTGCCACGCCAACCCAGTCGGGGTCTGTCGCGGGTTTGGTTCCGGAAGCCCAATCGGGGTCCACTGTGGGTTTGGTTCTGGAGGCCCAATCGGGGTCCACCATGGGTTCGGTTCCGGAGGCCCAATCGGGGTCCGACGTGGGCGCTGCACCAGCAGGTCCTGGGTCCGGTGAGGGAGCTGCAGATCCCCGGCCACCGGATGCTGGACAGGCTCATTCCCCTCGTCACCCTCATCACCACCGTTATCCTCCTCGTCTCCCTGAGGAGTGCTACCCATCTCCACCTGGGGCCGTTGGGGTCCCGAACGCTCCGCCCGGTTTCCCCTCGTCTCTCCCCTTTTCAGCGGGACCGCCGGCTGCTTCTTCCCAACGGTTCTGGTGGGCTGGTGTTGCGGGGCAGCCGCCTGAAGGACTGTCTCGCCGGTTTGGTTCTCTGGGCCGGCCCCCCGACATTTTTGACTTCCTGTGTGGCGACCTGCTCCGGCCGCCTGAAACTCTCTGCTTCCGAGCATGGGACTGGGGTAGGCCGCCCGAACTGTCCTCTTTTCCCCTCCCTGTTCTGTGGCCTTTTGATGCCGGACGACCCCCCGAACCTTTTGCCCTCTTCCCTCCGGGTCAGGACTGCACCCTCCCCGGGTTTCTGATTTCGTCTGTGGGACTGTTGGGGTGTGCGTGGGGGGGGAGGGGGAGTGGGATTGATTTGTGTTTTTGTGGCTCACTACGTTGTTTCTGGGTTTGGTGGTTCTTTTCCCCTCCATCTTATGTCAATTTGTTTTTGCCAATATGTGTACTGCCTTGTTGGTCTTATTACTTGCTTGTTCCTTTTTTTTTGTCTCTCTCCCTCCTGCCAGTGCCCCATCCACCCACCCTAGGGGGGGTGGGGGGTGGGGGCTTGGGTGTTACTCGGGCCGCTCAGAGCTCAGCCTCGAGGGGGAGATACTGTCATAACCCGAGTGTCGGTTCTGCCCACACTCGGGTCTCATATCTTATTTCCCTGGCTTTGGCAGCAGAGGATTCCTTCCAGCTCCTCGGGCTCTTATTGTGAAGGCGCCCGGGGGAGCTCCCTGCTGTCAAAGTCAGCTGCTGCGCCGCTGTCATTAGGAGCAGCTGCGCCGCATTGGGGTCATTAGCCGCCAGAGATAAATGTGGGTGCTAAATGTCCTCCAATGCGGCAGTCTCTGTTAATCTCTGTTGTATTCCTGTTATGTTCCTGTTCTCCTTGCTCATCGTGGTTAACGGACTTGGGAATCCCCTGTTACCCGTCTGTTAACGGTCCCGTTGTTAAGGTACGCTCTGTGTGACTTTACCTTTATGATTATCTCGTCTGGCGCATCGGGTGCTCCCCGGCTCAGGCGTCACCTGTTCACTGTATGTATCCTGTGCTTGTCCATCTCTCACTGTAAATAAACATCACTGCAAACTCACTGGTGACTGAGGCATCTTGTGATGGTCCGTGAGGGCCATCGTGACAGCTTCCATGATTGCGGTTTTGGAGAACGATTTTTCAAAACAAATAAGAACAGTAGTAATAAAAAAAGACTGGCGAACGCTACTGTTACACACAGTGGCTTACACAAAACAAATTTTATGCACGGGACGCACGCGTTTCAACCGTTGAACTTCTCTGCTTCAATTGGCTCGTTGTATTCGCAGTCGTTGGTAAGCAGGTCCTTCTTGCTAGGTTTTCAGTCATTGGTTCTTTAAGGTTTCAGAAACCCAATTCAAGGCTCTTATTAGTCGAATGAGAGGTCAATCAAATCTAAACCAATCAAAACACTCCTTTGGCTTTCTGTTCACGGCTGTGTCTGTACTGGAAGAACGGAAATGCAGCTTTTTTTTTTTCAGTGCGCACTGAGACGCACTAGGATGCAGAGACGTGACCGCCCGCGGTATCCCGGAGTGCAAGAGGTTAATGATGATATATCTTGCCTGATTCCTGGTAATGAGGCTCTGGGTCTGCAGTCCCTGGAGCTCTCATCACCTGCTGCAGTAGTTATTTGCTCACCTACCTTCTCCACGCCATCTCTCTCCGGTCCTGAGTTCCTGTCAGTCCCGGAATCCGACTGCTGGACGACGGAGGAGGTCATGGCCCTGGAAGATCCAGTCCCAGCACCAATGGTGAGCCAGACCCCAGCCGCCACACCAGAGGAGTCTCCAGCATGGGTCACGGCAGCTGGGGCAACCAAGAGTGTGATTATCATCATGCCTGCTGCGGAGGCCGCCGCAGCAGAGTCAGCAACCGAGCTGGACCTCCAGAGGACCAAGCCCGAAGAAATACCTTCGTCTGTATCGTCGGAGTCCTGGACGGCGGTGGAGCTCAAGCTCAGGCAAGTGCTTTCTTTTGTCTTCCTTCTCTCTGTTTTAGAGCAATTTTGCCTGGCTCTTGGTGAGGAAAGCCAGGTGCAGCTGCCCACTGCACCTGAGCTGGCCTTGCTGGGCTCCGCCGCTGCCGGTGACCCTGAACTCTCTTCTCTTTGTGTATCTGAGCCTTCTCCTAGGGTCACCAGGAATGTTCCAGCTGTACTAGAGGTCTCTGTGGGTCCAGGCTCGTCACCCGAGGTAATTGGAGGTCCAGCATCCCTCGCTGCAGAGGTCACCATGGACAGTACTGCACCTCAGTCCGAGGTCATCGAGGGCCTTCTTCCTTCGCCCTTGCCCGGTGTTCCAGTGGTTCACCGTCTCCTTGGTCTGGTGCTCTCACGGGTCGGCTGGTCCACCGTGGGTGCTGCTCTGGCCTAATCCGGGTCCACAGTGGGTGCAGTGCTGGCCCCGTTTGGGTCCACTGTGGGTGCAGCGCTGGACCAGTCCAGGTCCAGGGCAGGTTTGTTCTTTTTCTATTGATGTTACTTTGGGGTGTCTGGGCCTACTCCTTGAGAGGGGGGCTCTGTCATGAACTGAGCTTGGACGTTCTCCTAAGCTCAGTTTCATGGCTTTTCTCTGTTTTCATATTTACCTGTCATATTGTTATGCCATACTGTCTTCCATTTTTCCTTGTTTTTGTTCAGTCTGTTTTGCCATGTCTTATTTTATTTGCAATTTATTTCTAGTCTGGCTCTGAGTTTGTTTATTTCTCATATTGCTTCTCTGACTGACAGCTGTCAGGCAACACTTCTGGGTCTGCACTTTGTGTGGGCGTTGCCTGTCAGACTGCCAGCCCGACTACTCCCCTCTCATTATCACCAGCTGATCCCATTATCAACCCCTCTTTCCCTGCTCATGTGCACTCACACCTGTCACTCATCTTTGTAACTGGTTTGATCCCTATTTAAGGGAGATTGTTTTCCATTTTGATTGTCATTTCTCACCTCCACCAGATCAAAGCAGAGCTCTGGTGAGTAACCTTTGTAAGTAATCTCCCTCTCATTGTTATCTTGTTTTTTTAGGCACAGTGTTTGTACTTTTGTGTTGCTCTTTTGAGTTAATAAACCACACTAATTCACAGTTCAGCACGTGAGTCTCGCATTTCCTACCTTGAAGGGCAATATATGACAGGTTTTTAGTTCCTCTTGTTTTATGTGTTTTTAGTTTCTTTCTGTATCTTTTTAAATCTGGCTTTTAACAAACCTGTTTAACTATTATTAAAGTAGTCATTTATGTTCTATTGTTTTATGTTCTTCTTAGCTTCATTTGCTTTTAGATTTTATTATTCTGATGTGTTTTTAGCTCAGTTTATAAGTATGGGTTTTTAGTTCCCTTTGTTTTATATGTTCTTAGTTTTATCTTATATTTTGTGTTTTAGCTCCAGTGTTTCCTCAGTGAAGACCCTCATGCCAGATGCTGTTTGGCCCATCTGCAGGGGTGTTGGTCTCGTGGGTTTCTCTAGCTTGGGTGGGTGGGGACTTTATTCCACTGTCTACAGCTGTGGTGTGGGCCCCAACTTGTCCTGGTTGGGGTGGCCTCTGTGGCACGCCCTATGGTTATGGGATGTGTGATCTTCCGGCGTGAAGGGCTCCACAGGATGGTTGTTCCTTCACATCACATAATCAATTCTGTATTAGCATTAGGCCATAAACCTCAGGCTTTTAAAACTGCTATAATTAAACCCTTACTCAAAAAGCCAACACTGGATCCAGGAGTTTTAGCTAATTATACAGTAGACCAATCTTTAATCTGCCTTTCATTTCAAAAATCTTAGAAAGAGTTGTTGCTACGCAATTATTTGACCATTTGCAGGGAAGTGGTTTATTTGAAGAGTTTCAATCTGGGTTTAGAATCCATCATAGTACTGAAACAGCATTAGTGAAGGTCACTAATGACCTCCTTATCACATCTGATAATGGACTTGTTTCTATACTTGTCCTTTTGGACCTTAGTGCAGCATTTGATACTTTGAGTATTGAGTTTGAGTTTGTTCATGTCAATAATGAGTTTTCTTCCAACTCAAAGCTCAGTCATGGAGTTCCACAGGAATCTGTGCTAGACCCTATTTTTTTTCGTTTATATATGCTTCCACAAGGCAACATTATTAGAAAGCACTGTATACGTTTTCATTGTTATGCAGATGGCACACAATTATACTTGTCAATGAAACCAGATGATAGTAATCAATTAGCCAAATTAGAGGCTTGTCTTAAGGAAATCAAAGCTTGGATGACTTATAATTTCTTGCTATTAAATTCAGATAAGACTGAAGTCATTCTAGTTGGACCAGAAAACCTTAGAAATACCTTTCCAAATCAATCTCTTAGTTTGGATTCGGTTACTCTCTCTTAATAGTTCTGTGAGGAACCTTGGAGTTATTTTTGATCAAGATTTGTTCTTTAATTCACATATTAAACTTGTTTCTAAGACTGCCTTCTTTCATTTGTGTAATATTCCCAAGATTAGGAGCATCTTGTCTCAGAGTGATGCTGAGGAACTAATCCACACTTCTGTTAGCTCTAGATTAGATTAATGTAACTCTTTATTATCAGGCTGTCCTAAAACATCTTTAAAAAGTCTTCAGCTGATCCAAAATGCTGCAGCAAGAGTTTTAGCAAGTACTAGAAAGAGAGCTCACATTTCTCCGCTTCTGGCCTCCCTTCATCGACTTCCCATAGAATTTAGAATTAAGTTTAAAATCCTTTTTCTCATTTGCAAAGCTCTAAATAATCAGGCCCCTTTTTTTATTTAAAAGATCTGATACTACCCTGTTATCCTAACAGAGCACTACATTCCCAAAATGCAGGACTACTTGTTATACCTAGAATCTCCAAAAGTACAATGGGAGGCAGAGCCTTCAGTTATCAAGCTCCTCTCCTTTGGAACCAGCTGCCAATCTGGATTTGGGAGTCAGACTCGATCTCTGTTTTTAAGAATAGGGTTAAAATCTTCCTTTTCAATATAGCCTACAATTAGGGTGGGATCAGGTGCCACTGAGCCGTCCTTTAGTTATGCTGCTAATAGGTTTCAAAAGCCAGGGGACCTCCAACAATGCACTGGGCTTCACTCCTTTCTTCACTCTCAATGAAAAATTTTTGCTGGACATTAACATCTGTTTGTTGTCCCCCATAGATCAAGTCCCTGTTGTGCTGTTTGCTCTCTACATGTCTGTTCATTTCTTCTTCTCTCTATCCCCTCACCCCCAGCCAGTGGCAGCAGATGACTGCCCCTCCCTGAGCCTGGTTCTGCTGGAGGTTTCTTCCTGCTAAAAGGGAGTTTTTCCTCTCCACCATCACCAAGTGCTTGTACACGGGATCACCTGATTGCTGGGGTCTTTCTGCCATTGTGGGGATTTCATCTACAGTTGAAAGTGCTATGAGATGACTGTTGTTGTGAAATGGCGCTATATAAATAAAGTTGAATTGAATAGTAGTTTCTTTGTATTATCACTTTATCGTGGAGGGGGATTTGTGTGCCCTAGTGATCTCAGGAGCTATGTTGTCTGGGGCAGTTTGTCTCTGCTCGGGTCACCCAAGATAAACTGGACATGCGTGAAGGGCCAGACTAAGAATGATCCAACAGAATCTCATGATGAGTGCAAAAATGCAGTGTACCCTGCCTGGCATGGGGAAACTGGGGCCCCACCCTGGAGCCAGGCCTGGGAGAGGGTCTCGATGGCTAGCACCTGGTGGCTGGGTTTCTGCCCATGGGACCCGGCTGGGCTCAGCTCGAAGGAGTTACATGGGTCTACCCTCCAGTGAGCTCACCACCTGCAGGAGGTGACCATGGGGGTCCAGTGCTATGTGGATCAGGTGGCAGTTGAAGGCAGAGACCTTGTTGTTCCCAAGTTTCCTAAACTGGCTTTTGGGATGTGGAATGTCACCTCTCTGGTGGGGAAGGAGCCTGAGCTGGTGCACGAGATTAAGCGATACCGGCTAGATATAGTCTGCCTCACCTCAACACACAGCTCTGGTTCCGGACAGTCTCCTGGAGAGGGGCTGGAGCTTGACCTACTCTGGAGTGCCCTGGGGGAGAGGTGGTGAGCAGGGGTGGGTGTATCTTGTATTCTTGTATTTATTCTTGTACCCCCCCCCAACCTAGCTGCCTCTGTATTGGAGTTTTCCCCAGTGGAAGAAAGGGTTGTTTCCCTGCACCACTGGGTTGGGACACAGGTCCTGACCATTACTTGTGCCAATGCACCAAATGATGGTTCAGAGTACCCACCCTTTTTGGAGTCTCTGGGGTGCTGGAGAGTGCTCCTCTTGGAGACTCCATTGTCCTACTGGGGACTTCAACGCGCACGTAGGCAATGACAGTGAAACCTGGAGGGGGATGATTGGGAAGAACGACCTGCCCAATCTGAACCCGAGTGGTGTTCAGTTATTGGACTTCTGTGCTAACCACAGTTTGTCCATAACGAACACCATGATCAAGCATTAGCATGTCCATATGTGTACATGATACCAGGACACCCTTATGCTTAAGCATGGTGTCATAGGTCAATGATCGATTTTGTTATCATGTCATCAGACCTGCGACTGTATGTCTTGGACACTCGGGTAAAGAGAGGTGCAGAGCTGTCAAATGATCACCACCTGGTTGTGAGTTGGATCCAAAGGCAGTGAAGAATGCCATTCAGACCTGGTAGACCCAAATGTACAGTGAGGGTGTGCTGGGAGCATCTGGCTGAGGCCCCTGTCACGGAGGTCTTCAACTCCCACCCCCAGAAGAAATTCAACCACATTCCGAGGGAGTCTGGAGACATGGTGTTTGAATGGACCATGTTCTCCACCTCCATTGTTGAAGTGGCTGCCCAGAGCTGCGGCTGCAAAGTCGTCAGTGCATCTCGTGCTGGCAACCCTCGAACCAAATGGTGGACACCAGTGGTGAGGGGGGCCATTAAGCTGAAAAAGGAGTCTTATCAAGTTGGCTTGTGGGACTTCCGAAGCAGCTGAAATGTATCAGCAGGCCAAGCATAGTGCAGCTTGGGTGGCTACTTAAACAAAAACTCGGGTGTGGTAGGAGTTTGGTGAGGCCATGGAACAAGACTTTCAGTCGGCCTCAAAGAGATTCTGGCAAACTGTCCAGCAACTCGGGAGGGGAAAGCAGCTCCCTGTCCACACTGTGTATGGTGTTGTAGCGTGACCTTGAGTTCAAATTTATAAAATTATTCTTTGCTGAAGAATTTTTTTTTCAACTCAAAAGTCTAGCTTTTAAGACTGCTTCTCTCACCCAAGAACTAGAGCTGTAACCCTATCCATCAGCCATAAAGTGGAAGTTAATCCCTTCCTCCAAGACTCTTTGGCAAAGGAATGTTCTAATTGACAGTTTTATGATCGACATAGTCAAGACTTTGGAAGCCAAGACTCTCCAGTAAATAACCTGTTTCACTGTGCCAGCTGGTGGACGAATCAGGAATATTTAACTTTTTGCTCTGCAGTGGAATTTATGCCTTATGGACTATGAACTAACTCATATTCTTTCTCTTAAGAAGGTATCTGCCAACAAAGACCTGATTGACCTCTGGGACGGACAATGGGTTTCAAATGCTTTTATTGATATGATTCGATTTGATATGATTGTGATATGCTCTGCTATTTTCAGGAAGAAATTAAAGTTTGCATGCTTATTGTCACAAGTTAATTACAGTAGATGTAGATGCATTTTATGCTCCTTTATTGAGTAGAATATCTTAGTCACTAAAGTTTAAGGAATTTATGCTTTTTTTCAGCAACATGTATCTTAAAAGGGGTCTTGTTTCTCAGATCAAACGTCTTTTCCCCCCCTCATTCTTCAGCAGACCATAGCTGCACTTTAACTGACCAATAGAGTTCAAAGCTTCATTGCATTTCCCTTTTTAGGTTGAGTTTATGATCCTTGTTGGAAGAAGCTCAAATATAATTGGGCCACCTCAGGTCTCATGAAGTTTTGGGACCACCCTGCAACACTAGAGAAAACTTAAGTTTTATTGCTCTTTGTTCAAATACTTTGCAAGCAGTTTCATGAAATGGTCAGTCAGAAAGCAACTCATACTGGCTTGGACATTGCCCAGGTTAACAATGTCAGGAGTTCCTGGCAGCAGAGGGTGAAGGACAGAGCTGCGTGGAGGAATCTGATTAGACCTAAATGAAACAGTCATTGTCGCCCTCGACAGACTGCGATGATGATGATGATGATGATCAGAGTCTGCTCAGGTGTGGTTGGCCAAAGCTGTGAGCAGTTTTCTCTGCTTCTCCAATTTTTCTCTTATCTTTTTAAAAAAAAGGACCCCGAGCCTGTCATGCTCTGTGTAAATCCTGTTTCTTTTCTTTAAAATTCACTTTTCTTATTTTATTCTTCTTTTCTTTAAATCATCGTGTAAGAAGATTTTGTTTAATTTTTTTAAAGCTTAAACTAACCCATTTTAAACCACCAACATCGGGAGAAATGAGTTTGTGATGTAATTTGATTTTCTGATGAGACTTTGCACCGTAAACTAATTCCTTCTTCAGTGCATCAGAGAAGACCTCACCCCATCTGCTGGAGACCAGCCTTTGTGATCCCGGAAGGAGGCCATAACAGTGGTGAGGACTCTCCCCACAGACCCACGCTGGACCAGTGAAACAGAATCCAGTGGACCCACCTGCTACCCATTGGGACGCAAAGTTTCTGCGGCTGACGGTCTGTTATGTAATTTACACTTGTCTTCAGAAGGCTGCACGGTGGCGCAGTGGTTAGCACTGCGGCAGCACAGTTTACCCTTGGCCAGGGGATTGTGGGGATCGTGGGATCGTGGGTTCGATCCCAGCCCCCGACCAACAGTGATCTGTGTGGAGTTTGCATGTTCTCCCCGTGTTGCGTGGGTTTACTCCGGGATTTCTCTGGTTTCCTCCCACATGCCAAAAACATGCAGGTTAGGTTAATTGGCTGTTCTAAATTGTCCCTAGATATTTGTTTCCTATAGGCCCTTAGAATAGAGGGTTCGTATTAATGAAAGCGCTTTGAGTGGTCTTTGTGACTAGAAAAGCGCTATATAAGTGCAGGTTAGTTAGTTAGAATATTCCTGATATAAGTTCTTTGAACCTAATTTTATGCAAACACCCATCAGAATCTCAAAATGCATGTTGTCTTTCATTGATCTACGTTCTTTTTTCAGAGTAAAACAAATTTTCTAATTTTTTTATAAAGTTAATTATCATTTTCTTCATAAAACTGCATCCACTTTTCTCAACCAATGCTATTTTATGGTTTTCCAATTTCCAGTATACTGACAAACTATGCTTCATGTGGTTCCACAAATGCTTGATTCATAAGTAACTCAATAACAGTCTATGATGCCCATGATACATGTAAATTCTCTGTTTTAAAGTTATGAAAATATGTTAACCTATTGTGACATTTCTTATTAAATCACTGAAAGACATATGGAAGTTATTGCTTGATTTCATGTCCATCTTCTTGATCATCAGAGACAAGAACTCACACAAGGGTTTATTATGAGACTGATCAAATATTTTCAATAGGATTATTAACTAAGGCTTAACTTACCAATTGCTAAACTCTTAAGCTTAAGTCTTAGTGCATAAGAGTTTCCACCTCTATAAAACGTGGATGGTGCCCTAATGAGGAATTGAGTGTGATGAAAGTAAATCTTCATTCCTACTCACATTCATATTTACACTAATATGTGTACCAACATTAAATTACCTATAAAACCCTTTAATTTCACTACATTTTATGGTGCTGCCTGATTGAGGCGCTGATGAAATCTGAAATGGATATGAAATTATGATTTCATAAGCTGTGTGGTATAGTTTGATCTCTTGCACGAAAGAAACTTTTTTTTCCCCTTCTCTGTATCTGGCTGCCCAGCCAGGCGCATGTGTTTGCCCCCCTTGCTCTTATCAGCTCAGTGTGTGTGTGTGTGTGTGTGTGTGTGTGTGTGTGTGTGTGTGTGTGTGTGTGTGCGCGTGAGAGAGCACAAAGGGGAGGAGGTGAATTTACACCCCACTTGCCCCACTCAGCAGAGTGTCTGTGTGTAGAAGCGCGAGGAGGAGGGGTCGTAGACCCCCTCCACTTGCTGCTCCACTGACCAGACTGTTGGGGTTTTTTTAAAGCATGCTATAACTTCAGTAAAGTATTATTACATGCTGAATAATTAAAATAGGCCTGGGAACAAATAGCAAAGCAATCCTATTTTTTTCTGTTGGTTCCAATCCACAGGAGAAGGAATCCCTGTGGAAATCAATGTAACGTGAAAATGGGATATTAATAAATAATAAATATGATCAGGTATGAATTATTTAATTTATATTGATGTATTGGAATCTGAGCTCAAATCTCATTTCATATACATCAGAAAAGTTTAACACTCGTAAGGGGCACCAGCTTCTATCTTTAAGAAGCAATTTGATCTTTAATTTCACTTTTTACCTGTTTGATCACTCAATGAATTAATCAATAATCAGTCTCAAAATTTTTCCGTGAATTCGATACCTGGGCTTGAAACAGACTCAGAATGAAATAAATTCCCAACAACTTCTCATTTTTAAATATTTATTAAACGAAATGATTAATAGACATCGAAATAATTTCATTAATCATAAAATCAATCTTGTAAATGATAGATTAACAATGTCAATATTTTCGGAACCAGGGTTAAACAGAAACGAATTTCTATCAGTTTGAGTTAACAGATTATCAAAAACAACGTTAATTTATGGAGAAAGTTTGCTAATTATGAAAAAGTCCTAAATTAATCTTAAGAAAATAAAAACGGAATTTTAATGAAAAGGAGAGTTATGTTAAGGGCTTCTTAATTTGCATCTGATTAGATATATAAATTAGTACCGAACCTCAAGTTTAATTCAGCAGATGAATTAAAGTTTTTCAGCTCACGTGATCCTCAGTGATGGCAGTTCTGTCGTCCTTTTTCAGCCCAAGACTTTGTGGATGTGAGGGAAATATCTGCCAGCAGATACTTCAAGGGTTCACAGCTCGACCTTTAGATAAGCGGTCGAAGGAGGCTGGATTCTGGGCTGTATGACCCACAGTTGAAACGGGTCTTAGCCAGATGGTGCCGACGTCTCTTCAGAGTGATGTGGGACAGCTGTGTGTTGATCCTACAGCTGCACGTTATGTGGGAGCTGCGTCTTTCTTCAAGAGGTCTTCGGTAATAATTAAAAGATATCTAATCTGTTCCGGCCCCGGGTTATGAGCTGCATTTTGGTGTGCAATAACTGATGTTTGACACATCTTTAATGTCCTTGCTTTTGACTTTAATTGCATCAAACACCGTAAAGACTGAAACATATCAAACACAAGAAACATTATTTTAGCTGTGGACACAAAATTCTAGTATTACAGAAATTAAATCATACTGCATACACACAAATGTATACATTTATGATCTCAAATTGGTAGATTTTTTAGGTTTACTGAGTTGTTGCAAGAAAGCTACCAGCAAAAATTATGCAGCATTTACTGTAAACAAATACAACAGATTATCAAATCCACATTTAAAATTGTATGGTTTGTGCACATCAGATTTTCATATTAGAAACACACACAAAAAGTTTCTATTCTTTGAACGTGCATATTCAAACAACCATCATTAAATTTCAACAGAGTTAAACATTTCACTAACCACTTTGCCGGATTACAGCCTTCCGAGGGCAGAAATTCCTTGCAGGCTCTCACATTTGTCTGCAATTAATAGCCCGGAATAAATACCTTGTAAATTGGTATTTCAGCTAATTTAAAGTCAAGATGTCAATTCAAAAACATAACAATAAAATTGACTAGAACTAGGCATCCAGTAAATAATGAAGGTTTGCCAGATTTGCACTTCTTTAAAAGCTACCAAAACCATGCAAGCCGGGGATTGCAGCAGTGATCGACCTGAATAATACTGCATTTACTTCAAGTCAAAAATACATCCCTATTCACAAAATGAGGCTTCAAAAATTACTTTTTCACAACTATTACAGTTTTTCGCACATGCATGGAGACTAGGTGAAATGTTACATAGGCAATGGATTACCCCTGACAGTCACATGGTCTAGTCACACTTCAACAGACTTCAAAAATATCATCATCTCTCAAACAATCCACAAAATATCGGGTAGATAATTGGCTATGAGGGATTATTTCATCATTATGACAGTTTCACCCTACCTGGGCTGAGGTAAGCAACTGGATGGCTTTGGATTTCTGTCTTAGCCAGCCATGCTGAAATCCGTCCGTTGTCCTATTCTGCTGGGCAGGAAGTCTCAAAATCGTCTACTTCCTGTTGTGAATAATCTTATACCTCATGTATTTTTGATGGCAAATTATTTCAATAATTCTTAAATCTCAAAGGACAAATTTCCAAACCTGGGTTTTAAAAGAAAATATGGAGGGAATAAATAAATAAAAGGCAGGGAGTTCCCAAGGGATTCCCCAGAGGTCAAAGGTCATTTCCGGGTTGGGGGTTCCCCCAGACACAAAGTAAACAACTTTTGCCTGGCACACAGAGCCAGGCTGTGAATATATATACTAACTAACTACTAACTAACTAACTAACTAATCTGCACTTATATAGCGCTTTTCTAGTCACAAAGACCACTCAAAGCGCTTTCATTAATACTAACCCTCTATTCTAAGGGCCTATAGGAAACAAATATCTAGGGACAATTTAGAACAACCAATTAACCTAACATGCATGTTTGTTTTTTTTTGGCATGTGGGAGGAAACCGGAGAAATCCCGGAGTAAACCCACGCAACACGGGGAGAACATGCAAACTCCACACAGATCACTGTTGGTCGGGGGCTGGGATCGAACCCATGATCCCACGATCCCCCAGCCTCCCACGATATACCTGCCAAAACAAATCTTTGGGAGGCATTGCTGTACAACCAGAGGTCAAATACTAGAAAGGATGTCACTGTTGACATATATAGCGGGGAAATTGCCATGTTCACCAAAAAAAAAAAAAAAAAAACATGTAGGTTTAAGATTATTCACAACAGGAAGTAGACGATTTTGAGACTTCCTGCCCAGCAGAATAGGACAACGGACGGATTTCAGCATGGCTGGCTAAGACAGGTTAGCACTGCGGCAGCACAGTTTACCCTTGGCCGGGGGATTGTGGGGATCTTGGGATCGTGGGTTCGATCCCAGCCCCCGACCAACAGTGATCTGTGTGGAGTTTGCATGTTCTCCCCGTGTTGCGTGGGTTTACTCCGGGATTTCTCCGGTTTCCTCCCACATGCCAAAAACATGCATGTTAGGTTAATTGGCTGTTCTAAATTGTCCCTAGATATCTGTTTCCTATAGGCCCTTAGAATAGAGGGTTAGTATTAATGAAAGCGCTTTGAGTGGTCTTTGTGACTAGAAAAGCGCTATATAAGTGCAGGTTAGTTAGTTAGTTATATGCTGGCTTACCTGTCTACAGTTTCCCAAGACACTTCTGCTGATAAGATCTCCCATCTATCTCTCTGTTTACCCATGTTAGAAATCTCCGTTGCACAGACAAGTCCTGGGGCTGTTAATGGATTTTTTTTTTTTTTTTCCCTTTCAGTTGGTTGAATAAATCACACTGGAACGAAAATAAACCTCTGGACACTTCGGACGTCAGCAACACCACTTCAGGGCGAAGTAAAACTTTTCCCCGAAGCGCGTTGTTGACATGCAGAAAAAATGTGGGCAGATTGTTCACATCGCTGCACCGTTTTTTTTGTTGTTGGTGGTGGTTTTTTTTTGTTTTTTTTAAAGATGGCAGCAGTCTGAAACGGCCTTAAAACTAAATTACTTTCTCACAACCAGACAAAGACGTTCCAAGCATGGAGCGCCGCTTCCCGCACCATGTTTTTTTTTCCCATTTCTGTGGTAACGTGTAACTTCTGTTGGCATCGCAGCGGACCCCAAATATCGTGATATTCATTTTTACACCGGTATCAAAATTTATATCGGTATTATTGTGAATGATATGATATGCCACAACCCTAATAATGAGGCCTTGTTGTCGTGATGATGTTTGTGTTGTTAAAACAGATCGATATTTAGCAAACATGCTACTCACTCTCCAAGGCATTTTCTGCAGCTCTGGGTACATCATGCCTACTCAAGATTGTGGCATGGGTAGATGCAGCAGCCCAGCACTCTAAATGTTTTAGCAGCTATTTTTGCTATTGTATATATTTTGTATATTTGAGCTTCTTTTTCCGTCTTTTCTCCGGGGCAGTCACACATGTGCAGTACAGCAGAGCTGAGGTGCTCATACTTTTGGAAAATAACCGCTACACTTTTAGCAACAGCAGCTGGGACTTCATTCCACCAGAGATCAGTAAGCCTGCAGACCTCTCTCTTATCATCCCCCTGCTGAAGTGGTGCAGGTGGTGGAGACACAGGAAACAGAAGAGGGGGGAGGAGAGCAGGACTAAAAGTTAATAAAAATATAATGTATAAACATCCCAGAGTGATTAAACAAAATGCTGGTAAAGCTCAAATCAAACCTCAAGTCTCTAAATTTAATGATTTGGCCTCTGTTCCTCCTCATAATTTAAAAATTAAATGTGGTTTATTAAATATTAGGTCTCTTAACTCCCAAGTCTGTAGTAGTTCATGATCTATTAATTGATCATCAAATTTAATATCCTTCACAGAGACTTGGCTAGGGCAAGATGATTATGTTGGTTTGAATGAATCAACTCCCGCTGGTTATCTAAACTATCATAATCCCAGAAGTTCTGGTCGTGGAGGTGGAGTAGCGGCAATTTTTCATTCTAAATTACTAGTTAATGTAAAGCAAAAATCATGTTTTAATTCCTTTGAGGGCCTGGCCCTCAGTGTGGGGCATGTTGGCTATCTTGACTTGAACCCAATTTTCTTTGCCATAGTTTACCATCCTCCCTCAGCCTACTCAGAGTTTTTATCTGAATTTGCTGAATTTTTAGCTGATTTAGTGCTGAAATCAAATAGAATAATTATTGTAGGGGATTTTAATATACATGTTGATGTAGATGGTGACTGTCTTAACCCATAAGAACCCAGACCCCCATAATTTTTTATTTTTTTTTTCCGGTTCCGCCGGACCGGTGGCGCCACACGAGTAGGCTGCCTGTTGCAACAGCCTTTTTTTTTTATCTTCCTTCTTCTTTCTACACCTTTCACTCTGTGTGTATATATATCACGGACGCACGGATCGCCCCGGGGGTCTCCCGGGTCGGCGGACGGAGCCACGGTTTGCAGCGGGAGACGCTACAGTGGGGAGGAGCTAGTGCTAGCTAGCACTTGACCGCCGCCCGGTGCTAATGGGAAACTCGACATACCGGGAGCTGTAGCGAAAACGACGCGGGTGCCGGGCTGGAGTTTAGGCGGCGTGCAAGAAATATAAGACAGAATAATAAAGAGCGATGGCAAGAACCAAGCAGACCGCCCGTAAAATCTACTGGAGGAGGAAGCCCCCCAGGAGACAGCTAGCCACCAGGGCTGCTCGGAGAGGCGCTCCGGCCACCGGCAGAGTGAAGAGGCCCCGCCGTCACAGGCCCGTGGCTCTGAGAGAGATCCGTCGCTACCAGAAATCCACGGAGCTGCTCATCCGTAAGCTGCCCGTCCAGCGCCTGGTGAGGGAGATCGCTCAGGACTTCAAGACCGTCCTGCGTTTCCTGAGCTTCGCCGTCATGGCTCTGCAGGAGACCAGCGAGGCCCACCTGGTGGTCTCTTCTTCGCTAAGGGGGTCACCATCATGCCCAAAGACTTCCAGCTGGCCCGCCGCATCCGCGGAGAGAGAGCTTAGACTTTCTGCTGCACATTCACCAACCAACCATAATGCTCTGCACTGTGTGTCTATATATATACATTTATAGTAATATGGACATATGTTTACTAGATGTTGTTTTTTCTTGCCTTCTGATTGTTGCTCTGAGTGTTGCTATCCCTGTGCTGTTGCAATCCTGGAATTTCCCCATTGTGGGACTAATAAAGGCTTGTCTTATCTTAATCCGATTTCAAATTAGAAAAGAAACTTTCGGACTTGAGATAAAAATAGTTTCTGGGAGGTGCTTGGTCAAGAAAAATATTATAAAAATAAAGTCAAGATTAAAGTTTACCTTAAAATTAAACAAACGGTGGTTTTACAGAAAGTTTAACAAAAGGTGATAAATTAAGAATTGGAGTTTGACTCCGATTAAGAATTAAGCTCAAAGAAAAAGGAATTCCTAGGCATTTAAGAGAAGAAGAAAATACACAGTTACATGAATTACAAGTTATCTGCTCTGTGTTCAAAAAAACGACATGTGGTCGAAGTCCTTTGTTCTCCCTTGCTGTGTGTAGGCAATGGAGCAGATGAGCCGGACAGAGGCTCTGCCAAGAGTGTCCGGAGCAGAAGAAGAGATGGGAAAAGAGTCTCTCTCCTTTTTATAAGCTCTGTTGAGTTTCGCGGGATTCCGGCCTGACCGGAGTCTCAGCCAATGAGCGTTCTTCGTGGGCGGGCTCGATGAACTTTTAGTCCAATGAACAAACAGTCTATTGTTCGGGGTCCTTTGGAGTGACGAGTTGTCGTGCAGAGATTGGCTGTGGGAGTCACATGGTTTTAGAGGCAGACTCATACATACTGGAAGTTAAAATTTCCCTTTATGTATTAAACTAAGATAACTTTAGTGATTAGTATAAATTATAAGCAGTGCTTCTAAATCAACATGCAGGAATAAACATTCATTTAACATTACCATGCATATATATATATATATAAAATCACAGATTAATGCATTTCACACATTATTGATTTTTCCACATCAAAAACATCAGAGTCCATCTGCATTTTCATAGTTCTGAAAAGAATGAAGGTTTAGAATTGAGTTTGTAATAATGTACTTTAAAGTTGTTTAAATCCAGCGTTTTCACAGTTTAAGGAAATTAGCTGAGTGTGGATCTGTTGCATGTTTTATGGGGGCAATAAAATGGAGCAGGACATTGGGGAAATTCCTTAGGCTGGTTTTAACAAAAGGGGATTTCAGCTGTGGCCTGGGGGAAGAAAATCCATTTCTTTGCGTTATTCCTGGATGAGACAAAAATGTCTTTAAGCAGGAGAATAATTATTGCTGAGCCAAAGTGAGATGATGCTACATCAATTGAACCAATCATTGTGAAAACTAGTCTTCAATGAATAAAGTTTTAAGGAGATTTAAGCTCTCCCGCTTTTGAAAAACAAAACGTGCTTCGTTGTCGCGAGAACGAACCTGCCCACATCTGCACGTCACTAAACGGCTTCACACTGCGCATGTGTAGGATCAGCCGAGTGATGCCATCTTAAGTCCACTTAAAGTGAAGTGCCCTTAGCCACCATCTTAGAGTAGAGACCCCGGACCCTTAGTGACGTCTCTAGGTTTCCTCTTCCGGGAGTGCAGACGAAAACTGCCTCCATCTCGTGGTCAAACAAATTATTAAGATGGCGGCAGCGCGCATGGACGCAGCGGCCCCTCTTGGCATCAGCGAGTGTGAGAGTTTTGAGTGTTTTGATCTTTCCAGACGTACATTCTGTAAAACTGACAACCGTGAGACCTTATTAAACATCAAGGTACTGCACGCTGCAAGAATCGCGGCAATCGGTTGTGATTTGGACATTCTACGCCATCATGGAATTCTGGCGGAGTCCCTGCTGGAAGCTACCCGAGAGAGGAGGAGGCGTAAGCAGACTGAACGCAAGCAAAAGCGTGGAAAAAGGGCCGGGATCCATGCTAGGCTAAAGGCTAACCTCTCCAGACCAGCAGTACCGTCGCTCATTCTCTAACGTCCGCTCCCTCGACAACAAGCTGGACGAGCTGCGTCTGCTGAGAGAAACCCGGAGAGAGTGGAGGGACTGCTGTGTGCTTGTGTTCACGGAGACATGGCTCCATGACAACATCCCTGACGAGGCCATTCAACTGGAAGATATGGCAATGTTTCGTGCCGACAGGGAAACGGCGAGCTCCGGTAAGAGCCGTGGAGGTGGGCTATGCATCTATGTTAACAAGAACTGGTGCATTAATGCCACGTTAGTGTCTAAACACTGCTCTCTGTTGGCGGAGTTCCTTATTGTAAATTGTCGGTCATATTATTTGCCGAGGGAATTCAGCAACGTGTTTGTAGCAGCTGTTTACATAGCGCCGAGTGCTAACGCTAATGCTAATGCTGAGAAGGTACTCGGGGAACTGCACAATGCGATTAGTGAAATCCAAACTTCACACCCGGACAGTTTTGTGGTGGTTGCGGGGGATTTTAACCACACCAGCTTAAAGACTGTGCTCCACAAGTTTAAACAATGTGTAGACTTTAAGACCAGAGGAGAGAATATGTTGGACTTAGTGTACACAAACACAGATGCATATAAGGCGATACCCCGCCCCCATCTCTGCCTTTCTGACCCCATATCCGTGATGCTGATGCCTGCCTACAAACCTTTATTGAAGCGCAGCAGGCCAGCAGTGAAACAAATCAGAATTTGGCCAGAGAGTGCAACCTCTGCACTGAAAGACTGTTTTCTGCACACAGACTGGGAGGTCTTCAAAATAGCAGCCTCCCAGGAAGACAAGACAGATGTGGAGGAATATGCTGAAACGGTCACCAGCTACATCGTGAAGTGCACAGAGGATGTCACTACAGTGAAGACCATCACTATGCGGGGTAACCATAAGCCCTGGATGACTGCAGAGGTGAGCTCGCTGCTTACAGCCAGGGATGCAGCCTTCAGAGCGAAGGACAGGATCGCCCTCCGCTCAGCCAGGTCTGCGCTCTCAAAGGGAATTAAGGCGGCGAAGCGCACCTATGCGGAGAAAATCCAGGGACACCTCTGCAACACGGACACTGACGGGCTATAAGTCTAGGCAGGGGGTCGATGATGACGACGCTTCACTTCCAGACAGGCTCAACAACTTCTTTGCACGTTTTGAAGCATCAAACTTGACAATCAGAGGGAGGGCTGGCCCACCCCCACCATCGGTCGGACCAGCTTTTACCATCAACACAGCGGACACACGGAGGACCCTAACCAGAGTCAACCCACGTAAAGCTGTAGGTCTGAACAACATCCCGGGACATGTGCTCCGAGACTGCGCGAGCGAGTGGGCGGATGTCCTGACTGACATTTATAACATCTCCCTGAGTCAGGCCATCGTTCCCATATGCTTCAAGACCTCTATCATTGTACCGGTGGCAAAGAAACCAGTTGTGTCCTGTTTGAATGACTATCATCCTGTTGCACTGACACCAATTGTGATGAAGTGTTTTGAACGGCTTGTCAAACCACACATTACAGCCTGCCTCCCTGCATCACACGACCTGCTCCAGTTTGCATATCGTTCAAACCGCTCCACAGAGGATGCTATAGTCACCACCCTACACTCTGTCATCACCCACCTGGACCAGAAAGACACCTACGCCAGACTCCTGTACACTGATTTCAGTTCAGCATTCAACACCATTATTCCCCAGAGACTGATGGAGAAATTACTCCTTCTTGGTCTGAACACCGCCACATGTCTCTGGATCCTGGATTTCCTGACTGAGAGACCTCAGTCTGTCCGGGTTGGAAACAACATCTCCAACTCTGTCACGCTGAGCACCGGATCCCCTCAAGGCTGCGTACTCAGTCCACTGTTGTTTACACTTCTAACACATGACTGTGTATCCAGACACGAGAGGAACCAGATTATTAAGTTTGCAGACGACACCACGGTGGTGGGACTTATTCAGAGGGATGAGGAATCAATGTACAGGGAAGAAGTGAGAGACCTGGAGGGCTGGTGCAGGAAGAACAATATGGTGCTCAACGTGGACAAAACGAAGGAGATGATTATCGACTTCCGGCGGTCACAGCCTGAGCACGTCCCCCTCAGCATCGGCGGCCGTTTAGTGGAGAGAGTAGAGAACATCAAGTTCCTCGGAGTGCAGATCTCGCAGGACCTGACCTGGAGCAAGAATTCCTTGGGGATCAGGAAGCGGGCTCAGCAGAGACTGCACTTGTTGAGGAAACTCAAACAGGCCTCTCTCCCCATCTGAATCCTCAGGACCTTCTACAGAGGTGTGGTGGAGAGTTTTCTGACGTACTGCATTGCTACATAGTACTCCAGGTGCAGTATGTCAGACAAAAAAGCCCTGCAGAGGATAGTCAAGGGAGCTGAGAGGGTAATTGGAGTCTCCCTCCCCTCTGTCCAAGAACTTTTTCAGAACCGTTGTAGGAGCAGGGCACCGAACATTGTCAAGGACCGCTCTCACCCTCTGCATAAACACTTTGAACTTCTTCCATCTGGTAAACAATTCCAGAGCATCAGAGGCAGAACCACCAGACAGATCAACAGCTTCCTTCCACAAGCTGTCAGGATGCTGAACAGTTGACCCGGAATCTTTCATACACACTACTGCACCTACAGACATTTTGTATATTACTTGTATATTATAGTTAGTTTTTTCCCAAGTATGTCTCAGGGATGTGTGAATGAATGAGGGGGGTGGGGGCGAAGCTATGTGTGAGTGTGTCTTAAATCATGCTGCTTCTATTTATATGGATGCCGAGAGAAACGCAATTTCATCTTGCCTGCACTACAGTTGTATGTACAGCAATATGACAATAAAGTTTGATTTGATTTGATTTGAAACATGGGGACTGCATCTTTTATTTAAACTTTTAATCTATAAAGCCGGTTTATAACCAAATGAAGTCTTCAAAGTAACTTCAAAGCAATCCATATTGTTCAGAATAAACTAAATTTAACACCAATTTAAAGTTTCTATGCAAAAAGAAGCGAAAAAGAAACTTGTTGGTTGCTGAAAGTTTTCCCAGTGGTGGGACTCCATTCACTGCATGTATATACATACAGCAGGAACATATAAAAGCATCCACATTGTATTTAATCACTTATGTAACCACATATTGTAATCTTTTAAGTAAAAAGCAAACATATTTACACATTTTTAAGCAAAAATTGCAAACTTTGAAGCTATATGTGTGTTTATTTTGCTGTTTTTAAATGTGACATGGTGTGATTCCCTCCCACAGAATACCCATTTTAGCTTAAGGATTCTATCAAATGCTGATGTTTATTCAAGAGTGATCTTAAAGTAGGATTAAACCTGTGCATTTTAACAAATAGATTTAGTGATTCACTGAATATTTATCTTTTTTTTTTTTTCAAATCTAGGAAACCATATTTGTCAAGCTGCGGTCCTTGTGGACTGCAAATAAGATACCATAGGCCACCGATGACCTTGCATAATTTATTAAAGGAACACAAATGGCAAAATAAGGAGCCGGGGGGGGGCCAAAAATACAACTAAGGTTATAACTAGACATGGGCTACAGAGTCCCAGGGAAAACACTTACTGTGATGAATACAGATGATGAATATCAGATGAGGATTGCCAGATGATGTCAGACGAGGAATGTCAGACGAGGTCGTAGCCAAGAGTAACCAAAGCTGCTCCCTTAAATAGGGCCAGGGATGAAACAGCTGATGAGGCAGTCATCAACTCCATTGATTCCAGCTGTCACAGTCAGCTCCGCTCTGACAGCCGGAAGCCCTGCAGAGACGCTGTCAGAATAAGAGCCCTGCGGGACCATAAGAAATACTATCAAATGGGAGGAAAAATATTGCATGACCCGAGCGCAGATGAGATTGGCACTCAGGCCATGACAGTACTCCCCCCCGAACGACGCACTCTGGAGGTAATAGTAACATCCAAGCCCCCCCACCCCCACCCAGAAGAATACAAAATCCCACCCAGGGTGGGTGGAGGGAGGAAAAAGGCTCAGCGGGCAAGAATCAAAGAAAAGACACAAAAAACAACGACCAGGGCCAAAAACAGAACAAATACAGGCATAGTGCACAACAGAGCAAGGGAAAAAAAAAATACACTCCAACATGAATAGGCAAAGGACAACCGGGACAATAAATGCAAATAACAGGAGTACAAGGCCTATAAACCAAGATACACAGGCCCATAAGAAACAAAGTGGCAACCACATGTCATCCCTCAGACAGAGGAGGGGAGAAAAATAAAAAGCCAAATAGCGGTGAATACATAATCCAAAATAGTTCAAGACCCCAAACACAAAAGCATCCCGAAACATACGGGGGGGGGGGTGGATGACAACAGGCAGAGCGAAATGGAGTAAAAAAAACACAAGTTCAGGTGGTCTGCCTGCGTCTAGCGTCCAGATCGCTAATAGGGGAAAAAGGATCAGTTCGGGTGGCCTACCCAGTCCCAGGCCTGGAAAAACAGTACTTCTGGTGGCCGGACCAGGCGCCCGAATAGAAAGGCCAATCTGTCGTGCGGCCGACCCAGAACGTCAAACGGGCGAAGCAATGACCCAGGCGGCCGACCCACGTCATTAAGCCACCAGAACCGCAGGAGAGCACTCGGAGACGGCTTCCCTATGGAGAAGGACAGCGAGGGAGAGCCGAGCCGAATACAGGAAGTCCCAGCGGCCCCCGATGGACAGAAACAAGGAGCGGGGGAAGGATGAGGGACCAGTCCGGCGTCGCTCAGCGGAGGATCTGCAGCTCCACCTCTGAACTTCACAGGAATAGGCACTGTCCTCCTGTCGGATCCCACGTGAGCCCAAGCTGCACCCACGATGGACCCTGATCGGATCGCGGCTGCACCCACGATGGACCCCAATTGGGTCGCAGCTGCACCCATGATGGACCTCAATTGGGTTGCGGCTGCACCCACGATGGACCCTGACTGGGTCGGAACAGCACCAGGAACAACCTCCAACCCTGAGCCCAGATCCTCCAGAACAGAGACCAGGACCAACTCATCACCGGCGACCCTGGGAGAAGGCTCAGGAGAGGGAAAAGGACTGGAATCAGGATCACCGGTAGTGACAGAACCCGGCAAGACAAGTTCGGATGCAGCGGACGGCTGCACCCGCTTCATCTCCCCGAGAGACAGGCAAAAATTCTCCAGAGTAGAAAGAAGGAAGACAAAGTAGAGCACTTGCCTGATCTCGAGTTCCGTCGCCGTCTAGGACTTCGGCGATCCAGGCTCAGGATGAAGAAGGACATCCTCTGGCTCCCACTTGGCTATGGCGGGCTCCGCAGCCAGCATGATGGTCTCCACAGTCTGAGGACCCTTCAGCACTGACGTCCACACCAATGACCCGCACGGCGTGGTGGCAGGAGATCCTCGACCTGCTGGATCGAACCGCTCCTCCATGGAGACCCGGGGACGCTTCGTCGTCGGCGCAGGCTCCAAGTTGCAGTCCAACCTCCTCCTCTGCCCATGACGTGGCTGCGGGGCTGGATCCAAACTCTGCAGGACCGCAGGCTCCTTCCTCATCCGGCGGTGTAGTCCTGACCGCAGGGAACGCTCAGGGGAAGGAGACACAGAAGCAGCAGGTTCACTATTAATTACTGCAGCAGGTGGAGGGAGCTTGGGGGACTGTAAACCTCGCACTCCACCTCCAGGAATCAGACAAGGTGATTCACCCAGTGAGGGAAAAGAATGAACGTGCACTTGCCTGCTTCGCTGAGGATCGATGGGACCCGCTGCAGTGGACTTGGTTTCCTTCTTCCCCCTCTGGATGGAGACCTAGGGCTCCCCGGGAAAACGAGAAGGAACCTCTTGCACCGGATCAGGAACAGGAGCAGCCGGAGACGGACTCGAGGAGTTCACAGCAGCTGGAGGGGCTGTCGAGGAGGGGGGAGGAACAGCTGAGGCAAACCGGGATCAAGGAGCTGATGGAACAGCGGGGACAGATGACCCTGAGGCGGAGGCGGCTGTCTTACTCCTCCGACGAGACCCGGAGGCTGCAGCTGGCTGGGAGACAGAGTTTGTGCGGCTACCCGGAACTGGATCCGGACGGGGTTCTCACTGAGGTCTGCAATCTGGGTGGTGACGACGTTTTTCGGCAGAGGGCAAGGTGAAAGTGAGGTCAGGGCAATGTTGCTCCTGCACGGAAACCGAGGCGAGCAGGTCAACGTATTCAGGGTATTCATACAGTTCTGGATTCCCATCCAATAGCCTGACCGCCGCTGTCACATGCTTCAAGATCTGTGCGGGTTGGAAAGCGGAGCGAGCTGCAGCCACTTGGTCCAGGATGGCAGCTGCTATCAGCTGTAAATCCTCCGGGTGAAACCCGACTGACGTCTCACTCCATTGGGGAAAGCCCCCTAGGTGGTGTGAACTCCTGGACTGGATCTGGAGCAGGAATGGGATCCCGAAGCGAGGAGCGAGGATGCCTCCTCTTCGGCTTCCTGTCCAAGTTTCCCTCCAGCCCACGGAGCTTTCTCCTGAGTGCAGAGATGTCCGCCATTCTCGCCGAGATTTCAGGGTGGTTGGAGTAGCGAGGATGGCAGTTAATGATTGCCTCAGCGAGGTCCAGGTAGCAGCGTGCATCGCTGGGAGCGTCATACAGGTGAGCGGTAAAAAAGGACTCCATCTATCTCATCGAGGGCCTTCACCAGCTCGTAGCCCAGGCTCTTAGCATTGCTCTTGAGAGGCGCCATCTCCCAGCGCACTGGTACGAGAACAGGGAAAAAACTCAAGTCCAACTCAAACTCACGGTCACCGGCGTCTCAGTCTGGCTGCGGCCTACTGTCATGCTGTGGTCCTCGAGGACCGCAAATAAAATGCCATAGGCCACCGATGAGCTTGCATAATTTATTAAAGGAACACAAATGACAAAATAAGGAGCCACGGGGGACAAAAACACAACTAAGGTTATAACTAACTTAGTTATAACTA
The DNA here is from genome assembly GCA_020510985.1 of Pholidichthys leucotaenia. NCBI lineage: Eukaryota > Metazoa > Chordata > Actinopteri > Cichliformes > Pholidichthyidae > Pholidichthys > Pholidichthys leucotaenia. Next base: position 449,576,767 of record CM035837.1, on the reverse strand, counting down.
ATTTTCTGATCCGGCGACAACTTTCTGATCCGGCGACACCTTATACATCACGGACACACAGACTGCCCCAAATGTCTCCCAAGCCGGTGGACGAAGCCACTGTTTACAGCAGGAGACGGTACAACAGGGACCAGCTGTTAGCACTTAACCGCCACTCGGTGCTAACGAAAAAACTCAACATACCGGGAGAAATAAGACGAAAACGACGTGGGTGTCGTGCTGGTGTAAGACGGCAGGCAAGGAATATAAGGTACAGACCCACCCTCCCATCCGTTGTTATGGGGAATGTACGATCGATATTAGGAAAGATAGATGAGCTAGCGGCTATCTCCCGCTACGAGAGCATATACCGGGAGTGCTGCCTTATGCTATTCTCTGAGACGTGGCTAACTGAACTAGCGGCAGATGCTAACATTGAACTGGAGGGTTTCCACGCGATACGGGCAGACTGAACACCAGACAGTGGCAAGGCTAGGGGCGGTGGAGTGATGATGTATGTTAATAACAACTGGTGCAGACCGGGACATATCCCAGTTAAACAACAACACTGAATGAATGAATGAATGAATGAATAAGGTTTATTGTCAATACTACCATACGTAATACATACAGGAGAATTGAAATTTGACTTGACATTGGGCGCGCTCAGTAAGCGCATCCCATAGCCGGGGCAGCCCGAAGGCGCCAGTCGAACAGTGAGGGTAAAGAGGGGAAGGGGAGGGGGGAGAGGAAAACACAATAGGCAGAGAGAAAAAACATAGTTATCAGAATAACGCTCGTATAAGCTCATATAAAGCACAAATGAGCCAAATTTTGATCACACAGAAAAAAACCCTCTATGAGATGAGAGATGAGATTCAACTTTATTGTCATTACACATGTATGAATACAAGGTAACGAAACGTGACTTGGCATTTGGGCACGCTCTGCAGAGCGCATCCAAGGCCGGGGCAGCCGCTAGGCACCAGTCATAAAGAAGAAAGGAAAAAAAAGAAAAAGAGTGGATATCACACAGTAGGCGAGAGAAAAAAACATGTTTTATCAAATTGACGCTTAAGTAAGTAAGCGAAATTTTGATTGCAGGCAAAAAAAACCCTCAATGCTTATTTAGCAGACATTTAGTAGACAAATCACACAGCAGGGAGAGAGCAGTGTATGTATATCAGTATGATGATATCAGTGTGTGTGCAGTGTTGAGTGTATCAGTTACTGGAGCACAACAAATAGTCTCCTAGGCAACGATAGATGTTATAGTTCATGAACGCTGTCCCTGAAGAGTTCTGTTTATTGCACAGCAGCGGTGTTTGGGTTAGCGAGCCAGCTGACACATCCGCTTATCTCAACTCTGGAGGAGTGAGTTATCCAGGGGCGCCGATCAAGGCCGAATCTGCTCAGACAGAGTATAGGAGTATAGGATTTCCCTATTGTCATATTCTGAGCTTACAATTCAAATTAACATTCACTGGCTTTAAATTCATATCATTCCCTGGAGAGCACGAAGCGACTCCAGATGTTTCCCCTTCTAAACACAGATGAACATGTCCGATAGAGTCCATCTCTCTAATGCATTGTCAGAAATTGTATATATGTACAAATATGTTATCATTTCATAATTAGTTTTTAGCTGAACTTTTCTGTATTTTTTCCCTTACAATGGCTGCAACAATGCTGCATCAGGAAGGTTTAACTCACCCTGTAACAGACATACCTCAACAAACCGGAATAATCTGTATTTACTTAAAGTTTAGAAACCGGTGTGCAAGAAGTCATGTGCTGACACGGAGTTGTCTTTGTGTTACACAACAAAGCCTGACTGTTCCACGGCCTTATCAGTCACCACAAAGCCTGACTGTTTCACCACAAAGCCTGACTGTTCCACGGCCTTATCAGTCACCACAAAGCCTGACTGTTTCACCACAAAGCCTGACTGTTTCACGGTCTTATCAGTCACCACAAAGGTGCCCATAAAGTTGCAGCAGATGTTTCCTGTGTCTGACCTGCTCAGTATAAAAGGGACGTGCTGCCTTTGTATGGCAGCGCGCATTTCCCATCTGTAATCAGAGGTGTGTTGCTCCTTGTACAAGTAAAAACTTTGAACACATTTTGTGTCTCGAATCTTATTAAGGTACGAACCTAACAGAGTACTATTATTTTGTGAGTCTTGAGTTTCAGATTCCTGACATGCATGCAGATGGTAAATTCCATGTTGGTCATTTGCCGCTACTTCGTGCACTCCCCATCTGGTCGAATTATTGAGAAGCAGCTCCGCCGGGTCCGCATTTTGATTAGCTCCTCCAGTTAAATTTTCGATACACCAGGAGAACTCCAAAGCCCAATCGGCAGAAATCCTGTGATCATAGCCAAAACAGGTAGATGTTTTTCCACATCCTCAGTCAAATCACACAGACACATGAGTTCCAATCCATGGGTCTCTCCACATTTGGGCTCCCCCGGGCCCAATTTTCTGTTTGAAAAGGTGGTGTCAATTGCGTTTAAAGCCCAGCTTATATCCATTTTCCATATTTTCCATTTGGGTTGAGATCAGCAAGATGGTGAGACGGCACAGACACTCACTCAGACGCAGCAAGCTGGGATTAGGTCAGGAAGGCAGGATAGGAGGAGGGAGGAAAAAAAATGCGACTGCTCTCACTGAAGGCAAAAGGAGGAAAAGTTATCAGAATAACGCTCGTATAAGCTCATATAAAGCTCAAATGAGCCAAATTTTGATCACACAGAAAAAAAACCTCTATGCACAATTAGCAGACGTTGACAAATGACAAAGCGAGAGAGACCAGTGTATGTAGTCAGCATATGATCAGTGTGTGATGCAGTGTGGAGGTGTGTCAATTGCTGGTGAACAGCAGAGGGCACCCCCTGGCAACGGATAGTCATGTGTTCTACTCGGCATGTCCATTCTCATGCAGGTGGCAAGTTCTGTAAACACATGATAGCGCTGTCCTTGAGAAGCTCGATCTGCAGAACAACAGCCATTGTATGTCGATGTTTGGGTTAAGCCACTTCTCCAGCGTTATCTTCATCGAGGAGGAATGTAAACAAGGGCACCAAAACACAAGATCAAATCTGCACAGTGCACTCAGAGAATAAAAAAAAATTTCCCTCTCTTCGATTCTGTGCTTCAAATTTCATACAGGCTTGAATCATGCTTTAGATCATTCTCTGGAGAGCACTCAGCGATCCACAGATGTTATCCACCTACCGAAACATAGGTAAACATGTCCAAGAGAGTCCGTTCTCTCTTCAATGCATGCCAGGTGGTAAATTCCATGTTAATCCTGCCGCTGACAGTCAGTGCTCCCCCCAGCTGGACGAATTGTTGAATTTGTTAAGGGAGCTACGCCGGGGTCCGCATTTGATTAGCTCACCCAGATAATTTCGATACACTAGGAAAACTCCAGGGGCCAAACAGAAGATCCTGTGATCAGTTCAATCTCAGTTGAATCACACAGACACATGAATTCCAATGCCATGAGTCTCCCTTGGGTTCCCCCTGACCCGATCTTCTTCTTTTAAAGTGGTGACAATCGCATATAAGCCGCTTTCCAGATCCATAATTTCCATTTGGATTAAGATTCAGCCAGGAGAAGAGCGACATTGCAAGCTGGGATCAGAAGGGAGAGGATTAGGAGGGAGAGGGAAGAAAAGCGTCTACTCTCTCTCAGAAGCGGAAGTTAGAGTCTTGCAGCAAAGACATGGAGTTGCTAGCTGTTAGCATTCGGCCTACATACAGTGGAGTAAAAAAGTATTTAGTCAGCCACCAACTGTGCAAGTTCTCCCACTTAAAAGATGAGAGAGGTCTTCAATTTTCATCATAGGTATATGTGACGATGGGATGTCACCACTGTTCTGACTTATTGTATGTGTGTTTGTGTTGTATTTGTATTATGGTAAATGTTATTATGATTGTTTGTATAGTGCACATATTATTTTGGGATCTGTCTTTGTTTAATTTGAATGTCCTTGGGAGATAATTGGTATGGTTAAGTATTTTGGGTAAAATAATGGATAATGAGTTATTTCACATACCTTTGCCAACATGCTTCCTGTGGGTGTCCAGGCAAAAGACTCTGTGAGGGGTTGAGGGCCTTTTATAGGACACCAGCAGGAAGGAAACATGTATGGTAAGTTAGAGGGGTGGTTTAACATTTGTAAATAGGGGATTTAAATATTTATTGAATTATTTATATTGTTATTTATTATATGTTATTTATATTTGTATTGTATATAGTTGGGAAGTATTTATGTATTTTTAGAGATTAGTGGGTATGTGCAAACGATGGAAATGTTTATTGTTTTACCTGGGGTTATGGTAGGGGCTAATCAGCCCTAATTATCTCCAGTAATATATAACAGGTGTTGGCTTTGAGTTGTGACAGAGTTTATCTTCAGTCTTGCAGTCGAGAGTTTCACTGTAACTTTGTGGATTGTTGATAAAGGATCGTATTGGATGTCTGGAATGATTTACTTGTAAGTCTAATAAAATAAAATTGAAATCTCGCCCCGCTGCTGCTTTGTATACCTCAACTATGAGAGACAAATTGAGAAAAAAAAAATCCAGAAAACCTCATTATCTGATTTTTAAAGAATATATTTGCAAATTATGGTGGGAAATAAGTATTTGGTCAATAACAGAAGTTCATCTCAGTACTTTGTTATATACCCTTTGTTGGCAATGACAGAGGTCAAACGTTTTCTGTAAGTCTTCACAAGGTTTTCACACACTGTTGCTGGTATTTTGGCCCATTCCTCCATGCAGATCTCCTCTAGAGCAGTGATGTTTTGGGGCTGTCGCTGGGCAACACGGACTTTCAACTCCCTCCAAAGATTTTCTATGGGGTTGAGATCTGGAGACTGGCTAGGACACTCCAGGACCTTGAAATGCTTCTTACAAAGCCACTCCTTCGTTGTCCGGGCGGTGTTTGGGATCATTGTCATGCTGAAAGACCCAGCCACGTTTCATCTTCAATGCCCTTGCTGATGGAAGGAGGTTTTCACTCAAAATCTCACGATACATGGCCCCATTCATTCTTTCCTTTACACCGATCAGTCGTCCTGGTCCCTTTGCAGAAAAACAGCCCCAAAGCATGATGTTTCCACCCCTATGCTTCACAGTAGGTATGGTGTTCTTTCTCCTCCAAACACAAGTTGAGTTTTTGCCAAAAAGTTCTATTTTGGTTTCATCTGACCATATGACATTCTCCCAATCCTCTTCTGGATCATCCAAATGCTCTCTAGCAAACTTCAGACGGGCCTGGACATGTACTGGCTTAAGCAAGGGGACACGTCTGGCACTGCAGGATTTGAGTCCCTAACGGCGTAGTGTGTTACTGATGGTAGCCTTTGTTACTTTGGTCCCAGCTCTCTGCAGGTCATTCACTAGGTCCCCCCGTGTGGTTCTGGGATTTTTGCTCACTGTTCTCGTGATCATTTTGACCCCACGAGATGAGAGCTTGCGTGGAGCCCCAGATGGAGGGAGATTATCAGTGGTCTTGTATGTCTTCCATTTTCTAATAATTGCTCCCACAGTTGATTTCTTCACACCAAGCTGCTTACCTATTGCAGATTCAGTCTTCCCAGCCTGGTGCAGGTCTACAATTTTGTTTCTGGTGTCCTTTGACAGCTCTTTGGTCTTGGCCATAGTGGAGTTTGGAGTCTGACTGTTTGAGGTTGTGGACAGGTGTCTTTTATACTGATAACGAGTTCAAACAGGTGCCATTAATACAGGTAACGAGTGGAGGACAGAGAAGCCTCTTAAAGAAGTTACAGGTCTGTGAGAGCCAGAAATCTTGCTTGTTTGTAGGTGACCAAATACTTATCTTCCACCATAATTTGCAAATAAATTCATTAAAAATCCTTCAATGTGATTTTCTGGATTTTTTTTTCCTCATTTTGTCTCTCATAGTTGAGGTATACCTATGATGAAAATTGGAGACCTCTCATCTTTTAAGTGGGAGAACTGGCACAACTGGTGGCTGACTAAATACTTTTTTGCCCCACTGTATCTCCCGAGGGAATACTCACACGTGATCTGCATTGTTATTTATGCAAATCCGACTGTGAACACTGGGACAGCGCATGACGTCATCCACTCAGTAACTGGCAGACTGCAGACAGAACACCCAGATGCTCTTCTCCTCATCTCAGGCGACTTCATCCATGTTTCACTGTCTCCCATTCTACCCACGTTTACCCAGTATGTCACATGCCACACTAGAGACAATAAAACACTGGACTTATTCTATGCAAACACTAAGGAGGCGTACACCTCATCTCCACTCCCCCCACTCGGGAGATCAGATCACAACTTGGTTCATCTCCGGCCGGTGTACAAACCCCTAGTGCACAGACAACCTCCGGTCATGCACACAGTGAAGTTATGGTCTGAGGAGGCAATGGATGCTCTAAAGGACTGTTTTGAAACCACTGCCTGGGAGCAGCTCTGCGATCCACATGGTGAGGACATCGATGGCCTCACTCACACCATCACGGACTACATCAGCTTCTGTGTGGACAACACCGTACCCACCAAGACCATACGCTGTTGCTCGAACAACAAACCTTGGATCAACCCTGAGATAAAAACACTTCTGAGAGAGAAGAAGAGGATCTTCAGGTCGGGGAACAGGGAGATGCTGAAGTCCGTACAGAGGGAGCTGAGGAGGAAGATCCTCAGCTCCTTCCTGAAGCAAGGACAGCTTCAGGAAGAAGATGGAGGACAAGCTGCAACAGAGCGACATCGGTGGGGTCTGAAGAAACCTTAAAACCATCTCTGGGCTCCAGAATACCTCCCCCCAGGCCACAGGGGGCAGGGAGTGGGCGAACAATCTGAACCTGTTTTTCAATAGGTTTGACCAACCGCCCTCCCCCCCGACTGCACAACAACCACTGCTGCCTCTGAAGACATCGAGTCCTGCTGCCCACACCCCACTCCACCATCACCCCCCCCCCCACTCCCAACACACAGCCCCCCAACATGACCCTCGCTAAGACTCTGGTGAGGACGGAGCTGAGGAAGATCAAGGCGAGGAAGGTGTCGGGACCGGACGGCATCAGCGCAAAGCTCCTCAAGTCCTGTGGAGACCAGCTGTGTGGGATTGTGGAGCACATCTTCAACCTGAGCCTGAATCTGGGGAGGGTACCACAGTTGTGGAAAACATCTTGTGTGGTACCTGTACCAAAGATTTCCCACCCCAAAGATCTGAACAGCTACAGACCAGTGGCCCTGACGTCCCACCCTGGAGAGACTGCTCCTTGCTCACCTCCGCCCCCTGGTGGGACCAGCGATGGATCCACTCCAGTTCGCCTACCAGCATGACATTGGGGTGGAGGATGCGGTGATCTTCCTCCTTCACCGTTCTCTGTCCCACCTGGAGAAGCCCGGGAATGCGGTGAGGATCATGTTCTTTGACTTCTCCAGTGCTTTCAACACCATCCAACTGATGATCCTGAAGGACAAGCTGCTGTGCGCAGGGGTGGACCAGCACCTGTCATCATGGATCCTGGACTACCTCACTAACCGGCCACAGTTTGAGAGAACCCGGGACTGTGTGTCCGACACGATCATCGGTAGCACGGGGGCCCCCCCAGGGAACGGTTTTGGCTCCCTTCCTGTTCACCCTTTATACTGCGGACTTCTCACACAACACAACACACTGCCATCTACAGAAGTTCTCTGACGACTCTGCGATCATTGGCCTCATCTCCAACGGAGATGAAGCTGAGTACAGAGGACTTATCCAGGACTTCGTGGACTGGTGCCATCGGAACTGCCTCCAGATCAACGCGAGGAAAACTAAGGAGCTGGTGGTGGACTGCCGCAGGCAAAGACAACCCCTCACAGCACCAGTAAATATACAGGGAACTGACATCGAGATGGTGGCATCCTACAAGTACCTGGGTGTTCATCTGAGCAATAAACTAGACTGGTCACACAATACCGACGAACTCTACAAGAAGGGACAGCGCAGGCTGTTCCTACTGAGGAGACTCAGGTCTTTTGGTGTAAAAGGGGCGCTGCTGAAGACATTCTACGACACGGTGGTGGCATCAGCCATCACTTTTGGAGTGGTGTGCTGGGGCAGTGGCGTTACAGCAGCCGATAGGAAGGGATTGAACAAACTGATCAAGAAAGCTAGCTCTGTCCTGGGGCAGCGCCTTGACCCAGTGGAGGAGATGGGAGAGAGAAGGATGGTGGCTAAACTGTCATCTCTGCTGGAGTCCGAGTTCCACCCTATGCAGGACATACTGAATGCACTGAGGAGCTCATTTAGCAGTAGACTACATCATCCTAGGTGCACAACCGAGAGGTTTCACAGGTCCTTCCTACCTACGGCTGTCAGACTGTACAACCTAAGCAGGGCTGCTCGCAGAGATAGCAAAAAGACGTGACAACCTACTAGTATTGAATGCAAAAGACGCAATAGACTTACACAATGGTCCCCTCCGGTATACAACTAGGAAAATACCAGTCGCCACGGAGGGCGACAATATGTATGGGTACATAATCATACCATGTAGGATAACTAAGTAGACGGTTATGCTGTTTCATTCCATCTAGCTACAATGCTCCGCACTGTGTGTGTTTATATATTTATATATTATTCCATCTAGCGACTATGCTTCGCACTGTGTGTGTTTATACATTTATTCGATCTAGCTACAATGCTCCACACTGTGTGTTTATATATTTATATATTTATATGTACATATGTATACTCGCTGCTCTTGTTTTTTCTTGTCTTCCGATTGTTGCACTGAGTGTTGCTATCCTTGTGCTGTTGCAATCCTGGAATTTCCCCATTGTGGGACTAATAAAGGCTTATCTTATCTTATCTAACTAGACACGGGCTACAGAGTCCCAGGGAAAACACTTACTGTGATGAATACAGACAATGAATATCAGACGAGGATTGTCAGACGATGTCAGACGAGGAATGTCAGACGAGGTCGTAGCCCGCAGTAACCATAGCTGCTCCCTTAAATAGGGCCAGGGATGAAACAGCTGATGAGGCAGTCATCAACTCCATTGATTCCAGCTGTCACAGCCAGCGCCGCTCTGACAGCTGGAAGCCCCACAGAGACGCTGTCAGAATAAGAGCCCTGCGGGACCATAAGAAATACTATCGAATGGGAGGAAAAATATTGCATGACCCGAGCACGGCTCAGGCCATGACAATATTAAACAATTAACACTTAAAAGAAGCTCTCGGCGGCGGCGGCGGCGGCGGCGGCGGCAGCTCCAGCTCGTGTCCAAGCATTGGTTTCATCTTAGTTTTCAGGACGTTGCCATCTGTGATCGATGTCGATGGTGGATGTGGTTCTGAAGGCCCATCTATGATAGAACTGTAGTGGGCAGAAGTCACATTTTATTGTGGGTGGGAGACGTGGTTGGTTTTGTTTTTCAAATCAAATCAAATCAAATCAAACTTTATTGTCATATTGCTGTACATACAACTGTAGTGCAGGCAAGATGAAATTGCATTTCTCTCGGCATCCATATAAGAAGCAGCATGATTTAAGACACATTCCCACATAGCTCCCCCCCCACCCCCACCCCCCTTCCATTCACACATCCCTGAGACATACTTGGGGGGGGGGGGGAAGAATAACTAACTATAATATACAAAATGTCCGTAGGTGCAGTAGTGTGTATGAGAGATTCCGGGTCAACTGTTCAGCATCCTGACAGCTTGTGGAAGGAAGCTGTTGATCAGTCTGGTGGTTCTGCCTCTGATGCTCCGGAATCGTTTACCAGATGGAAGAAGTTCAAAGTGTTTATGCAGAGGGTGAGAACGGTCCTTGACAATGTTCAGTGCCCTGCTCCTACAACGGTTCTGAAAAAGTTCTTGGACAGAGGGGAGGGAGACTCTAATTACCCTCTCCGCCCCCTTGACTATCCTCTGCAGGGCTTTTTTGTCTGACATACTGCAGCTGGAGTACCATGTAGCAATGCAGTATGTCAGAACACTCTCCACCACACCTCTGTAGAAGGTCCTGAGGATGCAGATGGGGAGAGAGGCCTGTTTGAGTTTCCTCAAGAAGTGCAGTCTCTACTGAGCCCGCTTCCTGATCTCCAAGGAATTCTTGCTCCAGGTCAGGTCCTGCGAGATCTGCACTCCGAGGAACTTGATGTTCTCTACTCTCTCCAGTAAACGGCCGCCGATGCTGAGGGGGGCGTGTTCAGGCTGTGACTGCCGGAAGTCGATAATCATCTCCTTCGTTTTGTCCACGTTGAGCACCAGATTGTTCTCCCTGCACCAGCCCTCCAGGTCTCTCACTTCTTCCCTGTACATTGATTCCTCATCCCTCTGGATAAGTCCCACCACCGTGGTGTCATCTGCAAACTTAATAATCTGGTTCCCCTCGTGTCTGGATACACAGTCATGTGTTAGAAGTGTAAACAACAGTGGACTGAGTACACAGCCTTGAGGGGATCCGGTACTCAGCGTGACAGAGTTGGAGATGTTGTTTCCAACCCGGACAGACTGAGGTCTCTCAGTCAGGAAATCCAGGATCCAGAGACATGTGGCGGTGTTCAGACCGAGAAGGAGCAATTTCTCCATCAGTCTCTGGGGAATAATGGTGTTGAATGCTGAACTGAAATCAATGTACAGGAGTCTGGCGTAGGTGTCTTTCTGGTCCAGGTGGGTGATGACAGAGTGTAGGGTGGTGACTATAGCATCCTCCGTGGAGCGGTTTGAACGATATGCAAACTGGAACGGGTCGTGTGATGCAGGGAGGCAGGCTGTAATGTGTGGTTTGACAAGCCGCTTAAAACACTTCATCACAATTGGTGTCAGTGCAACAGGACGATAGTCATTCAAACAGGACACCACTGGTTTCTTTGCCACCGGTACAATGATAGAGGTCTTGAAGCATCTGGGAACGATGGCCTGACTCAGGGAGATGTTATAAATGTCAGTCAGGACATCCGCCAACTCGCTCGCGCAGTCTTGGAGCACATGTCCCGGAATGTTGTCTGGACCTGCAGCTTTGCGTGGGTTGACTCTGGTTAGGGTCCTCCGTGTGTCCGCTGTGTTGATGGTAAAAGCTGGTCCAACCAATGGTGGGGGAGGGCCAGCCCTCCCTCTGATTGTCGAGTTTGATGCTTCAAACCGTGCAAAGAAGTCATTAAGCCTGTCTGGAAGCGAAGCGTCGTCATCATCGACCCCCTGCCTAGGCTTAAAGCCCGTCAGTGTCCTAACTCCCTGCCACATCTGCTTGGTGTTCCTAGTGTCACAGAGGTGTCCCTGGATTTTCTCCTCATAGGCGCGCTTTGCCGCCTTAATTCCCTTTGAAAGCGCAGACCTGGCTGAGCGGAGGGCAATCCTGTCCTTCGCTCTGAAGGCTGCATCTCTGGCTGTGAGCAGCGAGCGCAAATCCCAGAAGCAGCGCAAATCCCAGAAGTTCTGGTCGTGGAGGAGGAGTAGCAACAATTTACCATTCCAAATTACTAGTTAATGTAAAGCAAAAAACATGTTATAATTCCTTTGAGGGCCTGGTCCTCAGTATTGGGCACTTTAGCAATTTTAGGTTAAACCCAATTTTATTTGCCATAGTTTATCGTCCCCCATCAACCTACTCAGAATTTTTATCCGAATTTGCTGATTTCTTAGCTGATTTAGTGCTGAAATCTGATAATAATAATAGTAGGGGACTTTAATATACATGTGGATGTAGATAGTGACTGCCTTAATGTGGCTTTTAATTCAATATTAGACTCGATTGGGTTTTCTCAGAAAGTAGGAAATTCTACTCATTACCTCCACCATACATTGGACCTTGTTCTGACATATGGCATAGAAATAGAAAATCTTGTAGTGTCTCCTCATAACCCTGTACTGTCAGACCATTGTCTGTTAACCTTTGATTTTACTATTTCTGACTATTTGGCTCCTAAAGAAAAATATTGTTACAGTAGATACCTCTCAGATGATGCTGTTACCAAATTTATGCAGATTGTTTCCTCTATGCCATGTGTCAACACAACGGAAATAAGCTATAAACAGCTTGCTCCTTCTGTAATTGATAACATGGTGGATAGTGTTTCAGCTTCTCTGCATCAGACTCTAGACTTAGTGGCCCCCTTAAAAAAGAAAAAGTCTAATCAGAGATTTCTAACTCCTTGGTTCAACACAGAAACTCGTAGCTTAAAACAGAAGACTCGTCAATTAGAAAGAAAATGGCGCTCCACTAATTTAGATGAAATCCATTTAGCTTGGAGAAATCATCTTTTAATTTATAAAAAATCTCTTAGAAAAGCTAGAACGAGTTATTACTCTGCATTAATAGAAGAGAACAAGAATAATCCCAGGTTTCTTTTCAGTACTGTAGCCAGGTTGACAAAGAGTCAGGACTCTGTCAATCCTAGCATTCCCTTAGAGCTTACTAGTCAGGACTTTATGAACTTTTTCAATAATAAAATTTCATCCATCAGAGATAAAATCAATCAGATTCTTCCCACAGTTAACTTAAATACTGTAACTACTACAACTCCTTCTATTGATGTCTGTCTTGATGAGTTTACTCCAATCGACCTTTGTGAGTTAGACAAAATAGTTTCCTCATCCAAACCTTCAACTTGTCTTTTAGACCCTATTCCTACCAGTTTATTTAAAGAAGTCTTCCCACTTATTGGGAGCTTTATTCTTCATATAATCAATTCTTCATTAACTTTAGGCCATGTACCGCAGGCTTTTAAAACGGCTGTAATTAAACCCTTACTCAAAAAGCCAACGCTAGATCCAGGAGCTTTAGCTAACTATAGACCAATCTCTAATCTCCCTTTCATTTCAAAAATCTTAGAAAGAGTTGTTGCTACGCAATTATTTGACCACCTGCAGGGAAATGGTTTACTTGAAGAGTTTCAGTCTGGGTTTAGAATCCATCATAGTACTGAAACAGCCTTAGCGAAGGTCACTAACGACCTCCTCATTGCATCTGATAATGGACTAGTTTCTGTACTTGTCCTTTTAGACCTTAGTGCAGCTTTTGATACTATCGGTCATAATATTCTACTTGATAGATTAGAACACTATGTTGGACTTAATGGAACTTCGTTGCAGTGGTTTAGATCTTATTTATCTGATAGGTTCCAGTTTGTTCATGTAAATAATGAGTTTTCTTTCAACTCAAAGCTCAGTCATGGAGTTCCACAGGGATCTGTGCTAGGCCCTACTCTTTTTAGTTTATATATGCTTCCGTTAGGCAACATTATTAGAAAGCACTGTATACATTTTCATTGTTATGCTGATGACACACAATTATACCTGTCAATGAAGCCAGATGATAGTAATCAATTAGCCAAGTTAGAAGCCTGTCTTAAGGAAATCAAAGCTTGGATGACTTGTAATTTCCTGCTATTAAATTCAGATAAGACTGAAGTCATTCTTGTTGGTCCAAAAAACCTTAGAAATTCCTTTCCAAATCAAACTTTCAGTTTGGATGCGGTTACTCTTTCTCTTAATAGCTCTGTGAGGAACCTTGGAGTTATTTTTGATCAGGATTTGTCCTTCAATTCACATATTAAATTTGTTTCTAAGACTGCCTTCTATCATTTGCGTAATATTGCCAAGATTAGGAGCATCTTGTCTCAGAGTGATGCTGAGAAACTGATCCACGCTTTTGTTAGCTCGAGATTAGATTATTGTAATTCTTTATTATCAGGCTGTCCTAAAACATCTTTAAAAAGTCTTCAGCTGATCCAAAATGCTGCAGCAAGAGTTTTAACAGGTACTAGAAAGAGAGGTCATATCTCTCCGGTTCTGGCCTCCCTTCATTGGCTTCCCATAGAGTTTAGAATTAAGTTTAAAATCCTTCTTCTTACTTACAAAGCTCTAAACAATCAGGCTCCTTTTTTATTTAAAAGATCTGATACTACCGTATTATCCTAACAGAGCACTACGCTCCCAAAATGCAGGATTACTTGTAATACCTAGAATCTCCAAAAGTACAATGGGAGGCAGAGCCTTCAGTTATCAAGCTCCTCTCCTGTGGAATCAGCTGCCAATCTGGATTCGGGAGTCAGACTCGATCTCTGTTTTTAAGAATAGGGCTAAAACCTACCTTTTTGATATAGCCTACAATTAGGGAGGGATCATGTGTTTCTGAACCCTCCCTTAGTTATGCTGCTAATAGGTTTAGTCAGCCGGGGGACCTCCAGTAATGCACTGGGCCTCACTCCTTTTCTCACTCTCAATGAAATATTTTTTTTGCTGGTCATTAACATTTGTTTGTTCTCTCCCATAGATTGAGTCCCCATCGTGCTGTTTGCTCTCTACATGTCTGTTCTTTTCTTCTTCTCTATCCCCTCACCCCCCAGCCAGTCGCAGCAGATGACTGCCCCTCCCTGAGCCTGGTTCTGCTGGAGGTTTCTTCCTGTTAAAAGAGAGTTTTTCCTCTCCACCGTCGCCAAGTGCTTGCTCACAGGGGATCGCCTGATTGCTGGGGTCTTTCTGCAACTGTGGGGGTTCCCCCACAGTTGAAGTTGAAGTTGATAGTGCTATGAGATGACTGTTGTTGTGAAATGGCGCTATATAAATAAAGTTGAATTGAATTGAACCTCTGCAGTCATCCAGGGCTTATGATTACCCCACATAGTGATGGTCTTCATAGTGATGGTTTTCTTGTCTTCATTTGTGTTTATCATCATCCTGTTGTTTTCTGAGCCTCTCAAATGAGTCTGTGCCTTCCCATGTTCTTCTTCTCCAGGCTGCTCTGTCGGTGGCAAGTTGTTCCCAAGATCTTTTGTCTATGTTGGCTTGCTTCAGGGAACATTTTAGCTGGTCCTTGTAGCACAGTTTTGGCCTACCATGTGGTCTTTTTCCTGTCTCAAGCTCCCCCTGGAGCATGATTCATGGTGGTCTGGTGGGGTCCATCTGTACGACATGTCCTGTCCATCGAAGGCAGTGCTGCAAGATGGTGGCTTCCACACTAGACAGCAGAGCACGCTTGAGAATCTCATTGTTTGAAAGCTGATCCTCCCAGTGAATGCCAAGTATTTGTCTGAGCTTTCTCTGTTGGAAGTTCTCAAGGCGCTTGATATCGCGATGATACAAGGTCCAGGCTTCACAGGCGTAAAGAAGGGTGGAAAGAACAACGGCCTGAAAAACCATGATTTTGGTGCGGATGGTTATTGCATGATTATTGAAGACTTGATGACAAAGGTGTCCATATGCGGAGTGTGCAGCTTTTATGCAGTTTTCGATGTCCTTTGCACAAGTTGGTATTTTTGAGAGGAAAAATACCATTTCTGTTACCAAGGTAAGAGAAATGCTCCACTTCATCGACAGGATTTCCATTAATCTTAAGTTTGATCCTTGAGGAAGTGTGACCAGGTGCTGGTTGGTTGAGGATTTTGGTTTTGTCAGTGCTAACTTCCATTCCAAAATGCTCATAAGAGTCATTATAAATGGTAGCTATCCTCTGGAGGTCATCAACAGTCTGAGCTGGTGTGGCATTATTGTCTGCAAACTGCAATTCATGAACACTGGTGACTGAGGTTTTGGATTTCGCGCGAAAGCAAGCAAGATTAAAAAGCCCCCCATCCAAGTGGTATTGCAGATTGATACCAGGGGTTGTTGGTGGTATTTCATTTAGCATTGCAGCCATATACAATGAAAAGCAGGTTGGAGCAAGGACACATCCTTGCTTGAGACCACTAGTGATGGGAAAAGGGTCTGAGACGGTATTCTGGTGGCAAACCCTACCAACCATGCCATCATGGAGAGCGCGAACGAGAGCGATGAAATTATCTGGGCATCCAAAACGAGCAAGAACAGCCCACATAGCAGGGCGAGGAACTCGATCAAAGGCCTTCTTGAGGTCCCAGAAGATGAACATAAGTGTTTATCTTTTGTTCATATAAAAGACAAAAAATAAAATAGAAAGGAGATGTCTTTACCTTCTTTACATGTTTCAACTGCACTGCAGCCTTCGTCAGAAGAGTCAGCTGATTGCTGCCAGGTGACATTTATCAGCTGATTTTCGTAGGCAGGGCCAGCTCAGCAGATCTGTTGGATCCACCGAGCTGGCCCTGCCTCCCGCCGTCAGATGGTCTCTGGAGAATGTGGTCCCAGGTGTGGGAAAGCAAAAAGGCCCCCTCATCTCGGTTCATGGTGTCTTTTCCCCGCTTCCTGATCTCTATGGCCTCCTTGATCCAGCGTTTGTGTCTGTTGCTCTCCAATCCAATAATTTTTGTGTTGTCCCAGTCCATGATGTGATTATTTCTTTTGCAGTGATCTGATATTGCTGATTTTAATGTTTCTTGTTCTGCCTTTTCTTTTTGTGATCTTGTGAGTCGTCCTTGTGTTTCCTTCTCACATTCCTTCTGGTGTTCTTTTTTTCTTGTGGTGAATAATCTTCCAGTTTCTCCAATGAAGGTTTTGTTGCATGATCTGCATGATATTTCATATATTACATTGCATTTTTTGTCTTGTTCTATTCTGTCCTTGGGGTGTACTAACAACTGTCTTAATTTTTTGTGTGGTTTGACTGCTGTGTTTATTTTGTATTTTTTTCATGATCCTTTGAATTGGTTCCGTGATCCCTCGTATGTATGGTATGGTTATGGTGTCCTTGTTTTTGATTTCGGCTTTTGTTCTATGTCTTATTTCCTGTTTATTTTCTTTGTTTTTGACTTGCTGTTTCCCTTTGTTTATAGCCCATACTGGATATTGGCAGCGTATTAGTGCATGTTTTATGTGGTTTTCCTCCTCCTGTCTGTCTTCTTGGTCCGTGATGATCGTTCATATAACGTCCTGACGACTGATAGCTTGTGTGCTATGGGGTGTTCTGATGCCCATAGTAGGTATTGATCTGTGTGGGCTGGTTTCCTGTAGACTGTGATTTTTATGCTGCCGTCATCGTTGTGGTGGATTTTCATGTCCAGAAAGGCTATGGTGCCATTTTCCTCCTCTTCGTGAGTGAATTTTATGTTCCTGGTGCTGTCCGTGCTGTTCAGATGGTCAGTGAGTTCTTGTGTGTGTCCTTTCCTTATTTTTTCCAGAATGTCATCCACGTATCTCTTCCAAAGGGTGGGTTTACATTGTGTAGGTGCTGTGTTGATGGCTTTGTTTTCCAGATCCTCCATAAAAAAGCTGTTCATGATGGCTGATAGTGGGTCTCCCATTGCAAATCCTTCTTTTTGTCTGTAAATTTTTCCTCTGAATTAAAAATAAGTGGATTTTGTAACAGACTGTAATAATTTGGATATGTTATGAACTGTGAGATTGGTGCGTCTTTTTATGGTACTGTCATTGTTGAGGCGTTCTTGCACTATTTGTAGTGTGACGTCAACAGGTGTCTTTGTGAATAAAGAGATGACGTCATGTGAAATGAGGATCTCGTCTGATTCTATCTTCATATCTTTGAGTTCTTGTGCCAGCTCTTTTGAATTTTTGCAGTGGAAATCTGATAGTCCAAGGAGGGGTTTGATGATTTCAACCAGGGCTTTTGATAAGTTGTACGTGACTGATCCGATACTGTCTATTATTGGCCGCAGTGGGATATCCTTCTTATGTATTTTTGGAGTTCCATAGATCCGGGGGTGATGCTGGCTGTGGGGATCAGGTGATCATATGCGTCCTTTGTGATTTTTTTGCTTTCTAATAGAGGTTTGAGAAGGGCTTTTAGCATTTTTTCTTTTCTTCTGTGGGGTTTGTTTTAATGATTTCATATGTGCTTTCATCTGCCAACATGGTTTCCATCTGTTTTTCATATGTTTCCGTGTCCAATATTACTGTCGTTCTGCCTTTATCTGCTGGGAGGATTGTGATTGTTTTATCTGTCTTGAGTGAGTTTAATGCTTTTTCTTCTTTTCTTGTAACGTTGCTTTGTGGTAATTTGGCCGTTTTGAGGATTCCTGCGACTGCGTTCCAGAGTGCTGCTTTTTCTCCTTGGTCCTGGATTTTTTTCACATGCCAGTTCTGTTGCGAGGATGTATTTATCATGGGGTATTCTGGCTGGTGTGACGGCGAAGTTCAGTCCTCTGCTCAGCACTGTTTTCTCCGTGTCCGTGAGTGTGCGTTTTGACAAGTTTTTGACCCACTTAGCGTTCGTTTCCGTGTGTGTTTGTCTTCGTCCGTTCTTCCTTTCTGTGAGTTTTGTTAGTTTTTTCAATTGGCGGTTTTTCATTGTAATGAATTCTTGTTCGTGTGCGTGTTTTAATTGTGCTTTTATCTGCTCCTGCGTTTCCTGGTCGGTCGGGTAGCGTTGCTTGAACATGTCCATTTCCTCCTTGATTTGGTTGTTGATTTTGTCCACTTTATTTGCCGTTATTCTTATACGTTCTTTGATGAGGTCTTTCCGTGCTTTGTTGATAATTTTTTCTGCATTTTTGGTCGGGATTGGATTTCTTATGTTGAGGCTTGCTGGTGTGACATCCTCATCTCTGCAATGGAGGTTAAATCGCAGGTGTTTCCTGAAGCGTGCTCGTGTTTTCTCCAATTTCTCCAGCCGGCGGAAGTCTTTGATGCAATCTTGTCCATGTCTTCCACGTAATAGGTCAAATAGGTTCATTTTGTCTTCTTTTAATTATTTATCTTTTGTTCATATAAAAGACAAAAAATAAAATAGAAAGGAGATGTCTTTACCTTCTTTACATGTTTCAACTGCACTGCAGCCTTCGTCAGAAGAGTCAGCTGATTGCTCCCAGGTGACATTTATCAGCTGATTATGGCTCGGTGGATCCGACAGATCTGCTGAGCTGGCCCCACCTACGAAAATCAGCTGATAAATGTCACCTGGCAGCAATCAGCTGACTCTTCTGACGAAGGTTGCAGTGCAGTTGAAACATGTAAAGAAGGTAAAGACATCTCCTTTCTATTTTATTTTTGTCTTTTATATGAACAAAAGATAAATAATTAAAAGAAGACAAAATGAACCTATTTGACCTATGAACATAAGTGGTTGTTGTTGTTCTTGGCTCTTTTCCTGGAGTTGTCAAGCACAGAATATCATATCTACTGTACCACGAGAGGGTCTAAAGCCACATTGGGACTCAGGAAGTACATCCTCGGCTACAATAAGAAGACGGTGGAGAAGGATACGAGCAAAGATCTTGCTTGCTCTATTTTATTTTTGTCTTTTATATGAACAAAAGATAAATAATTAAAAGAAGACAAAATGAACCTATTTGACCTATGAACATAAGTGGTTGTTGTTGTTCTTGGCTCTTTTCCTGGAGTTGTCAAGCACAGAATATCATATCTACTGTACCACGAGAGGGTCTAAAGCCACATTGGGACTCAGGAAGTACATCCTCGGCTACAATAAGAAGACGGTGGAGAAGGATACGAGCAAAGATCTTGCTTGCAATGCTCAGTAGTGAGATGCCGCGGTAGTTACTGCAGTTCTCTCTATCTCCCTTCTTGAAAGAAGCTCTAGGTGTTATTTAAACTCATTGTATTATTTCTTGGTTCATGTTTTCTCCACAGAAAAAGGAAAACATTTAACCAACTCGCATTATTAAAAAAAAAAATTCCGAGATTTAAAAGAGGAAAAAGTCAAATGTGCAAACACTGATTATTCTGTAAATAGGAAATTTTATAGATAACAGTAAAACAAATCACTACTAGCTTTAATCCTAAGAAATCCTTGGGTACCAAAATATTCAAACAATTCACTTGTTTCTAATCTGTAAATATTAAAACATTTAAAGCTTCAAATGAAAATAGGCTTTAACTAACAAAAACAAAAGGAAAGTCTTAATTTCAAAAGAGAGTGAAAACTTAAAACCTTAAATCTCTAAAGCATTTTACCTCTTTTGTTTTTGTATTTCTTTTTGTAAATACAATTCTCACTTTCAAAGTGACATTCAGCAATAATTCCAAAGCTAGTTATTGATGACCATTCCAATACTAAGCTTTGAAAATCCAAGTAAAGAAGTCAATCCACACAATTTAAATTCTTGTTTGTTTTGTGAAACACAAATTCAACTCAATTTCAATTCAACTTTATTTATCAACATACAGTTTCAACAAACAAATTACTTGAAGCATCTCCACATTTCTAAATGATTTTAAAATTCTATTACCCATCTTGCAAGCCTACAAGTTGGAACAAATTCTAAAAAGAGCTTTTAACTAACACAGTTGTAAAATAAAAACCCTCAAGGTTAACCCTTGGCTAACAAATTAACAATAATCAACAAGCTGATTCAATTTTTTTTTGCTAAATAACAGTAACGGTAAAACATAACGAGTCAACAGACAACCGACCGATTTACCAAACTGGATGACCTTCAAGCAACATTGGAAGGATGGACTTCTGATTTTATTTCTAGCTTCACAACACGTATCAAGAAAACACAGCCCGAAGATCTGAAGAAAGTCACTGAAAGCCTTTTGGATTACCACACTGAAAAGCCACCGGAAGGCAAGGACCCCACCAGTGTGTTAGGTAAGTTCGCGCTAGCGTTAGTCGCGAGATTAAAGATAGCCGAGAACGAGCTAGTGAATCAACAATCAACAATCCTATCTCTCCAGGAAGAGAATGAAACACTGAAAGAAAATTTGGAACAAGAGAAGAATGACAAGACTCAAGATCAACTTGATGAAGCCTTACAAGATTTGGACCGTGCAGAGTCAGGAAATAAACGGTTGATGCATGACAATGGCGTGCTTCACCAAGACAACAATGAACTTGAAGATACCCTTCAAGACACAAAGAAGGAACTCAGAAGAGTTGAAGGGCAACTTGAAAATGTGAAGAATAACTATAAGGAATGTCAACTGCTCCTAAAGGAAGTACATAAAGACTGGGATCTCCACTGCGCTCCCTCGCCTGATTCCCGTTTTGAGTACGGACGACCGCGTGGACAGCATGTGTGTACCCCTTCAGACCGCGACCTTGACAAGATCACGCGAAATGTCACAAAATTTGATCCAGGTCCTACAGGTTCACCTGATGCCAAAGCCTATTTACAGGACATTGATTACTACCTGCATAAGTATCCTGATGCTACGGTTGACGATCGCATCTATTTGATTAAAGTAACATCTAACAGGTCAGTATCAAAATTCATAGACAGACAGTCGGCAAACATCAAAGCAGACTACATGCTGCTCTGCAAAGCCATCGAAAAGGTGCTCTCCGATGACTGCCTACAGGCAGGCCTAACCACATCCCTAACCGTGAAACAAGGACGCTCACAGCCTCCACAGGCCTACTACCAGCGACTCCTCCTTGCATATTTCGGATCTCAGAATACACCAGAGATGGAAGAAGAACACAATTTCAAGACCCTCTTCATCCAGAACCTCCATCCCACTGTGAGTCATCACCTTGGAGTTGCAGCTAACCCAAGGTCAAGCTCAATAAGTCAGCTGAGAGAGTTCGCACACTATGCATTCCAAAAACAGCAACAAAGTCGCAACAAGCACGCTGAGCCTGCCACAGTGCTAGCTATTAGTGATGCATCTAACACCTTGGAGTTGGAAGTAGCCCCTCGCTGTACTCTATTTCCTACACTGCGAGTACATAAACAGCCAAAACATTTTTCCAACCGACCTCATCAAAGTCAAAACCAAGCTAGGTCCTCTGGATCTCACATAGGACCAACTTTGTGAAAACCTGACTACTGTCGTAGACCATATCCACTGGATAGGTCACGAGAACACGGTACAGACTACCATGATGACAGATACCGATACGAAGACACGTGTAACCATGACAAATGGTCTCCATCTCATCACAGAAACTCAGAGGTAGAGACCTATCACAAACCTTGGAAGAAAGAAGAAACTCCTACTCTCAGTAGAGAAGATATTGAAATTGTCAAACACCTCCTAGCGGAGATTCAAAGCAACAAAGAAAATAGAACTGCTAACATCCTAGCTATATCAGCTATGACAACTCAAAACAAACATTCCAAATGAAGAAAATGCAAGAAGAAAATCCCTTTTGCAAATGAGGAAGAACCAAAGGACTCAACGCAGTCCAGTGCTGTTATGGCAGCCCAACCACAGGTCACAGACCACTCCTCTAACAATATTTCCCAACTCTGTGTCGAACCACCAGTTCCACAATTTCTACGCGATTTAAATGAGAGGGGGGTGGCACAGAAATTCTACCTTCCACTGACCCTTGAAGACGTGATGTGTTAGGACACTGTTTTAGACACTGCTGCTGACATCATTCTCATGTCACACAACCTTTTTGACAAACTACGTGTAGCCGCTAACCGCGCTCACAAACATTTAAAACTGGAACCCTGTTCATTAGCCGTGGGACCATATGCATTCACTAAAACAACCCTGTTGGGCGTATCACTACTAAACATCTCCATTGGACCCATGACGTTGACACATCCGGTCTATGTGTCCAAACTTGACTCCATTCCATTGCTTGTTGGCAAAGACCTACTGAACCGTTTTGAGCCACTGATTGATTTCAAGAACCTCAAACTATGGGCTCAAACACAACACCCTCACCCATTTGACCTAACAAGGACAACTGAATCACAGTGCTTAATTCTGAACATTTTGGACACCCCAAGTCTCACACAACTAGCACTGTTGGAACAACTGCAACCAATTGAAAGTGACAGCAAAGACCAAGGTAAGCACTGTCCTCAAGAAGTCAAAGGTCATCTTCAAACACAAGGTCAAATCAAAGAAGTGAATGACCTTGGAAACTCAATGGCCGAGGAAAACTCCAAACGGCCCCCTTGGAACCTTTGATTCAATGTTGGTGTCACATTTTGAGACCCACCCACACACCTCTGAGGCCTGCATGGTCACAAGAGCCACACCAACCGGCTCTCTAGACCCTCCAAAACCTTAAGTTTTTGCAACAATGGACCCAACTTGTGCAAATGTTAGGCACACATTTACTCAAGCTTGTGACCAAATGATCCATAAAAACGTCAAAAACCGGTCGGATAAAACTGTACACGTGCTCCCCACGTCCAAAACTTTTGACATACCGAAATTAAAACCACTTCCTGCAACACAACTTTCTCTGCAGCTACATAATAGCAACCGTATTCCTGCTTCCGACGAACCATCATCGCCACCGCTCAAAGTTCCTCGAAACCAGAGGGGGGTGATGACTGCCAACACCCATAACATTCCAGCTGCAGAACACAAAAGCGTCAAAATGACGTGCAATGCTCAAAAACATTATTTCAAAAACATTTGGACCGATTCGCCAAACGACACAAAGTGTACAACAACCAAAGACTCTCACAAGACAAACTGCAATGGGAGGGCAAGATCTTCCAACCCACATTTGTACCGCAAACACAAGAAATCAACTTACAGGAAAGGAAAATCACTCCTAAATTCCTGCCCGAGTGGATGAATCCACACATCATTAACAACAAACTTTGGCCACTCAAGTGCCAAATCCAAGACCCCATTTTCAAATGGGCTCATCAAAATCAGAGTAAACTTTACCAAAACCCCATGGGACTTGTCGGGTACAACACTGTCAAAGTAAGTCCACAAATAAGATTAAAATCAGGCCTATGTCCGAGAAATAACTGTTAACTAACTACTAGCCCCAGGTATACTCGGTCAAATTTCTCCAAACAATCAGTTAACTGCATCAAAACTTCCAAAAGGAAAAGGGTAAATTAAAACCAAATTATCCCTTAAACTAATTTCAAAGGCCTCTGTAAAATCTAATAAATTTCGATCAACTTACTATTATCAAATAGTACACACAAAACGTTCAACACCATTAGTTTGAGCTAACATCAAAATTCCCACTAAAGGTGAAAAACAATCTAAGGTTTAGAGTTCAGTCTCCAAAAGAAATTGTTCCACCTCTGAGAATAATTTTCATTTGCCAATCAGGTATCTAAAGAAAAACCAACAAGAAGATTAAGATCCAAAATCACTCACTTTTATCTGTTTGCCAGGATGATAGCCCTCCTGTTTGTCAGTTTAGCCATCTGCCTAGCAATCACAACTACTGTTACCCAGTCAGAACTGGGCAAACTCAAGACAAAAAGTCAACAATCCTTAGGTGGATTCTCAATAACAGCCTCATCGTTAGAGCCTCTGGTTAGTCTTAGCATACCCACTGTTAACTCGGTCAACACCGCTAAACCGAAACACCAGGTAATTGAACCACAAACCATTACCAAAATCTTGCAAGATACTGTGTTGGTTTTGAATGCTTGGTCCAAAGCTCCAGTCAAACTCAACAAGATTCTGAACTCTTTGCTCTTTGTCTTAAAGGTTGACTATACTCACACACAGCTGGTGTCTATGTTACTCCCAGAGGTAGCTAGAAACATTAGCTTTTCAGTTAACACTTTAGCAATGAACACGTTTTCACATCATCTTATCCTTTTTGCAGTAAATCCAAATTTACTTCTCGTTGCCATTCAAAGAACAATGATGACATCCCAAGTCCACTCAGTTTTTCTGAATAAAAGCCTTAAAAACCCTATGACTTGTACATCTGTGGAACCATAGTTTAGTCCAACTAAACCAATTTAATTTGAACCTCCTTGAGTTACCTCAATATTGATTAGTCTAAACCTCTACCTCAAATATGAGCAATAATTTTTGTACTTCTGTTTTTGATCTTGATTCCTAGAATTTTTGAGTATATGCATGCATATATATAAATATATATATATTATTTGCACTCTATTTTGATTTTTGCACACTTCAAACTGTTTTTGAATGATTTTAATAGCTGTTTATGGTAGACCCAAAACATTTATCTCAGGTATGTCAAAACTACATACTTTTCAGTTTTATACTTTTGTAACCAGAATTTTTGAATCTTTACAGGCATATACATTATATTTTAGTATATTTCAGACAATTTTACAATGTTTATATTTGTCCATATTCAAATTATTTTTGAAAATTTCTAGAAGTTTTTTTTTTTTTTTTTTGTAAACCAAACCCAAAGATCTATACTCAGGAATAGCTTCTGTTTACAAGCTATTGCTTATGGACATCAGAACCGTTAGCTCAGCAGTTGAGTCAAGAACCGCCAATTGGAACTAGCCGCCAAGGATGTGTACCAAAGCTGACCGAAGCTCACCATTGCTACAGAGGGGGGAATATGTAGCGTGACCTTGAGTTCCAATTTATAAAATTATTCTTTGCTGAAGATTTTTTTTTTTTCAACTCAAAAGTGTGGCTTTTGAGACTGCTTCTTTCACCCAAGAACTAGAGCTGTAACCCTATCCATTGGCCATAAAGTGGAAGTTAATCCCTTCCTCCACGACTCTTTGGCAAAGGAATGTTCTAATTGAAAGTTTTATGATCGACATAGTCAAGACTTTGGAAGCCAAGACTCTCCAGTAAACAACCTGTTTCACTGTGCCATCTGGTGGACGAATCAGGAATATTTAACTTTTTGCTTTGCAGTGGAATTTATGCCTTATGGACTATGAACTAACTCATATTCTTTCTCTTAAGACAGTATCTGCCAACAAAGACCTGATTGAACTCTGGGATGGACAATGGGTTTCAAATGCTTTTATTGATATGGTTCGATTTGATATGATTGTGATATGCTCTGCTATTTTCAAGAAGAAATTAATGTTTGCATGCTTATTATCACAAGTTAATTACAGTAGATGTAGATGCATTTTATGCTCCTTTATTGAGTAGAATATCTTAGTCACTAAAGTTTAAGGAATTTATGCTTTTTTTCAGCAACATGTGTCTTAAAAGGGGTCTCACTTCTCAGATCAAATGTCTCTTCCCCTCCTCATTCTTCAGCAGACCATAGCTGCACTTTAACTGACCAGTAGAATTCAAAGCTTCATTGCATTTCCCTTTTTAGGTTGAGTTTATGATCCTTGTTGGAAGAAGCTCAAATATAATTGGGCCACCTCAGGTCTCAAGAAGTTTTGGGACCACCCTGCAACACTAGAGAAAACTTAAGTTTTATTGCTCTTTGTTCAGAGTCTGCTCGGGTGTGGTTGGCCAAAGCTGTCAGCAGCTTTCTCTGCTTCTCCAATTTTTCTCCTGTCTTTTTTAAAAAGGGGCCCAGAGCCTGTCATGCTCTGTGTAAATCCTGTTTCTTTTCTTTAAAATTCATTTTTCTTATCTTCTTCTTCTTTTTCTTTAAATCATTGTGCAAGAAGATTTTGTTTAATTTTTTTTTTTTAAGTTTAAACCAACTCATTTAAACCACCAACATCGGACGAAATGAGTTTGTGATGTAATTTGATTTTCTGATGAGACTTTGCACCATAAACTAATTCCTTCTTCAGTGCATCAGAGAAGACCTCACCCCGTCTGCTGGAGACCAGCCTTTGTGATCCCGGGAGGAGGCCATAACAGTGGTAAGGAGTCTCCCCACAGACCCACGCTGGTCCAGTGAAAAAAAATCCAGTGGACCCGCCTGCTGCCCATTGGTATGCAAAGCTTCTGGGGCTGATGGTCTGTTATGTAATTTACACTTGTCTTCAGAATATTCCTGATATAAGTTCTTTGAACCTAATTTTATGCAAACACCCATCAGAATCTCAAAATGCATGTTGTCTTTCACTGATCTACGTTCTTTTTTCAGAGTAAAACAAATTTTCTAATTTTTTTTTTATAAAGTTAATTATCATTTTCTTCGTAAAATTGCATCCACTTTTCTCAACCAATGCTATTTTATGGTTTTCCAATTTCCACTATACTGACAAATTAGACTATGCTTCATGTGGTTCCACAAATGCTTGATTCATAAGTAACTCAGTAACAGTCTATGATGCCCATTGTAGGGAGCTTGAAATAAGGAAGCGAAGTGATTTTATAAATCAGGTTTATTGTCGGCTTCCAGTCCTTAACATGTCTCATCTCAATGCAGAAGCAGAAAAGAGGCTGAGCGCAGTCAGACCTTCATACTTATACATCATATAACAAAAGACATCGCATAACAAAAGCCGACATCACACATCCGCGTTATCTCCTTCTATTGTCCTCTTTCTCCTCCACCTGACCCTGGGGGGTCAGGAAGTCTATTCAGGTCTCCACCGCTGAGTCTCCGTCTGCTCGTTGATCTTCGCCGGTGGTCGAGACCTATTGTCCTGCTCTGAGACGTGAGGTCATTCCACATATGCAATCTCTAAACATTCCTCTTGTGTCTATACATACACTACCGTTCAAAAGTTTGGGGTCACTTAGAAATGTCCTTATTTTTGAAAGAAAAGCACTTTTTTTCAATGAAGATAACTTTAAACTAATCAGAAATACACTCTATACATTGCTAATGTGGTAAATGACTATTCTAGCTGCAAATGTCTCGTTTTTGGTGCAATATCTACATAGGTGTATAGAGGCCCATTTCCAGCAACTATCACTCCAGCGTTCTAATGGTACAATGTGTTTGCTCATTGCGTCAGAAGGCTAACCTCCTCTGCTGGAGGTTTCTTCCTGTTAAAAGGGAGTTTTTCCTCTCCACCGTCACCAAGTGCTTGCTCACAGGGGATCACCTGATTGCTGGGGTCTTTCTGCAACTGTGGGGGTTCCCCCCTACAGTTGATAGTGCTATGAGATGACTGTTGTTGTGAAATGGCGCTATATAAATAAAGTTGAATTGAATTGAAATTGAATTGAATTTAATGGATGATTAGAAAACCCTTGTGCAATCATGTTAGGTCTGCAATGCTGTAATTGCTGCAAATGGAGGATTCTTTGACGAAAGCAAAGCTTGAAGGAAAAAATTATTATTTCAAATACAAATCATTATTTCTAACCTTGTCAATGTCTTGACTATATTTTCTATTCATTTTACAACTCATGGTGGTAAATAAGTGTGACTTTTCATGGAAAAGACAAAATAATTGTCTGGGTGACCCCAAACTTTTGAACGGTAGTGTATGTAGGTATGGCTATATGAATAAT
Organism: Pholidichthys leucotaenia; assembly: GCA_020510985.1. NCBI lineage: Eukaryota > Metazoa > Chordata > Actinopteri > Cichliformes > Pholidichthyidae > Pholidichthys > Pholidichthys leucotaenia. Next base: position 449,548,937 of record CM035837.1, on the reverse strand, counting down.
ATAAGCCACAGCTCCCCCCCCAAACGTCTAAGAAAAGGACAATAAAATTAAGTTCACAGCTTAAGGTAACATCCATGACATATTATACCGTTATTCACGTCAACAGGAAAAAAGGGAAAAATATCCTCAGCAGCCATGCTAACCTTCAAGCTATACAGCATGTTCATGTTAAAAATTCAGTGGTAACAACAACAGTATAGTCTATGTCATATGTCAGCCCTAACTCTGCAACGGCAAAATTCGACAGCATAGCTTACAACCCCTTGTCAATTTTACATCAGTCTATGTGTCGTCTGGGTTTCAATCTTCTCCCAAATCTGCTGTAGGCCCGCTTTGGCGTCCTGGCGGGGCCGTCCTGAAAGGAATCTGCAGCTTGGGGAGGAGAGTGGTTATTTGGTCCCTGCGGGGGGGTTGAGGTGTGTCTCTTGGGGGGTCTACCCTGTCGAGGTGCTCTCGCCACCCGTGCAGGTTCGTCGCTCAACATGAAAGCAGGCTTAAGTCTGTCAATACTGACTGTTTCTTTTCTGTCTCCTAAATCAAACACAAAATGCTTATCACCAGGTTCCAGCACTCTATATGGTCCATCATATGGTGGGCGGAGGGTTGGTTTTAAAGCTTCGTGCCTAACAAAAACGAACTCAGCATTTTTCAAAGCTTGGGGAACAAAAACCCGCGGAAAAGAGTGATGTACGGGTCCGGGGAGCGTGTCCAGTCCCGTGCTGCTTAGGGGCCTCAGGGCTGGGAGGCGCCCGCGCTCTGGATGTTCTGGTAAGAACTCACCCGGGAGCCTGAGAGGTTGTGCGAAAACTAATTCTGCCGGGGAGGCATCTAGATCCTCCTTAGGTGCAGAACGCAACCCTAATAAAACCCAGGGAAGTTTATTTACCCAATCTGTATCCGTCAGTGAGGCCCTGAGGGCGGCCTTTAAAGACCTATGAAAACGCTCGCATAACCCGTTAGCCTGAGGGTGATACGCGGTGGTGCGATGAATTGTCGCCCCTAAGCTGCTGGCCATGGCTGACCATAGCTCTGAGACAAATTGAGGCCCCCTATCGGATGTGATGTCCGATGGGACGCCAAAACGCGCCACCCAGGTTGTTAAAAAAACGCGTGCGACTTCCGCGGCCGTGGTTGACGCCAGCGGGACCGCTTCTGGCCAGCGTGTGGTCCGGTCTACCATTGTTAAGAGGTGTGTGAACCCCTGAGACGACGGCAGTGGGCCCACGAGGTCGACGTGTACGTGGTCAAACCTCCTGGCCGGGATTCGGAAGGGTTCCAGAGGAGCTTTTGTGTGTTCGTGAATTTTGGCGCGTTGGCAAGACATGCAAGTCCTCGCCCACTCCTTTACATTTTTACGCAGGCCTGGCCAAACAAACTTCTCCGTGACCATTTTCACCGAGGCGCGCGAGGGAGTGCACCGAGTCAAAAACGCGGCGGCGCCACGCGGCTGGGACTACCAGGCGAGGTTGACCGGTTGACACGTCACAGATTAGGGGGGGGCACACTGTCACACAAACCCCTTTCCTCCAGCCTTAACCCTGTTGGTCCAGACTGGAGCGCGCGCACATCCGCGTCACTGCTTTGTTCCGCTGCCATGGCCGCGTAATCTATCCCTATGTGAATTGGGGCCGAGTACGCGTCCGCGTTGGCCATGAGCTCTGCGGCTGCGGTAGTATAATCTGCTTCCTCGTGCCCTGACGATGTCATGGCGCGGGAGAGGCAATCTGCCACCACATTAAGTTTGCCTGCCACGTGTCGAATATCTGTGGTAAACTCTGAAATTGCCGCCAGCTGTCTTTGTTGCCTGCCCGACCACGGTTCTGAAATTTTAGCCATCGCAAAAGTGAGTGGTTTGTGGTCTACAAAAGCCGTGAAACGCCGCCCTTCCAGCCAGAACTGGAAATGGCGGATGGATAAATGAAGCGCTAGCAGCTCTCTGTCAAAAGTGCTGTATTTGCGCTCGGTTTGGTTTAAGGATTTGCTAAAAAATGCTAGTGGTTGCCAGGTTCCGCTGACATGTTGTTCCACAACCGCCCCTATGGCCAGGTCTGAAGCGTCTGCGGTCAGCGCTATGCGGGCCGAGGGATCGGGGTGGACTAACAATGCAGCATCCGCTAGTGCTCTTTTTACTTCCGCGAAGGCGCGTTCCCGCTCCGGGGTCCATTCGACCGCATTGGAGGGCTTTTGTTTTCTGAGCGCGGAATATAGGGGCTGCATGAGTTGAGCTGCGCGAGGGAGGAAACGGTTGTAAAAATTTACCATTCCTAAAAATTCCTGTAGCGATCTGACCGTTTGTGGTCGGGGGAATTTTGCTACCGCGCGCACTTTGTCCGGCAATGGAACTGCCCCTTCTGGTGAAACTCTGTGTCCCAAAAAATCAATTTGTGACACGCCGAATCGGCATTTGGCCGGGTTAATTATTAACCTGTGCTCTTCTAGCCTCTGAAAAACCGTAGTGAGGTGTTGTTCGTGTTCTTCCTCCGACGTGCTGGCTACCAGAATATCGTCGAGGTAGACGAACACGAAGGGGAGGTCGCATAATACTGCGTCCATCATACGCTGAAAAGTTTGAGCAGCGCCTTTGAGGCCAAACGGCATTCGCAAAAATTCAAAAAGACCAAAAGGGGTTATTACAGCCATTTTAGGGACGTCTTCAGGTCGAACCGGAACTTGGTGGTAGCCGCAGACCAGGTCTATTTTAGAAAAAATGCGTGCACCCGCCAGATATAGTGAAAAATCCTGAATGTGAGGGATTGGGTAGCGGTCATGTGCTGTCGCATTGTTTAATCTGCGATAATCACCGCAAGGTCTCCAGGAACCGTCGGTTTTCGGGACCATATGCAGTGGCAATGCCCAAGGGCTTTTCGAGCGCCGAATAATGCCCAGTTTTTCCAGGCTGGCAAACTCGTCACGTGCTATGGCGAGCTTGGTCGCGTCTAAGCGCCGAGCTGTAGCGAAAACAGGTGGGCCCGTTGTGGGAATGAAGTGTTCCACCCCGTGTTTCGCTACTGTTGCCGAAAATTTGGGAACTGTGAGTGCTGGTTATTGGGTGAGGAGTTGGTCAAACTTACCTCCTGCTGTGGCGACGCTGGCCTGCACGGGTGGTGGGGACACTCGAGCTGAACAGGGGATAGAAGAAAATGACAGTGCATTAACTAAGCGTCTGTTTGCAAGGTCGACTAACAACCCATGTGCACATAAGAAGTCAGCGCACAACAAGTTAAAACTCACCGCCGCTATAATAAAGGTCCACCTATAGTTGCGGCCGTGAATGGACAGAGGCAGGTTTCTTTCACCAAAAGTGTCGATGATCGAGCCGTTAGCTGCCATCGCTCCGTTTCCACGGGGTGCTGTTGTCCGGTCTGCGTAGGACGGGGTGATGAAGCTCACCTGAGCTCCGGTGTCGATGAAGAACTGTCTCCCGGAGCATCCGTCAGTCACGTAGAGCAGCTTGTTTGTCTCGCCGAGAGCCGTAGCTGCTAACGGTTCCCGGCTTTGAAGTTTCCCGAGCTCTTGAAACTGCAGGGGGGCACGCATTTGTATGCCCTCTCGGCGAAACATCGATGGTAGTAGCAGAGGTCATCCCGTTTGCTGCACCTTGGTCGCGTCGCTGCCATGGTGGGCGGGTTCTGCTCCGTCGCCTGTGATTCTCCGATGCTCTGGGCTTCCACGCCGAGATCTGCCGATGCTGCTGTGGCCATCTGCTCGCCGCAGGAGTTGATGAGCCGCTGCGCTTCTCGGGCAAGCGCGCGGAAGTCCTGCTGGGTCTTACACCGCATGTTGGCCAGGATCCCTCTCATGTGCGTCGGCAGAGTGCTGAGGAAGATGTGTTGAAAGAGGAAGTTGTCGTTGTCTGCCTCCCTCAGCTGCAGCATGTCTTCCATGAGGGCCATCGGTCTGCGCCCCCCGTGGCCGTAAATCGCCAGTATCCTCAAGGCCCTTTCCTCGGCCAAGGGGACGAAACTCTCGATGAGGGTCGCCTTCAGTTCCTTGTATTTGTCGTTGGCAGGCGGCTGTTGTATAACGCTCCACGTGCATCGTGCTGTGGCGGCATCGAGTCTGGCGACGATGTGGTAAAATTTGGTCTCGTCAGCCGTCACCCCCGCGAGTGCAAATTGAGCCTCAACCTGCTGGAACCACGAGTTCGGGTCATTTTGCCAGAACTCTGGGAGTTTGACGGCGCTTGCTTGGGCCGCCTCTGACGAGTCTGCAGCGCGAGAACGCCTTTCCTCCGTTCTCACGACAGGGTTGGAGACAGCGCTTGCTTGGGCCGTCTCCGACGAGTCTGCTGTGGGGGAACGTCTTCCATCTGTTCCTATGTCAGGGTTGGCGACGGCGCTTGTTTGGGTCGCCTCTGACGAGCCTGTAGCGGGAGAACGTCTTTCGTCCATTCTCACGTTTGGTCACCAATGTAGGGAGCTTGAAATAAGGAAGCGAAGTGATTTTATAAATCAGGTTTATTGTCGGCTTCCAGTCCTTAACTTGTCTCATCTCAATGCAGAAGCAGAAAAGAGGCTGAGCGCAGTCAGACCTTCGTACTTATACATCACATAACAAAAGACATCGCATAACAAAAGCCGACATCACACATCCGTGTTATCTCCTTCTATTGTCCTCTCTCTCCTCCACCTGACCCTGGGGGGGTCAGGAAGTCCATTCAGGTCTCCACCGCTGAGTCTTCGTCTGCTCGTTGATCTTTGCCGGTGGTCGAGACCTATTGTCCTGCTCTGAGACGTGAGGTCATTCCACATATGCAATCTCTAAACATTCCTCTTGTGTCTATACATATGTAGGTATGGATATATGAATAATATAAGCCACACCCATGATATATGTAAATTCTCTGTTTTAAAGTTATGAAAATATGTTAACCTATTCTGACATTTCTTATTAAATCACTGAAAGACATATGGAAGTTATTGTTTGATTTCATGTTCATCTTCTTGATCATCAGAGACAAGAACTCACATAAGGGTTTATTATGAGACTGATCAAATATTTTCAATAGGATTATTAACTAAGGCTTAACTTACCAATTGCTAAACTCTGCTTAAGTCTTAGTGCATAAGAGTTTCCACCTCTATAAAACGTGGATGGTGCCCTAACAAGGAATTGAGTGTCATGAAAGTAAATCTTCATTCCTACTCACATTCATATTTACACTAATACATGTACCACTAATACGTACACTAATACATGTATGACTCTTCTCTCTTACTTCTGGTTTTTCTCTCATCTCTTTGTCTTTTTATACCCTGATTGATGGAGCCTTGAGTATTTTTATCATGTTTATAGTCAATTTCATGTGTGCCTGTGTTTGTGTCTATGTTGAATGTAATTTGTGGCTTGTAAATATGGATGTCACCAGACTGCAAAACAAATCTACCTACAGGTACAAATAAAGTAACCTGAACCTGAACCAACATTAAATTACCTATAAAACCCTTTAATTTCACTACAGTGTGGATGGGGTGCTGCTGACTTTGACTGGGGATATCATCGGGTGGTGGAAGGAATACTTTGAGGAGAGTTTTGCAGGACCCCTCCCACATCCTCTATTCTGAGTTTGAGCTCTTGCTTTCTGGTAGAAGATACACAATACCAAAATGCAGGTTAAACCGTTTTAAAACGTTATTTGTACCTGCTTCTATTAGGCTCCTCAATTGCTCCTAGGATTGTACAACAGCATGGTGATCCTAACTTGTATTACATGTTCTGTTTGTTTGTTTATTTTTTAGACTTTTTTTTAATAATATGTGTAATGGGGGTAGTGTGCAAGATATGTGAGCAGATGTCATGTCATTATGTAATGCCTTGTGATTCGATGGGAAGCAGGTTTGTGTCAGCACTGTGAGTTCACAGCAAATTTCCCTAAGGGGACAATATAGTGTATTCTATTCTATTCTATTCCTTAATCCCACTGGCACGCCTTCCACAGAGGAAGCAGGGCTTGCGGATGAGGGCGACAACTCACCCATCACAGGAGCTGAGGTTGCCAAAGTGGTTAAAAAACTGTTCGGTGGCCGGGCCCTGGGGGTGGACAAGATTCACCCTGAGTACCTTAAAGTAGAACTGAACTGAACGGCATTGAACGGCACTGGGTGATAGTACATACAATTATAAAGATAATTTATCATTGGCACCCCCTCCACAAATCCCGGAATCTTGGAGAAAATCGCGATTTTGAATTTCCCACCCTGAAAAATCAGACAAATCCGCCGATTAACCGGAAGTGCAGCCGGAGTTCCGCGTGACGTCACGAGTGTGACACAGTCCTCCATGTTTACCATTGCGAGCACATCGACACTGGTTGTTTTTGGTGCATTGTGTCGTGATAGTCGACTACAAAACACTTCCAACACCTGGGAAGATCTGTTCAGTGGCCAAGGAAAGCTGTCATGGCGACGAAAGAAAAGAAAGGGGGAGGAAAAGCGACCGGGAAGCGATGCGTTTCTAGATATAGATATTACACCTTTCGCGCCATCAGTGCATCGCGGATTTTTCAAAAATATTCATTAAAAATTCAAAATTGAGAAAAAATGGCACGAAAGTTGCCCAGGCGCTAGCAGAAGGCAGGGAGACTACATTAGAACATCAGGTATCAACACGGAGAGCCCGCACAACTCAAAATCCACCTCTCTGACCACCGCTCCACTCCTCTCCGCCCACCTCTTCACCACTCGGGAATCTCGCAAGCTGATTGGCCGAGACGTTTTACCTCGCAAGCTGATTGGCCGAGACGTTTTACCCAGCTTCTCTCCCTACAGAGCGCACATACCCAGCGAAGGAAGACCGCATTCATTGTTCTTTATCGCTCGTGTTGCTTAGTGGCACTTTTCGCTGTTCTCTTGTGCCTTTTTGTGCAAAATAGTGCTTGTGACGCCCTTGGGGGGGGGGTGACGCTACTTCGCGATTTTTCACTTTTCGCAGTCGGTTCTGGTCCCCATTAAACGCGATAAGTGAGGGATCACTGTATATCATTCAGTTTCTTTCAACCTGTACTGTACTATCCGAAATAAATAAATTTATTCATTCATTCAAAAAATTGGGCTATGTACAGTAACAACAAGGTCAAATTGAACAATGACTCATCTGATTATACAATTCAACGTAAGTTATCCGAAATGGGTGATGGCTGAAGCCGCAGCTTATATTGCCCACCCATATTCCATCCAAGAATTCAAAAGAGAAAACAGGCAAGAGCGATTAACAATTCAAAACAAAACTAAGACAAAATGTGACCGAGAAAAAAGAAAACTAAGCTACAACACAACACAGGCTGGATATGTTACAACTCGCCGCTCATTAGCGGTGCCAGCTGCGCGCACACTTGCGCCTCGTCAGCAGCGTGGGATATAAGCCACTCTGCCCTGGGCTTCGGCATGAAGCCGTCTAATTCCTTCAGCCCTCTTGCTGCAGAGGAACCCCCTCATCTCCCAGCAAGATCTACAGCGTAAGCATACCTACCTTTGCCTTTCCAGTCTCTCCCCTGTGCACAGGTGTATTCCCCGGCGGCGGACCTCGCCTCTGCATCACCGTCTGCCAGCTGCTGTCACAGGTGCATCAGGTCGCTGTCTCCCGGGCTCGCCCTTGTGCACGCCTGCCACCTGCCACACTCCTGCATCCTCCTCTGTCTCGTCACCGATCCTGAATGCCTCTTCACTCTGAAAACTCTGGTGTTCTTGACTGCTGGAACTGCTATCATCTGCCATTGTTGTTTTGGTTAGGGATCACACTCGTGACGTCACGCAGCATCGTCTGCACTACTTCCGGTTTGTTTGGCACTGCCAGCCAGAGGCAAAAGTTTATCGGCTTATAGCTTGGCCATCACACGGCCTAAAAATTTCTTTTATGTGTTGAAAAATACAATAGGTAATAAGGAATTAATCTGCTATTCTACTTTTTGCGCCAAAAGGTGGGTTCAGTTCTACTTTAAGGCCCTGGATGATGTACGGCTATGATGATTGACATGCGCCTGCAACATTGCATGGACTTCGGGGACAGTGCCTTTGCATGGCAAACTGGGGTGGTGGTTCCTGTCTTCAAGAAGGGGGACAGAGGGTGTGTTCCAGCTTTGGAGGGATCACACTCCACAGCCTCCCTGGAAAGGTCTATGCCAAGGTACTGGAGAGGAGAGTCCGGCCGTTGGTCAAACCTCGGATGCAGGAGGAGCAATGTGGTTTTCGTCCTGGCCGTGGCACATCTGACTAGTGCTTTACCCTCTTGAGAATCCTCGAGGGTTCGTGGGAGTTTGCCCAACCAGTTTATACAGTGGGGAAAAAAGGATTTAGTCAGCCACCAATTGTGCAAGTTCTCCCACTTAAAAGATGAGAGAGGTCTCCAATTTTCATCATAGGTATACCTCAACTATGAGAGACAAAATGAGGAAAAAAAAATCCAGAAAATCACATTGAAGGATTTTTAATGAATTAATTGGTAAATTCCTCTGTAAAATAAGTATTTGGTCACCTACAAACAAGCAAGATTTCTGGCTCTCACAGACCTGTAACTTCTTCTTTAAGAGGCTCCTCTGTTCTCCACTCGTTACCTGTATTAATGGCACCTGTTTGAACTTATTATCAGTATAAAAGACACCTGTCCACAACCTCAAACAGTCAGACTCCAAACTCCACTATGGCCAAGACCAAAGAGCTGTCAAAGGACACCAGAAACAAAATTGTAGACCTGCACCAGGCTGGGAAGACTGAATCTGCAATAGGTAAGCAGCTTGGTGTGAAGAAATCAACTGTGGGAGCAATTATTAGAAAATGGAAGACATACAAGACCACTGATAATCTCCCTCGATCTGGGGCTCCAAGCAAGATCTCACCCCGTGGTGTCAAAATGATCATGAGAATGGTGATCAAAAATCCCAGAACCACACGGGGGGACCTAGTGAATGACCTGCAGAGAGCTGGGACCAAAGTAACAAAGGCTACATCAGAAACACACTACACCGCCAGGGACTCAAATCCTGCAGTGCCAGACGTGTCCCCCTGCTTAAGCCAGTACATGTCCAGGCCCGTCTGAAGTTTGCTAGAGAGCATTTGGATGATCCAGAAGAGGATTGGGAGAATGTCATATGGTCAGATGAAACCAAAATAGAACTTTTTGGTAAAAACTCAACTTGTCCTGTTTGGAGGAGAAAGAACACCATACCTACTGTGAAGCATGGGGTAAAAACATTATACTTTGGGGCTGTTTTTCTGCAAAGGGACCAGGATGACTGATCTGTGTAAAGGAAAGAATGAATGGGGCCATGTATCGTGAGATTTTGAGTGAAAACCTCTTTCCATCAGCAAGGGCATTGAAGATGAAACGTGGCTGGGTCTTTCAGCATGACAATGATCCCAAACACACTGCCTGGGCAACGAAGGAGTGGCTTCGTAAGAAGCATTTCAAGGTCCTGGAGTGTCCTAGCCAGTCTCCAGATCTCAACCCCATAGAAAATCTTTGGAGGGAGTTGAAAGTCCATGTTGTCCAGCGACAGCCCCAAAACATCACTGCTCTAGAGGAGATCTGCATGGAGGAATGGGCCAAATACCAGCAACAGTGTGTGAAAACCTTGTGAAGACTTGTAGAAAACGTTTGACCTTTGTCATTGCCAACAAAGGGTATATAACAAAGTATTGAGATGAACTTTTGTTATTGACCAAATACTTATTTTACCGAGGAATTTACCAATTAATTCATTAAAAATGCTTCAATGTGATTTTCTGGATTTTTTTTTTCTCATTTTGTCTCTCATAGTTGAGATATACCTATGATGAAAATTGGAGACCTCTCTCATCTTTTAAGTGGGAGAACTTGCACAATTGGTGGCTGACTAAATACTTTTTTTCCCCACTGTACGTGTTTTGTGGACTTGGAGAAGGCATTCAACCATGTCCCTCGTGGTTTTTTGTGGGGACCGCTTCGAGAGTATGGGGTTTTGGGCTTGTTGTTGCGAGCTATCCGGTCTCTATATGACCATTGTGAGAGTTTGGTTCATATTGCCAACACTTAGTCAGACTCATTCCCAATGAGAGTTGGACTCTGCCAGGGCTGCCCTTTGTCACGATCCTGTTCATAATTTTTATGGACAGGATTTCTAGGCACAGTCACGGAACGGAGAGTGTCATGCTTGGTGACCACAGAATCTCATCTCTGCTGTTTGCAGATGATGTTGTCCTGTTGGCTTCTTCCAGCAATGACCTACAGGTCTTATTGGGATGGTTTGCTGCTGAGTGTAAAGCGGCTGAGATGAGAATCAGCACCTCCAAGTCTGAGTCCATGGTCCTCAGTCGGAAAAAGGTGGACTGTCCTCTCTGGGTTGGGGACAAGTTCCTGCCCCAAGTGGAGTAGCTTAAGTATCTTGGTGTCTTATTCATGAGTGAGGGGAGAATGGAGCGAGAGAGTGACAGATGGATCGGAGCAACATCTGCAGTGATGCAGACGTTGTACCGGCATGGTGAAGAGGGAGCTGAGCTCAAAGGCAAAGCTGTCAATTCACTGGTCAATCTTTGTTCCTACCCTCACCTATGGTCATAAGCTTTGGGTAATGACTGAAAGAATGAGATCGCAGATACAAGCAGCTGAAATGAGCTTTCTTTGTAGGATTGCTGGATTCACCCTCAGAGATAGGGTGAGGAGCTCAGTCATCCGGGAGAGGCTCAGAGAGAACTGCTGCTCCTCAACATTAAACAAATTTGAATGTTTCTACAGTGGTTCATAGTAATACATTAATCATTTATCAGGATGCATTCAGTTGAACTGGAAATACTTCTAATAATTTCTTAGTAATAACCATGAATCAGGGCTGCTATTTGCATGACTGTGTCGAGTTTATAAGAAAATTAAAAGTATTAACATACTATAAAATGCTTAGAAATAGATTTCATATATTAAGTGTGTCACTGCTTGATTATTCCTCAAATGGACTGCAATACAGCACCACACCAGCGGAATTACCACAAAAAAACAGGGGGCATGGCAAATTCTATATGCTATTCACTCATATTTTTATGATTGGATTGTTGTTTTGATCAAGGCTTTGGATGACTACCAGAAGCAGAATTAGCTCAACATTAAACACCTAAATAATCAGCTGCTGGGCTGAGTGACCCAGGTGGATCGTGTTGAATTGAAGATTTACAGCTAAAATTAACTAATTAATTAATTAATTAATTAATTAAAAATTAAATATGGGACAGTTAGATGAAAAGAAACAATGACTTTCTCTGTTTTGCAATTTTCTTTACACAACCTTGTGACTTTTTAATCTCCAAAATTTGCAGCTTTCTTCATGCAAATTTTTAACCTTTTACCTCAAAAAAAAATTTTCCCACAAATTTGTGAGTTTTCTAAAAAAAAAAAAAAAAGCAATTTCTTTCTCATAAATTTGTGATGTTTTTCTGTTTTGCAACTCTCGTCACACAAATTTGACATTCTGAAGAGAGAAGAGAAGAATCTGCCAGACAATCCAGAGAGATTTTCTAATTGTGTCTGTGTTTTAGGAAATCAGAGTTTTTCTACAGGCAGATTTTACTCTGAGGTTCAGGTTAAAGACTGACTGGGATTTAGGACTGGCCAGAGAGTCCATCAACAGGGATGGAGGAACTAAAGCAACTGCTCAGAGTGGATACTAGACTGTAGTGTTGAGAAATGGAAATGAGTACCTAGCTGTTGAACATGGTTTAGTCCATCTCCATCTCCAGTCTGGTCCTGAGAAGGTGGGGGTGTTTGTGGACTATGAGGAGGGTCTGTGTTGTGTGGGTATTTGATTTATGGGGCTTGCCGTAGCCTGGCCAGGGGGTTGAGGGTGATGACATCAGGCAGGCTACGGCTAGAGAATATATTGAGTTGTTCTGTATAATAAAGTCAGCTTGGTGCTCAATTGATTGTGGCTTCAGTCTCACGTTATTCCGACATAACATTTGGCAACAAGGATAAACAATGGGAGCCTGCATTAGACAACCGCCTCTATTTTTGCAGTCTCCGGACATGTCACCAATACCATGGGGCCACTGGCGGGAGACATTCGAAATGTATGTGGCCACGGCCGGTCTAAGGGGCGCCAATGAAGAGAGACGGAGGAGCCTCCTTGTTCACTGCCTCAGTCAGGAGGGCCAACGGATATTCTTTGGGCTGTGTGGCAACGGTTCACTGAAGGAAGGTCTGGACTTAATGGAGTGTTGCTTCAGAGACCATTCCAACATCATGGCACAAAGATATAAGTTTTTTGACCACTGACAGTGAGCTGGTGAATCCACCCAGTCCTTGATTATGGAACTCCGTAGCTTAGCAAGAGAGTGCACCTTCGGGCCTATTGAGAAGGAGCTAGTCCGAGACAAGCTACTGTAGCTCACAGTATGAACAATGAGTGGCTGCAGGACAAACTGATGCTGACTGCAAATGTCCTCACACTAGAGAAGGTGGTTGAACTGATTAGGTAGATTGAGTCCACCACCCAGCTGGGCCTGCCGGTACGGGGTGAAGAGAACATAGTTACTCAAGTTTTCCCTCCAAGCCTGGCTGTTAGCATCGTAGCTAACTCTTCGGGGCGGAACCCCAAAAGGCGGCGGACTGTGGCACGGGACAGGGCCGGCACTATCATTACTAAACCATCAGCGGCCCGAGGGGATGACGCAGGTGTATGTAGCAGGCGCAAAGAAGGGACCTTTAAAGTGGTATGTCCTGCAGCTGGATGGAGTTGATGTGCTGGTTATGGTGGACTCAGGAGCCAGTAAGTCCATATTAAGTATGGCTACTTTGAAAAGATTTTTCCCGGGCAAAACCATTAATGCTGGGGTGGTGAAATTTTTTGGGTATGGTCATGCCAAAATTGAAATGGTGGGCACTGTCAGCTTCTCGGTGAAATGTGGGTTAAAGATTGTTCCCGCATTAACCTTCCAGGTTTCGCGCCAGGGGGCTGACTTGCTGGGGATCGATCTGCTGGGTGAACTGGGATTCTCCATCACTGACCCAGGGGGCTCAACGGTACTGACAGTGTTCCCCGAATGGCATGTCAGCTGGCTGGCATTGTTCAGGGGCCTTGGATGCATTACGGCATTCTACCACCGCCCACTCATCGATCCAAGCGTGACAATGAAAATTCATGCATTATGGTGGCTCCCCCTCGCTCTGTGGGATGATGTCACAGTGGAACTGAACAGACTGCTTGAAGCTGGCATCATCAAGAGGGTGGACGCTTCACCCTGGATATCAAATATCATGGTGGCTAGAAAAAAGACGAGTGGCATCCGGCCATGTATCAACCTTAGGATGGTGAATAAGGCTATTGTCCCGGCCAAGTACCCGCTTCCCACGGTGGAGGAGCTCACCGTAATTCAGCAGCTCAAAGGTGGTCACAAAGGATACTTGCAGGTGCCTCTCCACCCAGCCAGCAGGAACCTGACAGCGTTCGTGACCCACATGGGCATTTTAAGGCACACACACATGCCTTTTTGTCTGAGCTCAGCACCCAGCTGTTTTCAAAAGATCATGTCCACGATTCTGGCTAGCCTCAAGGGTGTGGTGGTGTACCTGGATGACATCGTGGTGCACGGTGCATCGTGGGAGGAGCACAATGGTCGTTTGGGCCAGGTGATGACAGTGCTACAGGAGCACGGAGTCACATTGAACAGGGAAAAGTGCATCTTTGCGGTGGACTCCATCGAGTTTGTAAGACTCCGGCTGACGACAGGGTCTGAGGCCCTTACATTCAAACATGGAAGCGGTCCTGCGCCTTCCAGATCCTATGACACCCACACAGATTTCCTCGTTCTTGGGTATGGTGAACTTTTACGGATGTTTTATTCCCCATTACTCTGAGACAATCGAACCACTCTGGGCTCTTCTGAAACAGGATGCACCGTGGCAGTGGACTCCAGCCTGTTCAGCAGCGGTCGCTAAGCTGAAGTCTCAACTCACCTCTTCCCTGGTGTTGGCCCACTTTGATCCGAAATGGCCGACTTTTGTAACCTGTGACACGTCTGGTTTGGCGGTGGGGGCGGTTATGTCTCAGGTACAAGATTGTACAGAGTGCCCAGTGGCCTTCATGTCAAGGTCTTTTTCAGTGGCTGAACAGAAATATGCAGTGGGTGGGAGGGAGGCGCTCGCCTGTGTTTGGGTGTGTGAACAGTGGCACATCTATCTCTACGGGTGTCACTTCATCCTGCGGACAGACCACGGGGCACTGACAACACTACTGGAGACGATGGGCTCGACACATAGACCCTTACGGATCCACAGGTGGACGGAGCCTCTGAGGGCCTACAACTTTACTACTCAGTTCACCCCTGGAAAAGAGAACATTGTGGCGGACCTCCTGTCCCGTGCCACAACCAACATCGCGCAAACAGACGACAGCTTCGACGATCCCACGGAGGTGGATTTGGTTAACACGCTGCACAAACCCCTCCGGGACATGGTGTCTCTCCAAGAGCTCCTCACAGAATCGGAACGGGACCCCTCGTTGTAACAACTGTGCTCGGTCATTAGGGAGGGTTAGCCCACGAAAGTACAGAGTGAGCTGGCACCTGTCCACCAGTTTAGGGACGAACTGAGCTGTTGAAATGGTGTGTGTGTGTGTGTGTGTGTGTGTGTGTGTGTGTGTGTGTGTGTGTGTGTGTGTGTGTGTGTGTGTGTGTGTGTGTGTGTGTGTGGCGAGGAGACACTGTACATTAATCCTGGTGTCTCTGAGATCACGAGTTCTGGCGATGCTCCACAAATGTCACCTGGGCATGGTCAGGGTGAAGCAGCGGTGCAGGGACTCAATTTGGTGGCCTGGTAATGATAAGGACATTGAAACTATGGTAAAGAACTGTGTCCCGTGCTTGGAGAGCGGAAAGACCGCCCCCCACACACACACACACACCTGCGACCATTACCGTACCCGGAGGGCCCTTGGAAACACATCCAATTAGACATGTGTGGTGAGCTACATACAGCACCCCTGAACAGCCGGTTTCTGCTTGTGGTTTACAGTCTATTTTCTAAATGGCCATAGGTGTTGCCCACTAATTCAGTCATGATGGATGCGGTTATGGGCTTCCTCTCATCATTGTTCGCCAGATGAGGGGGTACCAAACGCAATCACTACAGACAATTGCCCACAGTTCACCTCTGGGGTGTTTGAGGAGTTTTTGGATGCTAGGGGCGTGGAACACATCAAAACCCCATTTTATCACCCCCAAGCCAATGGGGGCGTACAGCGTTTTAACAAGACTCTGAAAAACGGACTGAGAGCTCACTTGGACGGATTTGCGTTTCCGGATGCTCTCCAGAGCACACTCCTCCACTACAGGGCAACAGACCATGCTACGACAGGGTGCTCCCCGGCGAAACTCATGCTGGGGTGCGAACTCCACCTGCCTTTGGACTGACTGGGACCACCCACAACCCCTTCTCCAGGGAGCACGGTTTCTCCACAGGACAGGGTCATTGCTCAACAATGAAAGATGAAGCGACGGTTCGACACGAAGTACAGGGGGAGAGCTCACGGACTGGGGGTGTCAGACCGAGTCTGGGTCAAACGTCCTAATCACATGCATAAAGCGCAACTTTTTTGTATGGGGCCCCATACAGAAAATCCATACAGAATTGGCATTCTGTATGCATTTTGAGGCGGCGGGGTCGGGACATGTTCGAGCCTTCGGGTGGGTCACGGTGGCACTCCAGTCGACTCAGGAGGTCCCCACCCGAACAGAGTTCAAGAGCTACAGTGGAACAGACTGGTGTGGGTTAGGACTCATTGGATGAGGGCGTTAAGGACTCGCAGGTGCAGCCAACGGTGCCTGGAGCAGGCTCTCCTTCTAGGGGACGCTCGGCTGGAACACGTCAGAGACCCAGGTGCCTTAAGGACTATGTTAAAGACAGCGTTAGCTAATGCGTGTTGGGAATGGGCGGCAGAATAATCCACCCCAACACCTGTGTGGTGTTCTGGTAATCTACCCAGACGAGAGTTCTGACTGTTCAGTTGGAAAAAAAAAACAAACATGTTTGTTTTTTATGTTATGGGGATTCTCCACTTTTTTTGGGGGGGGGGAAAGTTGTATGGGGATTTGACTTATGGGGCTTGTCGTAGCCTGGCCGTGGGGTTGAGAGTGATGACGTCAGGTGGGCTACGGCTCAAGAATATATTGACTTGTTCTGTATAATAAAGTCAGTTCAGTGCTCAATTGGTTGTGGCTTCAGCTTCACGTTATTCCGACATAACAGTCTAGTCTCCTTTTATGTTGTAGATGCTGCAGCTGTGATCTACTCCTCCCATTCTTCAGTCCTGGTCTGAATGATGGAGATAACGTCTCAGCTCCTCTAGTGATCACTCCCATCAATCACAGTTAGTAGAAAACTGATTTGACCTGAAATCAAAACTGGAAACATTCAGTGAAGTTGGTCTTTTTATCTCTTAATTCTCTCTGATTACTTTCTATTGTTCTGTAATTGATCTCACTGTTACAACTCATGATTCTCCATGTAAATTTAGACATTCCCAGTTCAGGGTCACAAACTTCTATTGTTGAAAACGTTATTTTGAGAAATTATTGAAAAATGTACATGGAGAAACATATTTTTGTCTTAGCAGGAGGACAGATTCAAGCGCTGGATTGTGTATGTGACATTTATTGACAAAAAATAACATAAAGTGAAAAATAGTGATGACAATACAAAAAATACAGCAAGGATAACTTACACGGTAACCTCAGAGTGAGATGCGCTCTGGAGAAGAAAATAGTTCAGAGGCTGGAATCCGTGCAGAGAGGAGACAATCCAATTTAACCGCACTGAAACAGTGAAACAGCAGTGCTTAAATACACACAGAAAGATGAGCTGCAGGCGTGAGTCACTGAGTGAGCAGAGCCTAATTAGCCCAGCTGCCCACAGCTGAGCTGAGAGGGCAGGCTGTGAGCAGTGGAAGGGAGTGTCTGGGAAAGGGGAGGCGCAAGTGAAAACAACTCCAAAGTAAATACAGAAAACTAACAAAATCAAACTAATCAGCCATACAATACTCAAAATAAAGTGAGAGTCTGAGCTCAGAGAAAACCTGAGTTCAGACACATGATATTTATAAAGTTTTTAACCGTTCATATTCAAGAAATCAAGTGTCTACTGGTGTACGATAGCCAAACATTAGCCACAGCTACATGTGCAAAATTTCTTCAATCTGATTACAATTCAGATTAGAACTTTACTGTTTACATGGATCCTGAAAAAGTTGATCCAATTAGGACGTCCATTTCCATGTGTCACACGTTTGAACGGACTAAATCATTTTGACATGCGCACAATTATCCGACATTCTGGAAATAGTAGAAGAAGAAGCAACTTCCGATGTAAACAAACCCCACTTTGTGTCTTTCTCTTTTTGAAATGGACCTGTACTGTGTTATTCAGACTGTACTTTTGCTTCTGCTGGTCTCCGTAATGAAGCTACAAGTACATACTTCTGCATATGACCAACAGAGGGAGACAGCAGGACGATACAGACCAGTTTTGTTTTACTCCTGCCATGTCTTTCGCTAGCTGCTGTAAAGGCAGAAATACATCACGTCGACATTGCTGACGTACAGACATGCGCAGTAAACATATTTTCTACCCAGCCTTCGGAATAAGTGTTTGTATGCACACCAATCTGATTAACAATTGGCATAACCCACCCATCTCAATTGGAAGGAAATTTTAATCTGAATGATCATGAACGGGTCAGAATATTCAGATTGGCATGTTTACATGAAACATTTTTATCCCGATCAGGCTTTTAATCTGGTTACTTGTGTCCATGTAAACATGGCTACTGTTGGATCTTAGACTTCCTGTAGGATTTTATTTTGTTTGATTATGGTGGACAGAAGTCCTTGCCTCCGCTCCTGTCAGGTATCCTGGTCTTACCTGTATCGGGCCTCAGCCCAGCTCTCCAAGCGGATGCAAAGGCATCACCGTCGCCATGGGAAACGTAGTGGTCGGGCAGTGAAACTGAAGGCCCGCCTGGCACATTCCTTCACTGTTCCCCGATCTCTGGACAGATTATATCCCTGTGTCTCTGTGTCCTGGCATTCCCTGGATCCTGTTGATGCTTGCCTGGTCCCTGTGACTGGCCTTGGTGAGGTGATTGTCCCCAGCACCGCTGCTCTCCCCAGCCTCGCCAGCGTGGGGTAAATCCCCAGCACTTGTGATCGCAATGCCATGTCTCCTGTTCTGCTGAGGCCTGGGCTCCAGCTCTAGCCAGGATTGGCCTGGTAAATGCTAGAATGCTGGCAAATAAAACTTACATCCTGAGGGATTTCATCAGCTCCCGGGATCTGGATTTCTTTTTTGTGATGGAGATTGTGGGTGAATCCACTGCTCTGTCCAAAGTCAGTCCAAAGGCGGTCCGCTGCTGTATCCAGCATTGTTCTGGCAACTCCTGCAACACTGCTGGTGCCAAACTGCATTGGCTTTGCTGTTGCTTTGGACCCACCACCAGTATGGAGAGGGAGGATCTACTAACTGGGCAACAGTTGGTTCTCCACATTACCCTGCCCTGGCTTGTGCCCTGGAGAGGACACTCCAGCTTTGCCTCACAGCGTCAAAACAACATGGGAAGCAGCAGTCTACCAGTGATAAGCTATAGTGTTCGATTGGCATAGAGTATGGTGCCAGGGGTTGCTTCTAACGGTGGGAGGGATTTTTGGATTTCATTGGACAGTTATAGCCCGCCTCAAGCTGGGCAGCCCCCAGCCAGACAGGTACTGTCTCGCCACAGTCTGCCTTTCTCATTGGGTGCATGGGGATTAGGATAAACCCAACAAGCAGGCTGCAACTATTGCACCAGGCAAGAAAGAAAAGAAAACATCCAAACACACAAGTCCAGCTCTTAAACTTGGAACCTGGAATATCCGCACTATGACACCAGGACTTGCTGTGGACCCTCAGGACATCAGCGATGCCAGAAAGAGAGCAGTCATCAACAATAAGCTACTGAGATTACAGGTGGATATCGTCGCTCTGCATGAAACGCACCTAGCTGGATCAGGCACGCTCAAGGAGAAAGACTACTCATTCTACTGACAAGGAAAGTGTGCAGAGGAGTGCAGAGAACATGGAGTTGGATTTGCCGTCAAGAACTCCCTGCAGAAAATGGTTGAACCAGGAGACGTGGGTTGTGAACGTCTGTTGACGCTCTGACTCCACACCTCTGATGGCCCAGTCACCTTTGTCAGTGTGTACGCCCCTACTCTGACATCCACATCTGAGGCAAAGGACGAGTTTTGCACCAAGCTTTGCAACATCATCAAGAATATCCCCAGCAATGCACATCTTGTCCTCCTTGGTGACTTCAATGCCAGGGTGGGCATCAACCATGATTCTTGGCCTTTCAGTCTGGGACATTTTGGAGTTGGCAAGATAAATGACAACGGGCAGTGCCTGTTAGAGCTTTGCTCTTATCACAGCCTCTGCGTAGCCAACTCCTACTTCCAGACAAAGCCACAACATAGAGTGTCATGGTGACACCCTCGCTCAAAGCACTGGTACAAGCTGGACATGGTCATTGTCAGACGCACAAGCTTGAAGCTCATGCTCCTCACTCGCACATACCACAGTGCAGACTGCAACACTGACCACTCACTAGTATGCAGCAAGATCAGGATTTTCCCAAAGAAGATCCATCACAACAAGCCAGATGGGAAGCCATGCATCAACACCACCATGATGCAGTATCCAGAAAAAACTGAGGAATTTGTCAAGTCCTTTGAGGACACCCTGTCTACAGACCACCCTCACAGCTCTGCCTCTGTAAATTTGGACCACCTTCGGGAGACCATTCAGAAAACAGCTTTCACAACCTTTGGGAGGAAGACCTCTAAGAACTGCAACTGGTTTGAAGCCAAGTTGAGCGAGATGACTCCCGTTATTGAAGCAAAACACGCTGCTCTTACTGAATACAAGTGCTCACCGAATGAGAAATCCCTTCAAGCACTCAGAGCAGCCAGAAGTAAAACACAACAGACAGCAAGAAGATATGTCAATGAGTAATGGCAGCAGCTCAGCAATGACATCCAGACTACAGCTGTAACTGGTAACATCAGAGTGATGTACGAGAGGATCAAGAAAGCTCTTGGTCCAACTCAGAGCAAGACGGCCCCCCTCAAATCATCCAGCAGAGAAGTGATTATCGATAAAGGCAAGTAGATGGAGAGATGGGTAGAAAACAACTCAGAGCTGTGCTCCAGAGAAAACATTGTGGCAACTTCAGCTTTAGATGCCATTGAACCTCTGCCCATCATGGAGGAGCTAGATGTTGAGCCAACATTGGAGGAGCTTAGCAAGGCTATTGATAGCTTAGCCTGTGGCAAGGCACCTGGCATGGATGGTATCCCACCGGACCTGACTAAGCACTGCAAAACCACCCTCTTGCAGCCATTACACGGTGTTCTTTGTCAGCGCTGGAGTGAAGGAGCTGTACCACAAGACATGCATGACACTAAGATTGTCACCCTGTACAAGAATAAGGGTGACAGAAGTGACTGCAATAACTACAGGGGCATCTCCCTCCTGAGCATTGTAGGCAAACTCTACGCCCGTGTCATGCTCGTGTCGCTCCAGAAGCTGGCTGAGTGCATTTATCCAGAGTCCCAGTATGGCTTCAAAGCAGAACATTCAACAGTAGATATGATCTTCTCCCTATGCCAATTACAGGAGAAGTGCAGCGAGCAGCAGAAGCCCCTCTACATTGCCTTTATCAACCTCACTAAGGCATTCAACCTGGTCAGCAGGGATGGGCTCTTTAATATCCTCCTGAAAATAGGATGCCCCCAAAAATTACACTGTTATATAGTTCTATATGCTCTTATTTGTGAGGTATGGTGTGGTGGCGCTCACTTCAATTTCTGCCACTACCCTGTGTCTATTAATAGCAGGGAGGGCGGCCCTCTTTACCATCACCCCTGCCTGGCAGTTGTAGTGTGGTGTGTGTGGAGTTCAATAAACACAAGTTCAGTCTTGCACCTTGCCTTGTCATTGTGGGTCTATCTTCAGACATAACATTTGGCAGCAAGGATAAAAGGTATGGAAACATGTGGGTTTCCAATTTGGCCTTTTCTGGTGCTCCCGGGCGAGCCACCTGTCCCATGGCCGAGATGGTATGCCGCCTTCCAGACATACATGGTGGCGCTAAACCTGGGCAAGTTGGACAAGCTGAGGGCATGCGGGCTGTTGGTGCACAACTTGGGAATTGAAGGCCAGTGAATATTGAGCACACTTGGTGATTCGGAGGATTTTGAGAACGTGGTCGAGCTGATGACACGGCATTTTCGCGCCCCGGACAACATCATCGTCCAGAGGATCAAGTTTCAGCAGTGCTGCCAACAGGTGGGTGAGCCTATTCAACGGTTTGTAACCGACTTAACGCTACTGGCTAGTGAGTGTCGGTTCGGGCCATTGCAGGAGGAGATGGTTTGTGACCAGCTGGCGGAGCATACCAACAATACAGCAGTAAGAACGAAGCTGCTCACAATACCAGGTGACTTAATGCTGGCCAGGGCCATCGAGTTTGCTCTTCAGCTGGAGGCAGTGGATAGGCTAACTCTGGAGCTGAGTGAGCATTTGTCACGTCAACAGCTGGAGTTTCCCGTTGCCACACAAGTAACGGGCCTAGACAGCAATGGAAGCGTGGAAGACAACACTGCGGTGGCCAATGCTGGGAAATTTAGGTCTGCCCCAGGGAAACCCATGTGTTGTTGTGGGTCCGTGAATCACTGCTTTAAGGCCAGGGAGTGCCCGGTGAGAGGGAAATGCTGCAGCAAGTGTGGCTGCTTGAACCACTATGCCAGGGTGTGCCATATGTCCGAGCAGGGAAGCCCACAGAGGAAATCGAACCCCCCCCCCCCAACGGTTATCCACATGGTGTCATCGAGCACCAACTGGTACACTTTTGCACAGTGGAGCTGGATGGTGTGGAGGTACCGTTGCTGATCGACCATGGGAGCGGAGGGCTCTCTGCTGAATTGGGCTACAGTGAGAAAATTCTTTCCCCACTACAGGATTGAAGGAGACCCAGTGCCGCTTGTTGGCTATAGAGGTGTACGGCTGTGCACGGTGGGAACACTGGTGCTGACAGCCCAGTACAAGTCAGTAGAGATGGCTAACTTTAAATTCATCGTGATGGCCTGCGGCAACAACATAATGGGCTGTGACCTTTTTTATGGTATGAGTTTCGCCATCAAGAGCTGTGCTGGGGAGAAGTGGTCAGGCTGTAGACTGTGGGACTGTCCGGTTCCGAGAGTGGAAGACGATGTGGTGTGGGACGAGGAGTTACCAAGCACCCCGGAGGGTGAGCAGGACCAGCCTCGCTCAGAGTTGCTGCAGGAGGGTCTCAGTGCCGGAGCCCAAGTCGCCCTGGACTAGGGTACTGGGCGTCGCGGCAAGGCGCCTGCAACAACAAGTGATGCTAAGGAGCTAGCTCCAGTTGTTCCTGAAGCTTGACTAAAGTGGGCTGGTGAATATGGGGCTACAATGGCGACAGCTGCAGCAAAATTAAAAGAGGTTGGGCCCAGACCGTTAGGCATGGTGGGGCCGTGTGCCAGGCAGAAACCCTGCAAGCCGAGCAAAACCGCTCTGGGAGTCACAGACCTGGTTCGGGCTCATGAGACCACTGCGAGTACAGGCCAGACAACAGTCTAAGGAGCCCCAAGGGCAGCTGCACATCTTAGCCAAATGAGGAGATGCCTATTTCCAGTTGTCAGACAGTTCGTGGAGGCACGCAAACAAGCTGCAGCGTGCCCGGGAGGAGACTTCAAGTGGCAGGCCTGGACGAGAGGGACACCTGATGGTGAAGAAGAGAAGACGCACCTGTGTCTACGCGACCAGCTGCGGTCCAGGAGGCAGGCCACCTCCAGGGACAAACTTATGAAGAGACGGTCCAGGGGCCCCACAGGCTAGTTCCTTCCTTTTTCCCAGCTGTGTGGACTGTGTGTTGAGTTATACTGTATGTTCGAGTGGAAGAAGTTATGTTAGTTTTTCTGGTAAGAGATTTGAAATTGTTCTATGTTTATTTGTGTACATGTGTGGAAAAAATATACAAAAGGGAAAAGTACCCTGCCTCTCACCCTAAGATGCTGGGATAGGCTCCAGCCCCCCGCGACCCGAAAAGGATTAAGCGGAAGAAGATGGATGTATAGATGGAAAAGTATTTTGTTGTGCATATGTATTGTATGTAGTTCTGGGGATTGTTTCATACGTTTTGTTTAGTTTAGGGGACATGGCGGTAATTTTGTTTCACTGATGGACAATGGTGATTTATTTTAATGGTGGTAGAATAGTGTGGTGGCGCTCACTTCCATTTCTGCCACCACCCTGTGTCCATAAATGGCAGCAGACAGGGAGGGGGGCCATCTTTCCAACACCCCTGCCTGGCGGTTGTAGTGTGATGTGTGTGGCATTCAATAAACACAAGTTCAGTGGTGCACTTGGCCTCGTCATTGTGGGTCTATCTTCAGACATAACATACACAGCATGATCAGATCCTTCCATGACACCGTGAAGGCAGCCATCCAGTATGAGGGCAGCACGTCTATGCCATTCAACATCAAGAGTGGTGTGAAACACCTTGCGCCCACCCTCTTCAGCATCTTCTTTTCTCTCCTCCTGAAGCGCACCTTTGCAACCTCAACAGAAGGAGTGTACCTACACACTAGATCAGATGGATGACTCTTCAACCTTGCTAGACTGAGAGCAAAGACCAAGGTGTGCAAGGCCATTATCAGAGACATGCTCTTTGCTAATGACAGTGCAGTCATTTCACACACTGAGCAACAACTCCAGTGTCTCATGGATAGATTCTCCAAAGCATGCAAAGACTTTGGGCTCACCCTCAGCCTGAAAAAGACCAACGTGTTGGGTCAAGATGTGGAAACACCACCTGTTATCACCATCGACAGCTAAGAACTAGTGGTTGTCCACCAGTTCATATATCTCGGGTCTACTATTAGCAACAACTTGTCCCTTGATGCGGAAATCAACCAGCACATCGGAAAGGCCGCAACAACGATAGGCCAACTTACAACCTGCATGTGGGAGAATCCCAAATTGACATTGTGAACCAAAATGGAAGTATTCAATGCCTGCATCATCAGCACACTGCTGTATGGCAGTGAGGCATGGACAACATATACCAAGCAAGAGAAGAAGCTGAACAGCTTCCACCTGCTGTCATGATTTGCCCCTTAGGGCAGAGAGAAACAGACCCACGCGCCAACTGCAGTTTGTGGCATTTATTACACAAAAAACACAAAGTCCCAAAAAGTGCACAAACACAAAATCCAAAAACAGACACTGAAGAAAACTTACAGACTGGAATGATCTTGAGGCAAACTCACCAGAGCAGGGTTAGGCCTCTGGTGGCGAGGAGGAAGAGAATCTTAAGACTGCCACAGAGAGCAAACAACCTGACAGTCTATAAATAGCTGGGGAACAAGATGAAACAAATGGGCGGCAGGTGCGGGCTACCTGAGTGGCCAGGTGATCTAATTAAACAACAACTCACAGCTGAGAAAACTAGGGAACAGACAGTGAGATGATGACAGGGTGGGAGTGTCTGGAAGAGGAGGTAAGGAACTCATGTCACAAAGTAACAAAATATAAATCCTAAACTAGAGAAACTGGCAAAATAATAATAACACTAAAGACATAAATAACTAACAGACCAATAAACCACCAATGACACATCATAACTCATTACACAGGAAACACTGGAAAAATACAGGAAATACAAATAATTTAAGAGTCTGAGCCCGGTGATGCACCGCGTTCAGTCTCATGACACCTGCGCTGCCTACATCACATTCTCGGCATCACATGGAGCAACAAAGTGCCAAATGCCCAGGTCCTTGCATGCGCTGGTCTTCCCACAATGTATACGCTGCTCAGGCAACGTAGGCTGTGCTGGTTCGGCCACGTGTGCCATATGGAAGATGGACGCATACCTAAGGACATTCTGTATGGCAAACTTGCATCTGACAAGAGATCTGTTGGCCACCCCAGCTGTGCTACAAGGATGTCTTTAAGCGTGACATGAAAGCCCTGGGCATCAGCACTGAGAGTTGGGAAGATATAGCAGGTGACCACAGTAGATGGTGCAGCACTCTCCAGAAACAACTCAAGGAAGGACAGGAAAAACTCCAGACCTTGGGCAAAGAAAAGACGGAAGGTGCGTGCCTGCGAAGAAAATACTGTGACCACCCACACCTGCACTAGATGCGGTACAGACTGCCATTCCTGTATTGGACTGATCAGCCACAGCCGACACTGTACTAGCTGAAACAGCTCCACAATGGTAAACCAAGAGGGCGCATCGTCTATGGTCAACGTTGACTGACAGAGGCCATCCATTCTCATAATCAACATATTTTATTTAAAACTACTGACTCTGTTCTTAATACCCCTCAATATTTAGAGACATGCCAAATGGTATGTGATCAGAAGTAGCCATCCAATAAAAAATGCACATGTTGCTGAGTGATGCATGGGCATCTGCAAACCTACATGGCCCTGTGTGAAAAAGTGATTACCCCTAAACCTAATAACTGGTTGGGCCACCCTGAGCAGCAACATCTGCAATCAAGCATTTGCGATAACTGGCAATGAGTTTTACAGTGCTGTGGAGGAATTTTGGCTCACTCATCTTTGCAGAAGTGTTGTAATTCAGCCACATTGGAGGGTTTTCAAGCATGAACTGCCTTTTTAAGGTCATGCCACAGCATCTTAATCAGATTCAGGTCAGGACTTTGACTAGGCCACTAGTCATCTTCATTTTCTTTTTCTTACCAGCAGTATCTGTGTGGAATTTGCATGTTCTCCTTGTGTCTCCTTGGGCTGCACGGTGGCGCAGTGGTTAGCACTGCGGCAGCACAGTTCACCCTTGGCCGGGGGACTGTGGGGATCGTGGGATCGTGGGTTCGATCCCAGCCCCCGACCAACAGTGATCTGTGTGGAGTTTGCATGTTCTCCCCGTGTTGCGTGGGTTTACTCCGGGATTTCTCCGGTTTCCTCCCACATGCCAAAAACATGCATGTTAGGTTAATTGGCTGTTCTAAATTGTCCCTAGATATCTGTTTCCTATAGGCCCTTAGAATAGAGGGTTAGTATTAATGAAAGCGCTTTGAGTGGTCTTTGTGACTAGAAAAGCGCTATATAAGTGCAGGTTAGTTAGTTAGTTAGTGTCTGCATGGGTTTACTCCGGGATTTCTCCGGTTTCCTCCCACATGCCAAAAACATACAAGTTAGGTTAATTGGCATCAAACTGGGGATTCGAAATTGTCCTTAGGTATATGAGTCTGTCTGTCTGTGTTGGCCCTGCGATGGACTGGTGATCTGTCCAGGGTGTACCCTGCCTCTCGCCCAAAAGATGCTGGGATAGGCTCCAGCACCCCCCCACCCCCCGTCACCCGAAGATGGATGGCATTAAGAGGTGGACTTGCTGGTGTGTTTTGGATCATTGTCCTGCTGCAGATCCCAAGTGCACTTCAGCTTGAGGTCACAAACAGATGGCTGGACATTCTCCTTTAGGATTTTTGGGTAGACAGCAGAATTCATGGTTCCATTTACTACAGCAAGTCTTCCAGGTCCTGAAGCAGCAAAACAGCCCCAGACCATCACACTACCACCACCATATTTTACTGTTGGTATGATGTTCCTTTTCTGAAAAGCTGTGTTACTTTTACGCTGGAGGTAATGGGACACACGCCTTCCAAAAACTTCAACTTTTTTCTTGTCAGTCCACAGAGTATCTTCCTAAAAGTCAAGATCATCAAGGATCAACAAGACTATCAAGATGTTTTCTGGCAAAACTGAGACGAGCCTTTATGTTCTTTTTGCTCAACAGTGGGTTTCGTCTTGGAACTCTGCCATGCAGGCCATTTTTGCCCAGTCTCTTTCTTATGGTGGAGTGATGAACACTGACCTTAACTGAGGCAAGTGAGGCCTACAGTTCTTTAGATGTTTTTGTGGGGTCTTTTGTGACCTCTTGGATGAGTGTTCGCCATGCTCTTGGGGTAATTTTGATCAATCTTTTTGTCTACTTCACTTTGTCAGGCAGGTCCTATTTAAGTGATTTCTTGATTGAGAACAGGTGCGGCAGTAATCAGGCCTGGGTGTGGCTAGAGAAATTGAACTCAGCTTTCCAAAGATGTCATAAACCACAGTTAATTTGTTTTAATGGGTGGGGGATCACTTTTTCACACAGGGCCATGTAAGTTTAGATTTTTTTTACCCTTAATAATAAACACCTTCATTTAAAGACTGCATTTTGTGTTTACGTGTGTTGTATTTGTCTAATATTTAAATTTGTTTGATGATCTCAAACATTTAAGTGTGACATACAAAAAAATGAGAAATCAGGAAGGGGGCAAACACTTTTTCACCAACCTGTTTGTCCCTTTAAAACAAAAAGATGCCTCATCAGCAAACTCACTTCTGTCATGCATTGAAGACATCAAATCTTGGATGGCCCTTAACTTTTTAAATTTTAATGATAAGAAGACAGAAGTGATGGTGTTTGTACCGAGTAGCCCCTGCAAGTCTTCTCCTGTAAACTTGGGCTCCCTCACACCTTACATGAAACCCACAGTCAAGAACCTTGGTTTTATCATGGACAGTGATTTTAAATTAGACACTCAGATTCATACTGTTGTAAAGTCCAGCTTATTTCATCTAAGGCATTTAGCAAAAGTAAAACCCATTCTCTCTAGACCCCAGCTGGAAACAGTAATCCATGTTTTTATTTCATCTCGGTTGGATTACTGTAACGCACTTTACTCCGGTGTCAGCCATTGGTCTCTTTCACATCTGCAGCTAGTTCAAAATGCCCCTGCTCATCTTTTAACAGGTACATGTAAAAGAGATGAATGAATGAATCTTTATTTCGGATAGATTAAAAGTAAAGATTAAAAGAAACAGAATAACAAAACAAAGTGGAAAAAAAGAAAAAATCCAACAAGGTCAAATTAAACAATAACTCCTCTGATTATACAGTTCAACATAAGTTATCCAAAATGGGTGATGGCTGAAGCCGCAGCTTATATTGCCCACCCATATTCCATCCAAGAATTCAAAAGAAAAAAACAAAACAAGAGCGATTGCAATTTGGAACAAAGCTAAGACAAAATGTGTCAAAAAAAACTAAGCAATAACACAACACAGACTGGATATGACAATCCTTATGTGATTTTACATGTCATCTTGTAGATATGTTTGGAGTATTTCTTCCTTTAGTTTTTGTTTAAATTGTCTAAGCGTTGTACATGATTTTAATTCAGGTCCAAAATCGTTCCATAATCTGACTCCTTGCACTGAAACACAGTGTTGCTTGGTGGTAGTTCTCACTGAAGGTTTTTGAAATATACATGTTCCTCTGAAATGATATTGTTTCTCCCTTATTTGGAACAACTTTTGGATATTTGCGGGCAGTGAAAGAGTCTTCACTTTGGTTCTCCTGGGGACTGAGGATCGTCACTTCCTTGTGGTAACGTAACGTATCGTCACTTCCTGTTTTGCTGTCTGCCTGTGTGGTTGCTCTCCAGCTATTAGCTATGGCTACTACCTCTCTTTCCTCTCCTCTGGTGTGCTCTCTCTGTCAGATGTTTAGCTACACCTCTGCCTCTTTTAGCGATAACGGTAAATGTAATAAATGTCTTTTTGAGGCGCTCGAGGCGAGGTTGTCTGATTTGGAATCCCGGCTCCGCTGCATTGAAACACCGTCTGCGCCAGTTAATCTCGACGGACGCCCCTTAGCTGCAGCGGAGCTAGCTAGCTTAGGCCCCCCTGTCAGCGGTTCCCCGGCTCTCCTCAGCAGCGAGGAGACTGGGTGGGTGACGGTGAGAAGGAAGCCTAGTCGCAAAGCCCCGGTTCACCACCAACCTGTTCACGTTTCTAATCGTTTTTCCCCGCTCAGCGACACACCCGCTGAGGAAAAAACTCTGATCATTGGCGACTCTGTAGTCAGCAACGTGAACCTAGAGACTCCAGCGGCCATAGTCCAATGCATTCCTGGGGCCAGAGCAGGCGACATCGAGTCAAATCTGAAAATGCTGGCTAAAAGTAACTGTAAATACTCCACAATTGTTATTCACGCCGGCATTAATGACATCCGTCTCCGGCAGTCGGAAGTCACCAAACTTGATGTAGAATCGGTGTGTGAGTTTGCAAAAACGATGTCTGCCACTGTAGTATTCTCTGGGCCCCTCCCCAATCTGACCAGTGATGACATGTTTAGTCGCTCGTCATCCTTGAACCGCTGGCTGTCTGTGTGGTGTCCTAAAAATGACGTGGGCTACATTGACAATTGGAGCTCTTTTTGGGGAAAACCTGGTCTTATGAGACGAGACAGCATTCATCCCACTTTGGATGGTGCTTCTCATTTATCTAACAATCTGGCATCTTTTTTATCCAAATTTCCAAAACCATGACTACTCAGAGTTGGGACCAGGAAGCAGAGTCGCAGTCTTACACGCCTCTCTGCAGCTCCTCTTCATCCGCCACCCCTCAGCTTAGCCCCTGTCTTCCCCATCAGAGAATCGTTGTCTGCTCCCTCCAAAGTAAATAAAAATATAATGTATAAGCATCCCAAAGTGATAAAGCAAAACATTGGTAAAACTCAAATTAAACATAAAGCCTCTAAATTGAATGATTTGGCCTCTGTTCCTCCTCATAATTTAAAAATTAAATGTGGTTTACTAAATATTAGGTCTCTAACTCCCAAGTCTCTGTTAGTCCATGATCTGTTAATTGATCATCAGATTGATTTAATTTCCCTTACAGAGACTTGGTTAGGGCAAGAGGATTATGTTGGTTTAAATGAATCAACTCCCTCTGGTTATTTAAACTGTCAAAATCCCAGAAGTTCTGGTCGTGGAGGAGGAGTAGCAACAATTTACCATTCCAAATTACTAGTTAATGTAAAGCAAAAAAACATGTTATAATTCCTTTGAGGGCCTGGTCCTCAGTATTGGGCACTTTAGCAATTTAAGTTAAACCCAATTTTATTTGCCATAGTTTATCGTCCCCCATCAACCTACTCAGAATTTTTATCCGAATTTGCTGATTTCTTAGCTGATTTAGTGCTGAAATCTGATAGAATAATTATAGTAGGGGACTTTAATATACATGTGGATGTAGATAGTGACTGCCTTAATGTGGCTTTTAATTCAATATTAGACTCGATTGGGTTTTCTCAGAAAGTAGGAAATTCTTCTCATTACCTCCACCATACATTGGACCTTGTTCTGACATATGGCATAGAAATAGAAAATCTTGAAGTGTCACCTCATAACCCTGTACTGTCAGACCATTGTCTGTTAACCTTTGATTTTACCATTTCTGACTATTTGGCTCCTAAAGAAAAATATTATTACAGTAGATGCCTCTCAGATGATGCTGTTTCCAAATTTATGCAGATTGTTTCCTCTATGCCATGTGTCAACACAACGGAAATAAGCTATAGACAGCTTGCTCCTTCTGTAATTGATAACATGGTGGATAGTGTTTCAGCTTCTCTGCATCAGGCTCTAGACTTGGTGGCCCCCTTAAAAAAGAAAAAGTCTAATCAGAGATTTCTAACTCCTTGGTTCAACACAGAAACTCGTAGCTTAAAACAGAAGACTCGTCAATTAGAAAGAAAATGGCGCTCTACTAATTTAGATGAAATCTATTTAGCTTGGAGAAATCATCTTTTAATTTATAAAAAATCTCTTAGAAAAGCTAGAACAAGTTATTACTCTGCATTAATAGAAGAGAACAAGAATAATCCCAGGTTTCTTTTCAGTACTGTAGCCAGGTTGACAAAGAGTCAGGACTCTGTCAATCCTAGCATTCCCTTAGAGCTTACTAGTCAGGACTTTATGAACTTTTTCAATAATAAAATTTCATCCATCAGAGATAAAAATCAATCAGATTCTTCCCACAGCTAACTTAAATACTGTAACTACTACAACTCCTTCTTTTGATGTCTGTCTTGATGAGTTTACTCCATTCGACCTTTGTGAGTTAGACAAAATAGTTTCCTCATCCAAACCTTCAACTTGTCTTTTAGACCCTATTCCTACTAGGTTATTTAAAGAAGTCTTCCCACTTATTGGTAGCTTTATTCTTCATATAATCAATTCTTCATTAACTTTAGGCCGTGTACCGCAGGCTTTTAAAACAGCTGTAATTAAACCCTTACTCAAAAAGCCAACGCTAGATCCAGGAGCTTTAGCTAACTATAGACCAATCTCTAATCTCCCTTTCATTTCAAAAATCTTAGAAAGAGTTGTTGCTACGCAATTATTCGACCACCTGCAGGGAAATGGTTTACTTGAAGAGTTTCAATCTGGGTTTAGAATCCATCATAGTACTGAAACAGCCTTAGCGAAGGTCACTAACGACCTCCTCATTGCATCTGATAATGGACTAGTTTCTGTACTTGTCCTTTTAGACCTTAGTGCAGCTTTTGATACTATCGATCATAATATTCTACTTGATAGATTAGAACACTATGTTGGACTTAATGGAACTTCGTTGCAGTGGTTTAGATCTTATTTATCTGATAGGTTCCAGTTTGTTCATGTAAATAATGAGTTTTCTTTCAACTCAAAGCTTAGTCATGGAGTTCCACAGGGATCTGTGCTAGGCCCTACTCTTTTTAGTTTATATATGCTTCCGTTAGGCAACATTATTAGAAAGCACTGTATACATTTTCATTGTTATGCAGATGACACACAATTATACCTGTCAATGAAGCCAGATGATAGTAATCAATTAGCCAAGTTAGAAGCCTGTCTTAAGGAAATCAAAGCTTGGATGACTTGTAATTTCCTGCTATTAAATTCAGATAAGACTGAAGTCATTCTTGTTGGTCCAAAAAACCTTAGAAATTCCTTTCCAAATCAAACTTTCAGTTTGGATGCAGTTACTCTTTCTCTTAATAGCTCTGTGAGGAACCTTGGAGTTATTTTTGATCAGGATTTGTCCTTCAATTCACATATTAAATTTGTTTCTAAGACTGCCTTCTATCATTTGCGTAATATTGCCAAGATTAGGAG
Organism: Pholidichthys leucotaenia; assembly: GCA_020510985.1. NCBI lineage: Eukaryota > Metazoa > Chordata > Actinopteri > Cichliformes > Pholidichthyidae > Pholidichthys > Pholidichthys leucotaenia. Next base: position 449,516,904 of record CM035837.1, on the reverse strand, counting down.
CATCTTGTCTCAGAGTGATGCTGAGAAACTGATCCACGCTTTTGTTAGCTCGAGATTAGATTATTGTAATTCTTTATTATCAGGTTGTCCTAAAACATCTTTAAAAAGTCTTCAGCTGATCCAAAATGCTGCAGCAAGAGTTTTAACAGGTACTAGAAAGAGAGATCATATCTCTCCGGTTCTGACCTCCCTTCATTGGCTTCCCATAGAGTTTAGAATTAAGTTTAAAATCCTTCTTCTTACTTACAAAGCTCTAAACAATCAGGCTCCTTTTTATTTAAAAGATCTGATACTACCGTATTATCCTAACAGAGCACTACGCTCCCAAAATGCAGGACTACTTGTAATACCTAGAATCTCCAAAAGTACAATGGGAGGCAGATCCTTCAGTTATCAAGCTCCTCTCCTGTGGAATCAGCTGCCAATCTGGATTCGGGAGTCAGACTCGATCTCTGTTTTTAAGATTAGGGTTAAAACCTACCTTTTTGATATAGCCTACAATTAGGGAGGGATCATGTGTTTCTGAACCCTCCCTTAGTTATGCTGCTAATAGGTTTAGTCAGCCGGGGGACCTCCAGTAATGCACTGGGCCTCACTCCTTTCCTCACTCTCTATGAAATATTTTTTTTTTGCTGGTCATTAACATTTGTTTGTTCTCTCCCATAGATTGAGTCCCCATCGTGCTGTTTGCTCTCTACATGTCTGTTCTTTTTTTTTTTTTTTTTGTTACTTATTTGTACCCGTAGGTAGACTTGGTTTGCAGTCTGGTGACAAGCCACCAGCTGCTGGTCGCTGCGTGCGCGAGCGCCCTAAACCTACATGTTTTTGGTGTGCGGGAGGAAACCGGAGAAATCCCGGAGTAAACCCGCGCAGCACGGGGAGAACATGCAAACTCCACACAGCTCACTGTTGGTCGGGGGCTGGGATCGAACCCACGATCTCATGATCCCCGCGATCCCCCGGCCGAGGGTAAAACTGTGCTGCCACAGTGCTAAACCACTGCGCCACTGTGCACCGCCACTTTTCATCTTCTCTGTCCCCTCACCCCCCAGCCAGTCGCAGCAGATGACTGCCCCTCCCTGAGCCTGGTTCTGCTGGAGGTTTCTTCCTGTTAAAAGGGAGTTTTTCCTCTCCACCGTCACCAAGTGCTTGCTCACAGGGGATCACCTGATTGCTGGGGTCTTTCTGCAACTGTGGGGGTTCCCCCCTACAGTTGATAGTGCTATGAGATGACTGTTGTTGTGAAATGGCGCTATATAAATAAAGTTGAATTGAATTGAATTGAATTGAACTTTAAACATTATTACTGCAGCTTTAAAGTCAACCAGAACTTTTAACTTGAGAGCTTTTAATTTAAGAAAAAGTGGGTTTGTTGGTTCCCTGTAAGCAGCTTTGTTTATTATTCTAATAGCTCTCTTCTGAAGCATAAAGACTGGATATATGTTTGTTACCTCCGCCAGGCCGCAGGCCGCAGGAGGTAATGTTTTTGCTGGGGTTTGTTTATCTGTCTGTCTGTTGGTTAGCAAGATAACTCAAAAAGTTTTGGACGGATTTCGATGAAACTTTCAGGTGTTGTTGGAAATGGTACAAGAAAGAACTGATTAAATTTTGGGGATGATCCGGATCACCGTCTGGATCCAGGAATTTTTTAAAGGATTCTTTAACATTGTGAGATAGGGCCATTTTCAACATGTGTGCAGGCGCAATGGAGGGCGCTGGTCATCGTGTCTGATGAACACGAACTCTGCGTTCTTCAAAGTTTTAGGCACAAAAGCACGCGGAAAACAGTGGTGGGCAGGGCCCGGCAGCGTGCCTGTGTTTGCGCTACGCTGCAAAAGCTGAGACAGGCAGCTGTCTGGCGCGAGATTATTTGGCAGAAATTCCCCGGGCAGCCATAGGGGCTGCGCAAAAACGAGCTCTCTGCCGGGGAAGCTTCCAACTCCTCTTTTGGCACGGAGTGCAATCCCAATAAAACCCACGGCAACCTGTCTACCCAATTTGCATCCGTCAGTAATGAATTTCAACATTGCAGTATTGTACAACCCACCCTCACACAATTCTCCTTTTTATAATGAATTAAGTGATCTGGTTAAACAACTTGAGAGGAGCAGAGAAACAATATTTTATGGTGACTTTAATATTAACTGGTCTGATAAAAAGGACAAACAGAAACTGAAAAGCCTCATGACTAAATTTAATTACCAACAAATGATCAAAGGACCCACCAGGATAACCAAACAATCTAGAACACTTATTGACATGGTATTTGCTAATAAACCAGAACGAATAACCAGAACCTACAATCTTGTAACTGGTCTCTCAGATCATAACATGGTTCTTGCTGTCAGAAAACTTACTAAAAAACGACTACAGTATTTTGGGGGAGTCGATATTGACAAATCAAATTTTATTATTCCCAAATCAAAAAATGAGGAGTTTGAACATTACTTAGAGAATCAAAATTGGGAGCAGCTCATGTCAATATATGAAGTAGATTCAATTCAATTCAACTTTATTTATATAGCGCCATTTCACAACAACAGTCATCTCATAGCACTATCAACTGTAGGGGGGAACCCCCACAGTTGCAGAAAGACCCCAGCAATCAGGGGTCTTTCTGCAACTGGGTAGATGATTGTTGTAATTTTATAACTGCAACAATTACAACAACTGCAACAATTACAAAGTCTATAGAAAAATTTACAAAGCAAATTAAAAGTAGACAACAGAAGATTAACCTACCATGGTTAAATAATGAAATAAGAAAACTTATGAAGAGGCGAGACTCTGCATTGAAAACATCATTAACCTCTAAACTACAAAATGATCACCTTGTGTACAAAAGTTTAAGAAATAAAGTGGTACAAGAGCTGCGAAAATCAAAAGTATCTTATTACAATAAACTGATAGATCATGCAAAGGGTAACAACAGTTCCCTATGGAGGCATTTAAATAACTTAACTAATAAAAAAAATGTTCAGAAGGGGGTAAAGGAACTTAGAATCAATTGCAAGACCATCAGTGACAAGGCTACATTGACAAATGAATTTAATTCATATTTTGTGGACTCTGTGGAAGACTTAACAAAAAACTTTGTGCTGCCAAATGTGCTCAACAACACAAAATCAATACTTTCAGCAGATTCTTTTTACATCGATGAGGTAAATGAGGAGTTAATTGCTGGTATTGTTAAAACACTGTCAAACTCAAAAACTAATGATATCTACAATATGAGCACTTCCTTTCTCAAAACGCACAGCAAAATATTAATCAAACCACTGACTCATCTCATTAATCTCTCCATTAGGTCTAGTACATTTCCATCTGATTGGAAAAAAGCTGTCGTCATACCAGTTCATAAATCAGGCAGTAAAGACGATATATGCAATTACCGCCCAATCTCTATTTTACCAGTCCTGTCTAAGGTTCTTGAAAAAGTTGTAGCTACACAGCTGATAGACTATTTACAAGACAGTCAACTTCTTCATCCACATCAGTTTGATTTTAGACCAGGATACTCAACAGAAACAGCAAATCGTTGCCTTATTGAAAATGTCAAACAGTCCTTGGACAGGGGTAATGTGGTAGGGGCTGTTTTTCTAGATCTCAAAAAGGCTTTTGATACTGTAAACCACAGTTTGCTTGTATCCAAAATGGTATCTTTTAACTTCTCTCCAGATACATTAGAATGGTTTGCATCTTATCTCCAGAATAGAGAACAGTGTGTAAAAGTTCACCAGGATAAATCCTCATTTCTAAACAACCGTATGGGTATCCCACAAGGGTCCATTCTTGGTCCTTTACTTTTCAGCATTTTTATTAATGACTTGCCGCTACACTGCTCAGCTGCAACATGTCAACTTTATGCAGATGATGCAGTTATTTACACAGCTGCCAAGACTCCAGCACAGGCTGCAGATGTACTGTCTACAAGTATGGTTGATGTCCAAGAGTGGCTCCTCAAGAACCATCTATTGCTGAACCTTCAGAAAACAGTTTCAATGTGCTTTTCAATCAAAAAATGTAACCTGTAACGTTTTAAAGTTAATATACATGATCAAGACATCAGTTTAGTTACAGAATTCAAATACCTTGGCATTGTACTAGATCCTCAATTCAAATTTAATCTTCATATAAAGAAAATTTCAAAAACAGTAAAAAAAAAATCTGAACTGCTTTAAATTAATTAGATATTACATACCATACGAAGCAGCTGTACTGTATATGCATTCTATGGTTTTTTTCTCATATATCATACTGTTTGTCAGTCTGGCTCAAGCAGCCCCTTCCACAATAAGACATATAGGTTCATTATATAATCAAACTCTAAAAATCTTGGACAAAAAGCCCATTAGGTGGCATCACTGTTATATTTTAAAAAAATACAATCTATTGAGTTTTGAGAGTTTCATTGACCTCTGTTTTCTGAAATTAATTTTCAAATGTTTCCATAAATCAGCGCCCGAGCCACTTGCTGGTTTCATCCAAAGACAGGACAGCAGCAGAGCCACCAGGAGTTCTGTTAACAATAACTGTAAAATATTCCACCGCAGAACCACATTTGGACAAACAGCTTTCTCTATAAAGGGCAGTCACATCTGGAACACAATGCCAAATGAACTTAAAATAATAACAGACTTTAAAACATTCACTAAAAAGGTTAAAAACTGTCTGAAAAATAAACAAGAATGTACCCATGTATGAAATGATTGTCTGCAGGGTGAGAGTGAATGAAGGGAAGGAATGAATGTGCTTGTTTATAGTGAGCGATGAAGGGAGGGAGGCCTGAAATAGGCAAATGTGAGTCAGGTTGTTATATTGTGTATTTATAATATTTATAGTCTTTATAATATTTATAATATTTATAATTGTGTATTTATAATGTATTTATAATCATTTTTGCATTGATGTATGTGGTTATTGTTTATTCTGTTTTCATTTTTTCTTTTCTTTTCCTTTTTTCTTTTTACTTGTTTCTCCTTTCTAAAGCCCATCCAGGGACAAGAGTTGCAAATTAGCTTATAGCTATACACTCTTTGTGCAACACATCAGATTGATTGTCATTTGATTAATTGTCTATGTTTATTGCACTGTCCCTGTCAAATAAACAAATAATCTAATCTAATCTAACCCCTGAGTGCTGCTTTCAGTGATCTATGAAAATGCTCGCATAACCCATTGGCCTGTGGGTTGTACGTGGTTGTGTGATGAATTGTAACGCCCGCAGCCTGGGAGTTTGGAGATGGAGGAGATGGACACAACAGCAACACTTGAGTTTATTACCTCCGCCAAGGAGGTAATGCTTTTACTGGCATTTGTCTGTTTGTCTGTCTGTTTCACCAGAGGTGGTTCTTGGCCTAGAGAGGAACCCATTACATTTTGGGGATGATCTGGGAATGCATACCTCAGCCAAGGCTCTTCTCACAGTGTGTCAGCCACAAAACTCCAAAACTAATGGACAGACTTCGATGCAATTTTCACCACAAGTGGCGACAGGCCTACACACAAGCCCATTACATTTTGGAGGTGATCCATGAGAAACGGAAGGAGCCTTGGCGGAAGTATGCGCTCTATGAGTGCTTTTCTAGTTTTATATGTATTTCCCCATACTTCAGTACAATATGTCATGTATGGGAGTATTAATGAATGATACAGAGTATACAGAGTGGGTTGATTCAGCAAATATTTCACTGTGTAGTATTGCAATTGATTTAGATATTTTACCTTTAATATAATTAATATGTGACTTCCAGCACAGTTTATTATCAATTATTACTCCAAGAAATTTAGTTTTGGATACCCTTTCAATCTCCACACCATTTACACTGAGTTTAGATACTAAGTTGTTGTGATGGTTGTTAAAAACTATAAATTTTGTCTTACTTAAATTGAGCGTTAATTTGTTTGAATCAAACCACAGTATAAGCTTTCCTAATTCCTTTCTGAGTGTATCCAAAAGTTGTTCCATTGCTTCCACTGCATAATAGATTAGTGTCATTGGCAAACAATATTAAATTTATTTTTTCCGAAACTTTACATATACATACTGAATAACAGTGGCCCCAAAACTGAACCCTGTGGGACTCCACAAGTAACCTTCAGAAACTGTGAGTTTATGTTACCAACACATACATACTGATATCTATTCTTTAAGTAACTACATAACCAGGACAGTGCTACCCCCCAATACCACAATTTTGTAGTTTCTTTAATAATAAATTATGATCCACTGTATCAAATGCTTTTTTAAGATCCAGGAATACACCAACTGAGTACTCTTTATTTTCAACGGCAGTTGATATTTTTTCACTAAATTCTATTAGAGCAAATGCAGTTGTCCTCTTGTGTCTGAACCCACATTGCTGCTTACACAATAAATTATTCTTCATTATGAAGTTGTCAATTCTCTCACAGAATATTTTTTCAAGTATCTTGGAAAATTGCGGCAATAGTGAAATTGGTCTATAGTTTGAAAGTTCCCCTCTGTCACCCGTCTTGTATATCGGAATTACTTTAGCTATTTTCATTGCATTGGGAAATATACCTGTTTGGAGAGATGTAACGTGGGTGGTTTTCTGCGTGCTCGTGTTGGTGCAGGAAGTACACAGGCAGGGACTTGTTGCTCACGCTGTCTTTATTCTGGTCAAGTATCAGAAAAAGCACACAATAAACAGTCTGCAGCTGCATATGTCACGATCTCCAGCAATGAAAATCTTTTTTTCTGCTTAATTGTATTAACAGTATCAAAACCATATAAAACAAAGCCTACCTGGTCAAGTATCAGAAAAAGCACACAATAAACAGTCTGCAGCTGCATATGTCACGATCTGCACACGGAGAGTAAAAGAAAATGAATATCTTAACACCGTGGGCTGCACGGTGGCACAGTGGTTTAGCACTGTGGCAGCACAGTTTTACCCTCGGCCGGGGGATCGCGGGGATCATGAGATCGTGGGTTCGATCCCAGCCCCCGACCAACAGTGAGCTGTGTGGAGTTTGCATGTTCTCCCCGTGTTGCGTGGGTTTACTCCGGGATTTCTCCGGTTTCCTCCCGCATACCAAAAACATGTAGGTTTAGGGCGCTCGTGCACGCAGCGACCGGCAGCCGGTGGCTTGTCACCAGACTGCAAACCAAATCTACCTATGGGTACAAATAAGTAACAAAAAAAAAAAAAAAAAAAATGAAATGACAGCAAACCATACAGAAGAATGCTGCGCTAGCAATAACTGACTAGCTGTTCATTCAACGTGGTCACACATTCACTCGACGATAAAGTTACTATTTTTACTTACAATAATCTGAAACTTCGTAAATACATGGTAGTAATGCTCATGACCACTCTACAAGATATAAACCTTTGTATGCATGGCTTAACAACATTTAAAGTATAAATATAGCAACAGCTTTATTACATTGCACTTACCTCCAGCAATGAAAATCTTTTTCTCTGCTGGGGTAAGTGCCGTGTGCAAAGAAAACTATCTATGCAGCTGCGAAATAAAACCACCAGGAGGCTCCAAAAACTATGTAAAAATGAAAAGCACATCTATTTTAAAGAAATTCAAAAAGGCTAAATTCTGACTCTGTTACACCCACCCCCACTGAATTTCGCCCAAAATTACAGATGTGCAATGCACTGTGATCACCGCAAGTCAAAAGAAAACATGACATGGTTACACATACTCCAACTTCAAAAGTATCCCCTAAAGCAGGGGTCACCAACCTTTTTGAAACCAAGAGCTACTTCATGGGTATCGAGTCATGTGAAGGGCACCAGCTTGACACACTCCTCTAAAATAACAAATTGTGTGTGTATATATATATATATATATATATATATATATACACACATAATTATCAATAACTTAGAGTGGGTAACAGACAAGATCAATATTTTTTTTTTTGTTACTTATTTGTACCCGTAGGTAGATTTGGTTTGCAGTCTGGTGACAAGCCACCGGCTGCTGGTCGCTGCGTGCGCGAGCGCCCTAAACCTACATGTTTTTGGTATGCGGGAGGAAACCGGAGAAATCCCGGAGTAAACCCACACAACACGGGGAGAACATGCAAACTCCACACAGCTCACTGTTGGTCGGGGGCTGGGATCGAACCCACGATCTCATGATCCCCGCGATCCCCCGGCCGAGGGTAAAACTGTGCTGCCACAGTGCTAAACCACTGCGCCACCGTGCAGCCCATTCAACACTTTATTTTTATTAATCTCAGCAATTGTTCAGATGATCACTTCTACATTAAAAAAATGTCCAGTTTTCACCAGTCCCTTTTAACCATAAAAAAATAAACCCTGTTAATTCATGAACTATGTTGAACCATGTTTGAAAAAGTTATGCAACATTTAAGAAAAATCAACTTTCATATTAAATAAATCTTATCACATTTTTAACTGAACAAAACTGCTGCAATTCTGCTCAAAATCTGTTACATTTAATAAACACACTTTTGTGTGTTCTTCTTCACTGGAATTATATCCATACAGTTTTTGCCAAGAATCATGCTTGAGAAGAAGCTAAACAGCACAGAGTGCTTATATGCACGGTGGAACCGCGGCAGCACAATTTACCCTCGGCCGGGGGATCGTGGGTTCGATCCCTGCCCCCGGCCAACAGTGATCTGTGTGGAGTTTGCATGTTCACCCCGTGTTTGCGTGGGTTTACTCCGAGATTTCTCCGATTTCCTTCCATATGCCAAAAACATGCAGGTTAGGGAGTTAAGGGGCGCTTGCGCACACAGCAACCGGTAGCTGGTGGCTTGTCACCGGACTGCAGAAGAAATCTACCTTCCGTCAAAAAAAAAAAAAGAGTGGGCAGCAGTGGGCCACAGTCGCCCCGCAAATTAAACACACGCAGCTTCCTTTCACGGTAGTAAAAAAGAACTCTTCCTCCCGCTCACTTTGAAAATGATAAATTTTCTGTCTTTTTTTGGGGGGGGGAAAGAACTGTGTAGGAAACTGCACTCCACTCACATCTTCACTGGCCGCTAGCTTACGCTCCACAAGCGCGAAGGTTTTGTCATGCGCACAATACTGACCTTTGAACTAGGTCAGAGTTCACATTAACTTTATGTATAATAGACATATTTTCATTTTTTTTATTTTTAAGACATTGTCATTTTAAAATCTATATAAATGCAAGTGTGATTTTAAAAAATAGCAGCAGAAAAAATTACATCTTAGACACAGCTCACTTGCGAGTTGTGCTATTTTTAGAACAGGCCTGCGGGCGACTCATGTGGTCCCTGCGGGCGACATGGTGCCCGCGGGCACCGCGTTGGTGACCCCTGCCCTAAAGGATGAAGTGGAAAGAGAGTGGCGCCAAACTCACTTCCAACTTCTGGAAGTAGGATGCCGTCTACACCCCACACAAAACATCTACACTGTGTACCAAAAGCCACTAGGAAAACAAGAAAATAAAAACTTTCACTATATGACTATCCATGTCACATGCTGACATATACCGTGTGTGTAAAAGAAACTTCTAATCATGAAAAATTTGTAACACTGACCTACAAACGGCCTGCATGGATGGGTGTGTGCGAGTAATCTCTTGACTGGACATGGTCTGAATCAGTCTATCAACTGGCTTTATAATGCGTCCAAACCTAGACCTCAACTGTGTAGATACACTGGGATTTTCAGGCTGTGTAACAGAAGCTACCGTGACAGCACTCTGTGTGTGACTAGTGTTGTCAGTCTGTGTTATGACAGTCTGTCCACCCATGTGACTAACATCTCCACTAGAGTTAGTGTTAGTCACGGGACTGAAATCAGAGGCAATGGACAGGCCACTCGGACAGTCTCTCACAGACTTCTCCGGGTCACTCTGAGAGACAGAGAGGCCAGGTCTTCTGCACACAACATCAGACGACTCCACCTGGGATGGTTCAAGGAATGGTGACTCAGCAATCCACTCAACAGTCCGGTACAGCAACTGAGTCACGCACCGCACTCTCGCCTTGCTTGTGTCCCATCTATGTTCCCTGAGATCCCGGGCTAGAACACAGATCCACACAATTTTCACTCACACCATCAGGTAAGGAACAATGACTCTCGTCACTTTGGTCTGACAGCTGAGCAGAAGACAAAGATGAAACTGGGTCAGCCAGTACACCTGTGTCGTCTACTGGCAGGAAGTTGACCAGCATCAACAAATTACGATGGACGACCCTCTCCTGTCCCGTCTCAGGATTCTGGATCCGGTAAGTGTGAGTGGAGGTGTTGGCATCTACAACAGTGTAAATTGTGGATTCCCATCTGTCAGCTGTCTTTCGTTTCCCTCTCTCTCTCCTGTTAGACACCAAGACTCTGTCGCCCACAGCAATCAATTTCCCTTTTGCTCGACGGTTGTAAAACTCAGCCTGACGACTCTGCTCCTCGTTGACATGTTCTTAAGCAATAGCCATGGCCTCTTGAAGGTCCTTTGTCAGGGACACTACATAGTGGTCATAACTACTGATTTCAGGATCTTTTAGGATGTTCTTGAAAAGGATGTCAACAGGCAGGCGTGGAACCCTACCATACATGAGGTAGAAGGGGGGGTAGCCTGTGGTCTCATGCACTGTACAGTTATACATGAACGTTAGAGTCTGGAGATGTCGGGGCCAGTTCCGTTTAGCATCAGGTGAGAGGGTACGAATCATGTTACCCAGTGTTCTATTGAAGCGCTCCACGCTACCATTGCCCATTGGGTGGTACGGTGTAGTCCGGGACTTTCTTACACCGGCAACCTTCAACAGCTCACTGATCAGCTGACTCTCGAATGAAGCACCCTGGTCTGAGTGGATTCTCTCGGGAAATCCAAAAATGCAGAAGTACTTTTCCCAGAGTTGCTTTGCCACTTGCTTGGCTGACTGATCTCTACACGGAAAGGCCTGTGCTAGTCTGGTGAAGTGGTCTGTAACCACCAGTACGTCTACAGACTTGTTGTTAGAATCCTCTGCAGTCCAGAAGTCTATACAAACAATTTCCAGAGGTGTAGAGGTCTTTATACTCTCGAAAGGCGCCCTTCCTCCCGGATCAGCGGTCTTACCGATGACACACCTTGGACACTGGTGGACATACTCCTTCACATCCCGGTCTATATGGGGCCAGAAGAATCTTTGGCGAGCCAGGCTCAGGCTCCTGAACTGCCCCTGATGACCAGCCGTATCATGGATGCCCTTCAGGACCTCAGATCTGAATGAGTCAGGGACGACGAACTGGAATCTCTTTTTCCCAGACAGCTGGTCTTTAGACACCCGGTAGAGGATACCATTGCAAGTAGTCAGTTTCTCCCAGTGCTTCAGGTATCTGATTACCATGACAGGCTCCTTGCACTTCTCTCTCCTGGACGGCCGTCGGCCACGTTCCACAAAGTACAGCACTCTGGAGAGGACAGGATCACTCAACTGTCCTTCACGTAGTTCTCTCTCAGTGAACACAGGCAGGGGGTCTTCATCAGGGGGAGCTAGCTGTGGGAGCTGCTGGAGGACATTGACAGCTCGCACCCTGGCACCGGACTCCCATAGACTGTGTGTCTCAAGGATGGCTGAGACTTCCTCTCTAGAGAACGGTCGATTCTTCGCACACTCAGATACATAAGGCTCGTCCTCTCTCACACTGCCAAAGTCCCTTTGAGTGACATTTGACTGTCTGAAGGCCTCTTGGACGGAGTCAGAGGAGACAAGCACTGCTTTCACAAGGAGCTCACTGTAACGATCTTGTAGTAACTTTCTTCCAACAGCTGAATTCACAAACGGCCGACGACTCAGTGCATCGGCCACAGTGTTCTTGGAGCCAGGGATGTACTTGATATCGAATATGTAAGCTGCCAGCTTTGCCACCCACCGTTGCTCACAGGCATCTAGTTGTGGTTTGGTCATGATGTGTGTGAGGGGGTTATTATCAGTCCATAAAGTGAACATATGACCCTTAAGCCAATGGCTAAACTTGTCACACACAGACCACTTCAATGCAAGGAATTCAAGACAATGAGCGGGGTACTTCTTCTGTGCTCGTGAAAGAGATTTACTGGCAAAAGCCACTGGACGTGCCACACTGTCACCCTCCTGAATCTGCGATAGCACCGCTCCTAGGCCATCTAGCGAAGCGTCAGTGGACAATACAAAGGGGCGAGTGAAGTCTGGGTGCGCTAAAACTACGGAGGTCACCAAGGCTGTCTTCAGATCCTCAAAAGCTTGTTGGTGATCTGGCATCCAATCAGCCGGTGTCAACTTCCTGAACTTAACAGGGCTCTTTGTACGTGGTCTTCCCTTCCGCTTCTGCTTCTGGCCAGCCAGGAGATCGAAAAGAGGCTTTGCTATGGTGGAGTAGTTGGGGACAAAGTGCTGGTAATAGTTCACCATGCCTAAGAATGACCTGACTCGTGACTGGGACGGGGTTGCGCCGTCAGGCTCCATCAAATCTGCAGCAGTCATCTTGTTGATAGTCTCCACTTTTGCAGGATCTGTAGACACACCAGACTCATCAATGATGTGCCCCAGAAAATTCACAGACCTCCTGAGCAGCCAGCACTTCTTCGGAGCTAACTTCAGGTTATGCAGACGGAGGCGACTGAACCAGCTCAGAGCTCAGAGCTCAACCAGCTAGAGCTGAAACCAGCTCTAGTCTCTCAAGGGCCAATGCTTCAGTCGGGGCAAAAACCAACAAGTCATCTAAGTAGCACAGCAAGCTAAGAAAGCTCTGGTCTCCGAATATGCTGGTCATCATCCTCATGAAACTGGCTGGGCTGTTGCACAGGCCCTGAGGGAGACGGTTGTACTCGTACAGGCCCATGGGTGTCGTGAACGCAGAATATTTACGATCTTCTTCATGCAGGAATTAAGGCGGCAAAGCGCGCCTATGCGGAGAAAATCCAGGGACACCTCTGTGACACTAGGAACACCAAGCAGATGTGGCAGGGAGTTCGGACACTGACGGGCTATAAGTCTAGGCAGGGGGTTGATGATGACGATGCTTCACTTCCAGACAGGCTTAACGACTTCTTTGCACGTTTTGAAGCATCAAACTCGACAATCAGAGGGAGGGCTGGCCCACCCCCACCATCGGTCGGACCAGCTTTTACCATCAACACAGCGGACACACGGAGGACCCTAACCAGAGTCAACCCACGCAAAGCTGCAGGTCCGGACAACATTCCGGGACATGTGCTCCGAGACTGCGCGAGCGAGTTGGCGGATGTCCTGACTGACATTTATAACATCTCCCTGAGTCAGGCCATTGTTCCTAGATGCTTCAAGACCTCTATCATTGTACCGGTGGCAAAGAAACCAGTTGTGTCCTGTTTGAATGACTATCGTCCTGTTGCACTGACACCAATTGTGATGAAGTGTTTTGAACGGCTTGTCAAACCACACATTACAGCCTGCCTCCCTGCATCACACGACCCGCTCCAGTTTGCATATCGTTCAAACCGCTCCACGGAGGATGCTATAGTCACCACCCTACACTCTGTCATCACCCACCTGGACCAGAAAGACACCTACGCCAGACTCCTGTACATTGATTTCAGTTCAGCATTCAACACCATTATTCCCCAGAGATTGATGGAGAAATTACTCCTTCTCGGTCTGAACACCGCCACATGTCTCTGGATCCTGGATTTCCTGACTGAGAGACCTCAGTCTGTCCGGGTTGGAAACAACATCTCCAACTCTGTCACGCTGAGCACCGGATCCCGTCAAGGCTGTGTACTCAGTCCACTGTTGTTTACACTTCTAACACATGACTGTGTATCCAGACACAAGGGGAACCAGATTATTAAGTTTGCAGATGACACCACGGTGGTGGGACTTATCCAGAGGGATGAGGAATCAATGTACAGGGAAGAAGTGAGAGACCTGGAGGGCTGGTGCAGGGAGAACAATCTGGGGCTCAACGTGGACAAAACGAAGGAGATGATTATCGACTTCCGGCAGTCACAGCCTGAGCACGTCCCCCTCAGCATCAGCGGCCGTTTAGTGGAGAGAGTAGACAACATCAAGTTCCTCGGAGTGCAGATCCCGCAGGACCTGACCTGGAGCAAGAATTCCTTGGAGATCAGGAAGCGGGCTCAGCAGAGACTGCACTTCTTGAGGAAACTCAAACAGGCCTCTCTCCCCATCTGCATCCTCAGGACCTTCTACAGAGGTGTGGTGGAGAGTGTTCTGACATACTGCATTGCTACATGGTACTCCAGTTGCAGACAAAAAAGCCCTGCAGAGGATAGTCAAGGGGGCTGAGAGGGTAATTGGAGTCTCCCTCCCCTCTGTCCAAGAACTTTTTCAGAACCATTGTAGGAGCAGGGCACTGAACATTGTCAAGGACCGTTCTCACCCTCTGCATAAACACTTTGAACTTCTTCCATCTGGTAAACGATTCCGGAGCATCAGAGGCAGAACCACCAGACTGATCAACAGCTTCCTTCCACAAGCTGTCAGGATGCTGAACAGTTGACCCGGAATCTCTCATACACACTACTGCACCTACGGACATTTTGTATATTATTTGTATATTATAGTTAGTTAGTTTTTTGTTTTGTTTTGTTTTGTTTTTCTCCCCAAGTATGTCTCAGGGATGTGTGAATGGATGGGGGGGTGGGGGTGGGGGGTGGAGCTATGTGGGAGTGTGTCTTAAATCATGCTGCTTCTATTTATATGGATGCCGAGAGAAACGCAATTTCATCTTGCCTGCACTACAGTTGTATGTACAGCAATATGACAATAAAGTTTGATTTGATTTGATTTTTGATTTTTATTCTCATGAATTTGCAATTTTCTTGTAAATGTTCAACTTTTGCTCATAAATTTGCAACTTTTTTCATATAAATCTGCAACTTTTTTCCTGTAAATTTGATTTTTTTCTCAAAAATTTGTATTTTTTCCCTGTAATTTTTTTCTGGCTTTTTTCTCATAGATTTACAACTTTTTCTCAAAAATTTGTGAATTTTTCTCATAAATATGGAACTTTTTTAAAAGAATTTATAACTTGTTTTCATAAAATTTTATTTTTTTTCTCCTAGATCTGCAACCTTGTTCTCACTGTTTTGTAAATTGTTTCTCATAAATTTAAAACTTTTTTTCTTAAATATTTGAGTTTTTTCTCATTAAATTGCAATTTTTTTCCTTGTGAATTTTCAACTTTTTCTACATAAATCTGCAACTTTTTCAACATAAATGTCCAACATTTTCCTCATAAATCTGCAACCTTATTCTCATAGATTTGTATCTTTAAAAAAAATTGTTGATTTTTTACATTAATTTGCTTTTTTTTTCTTGTGAATTTTCAACCTTTTCCTCAGAAATTTGTGTTTTTTTCCTGTAAATTTTACAACATTTTACTCATAAATCAACAACATTTTTCCACATAAATCTGCAATTTTTTTTCTCAAAGTTGTGCCTTTTTTCATAAATTTAAAACTTGGAAGAATTTATGACTGTTCTCATAAATTTACAATTTTTTAATTGTAGATTTGTAACTTTTTTCCTCATGAGTCTGCAACTTTTTTTCACATTGACCTGCAACCTGGCATACTTTCTCTATCTTCAACAGAGATCTGACAAGAGCCATTGATAAAATCATCTGTGAAAGAGGTAAGTCCATTATTTGAATTTTGCATTTTAAGATCTCCAGATTGCAAATTTGTTGGATTTTAGACAGTTTTGCCAAATTTTGACAAGACTTTCTATTTATCCAAAAGCTTCGATAGATAGATAGATAGATAGATAGATAGATAGATAGATAGATAGATAGATTCAATTTTTCAATTCAGCTTTATTTATATAGCGCCATATCACAACAAAAGTCATCTCAAAGCACTACCAAATACAAGGAAAACCCCACAATTGCAGAAAGACCCAGCAATCAGACGATCCCCTGTGAGCAAGCACATAGTGATGGTGGAGATGAAAAACTCCCATTTAACAGGAAGAAACCTCTAGCAGAACCAGGCTCAGGGGGGGCAGTCATCTGCTGTGACTGGCTGGGGGTGAGGGGATAGAGAGCATGAAGAGAACAGACATAAAGAACATGAACGGTGATAAGCCAAGTACAATTACTGGAGGTCACCCAGCAGTCTGAATCTATTAACAGCGAAACAAAAGGGGGGTTAAGAGACACAAGATCCCTCCCTAATCATAGGCTATATTGAAAAGGAAGGATTTTACTCTGTTCTTAAAAACAGAGATCTAGTCTGACTCCTGGACCCAGAGTGATAACTGGTTCCACAGAGAAGGAGCTTGATAGCAGAAGGCTCTGCCTCCCAATGTACTTTTGGAGATTCTGGGTATTACAAGTAATCCAGCATTTTGGGAGCATAGTGCTCTGTTAGGATGATAGGATAATATCAGATCTTTTATATAAGGGGGTCTGATTATTAAGAGCTTTGAAAGTGAGAAGAAGGATTTTAAGCTTAATTCTAAACTCTATGGGAAGCCAATGAAGGGAGGCCAGAACCAGAGCCAAACTTTTTAAAGATATTTTAGGACAACCTGATAATAGCGAGTTACAATAATCTAATCTAGAGCTGACAAAGGTGGATCAGTTTCTCAGCATCATTCAGAGACAAGATGCTCCTAATCTTGGCAATATTGCTGCTCATCCGTAAGCTGCCCTTCCAGCGCCTGGTGAGGGAGATCGCTCAGGACTTTAAGACTGACCTGCGCTTCCTGAGCTCCGCCGTCATGGCTCTGCAGGAGGCCAGCGAGGCCTACCTGGTGGGTCTCTTCGTGGACACCAACCTGTGCGCCATCCACGCCAAGAGGGTCACCATCATGCCCAAAGACATCCAGCTGGCCCGCCGCATCCGCGGAGAGAGAGCTTAGACTTTCTGCTGCACATCCACCAACCACAATGCTCCGCACTGTGTGTCTATATATATATATATATATATATATATATATATATATATATATATATATGTACATATGTATACTAGCTGTTCTTGTTTTTTTCTTGCCTTCTGACTGTTGCTCTGAGTGTTGCTATCCCTGTGCTGTTGCAATCCTGGAATTTCCCCATTGTGGGACTAATAAAGGCTTATCTTATCTTATCTTATTGCACAGATGATAGAAGGCAGTCTTAGAAATAAATGTAATATGTGAATTAAAGAACAGATCTTGATCAAAAATAACTCCAAGGTGACATGTTTTCTGGACCCAGGGGACAGAAGACAAACCCGAGGAGATAAAGTTAACCTTTTATTGCCCAGTGTGTTGTGTATGAGTGCATGTATGTGTAGTGTGAGGTGTAATGCAGGACTCGTGCTGGAGCTGAGCAGGTCCTTGCTTCGCCTGGCAACCCTAGAAACACAAAGCAGAGGTGTTAGCGCTGCACCAGTGCGGAGGGTGTAATAAGAGAATGCTGCTTACTTTGCAGGTGGAGATGCAGAGCTTCAGCTTGCCTTGCTGGCGGCTGCCAGGGGGTGAGCGTCCTGCTCGGTGTCGTGAAGTGGGGAGGTTACTCTGATGCTGGAGAGATGCTGAGCTGCCGCCAGGAAGAGAGGGTCCGCCGCCTGGGGGGTCCACCTGTGCACAGGGGAGAGAAGCTTGACAAGGTAAGGATGAGGAGCACTTACGTGCATTGACGTGTTGCTCTTCCTTGGACGGAGAATCAGAATGAGACTGAGGACGGGCGAGGTGCCTTCCTGAGTGTAGCAGACGGCTCTGTGCTGAGTCGCTGGCAGGGTTGGCTCTTAAAGGCCGCTGACGATCAGCAACAGGTGTGCGCACAGCTGAAACAGGTGAAGGCCCTGCGGGCGCCATGACACAAGGTTCCTCACAGAACTATTCAGAGTGAGAGTAGCGGCATCCAAATTAAGAGTATGATTTGCTAAGGAATTTCTAAGGTTTTTTGGACCAACAAGAATGACTTCAGTCTTATCTGGGTTTAATAGCAGAAAATTACAAGTCATCCAGGCTTTGATTTCCTTAAGACAGGCATCTAACTTGGCTAATTGATTACAATCATCGGGCTTCATTGACAGGTATAATTGTGTGCCCTCTGCATAACAATGAAAATGTATACTGTGCTTTCTAATGATATTACCTAACGGAAGCATATACACACGTGGACAAAATTGTTGGTATCCCTCTGTTAATGAAAGAAAAACCCACAATGGTCATAGAAATAACTTGAATCTGACAAAAGTGGTAATAAAAAAGAATTCCATGAAAATTAACTAATGAAAATCAGACAGTGCTTTTGAATTGTGGTTCAACAGAATTACTTTAAAAAATAAACTCATGAAACAGGCCTGGACAAAAATGATGGTACCCCGAGAAAAGATTTAAAATAATGTGACCATAGGGACATGTTCAACCAAGATGTGTCCTCTAATTAACATCACTGGTGTCTACAAACTTGTAATCAGTCAGTCGGCCTATTTAAAGGGTGACAAGTAGTCACTGTGCTGTTTGGTGACATGGTGTGTACCACACTAAACATGGACCAGAGGAAGCAAAGGAGAGAGTTGTCTCAGGAGATTAGAAAGAAAATTATAGACAAGCATGTTAAAGGTAAAGGCTATAAGACCATCTCCAAGCAGCTTGATGTTCCTGTGACAGCAGTTGCACATATTATTCAGAAATTTAAGATCCACGGGACTGTAGCCAACCTCCCTGGATGTGGTCGCAGGAGGAAACTTGATGAAAAATGGAAGAGACGGATAATACGAATGGTAACAAAAGAGCCCAGAACAACCTCTAAACACATTCATGGTGAACTCCAAGGTCAAGGTACATCAGTGTCAGATCGCACCATCCGTCGTTTTTTGAACCAAAGTGGACTTCATGGGAGACGACCAAGGAGGACACCACTGTTGAAAACAAATCATAAAAAAGCCAGACTGGAATTTGCCAAATTGCATGTTGACAAGCCGCAAAGCTTCTGGGAGAATGTCCTATGGACAGACAAGACAAAACTGGAACTTTTTGGCAAGGTACATCAGCTCTATGTTCACAGACGCAAAAATGAAGCATACCAAGAAAAGAACACTGTCCCTACTGTGAAACACTGAGGAGGTTCTGTTATGTTCTGGGGCTGCTTTGCATCTGGCACAGGGTATCTTGAATCTGTGCAGGGTACAATGAAATCTCAAGACTATCAAGGTATTCTGCAGAGAAATGTGCTGCCCAGTGTCAGACAGCTTGGTCTCAGTCACAGGTCATGGGTCTTGCAACAGGATAATGAACCAAAACACACAGCTAAAAACACCCAAGAATGGCTAAGAGCGAAACATTGGACTATTCTAAAGTGGCCTTCTATGAGCCCTGATCTAAATCCTATTTAACATCTGTGGAAGGAGCTGAAACATGCCGTCTGGAGAAGGCACCCTTCAAACCTGAGACAACTGGAGCAGTTTGCTCATGAGGAGTGGGTCAAAATATGACAGTTACAGAAATGGTTTGATTGCAGTGATTGCCTCAAAAGGTTGTGCAACAAAATATTAAGTTAAGAGTACCATCATTTTGTCCAGGCCTAACACAGATCCTTGTGGAACTCCATGACTGAGCTCCTGAGTTGGAAGAAAACTCATCATTGATGTGAACAAACTGAAGTCTATTGGACAAATATTGGACAAATAAGATCTAAACCACTGCAGCGAAGTTCCATTTAGTTCAACATAGTGTTCTAATCTATCAAGTAGAATGTCATGATCGATAGTATCAAAGGCTGCACTCAGATCTAAAAGGACAAGTACAGAAACAAGTTCATTATCAGATGCGATAAGGAGGTCATTAGTGACCTTCACTAAGGCTCTTTCAGTGCTGTGATGAACTCTGAAGCCAGATTGAAACTCTTCAAATAAACCATTTCCCTGCAAGTGGTCAAACAATTGTGCAGCAACAACTCTTTCTAAGATTTTTGGAAATGAAAGGCAGATTAGAGATTGGTCAATAGTTAGCCAAAACTCCTGGGTCAAGCGTTGGCTTTTTGAGTAAGGGTTTAATTACAGCAATTTTAAAAAGCCTGCGGTACATAACCCAAAGTTAAAGAAGAATTAATTACTGTATATGAAGAATACGGCTACCAATAATTGGGAAGACTATTTTAAATAACCTGGTAGGAATAGGGTCTAAAAGACAATATGAAGGCTTAGATAAGGAGATTATTTTATCTAACTCTAAAAGGCCAATTGGAGTAAACTTATCTCAATTGAACAGATCTCAATTGAAGGAGTTGTAGTAGTTAATGTACTTAAGTTTACGTTGGGAAGAATCTGACTGATTTTATCTCTAATAGATAGAATTTTATGATTAAAAAAGTTCAAAAAGTCCTGACTAGAAAGCTCAAGGGGGATGCGAGGATTGACCGAGTCCTGACTCTTTGTCAGCCTGGCTATAGTGTTGAAAAGAAACCTGGGGTTATTCTTGTTCTCTTCTATTAATGCAGAGTAATAACTTGTTCTAGCTTTTCTAAGAGATTTTTTTTATAAATTAAGAGATGAATTCTCCAAGCTAAATAGAATTCATCTAAATTAGTAGAACACCATTTTCTTTCTAATAAAGTACATCTGTCTATCTATCTATCTAATTGACGAGTCTTCTGTTTTAAGCTACAAGTTTTTGTGTTAAACCAAGGGGTTAGAAATCTCTGGTTAGACTTTTTCTTTTTTAAAGGGGCCACCAAATCTAGAGTCTGATGCAGAGAGGCTGTAATATACCATTGATATACCATGCTATCAATTACGGAAGGAGCAGGCTCTCCATCTTTTATTTCCATTGTGTTGACCCATGGTATAGAGGAGACAATCTGCAAAAATTTGGTAACAGCGTCATCTGAAAGACATCTGCTGTAGTAATATTTTTCTTTAGGAGTCAAATAATCAGAAATAGTGAAATCAAAGGGTAACAGACAATGGTCTGACAGTACAGGATTATGAGGAGACACTACCAGATTTTCTATTTCTATACCATAAGTCAGAACAAGGTCCAATGTGTGGTGGAGATAATGGGTAGAATTTTCTACTTTCTGGGAAAACCCCATTGAGTCTAAAATTGAATTGAATGCCTTATTAAGACAGTCACTATCTACATCAACATTCAATTTCAATTCAATTCAATTCAATTCAACTTTATTTATATAGCACCATTTCACAACAACAGTCATCTCATAGCACTATCAACTGTAGGGGGGACCCCCACAGCTGCAGAAAGACCCCAGCAATCAGGCGATCCCCT
The DNA here is from genome assembly GCA_020510985.1 of Pholidichthys leucotaenia. Lineage (NCBI taxonomy): Eukaryota > Metazoa > Chordata > Actinopteri > Cichliformes > Pholidichthyidae > Pholidichthys > Pholidichthys leucotaenia. The sequence goes on along the minus strand of CM035837.1, from coordinate 449,495,732 downwards.
GTGAGCAAGCACTTGGCGACGGTGGAGAGGAAAAACTCCCTTTTAACAGGAAGAAACCTCCAGCAGAACCAGGCTCAGGGAGGGGCAGTCATCTGCTGCGACTGGCTGGGGGGTGAGGGGATAGAGAAGAAGAAAAGAACAGACATGTAGAGAGCAAACAGCACGATGGGGACTCAATCTATGGGAGAGAACAAACAGATGTTAATGACCAGCAAAAAAAAAAATATTTCATAGAGAGTGAGGAAAGGAGTGAGGCCCAGTGCATTACTGGAGGTCCCCCGGCTGACTAAACCTATTAGCAGCATAACTAAGGGAGGGTTCAGAAATACATGATCCCTCCCTAATTGTAGGCTATATCAAAAAGGTAGGTTTTAGCCCTATTCTTAAAAACAGAGATCGAGTCTGACTCCCGAATCCAGATTGGCAGCTGATTCCACAGGAGAGGAGCTTGATAACTGAAGGCTCTGCCTCCCATTGTACTTTTGGAGATTCTAGGTATTACAAGTAATCCTGCATTTTGGGAGCGTAGTGCTCTATTAGGATGATACGGTAGTATCAGATCTTTTAAATAAAAAGGAGCCTGATTGTTTAGAGCTTTGTAAGTAAGAAGAAGGATTTTAAACTTAATTCTAAACTCTATGGGAAGCCAATGAAGGGAGGCCAGAACCGGAGAGATATGAGCTCTCTTTCTAGTACCTGTTAAAACTCTTGCTGCAGCATTTTGGATCAGCTGAAGACTTTTTAAAGATGTTTTAGGACAGCCTGATAATAAAGAATTACAATAATCTAATCTCGAGCTAACAAAAGCGTGGATCAGCTTCTCAGCATCACTCTGAGACAAGATGCTCCTAATCTTGGCAATATTACGCAAATGATAGAAGGCAGTCTTAGAAACAAATTTAATATGTGAATTGAAGGACAAATCCTGATCAAAAATAACTCCAAGGTTCCTCACAGAGCTATTAAGAGAAAGAGTAACTGCATCCAAACTGAAAGTTTGATTTGGAAAGGAATTTCTAAGGTTTTTTGGACCAACAAGAATGACTTCAGTCTTATCTGAATTTAATAGCAGGAAATTACAAGTCATCCAAGCTTTGATTTCCTTAAGACAGGCTTCTAGCTTGGCTAATTGATTAGTATCATCTGGCTTCATTGACAGGTATAATTGTGTGTCATCTGCATAACAATGAAAATGTATACAGTGCTTTCTAATAATGTTGCCTAACGGAAGCATATATAAACTAAAAAGAGTAGGGCCTAGCACAGATCCCTGTGGAACTCCATGACTAAGCTTTGAGCTGAAAGAAAACTCATCATTTACATGAACAAACTGGAACCTATCAGATAAATGAGATCTAAACCACTGCAACGAAGTTCCATTAAGTCCAACATAGTGTTCTAATCTATCAAGTAGAATATTATGATCAATAGTATCAAAAGCTGCACTAAGATCTAAAAGGACAAGTACAGAAACTAGTCCATTATCAGATGCAATGAGGAGGTCGTTAGTGACCTTCGCTAAGGCTGTTTCAGTACTATGATGGATTCTAAACCCAGATTGAAACTCTTCAAGTAAACCATTTCCCTGCAGGTGGTCAAATAATTGCGTAGCAACAACTCTTTCTAAGATTTTTGAAATGAAAGGGAGATTAGAGATTGGTCTATAGTTAGCTAAAGCTCCTGGATCTAGCATTGGCTTTTTGAGTAAGGGTTTAATTACAGCCGTTTTAAAAGCCTGCGGTACATGGCCTAAAGTCAATGAAGAATTGATTATATGAAGAATAAAGCTCCCAATAAGTGGGAAGACTTCTTTAAATAACCTGGTAGGAATAGGGTCTAAAAGACAAGTTGAAGGTTTGGATGAGGAAACTATTTTGTCTAACTCACAAAGGTCGATTGGAGTAAACTCATCAAGACAGACATCAATAGAAGGAGTTGTAGTAGTTACAGTATTTAAGTTAACTGTGGGAAGAATCTGATTGATTTTATCTCTGATGGATGAAATTTTATTATTGAAAAAGTTCATAAAGTCCTGACTAGTAAGCTCTAAGGGGATGCTAGGATTGACAGAGTCCTGACTCTTTGTCAACCTGGCTACAGTACTGAAAAGAAACCTGGGATTATTCTTAATAACATGTATATGAAAATCCCCTACAATAATTATTATCTGATTTCAGCACTAAATTGGCTAAAAATTCAGCAAATTCAGATAAAACCTCTGAGTAGGCCGAGGGAGGACGGTAAACTATGGCAAAGAAAATTGGATTCAAGCCAAGATAACTAACTAACTACTAACTAACCTGCACTTATATAGCGCTTTTCTAGTTGCAAAGACCACTCAAAGCGCTTTCACTAGTACTAACCCTCTATTCTCTATCTATAGATAGCCAACATGCCCCACACTGAGGACCAGGCCCTCAAAGGAATTAAAACACAATTTTTGCATTATATTAACTAGTAATTTAGAATGGAAAATTGCCGCTACTCCACCTCCATGACTGGAACTTCTGGGATTATGATAGTTTAGATAACCAGAGGGAGTTGATTCATTCAAACCAACATAATCATCTTGCCCTAGCCAAGTCTCTGTGAAGGATATTAAATCGATCTGATGATCAATTAATAGATCATGAACTAGTAGAGACTTGGGAGTTAGAGACCTAATATTTAATAAACCACATTTAATTTTTAAAATATGAGGAACAGAGGCCAAATTATTAAATTTAGAGACTTGAGGTTTGATTTGAGTTTTACCAACATTTTGTTTAATCACTTTGGGATGTTTATGCATTATATTTTTATTAACTTTGGGGGGGAGTAGTGGGGGGGACAGGCTCCTGCCCCAAGTGGAGGAGTTTAAGTATCTTGGGGTCTTGTTCACGAGTGAGGGGAAAATGGAGCGAGAGATCGACAGACAGATTGGAGCAGCATCTGCAGTGATGCGGATGTTGTACCGGTCTGTTGTGGTGAAGAGGGAGCTGAGTTCTAAGGCAAAGCTGTCGATTTTCCAGTCAATCTACGTTCCTACTCTCACCTATGGTCACGAGCTTTGGGTAATGACCGAAAGAACGAGATCGCGGATACAAGCGGCTGAAATGAGCTTTCTCCGTAGGATTGCTGGACTCACCCTCAGAGATAGGGTGAGGAGCTCAGTCATCCGGGAGAGGCTCAGAGTAGAACCACTGCTCCTCCACATTGAAAGGAGTCAGTTGAGGTGGTATGGGCATCTGATTAGGATGCCTCCTGGACGCCTCCCACTTGAGGTGTTTCAGGCACGTCTCACTGGGAGGAGACCCCGGGGCAGACCCAGGACTCGGTGGAGAGACTATGTCTCCCAGCTGGTCTGGGAACACCTTGGTATCCCCTCTGAAGAGCTGGAGCAGGTAGCTGGAGAGAGGGAAGTCTGGGCTTCTCTGCTTGAACTGTTGCCTCCGCGACCCGGACCTCCGGAAAAGCGGTAGAAGATGGATGGATGGATGGGGGGAGTAGACAAAGGTTCTCTAAGGGAGAAGACAGGGGCAAAGTTGGGGGGGTGGATGAGGAGGAGCTGCAGAAAAATGTGTATTTATTAAGTTGTGTTGTATTTGTCTTGGGTTATAATATTTTGGGTAATGGGAGACAGACACAATCTCTGTAGCATTATAAATCGAAGACTGATCCAAACAGTGAGGATTATTTGGATTAATGGGATTAATATGAGAAGTGGAAACAAAAAAGGGCTGGTTGGCAGACCCAGGAACTTCGGAGTGAGTTAAAGCACCAAATCCCAGTCACTGCATTAAAAAAACGCTGAATGGAATAGAACAGATTGTCCCTTAAAACACGTGCACCAAGTCTATTTGGATGGATGCCATCAGGCCTCATAAGTGATGGGTGGTTCCAAAACAGGTTGAAATTGTCAACAAAACCAATGTTAAAAGTAGGACATGTAGAACACAACCAGGTATTAAGACTGAGAGTTCTGCTAAAATAACTGCAACCTCGTCTGAAAGGTGCCAAAGGCCCAGAGATAAACACACGTCTGCCACAGTTCATAAGAGTGGACAGAAGGTTCCTGAAGTCACTCTTTAAGATCTCTGACGCTTCATCTGGGATGTTGTTGCATGCAACATGTACTATGACAGTTTTAGCATGGGGGAATTAATTTAATAGGTCAGGGGTAAGAGCCTCAATGTCAGACACTCTAGCCCCAGGAAAAAATTTAGTGACACAGTACCTGCTTCTGACGTTCCTCATAATCAAGTCATCAATTCCCAGCGTCGTCGGGGGGTCTTTGTCGGTGGTTTCTGAAGTGGTGAATAATTTTGTCGATGTTGTTGTTGTGATGGCGGGGTGATGCACTCTCTTCTTTTTGGAGTTGGTGTGTAATTTGGCACACCTAAAGTAGTCTTAATCTGGGGTTTGCGGGTTTGAGCCGCTGCTAAAGGAGAGGGAGGAGGAGGAGGGGCAGCCATGGGCGGACGGCCATGTGGGGAAAATCCTCCAGAGAAAGGATGTCAAATCTATTTTCCAAAAGCAAGGGAAGAGAAGAGGTGTGGCCCTGTCTGGTCGATTGATGATGATCGCCAGCTGGTCCAACCAAGGTCCAGGGCGCGCATTGAGGATGAGAAGAACCAACCGGGGCTTTGGGTTTAGCCCCGAGTCGAAGCCAGTGTTTATTGTTGTGGTCCTGGACGTCTGAAGAAACTGGAGCAGGGGTGAAAGTAAACGGAACTCTGAACTCACCCAGGTAAGTAGCCGTCTCCAGCCAGCTGCGAATCAGTTGCCGGGGCCGTTGTTCGCCCGAGAATTATGGTGTCAAGGTGGTCTTCAGCCTCCCGAATCTTACAGAGGTTGGAGAGTCTCACTTCCAACTCAGAAACGAGATAGATAGATGTACTTTATTGATCCCAAACTGGGAAATTACAGTGTAACAGCAGCATGACAGTAGACGACCAAACAACAGAAACACACACACACAGCATAATAGACAAAGGAATTACCCATGGAAAGTAAAACTGCTAAAAACTTTTATACATCATAGATGAATAGATGGTGACCCGTATAGATACATGAATCATACCCGCTGTACAATGCAGGCCAATTAAGAGTAAGAGTTGACAAGTAGTGACTTCCGGTTATGGCGGTCGCCTAGAAGGACACGTATCACTCTGCTCTGCCCCTGGAAATAAAAATTCGGCAAATAACTCTCTCATTTGGAACAGAACTTTTCCCAGCGTTTAGGTGAGGATATGCCGGTGAAGACTAAGGCTGTGAAATCAGGAGGGGGAAAAATTGAATCGCCGAAGCAGTCCAAATTAACGGACTTTAAAGTTTGTGGCGCAGTAGAAAAAGCTGCGGATATGGCAGATGAAACTAGCGGTGGTGCGGTAACTGCTGCTGCTGACGATGGCGGCACAGGTGCAGTGCTGGCTGCCATTAGCTCAATGAGAGCAGACTTTTCCGCTAAACTTGATGGGATTATGGCAGCGTTGGATGCAATGAGAAAGGAGTTGGGTGACTGCGTGGAGCGAGTGACGCAGGCGGAGCTTCGTGTTTCAAGTGCGGAGGATGAAATCAGCGGACTTCAAATAAAGGTGCGCACTTTGGAAAAAAAAATAAAGATCTGGAAAATAACGTTCTGGACTTGGAATCTCGGTCCAGAAGGAACAACCTGAGGCTGGTGGGTTTACCGGAGGGAGCCGAAGGTCGTGGTTCATGCTCCTTTTTGGAGGGGTGGATCCCGGAGGCGCTGAACAACGCGGAGCTAAAATCATCAGTCGTCTTGGAAAGCTCCCACCGAATTGGCCCACCGAGAGGTAACAAGGCAGCACCGAGGACGCTAATTATGAAGTTTCTCAGCTACAGAGACAGGATGACGATCTCCAACGCGGTGTGGGCCAAAGGAGAAATTAAATACCAAGATCAGCAGGTGCGGTTCTACCCAGATCTGGCCTCAGGAATCCAACAATTAAGGAAGCAGTTTGACCCCATCCGCAAAGAACTGCGCAACCTTGAGATTCATCATGGAGTGATTCACCCTGCAAGACTTCTGGTCACGTATGAGGGCAGAACACGCATCTTCAAGACCCCCGAGGGGGCGCAGGAGCTCATCAAGAAGATCCAGGAAGAGACTGGTGGGAGCCAAGCATGAACAGAATATAGGGTAGAATATTTGAGCATTTATCTGATTAGAAGCATATAACAAGATTACAAAATATAGAATGTATTACATATTTAAAAAAAAAAAGTACAAAATTGCTAAAAAAATTTTGGAGTTAAATTGGAAAATTACAGAAGAGAGTTAATGTTACGTTATTAAAAGCAGTAGAGTTAGGGTGATTGGGAGGATGAAGAAGGAGTGGCTTTGGCTGATCCTCGTGGGTGTGGAACGGTCGATGGCTATATCGGGAGACGGAATTTTTCTTTTGCTTTTGGGGGGATTGCCACAAATGCGGGAAGGGGGAATTTGTTTGTGTGTAGTTTGTAGGGTGAATGTTCAACCACTCATTTTTTTGCTTTTCTGTTTGAGTATGTTTACACTGCAAGGTAATCCCAAACTCCCTATTGATTATAAATCAAAGCGTTAATCTTAATTTAACTTCATGGAATTGCAGAGGTCTACAAAATTTAAAAAAACTTAAACAAGTTATGAATAAAATAAAAGACATGGGTTCAAAAATTGTGTTTTTACAAGAAACTCATCTAATAGAGCAAGATGTAAAAAGAATTAGGAGTAGATGGCAAGGAAATGTTTTCACCTCATCATTTTCATCCCGAGCCAGGGGAGTTATGACTCTCATACATAAATCAGTCCCATTTCAAGTGAAAAATGTAATTGGAGACAAATTTGGAAGATATGTAATCATTCAAGGATCTTTGCTATTAGAAAACATAAATTTGGTGAACTTATATGGTCCCAATATAGATGATCAAAAGTTCTTTGACAATTTATTTCTTATCTTATCATCACTTACAGGGCAACATATAATAGCAGGGGATTTTAATTGTACATTGAATCCCAGTATAGATAGATCAACAGGACTGGACTGTACGCACAATGGATGTAGGATGACCATTAATCATTTTATGAAAGAATTGAAATTGATAGATATATGGAGAGAAATGAAACCACAAGTTAAAGCATACTCTTGTTATTCCAATACCTACAAGACATTCTCACGTATAGATTATTTTTTGATCTCCACAGAATTAAGGTCCAAGATTCAAAACTGTTTTTATGATAACATCGTGATCTCTGATCATGCACCCTGCTGTCTAACGTATGTAGATAAGAAATTGACAAAGGAACCAGGTAGATGGCAATTTCAGCATAAATGGCTTCAGGATGAGGAATTTGTTAAGTATATAGAAAAACAGATAGATGAGTTTTTTGATATCAATACTACACAAACATCAGCATGTGTAAAGTGGGAGGCTTTCAAAGCTTTTATTAGGGGACATATTATTAGTTATACAGGTTCAAAATCTAAGAAGACCCGAGAGGAGAGAGTCCAATTGGAACATAAAATAAAAATTCTTCAAGAAAGAGTATATGCAGGAAGAGATCCAAGGTTGGAGAACGAATTACTGATTTTGAGAGCTGAATATGACAAAAAATCAGCGAATAGAGCTGCCTCGAGTCTTCTAAGATTGAAACAATCTTTTTATGAACAAGGTGAAAAATCAGGAAAGTTATTGGCATGGCAGATTAAACAATTAGAATTTAAAACACCAATTACCAGTATTATAAGTAATGGACAGGTAGTTATAGATCCTTCAGAAATTAATAGAGCCTTTAGAGATTACTATGAAAAATTATATGATACCAAAAATGAATCTGACTTAACAAAACTACATGGGTTTTTGAATGAACTATTTATACCGTGTATTCCAAATGAAAATAGGGAGATACTGGAGTCTAAAATTAGTCAAGAAGAAGTTGGATAATATGAAATCAGGAAAAAGTGCAGGACCAGATGGTCTTCCAGTTGACCTATATAAAAAATTTAAGAATAAATTAACAAAACCTTTTTTGGAAATGGTTTTAGAAGCATTTCAAAATAGTAATTTACCATCATATATGAATAATGCCTTAATTATACTGTTGCCAAAACCAGGTAAGCCCTCTAATAAATGTGAAAATATGAGACCAATAAGCCTATTAAATGCCGACCTTAAGATAATTTGTAAAATTTTAGCAAGACGAATACAAGAAATTTTACCAAATATTATTAATCGAGATCAGAATTTATTTCGGATAGTACATTACAGGTTAAAAGAAACTGTATAATATAACAACAAGGTCAAATTAGACAAAGACTCCTTCTACTATACAATTCCACGTGAGTTATCCGAAATGGGTGATGGCTGAAGCCGCAGCTTATATTGCCCACCCATATTCCATCCAAGAATTCAAAGGAGAAAAAAGAGAAAACAAGACAAGAGCGATTACAATTTAAAACAAGGCTAAGACAAAATATGACTGAGAGAAAAAGAAAACTGAGCTAGTCTAAGTTAAGCGGTTACTATTCAAAAACAAATCTAAGACATAGTGTCACAGAGAAAAAAGAAAAACTAAGCTATAACACAACACAGGCTGGAAATGTCAATCCTTATGTGAGTTTACATGTCGTCTTGTAAATATGTTTGGAGTATTTCTTCCTTTAGTTTTTGTTTAAATTGTCCAAGCTTTGTACATGATTTTAATTCAGGTCCAAAATCGTTCCATAATCTGACACCTTGCACTGAAATACAGTGTTGCTTGGTAGTTGTTCTCACTGTAGGCTTTTGAAATATACATGTTCCTCTGAAGTGATATCGTTTCTCCCTTGTTTGGAACAACTTTTGGATATTTGCGGGCAGTGATAGATTCTTCACTTTGAACATTATTATTGCGGTTTTAAAGTCGATCAGATCTTTCAACTTGAGAGTTTTTTGTTTAAGAAAAAGTGGGTTTGTTGGTTCCCTGTAAGCTGCTTTGTTGATTATTCTAATAGCTCTCTTTTGAAGCATAAAGAGTGGATATATGTTTGTTTTATATGTATTTCCCCATACTTCATTACAATATGTCATGTATGGGAGTATTAATGAATGATACAAGGTGTATAGTGTGGGTTGATTCAGCAAATTTTTCACTCTGTGTAATGTAGAATGGCTTTATAAAGGGAAGACAAGGCTTCCATAATGTAAGAAGACTATTTAATATTATTTATTCTAATAAAGAAGCACCGGATACAGCTCTCTTATCACTGGATGCCGAAAAAGCTTTTGATAGAGTTGAATGGCCCTTTCTTTTTGAAGTCTTACAAAGGTTTGGACTTGGAAATAATTTCATAAAATGGGTTCAGATAATATATAATAATGCTACTGCAGAAATTCTAACAAATAACAATATTTCAAAATCAATAAAAATCAATAGAGGATGTCGACAAGGCTGTCCACTTTCACCTTTACTGTTTACTATGGCAATTGAACCTTTAGCGATGGCGATACGTCTACAGTCACAAATATATGGAATTAAAGTTGGACCAACAGAACATAAAATCTCCCTGTATGCCGATGACATAATTTTGTTTATGTCGAATCTTAAAAAATCAATTCCGACCTTGTTGAATTTAATAAAGAATTTCGGGGAAATATCAGGATATAAAATAAATAAAACTAAATCTTCAATATTAATGCTAAATGAGACCCAGAGAAATTACCCAGCCCCTGAGGTAAATCAATTCAATGTTGTAAATCAGTTCAAATATTTAGGAATCCAAATTGTGCCTAAGCTAGAATCAGTCGCCAGTGTCAATTATGAAGCCTTAATGACAGATATTGATGAGTTACTTCAGAGATGGATGTCACTACCAATGTCGATGATCGGGAGAATTAATATACTTAAAAGTAATATCTTACCTAAAATACTTTATTTATTTCAACACATTCCTTTACCACCACCTTTAGATTTATTCTCAAGAATTAAAAAAAAGTTAGTGGAATTTATATGGAATAACAGGAGGGCTAGATTAGGTCTGTCTTTATTATATTTACCATTTGATCGTGGAGGTCTGAAATGTCCAAATTTTATGTTGTATTATTGGTCGGCACAACTGAGGTCTATGACATATTATTTTTCATCAAATGATCTCCCTCACTGGACTGAAATGGAATCATACAATTTACCTTTACCTCTTCCCATATTCATATACTCAGATTCGGCAAAAAAATTACAAAAACAAGTTAAAAATTCATTTGTAAAGCATATGATCAAAATATGGTGTGAAGCTAAAAACTATTTAAAAGAACCACAGTTATTGTCACAATTTAGTCCAATATGGGGTAATCAATATTTTAAACCAGGGAGAGCGGACGCTGTATTTAAAGTATGGAATTTAAAAGGGATACAAAAGATTCAGGATTTATATTTGCCATGTGCAGAAAACATAATGTCTTTTGAAGAGTTGAGGATCAAATTTAATCTCAATAGAACACATTTTTTTAAATATCTTCAACTTAGAAACTTTATTCGATCAAATCAAAATAAAGCTCTCACTCGACCTATCTATTCATCCTTGGAAAAAATGTTGATGAAAGATAGTAAAAGAAAGGGTATTATTTCAGAGTTTTATAACTCATTGACACTATTTTCAAGTGAAAATTCACTGAAAAGATTAAACTACTGGAAAGAAGATCTGCAAACTGAAATTTCAGAGGAACAATGGGAATTGGCTTGTACAGAAGCTCAAACCAAATCAATAAATGTACGCCTTAAATTGATACATTTCAAATGGTTAATGCGGATGTATGTTACACCGGAGGAGTTAAATAGATATAACAAAAATATACCAGATACGTGCACAAAATGTATGGAAAGTAAAGGAACTCTATTTCATTGTTTATGGGAATGTAGATTAATAAGAATGTTTTGGGAAGAGGTGAGGGTAACAATTGAAAAAATAATCTCAAAACAAATCATATTGAATCCTAAACTGTTTTTGTTGGGTCTGTACCCAGAAAAGCATAATTTTAATAAAAGTGAAAGAACATTCATAGACCTCAGTTTGCTTAATGCCAAAAAATGTATTGCACTATTATGGAAAAAGACTCATAGACCAGATGTGACTCAGTGGTTAAGACAGATGTTAACAAACCTTCCATTAGAAAGAATAACATATATACTGAAATCAAAGGAAATTGTGTTTGAGAATATATGGAGACCTTTTATTGATTATGTAAAAAATTTAAACATAACTCTTGAAGAAGAAGGTGAATGATGTGTGTGGACCTTGTAAATTCCAAACTGGTGAACATAATATGTATACTTATGTATTGGATTGTCTAGACTAAACAGAGGAGCATTGTTGAAGACTTGATTTTGTTGGTGGTTGTTGGTGTTTTTAGTGCATTTTTTTTTTTTTTTGTAGTACTTTAGTGTTAGTGTTTGATTGTTTGTATCATGTTTGTTTAAAAAAAAAAGGTTCAATAAAGATATTGTGGAAAAAAAAAGAGTTGACAAGTAAGAGTTGCCAACAGAAATTTAAATGAGTAAAAATTAAAAAAATACAGATAAAGTTACTTGATTATTAACGCCTTTACTCTCACCAAACATTAGTACTAATAGATGTTATGTATAAATAATAGGAGACAGAAGCCGCATTCAGCTGAGCACTGAACTGACTTTATTATGAACACAGAACTGTTTATACAATGGGCCGTGCCCGCCTGACGTCACGCCAGGGGCGGGTATGGCAGCGCGCACACACCACACTCACTACACCACAATTCCCCTCCCCCTTACAAAAATGAAAACCACACACACAATTGAGACCTTTGCCAATTTAGGAACCGAATCATGCACTAAGGAACAAGGAATCATGAACTGTAATAACATCACCTAACACACTCATCCAAAAAAACAACTAAAATTGGACCTAGTCTCTGAAAATACATAAAATAATACCATAGCACTCCACATACATACTCTCATCACACCAGCAATATATACTCACCAGCCACTTTATTAGGTACACCATGCTAGTAACGGGTTGGACCCCCTTTTGCCTTCAGAACTGCCTCAATTCTTCGTGGTATAGATTCAACAAGGTGCTGGAAGCATTCCTCAGAGAGTTTGGTCCATATTGACATGATGGCATCACACAGTTGGCGCAGATTTGTCGGCTGCACATCCATGATGCGAATCTCCCGTTCCACCACATCCCAAAGATGCTCTATTGGATTGAGATCTGGTGACTGTGGAGGCCATTTGAGTACAGTGAACTCATTGTCATGTTCAAGAAACCAGTCTGAGATGATTCCAGCTTTATGACATGGCGCATTATCCTGCTGAAAGTAGCCATCAGAAGTTGGGTACATTGTGGTCATAAAGGGATGGACATGGTCAGCAACAATACTCAGGTAGGCTGTAGCATTGCAACGATGCTCAATTGGTACCAAGGGGCCCAAAGAGTGCCAAGAAAATATTCCCCACACCATTACACCACCACCACCAGCCTGAACCATTGATACAAGGCAGGATGGATCCATGCTTTCATGTTGTTGACGCCAAATTCTGACCCTACCATCCGAATGTCGCAGCAGAAATCGAGACTCATCAGACCAGGCAACGTTTTTCCAATCTTCTATTGTCCAATTTCGATGAGCTTGTGCAAATTGTAGCCTCAGTTTCCTGTTCTTAGCTGAAAGGAGTGGCACCCGGCGTGGTCTTCTGCTGCTGTAGCCCATCTGCCTCAAAGTTCGACGTACTGTGCGTTCAGAGATGCTCTTCTGCCTACCTTGGTTGTAACGGGTGGTTATTTGAGTCACTGTTGCCTTTCTATCAGCTCGAACCAGTCTGGCCATTCTCCTCTGACCTCTGGCATCAACAAGGCATTTCCGCCCACAGAACTGCCGCTCACTGGATATTTTTTCTTTTTCGGACCATTCTCTGTAAACCCTAGAGATGGTTGTGCGTGAAAATCCCAGTAGATCAGCAGTTTCTGAAATACTCAGACCAGCCCTTCTGGCACCAACAACCATGCCACGTTCAAAGTCACTCAAATCACCTTTCTTCCCCATACTGATGCTCGGTTTGAACTGCAGGAGATTGTCTTGACCATGTCTACATGCCTAAATGCACTGAGTTGCCGCCATGTGATTGGCTGATTAGAAATTAAGTGTTAACGAGCAGTTGGACAGGTGTACCTAATAAAGTGGCCGGTGAGTGTATATGTACATATTTACATTTGATATTTTATATTACATCTCTGTCCACTGGCAGCCAGCGGTAAAACAGGCCCGGGGGCCCAGGGCAGCCCCAAATCATACATGCCCCTGGCCGCTGAAGATAAGACAGGTGCACTCATGGCCGCCGTCTGCCTCCGGGATCAAAAACAGTCTCTCCCGCCATAATGTCCCTCTTCACCGCCGACTGCGTCACTCCTTGGGGCCCACCGTGCTGCTGTCCGGCATACCGTCCCTTCTTGCTCGTCGGTCCGCTCCCAACTGCTCTTAACACTGCCGTTGTGGCTCTAAACACTCCGGCCTCCATTGGTTCCACTCGCTGCATCAGGCGCCTCACCGTAATGCCCAGCGCCCACGTCCAAGACGCATGGACCTCCTGCACTGAGACACTGCTCGACCATCGTGGCATACGGCTGCTGTCGCTCACTCCCGGGGCTCACAGCATCGTTTTCACAGGCGTCACTCTCCAACCCGTGCGTTTCGTCACTGCTTCCAGCACCCTCATTCCAGGTGCTCCGCTGCGTTGACTCCATGCCTGGCTGTAGCTGCTCTCCCTCGGGGCTCCCAGTATCACTCTCGTCGACGTCACTCTCGTCGACGTCACTCTCGTTGGCATCAGTCTCCTACCCGGGCGCTTTGTCGCTGCTCCCGGCACCCTCGTCCCAGGAACTCCGCTGCGTCATCTCCATGCCCGGCTGTCACTGCTCTTCTCCGGGGCGCTCAGCCTCCATGGGCCCGCTCACTTGCTGCCTAGCCTCCAGTTGCGGGGATGACTCCTGTTGTTCTCTCTCTGTCTCTCTGTTGTTGTTGCACACTGTGCCCTCCAACTCATCAGCGTTCCGGTTCTCCACCTTCCTGCGCTTCGTGGCTGGCCAGCCACCTTCAGTGACCAAGGGATTCCGCCAGTCCCACCTCGATGCCCAGCTGGTAGCTGCAAGCCCTCTTTTGGCACGCAGTTAGCTTCGTGGCTAGCCCGTCCACAGACACTGGCTGTGTCATTAGCTTCTCCCAGCTAACTAGCTTAGCCTCGTTTGGTGCCAAAACTCCCGCCACCCACAGCTTCATGGTTTTCATCTGCCCGGCGAAGAACGTGGCCAGCCGCTTAACAGCATCCACATAGCAGATCATCTCTCCCAACGTACCGAGAATTCTTCAGCCCTCTGCGCCGAGATGGTGAGCCAAAAGCACTCGTCGTTTGTTTCCCATCGAGTCTGCTTAGGCCCAGTGCCCCGATGTAACCCTCAAACATGGCCCTCTACTTTCGCCACAGGATCACTGGCTCTCCCGTGTACTCCAGAAATGGCACTAGGGGGTTGAGGTAGCCCATACGCTGCCATAATAATCCTTGTTGGCAATGTGTTATGTATGAATAATAGGAGACAGAAGCTGCATTCAACTGAGCACTGAAGTGACTTTATTATGAACACAGAACTATTTATACAGTGGGCCGTGCCCGCCTGACGTCACGCCAGGGGCGGGTACAGCAGCACACACACACCACACTCACTACACCACAATAGACACTGAATAATAGTAAATTTGTGGTATTTTAATAGGTTTTTGCAATAAATCTGCAGTTTCATCACTATTTTTTTGGTACTTTTTCCTCATAAAGGTTTGGCTTTTTAAAATAAATGTCCAACGTTTTTCTTGTGAAGATTCAGCTGTTTTTTTTCTGAATTAAGACTTTTCTTGTAAATTTCCAGCTTTTTCTTGTGAACTTTTGTCTTTCTCATAATTTTGTGACCATTTTTCTTATAAATTTGCAATTTTTTTTCTTGTGAATGTCTGAAAGAACATGAATGTCAACACCTGTGAACGTAACTAGAGAATGAAACAATGAAGGTTTTTCAAATCAATACCACATAGTTCAGTTAGGATTACCACAATTATTTCTATCTGCTAAATACAAAAAATGCAAGAATACTGAGAGATTTTTATTTATTTCTTCAGAGTCAGAAGTTGACATACAGTGGTGCTTGAAAGTTTGTGAACCTTTCAGAATTTTCTACATTTCTGCATAAATGACTTGAAACATCATATTTTCATACAAGTCCTAAAAGTTGATGAAGAGAACCCAGTTAAATAAATGAGACAAAACATTTACTTTGTCATTTATTTATTGAGGCAAAAGATCCAATATTACATATCTGTGAGTAGTGAAAGTCGGTGAACTTCTAGGATCGGCAGGTAACTTGAAGGTGAAATTAATCAGGTATTTTCAGTCAGTGGGATCAGGTGTGAGTAGGCACCCTGTTGTATTTAAAGATCTATCAAAGTGTCATCACACGCTTGTGAAAGTGTATGGTGGTAGGAACAAGACAAAGGGTTGTTGATGCTCACCAGGTTGGAAAAGGTTACAGGTCCATCTCTAAAGAGTTTGGACTCCACCAATCCACAGTAAGACAGGTTGTGCACAAATGGAGGAAATTTAAGACCATTGTTACCGGTACTAGTGATGGGACGGCAGGCTCCGAGCTTATCCAGAAAAGATTTGGCGAAACACATTTTAAAGCGTGTATTGTTGACATCGTACCATGTGACTGGGTCAGGAAGCCATTCATGATTTTGCATGCAACATGAAATAAAGTGAGCAGTGATACACAATGGAAATCCCCGTCCCTCACGTTTTGTGTTGTCATGTTTGACTGTGTAAGGGATTTGTCACAGCCAATTTTCACAGCCAGCGCCAAAAACATGGACTTCTCCCGTTTGAGAACAGTTTGAGTGCATTTCTCCTATTGATGTATTTTCCACAAATAATGGATAGTTATTGTACCTGAGGTAATGGCTTAGTGGTAAAGCACATGCTTTACAAGTGGGAGGCTGGGGTTTGAGACACAGCTATGCCATTCTTGTAATTTCATTTTTATTTGCAAGGTCTGTTGTGTTTCAAAAAGCATGTCTACAACAATAACACATCATTATGCTGAGGCACTATTGTGCCCTGCATGACAATAAGGATAGAGATGAATGTACTGGAAAAGACAGTATGACTGTAGAAAAGTTGTTATTTCTTTAAAAAATGGATAAGTAGCACAAACATTCACTGTTGTCGCCTCAGTTTTATTACTTCTTTTTTCCCTTATGATCACTGATATTTCTTAAAAGACAGTGCATTTATTAAAATGAAAAAAAAAACACAAACCAATAACACCCTTGTAAAAACCTGCATGTTGTATACGTTTTGTCCACTAGATGGCCTAGTAGAGAAAATGAAGTTTCACATGAGGCCTCGTCTATATGAGCCATTTTGACGAAAGGCCTCAAGTCCTCCAGAAAGCCTCCTTCTTCTTCTTCTTCTTTTTCTTTAGCGTGTACACGCATATACACCTATACCGATAGAAAAAACAAAACAAAATATATCCTATACAACAATCTAGTCAATTATAAATAATCTAGAAGGAAATTCCAGCACTTGTCATCAGATGATTTCTGCAATATATTTCAGTCACTATTTAACCCAATCCTGTTTAACTTATTTTGCATCCTGTTTTGTTCCTGTTGATATCTGTGACAGTGCATTAGCACATGATCTGCTGTTTCCTCTACTCCAGCTGGGTGTTTTTTAATCCTATGTAGAGTACCATTTAGACCAACATGACCAATCGTTAATCTTGTTATCACTCTTTCTTCAAATCTCTCACGTCCTGCTGATCTTGCCACAGTTCTGACTAACAGCATATTTTTAAATAAGTATCTTCCTTTACATTCATTATTCCACTCACTTTGCCACGTCTTTTTAAAGAGCTCTTTGATGACTACTTTGGCTTCATTTTTACTCCAGTGTGTTATGTCGGTAATCAGAGACTGGAGTCCGTCTTGCGCCATGCAGCGAACAGCAACACTTTATTGAGGGAACACAGAACTATATATACTGTGGCTGCAGCCCGCCTGATGTCACGACACAGGGCGGGTACGGAAAGCCCCAAGGGCCAAACCTATACACACCACTCCACACACAACATTCTCCCCACCTTTAGAAAAGTCCAAAACACACATACAATCGAGACCCTTCCCTAACTTAGAACCTGAATCACGCACTAAGAAAACTAAACTGAAATCACTAAAAGGTCCTGTCACAGTCACACAAGACAACTAAAAACTAGGGGGAAGAGGTGGACTGCTGTCCCACCCCACACGGCAAAGCGGATTGTACTAAATAAAATAAAGTCCATTTCCAAATTAATACAACCACCGTGCTCCTAAACTAAAACAATAAAGTAATCCCCAAACAACACACATTCACATGTACATCGCACCCACATCACATACTTTTTTAAAACATAGGCAGATTATAACTATTATTATAACACCATATAAACATATTTACATTGAACATTTTTTAAGTTATATCACTGTCCACAGGCAGCCAAGGGTAAAACCGACTCGGGGGCCGAGGGCAGCCCCTCTGTATGCGCCCCTGGAAGCCACCTGCCCCCGGGGTCGAAGCCAACCCCACAGGCAAAAGCATCTCTTCTCCTCAGCCTCGACCACTTCTGTCATCTATACCCGCCATCCGACACCTCCTCACAGACCCGCACCTGATCCGTTACCCCGGGGGGTCCCGCTCGACCCACAGTGCTGCTGCCCGGCACGCAGTCCCTCCACCTCCAACCATCTTCAAAACCGCTGCAGCTGCTGCCATTGTAGCCCCAGACACTCTGGCCACCTGTGGCCGAACTCCGGGGAAAACTGTAACCCGCTTGTCGGTGTTGCTTGTTGACCCAGGCGCCCCGTCCTTACACCCAGCACCCTTATCCAAGGTACTTTGTTGCACTGTCGCCGTTGTAGTCCCAGACCCTCCGGCCCCCTGTGGCCAAGCTCCGGGGACAACTGTAGCTCACTCGTCGACATGGGCGCCTCGCCGTTATGCCCAGCACCCTCGTCCAAGGTGCTCTGCTGTGCTGCCTCTGCGCCTGACTTTTGCTGCTGTTTCCCGGGGCTCTAAGCATGCTTGTGCCCCTCCTCCCGCTGCCCCAACTACAGCTGCGGGGAACACTCAGTTGAGTCTGGTCGCTGCTCTCCCTCCATGCTGTCTTGGCTCACCGCACTGTCTTCACCACCAGCGCTATGGTCACACACCGTGCTGAGCTCCTGCTGGCTTGCCATCTTCGGTGACCTGGGGCTCCCCCACCCGTGGCTCCAGTCCCCCCTCAATATCTAGCTGGTAGCTTTTAGCTTGGTTTTGGCACGCACCTAGCTTCGTTGCTAACCTTGCCATTGCACAGACTGAGCCCTTAGCTTCTGTGATCTAACTAGCCTACCTTTTGGCGCCAACAGCTTCACTACCCACAGTTTCTTGTCCCTTGTATGTTCGGAAAAATATCCAGCCAGCCGCCCAACAGCATCCACAAAGCCTCCATCTCTCCCAACATGCAGAGAATTCTCTGACCCTCCACGCCGAGACGGTGGACCAGGGGTGTTCATTCTCGGTCTCCGTCGAGTCTACTCAGGCCCAGCTCTGCAATGTATCCCCCAAGTATGGCCACTCAGTCCGGCCACAGGATCGCTGGCTCTCCTGGACACTCCAGAAACAGTGGTAGAGGCGGAGGTAGCCCATACGCCTCCATGGTTTATTCTCGTCGCTAAAGTGTTATGTCAGTAATCAGAGACTGGAGTCGGTCTTATGCCATGCAGCAAACAGCAACACTTTATTGAGGGAACACAGAACTGTATATATACTGTGGCTGCAGCCCACCTGACATCACCACACAGGGCGGGTACGGCAAGCCCCAAGGGCCAAACACATGCACACCATTCCACACCCAACACAGTGCACCGTGACTTGACAGTTCTCCCTCTTCAAGGCCCCTTTTGCTATTTTATCTGCCAACTCATTTCCCTCAACTCCAATATGAGCTGATACCCAGACAAATTTAACAATCAGACACGTATTTTGGACTCAATTGCATCTGCAAAATTTCATACACCAGATCCTGTCTACAACTAGAATTGCCAGAAACTAAACTCATCAAGGCTGCACATGAATCTGATGCTTTTATGACTCTCTCTGGTCTTACCTCCCCCACCCACTGCAAAGCAATAATTAAGGCCACTATTTCACATGAAAAGACAGAAATATCATCTGTTAGCCTCCTTCCACACACCACATTAAATTCAGGAATGACCAGAGCTGCTGCTGTTCTACCCGTCTTTGGGTCTTTAGACCCATCTGTGTATAGTTGTAGGTATCTGTAATATTTCCTTCCTATGTATGCATTTACAATTGCGTAGCTCGCCCCACACTCTCCACTCTGCATCTTATGGAGTGTCAGGTCTACATCAGGCAGCGGCAGAAACACTACTGTTGGTGAGTAGCTCCTGTTCAAAACACCCACATCACTGGCTTTTCCCCTTGCAGTCCAACTGAAGCTCTTCATAGATCCCTTACCATGTTCCCAGCTTGGTTCAGTTCAATGACATGTAGGTTGGTTCCTGTGACCTTGTAAATTAGTCCAATAAGTCATCATAACTTGTTGTCTTCTCAACTCCAATGGCATTTCTCCCATCTCAACCTGTAAAGCTTCTTCTTCTTTTAGATTTGATTGGCTGTTACCAACCAGCTTACAGGTGCATTACAACCACATACTTCACTCTATATCATCACTCTCAATCTGGTCAGGAGCTGTAGTCCAAAAAGACTGGCACAGATGTTGTTTTAAAAGCCCCACTACATATCCATAATGCTTGTGCTCGTATCACATCCAACTTTTTAATAAACTCTTTGATGCTGACCCATATGCCACACTCCCATAAATCTAACACTGACCTTATTAAGCCCGTGTAGATGGTTCTCAAAGCTGATCTATTAGCTCCCCACTCTGTTCCTACTAGACACCTCATGACATTTAACACCTTCTTGCATTTACTAATACTTTTTTCAACATGGACCTTCTAGGTGAGCGTAACATGAAACCATACTCCTAAGAATTTGAATGAATCCACTCTTTTTATTTCCTTAACATAAAGAAACCGTTTAGTCTGATCTCCAATTTTCTTCCTTGTAAAGAAGAGAGTATTTGTTTTTTCAACCAAAAATCTGAATCCCCATTCCAAAGACCCCTGCTCTACTTTGTTGATTGCTTCCTGCATTCATTTAACTACATGTTACATTCCTGCCTCTCTTCCATATTGCTCCATTGTCTGCATATAAAGATCTTCCTATATTCAATTCAATTCAACTTTATTTATATAGCGCCATTTCACAACAACAGTCATCTCATAGCACTTTCAACTGTAGGGGAAACCCCCACAGTTGCAGAAAAAACCCAGCAATCAGATGATCCCCTGTGAGCAAGCAATGGCTTGCTAATTAAAATGAAAAGATTAGGCTTATCAGGTCACATGTTTAAATGGGCGAAGGAGTTTTTGTTTGGCGATGGTGGAGAGGAAAAACTCCCTTTCATCAGGAAGAAACCTCCAGCAGAACCAGGCTCAGGGAGGGGCAGTCATCTGCTGCGACTGGCTGGGGGGTGAGGGGAAAGAGAAGATGAAAAGAACAGACATGTAGAGAGCAAACAGCACGACGGGGGACTCAATCTATGGGAGAGAACAAACAGATGTTAATATGTTAATGTGTTAATGTGTGACAGGCATTATGTGGGTAATGGAACCCCACAAGGGAGTACTGTAAGTCCTCTGTTATTTTCTATCATGATTGATGATCAGAATCAGAATCAGAATCAGAATCAGGTTTATTGCCATTGTTCATGTAGTACACAAACTAGGAATTTGTCTCGGTACAATGCTGCAACATTAAACATGATAAGATAAGAGAAATAAACTATACATGTAATAAAGTGTAGGATAAGATTAAGTGATACTGGTCAACAGTTAAAATATATATTAGCCAGCAGCAGATACTGTGGAGAACTATATAGTGCAGTCGGTAATGCAGGAAGAAAACAGTGATGATTGACATGAGTCTGGTTGAGCTGCTGTACATGGTGCACGAGAGTCACTTAGTGTTCAGCAGTCTAATGGCAGAGGGGAAGAAGCTGTTCATGTGACGGGAGGTTTTAGTCTGGATGGACCGAAGTCTTCTACCAGAGGGGAGGGGGGCAAACAGTACGTGACCAGGGTGTGAGGGATCGGCTATGATCCGGCCAGCACGCCTCCGGGTCCTGGAGATGTACAGATCCTGGAGAGATGGGAGCTTGTTGCTGATGCTTGTTGCTGATGTATTTGACAATATAGGTCAGGATACAGTGGGAGGCAGAGCCTTCAGTTATCAAGCTCCTCTCCTGTGGAACCAGCTGTCAATCTGGATTCGGGAGTCAGACTCGATCTCTGTTTTTAAGAATAGGGTTAAAACCTTCCTTTTTGATATAGCCTACAATTAGGGAGGGATCATGTGTCTCTGAACCCTCCCTTAGTTATGCTGCTAATAGGTTTAGACAGCCGGGGGACCTCCAATAATTGCACTGGGCTTCACTCCTTTTTTCGCTCTCAATGAAATTTTTTTTTTGCTGGTCATTAACATCTGTTTGTTCTTTACCATAGATTGAGTCCCCATCATGCTGTTTGCTCTCTACATGTCTCTTCTTTTCATCTTCTCTATCCTCTCATCTCCCCAGCCAGTCGCAGCAGATGACTGCCCCTCCCTGAGCCTGGTTCTGCTGGAGGTTTCTTCCTGTTAAAAGGGAGTTTTTCCTCTCCACCGTCGCCAAACAAAAACTCCTTTGCCCATTTAAACATGTGACCTGATACGCCTAATCTTTTCATTTTAATTAGCAGCCATCCTTCCACAGCAAATCATAGGCTTTTTCAACATCAAAAAATACAGCAATCACCACTTCCTTATTAACCTGTGCCTTTCTAATGTCAGATTCTAGACAAATTATTGGATCCATAGTTCCCTGCCTTTCCTAAAACCACTTTGATGTGTTGACCTTAAATTCTTAACCTCCAGAAAATGTGTCAGTCTCTCAGTAATCATTCATTCCATTATTTTACAAATGTGAGATGTTAGAGCAATTGGCCTGTAGTTAGACGGATTACCGGGGTCTTTTCCTGGTTTCCTATCAGGTACAATGACTGCTTGTTTCCAACTCTGTGGTATTCTTCCTTCCTCTCAAACCCTATTGTGTAATTCTAATATGACCTCTAAAGCTTCATCAGAGAGATGCCTCAACACGACACAGCAAATTTGACCTTTTCCTGGAGAGGTGAGTCCGACTTACTTATTGCCCATTTCATCTCCACCAATGTAAGGAGGCATTAATTGCAACATCTTTCTGTTTTTCTGCTTCCATCAGCTCCTTATTACGGTCACTTGTTTCCTGTCTTCCTCTTATTGAGTGATGAGTGCAGAAGTGTCTATCCAGGCAATCAAATTATTAAATTTTCTGATGACACTGCTATTTTATCAATACTTCAAAAGACTCATGATCTGTCAAGCTATTTTATAGAAATTCAGAGGTTTGTCAATTGGTGTGATGACAGTCATCTCATTTTGAATACTGATAAAACAAAGGAGATGGTGTTTGACCCTCGGGGAGTTGGTGACCACAGGCCTGTGGTCATCCACAACCACACTAGAACACAGGTTAGTTCCTATAAATATTTGGGAGTATTTTTTGACAACTCATTAACCTGGAGCACACATATTGATTACCTCTGTAGTAGACTACAACAGCGGCTGCATTTCTTGCGTAGATTAAGAATACATGGTGTTGATAAAAGGATTATGCTAATATTTTACTAGGCTGTGTTGGAGAGCTGTATTAGATACAGCATTACAGCTTGGTTTGGCAACCTCTCTGTGAAACTAAAGACCAGAGTGTTGCGTTTAATTCATACAGCATGGAAAATTATTGGAGTTAAAGAGTATTTATCCATGCAGATCTTACACGACCAGGCAGCCTGTAGACAAGCTCAAAAAATAATCAGTGACATGAGCCATGTACTAAACAATGAATATGTGCGGCTGCCCTCAGGGAGGAGATACAGAGTTCCCACGTGCAGCTTCAATAGATACAAGAACTCATTTATCCCAACGTCAGTAAAACTTTTAAACTCAGATAAATAGGTCAGGGATGTGGCGGCATGAAATAAAGCGGCGTTGTTGGAGGTTTTAAATAGGTTTATTATCATACTGCCGTCACGGGATCCCTGCTCCGGCCCAAGTGTGTGCAGGCTGGAGCAGGATCCTCAGGCTCTCAGAGAAGAGAAGAGACACAAAGTGCGTGTCTGCAGCAGCAGTTGAAGTGAGTCAGAGAGAGGAGGAGTTACAGAACCTGTGCAGTATTTGTACCCAACTCAAACAATACATCAAAGCAGATTCACAACAGTTGGTCTGATCAAAGGGACTGCAGAACAGGCATGAGACATTTGCATTTGTAAGACCTACATAACAATAGGCAGATGCAGCCTCTGCTCAGCTTGCGGAACAAAGAGGTTACCAGGCACATCTACATATTGAACTGTCTCTAGGTCACAGCAAGGACAGGACGCATGAACACTATACATGAATGGCACATTACATCACGATACATGCAGGGCACATTGCATCACAACACATGAATGGCACATTACATCTCAGTAGTGCAGTGAGGAAAACCAAGAGAAAAGAGCTGACTGTCCTGTGTGTTGTGGGGGGGTTGAGTCAACCCGCCACAAGGGACACTTATAACTCCTGTTCTTAATGACTGCTGTTATATATTTATGTATGTATGTACTTGTATTATTTATTGGGTTTTATTTCATTTATTATGTACTACATCCATTGTGTATGTGTGGATTGTGTGGTTGCAGCACGGGTGACAAGCCCAAGACAAATTTCCCCTTGAGGGACAATAAAGTTTATCTTATCTCATTCCCTCCTCTGTCATATTTCCTGAACCATGAACCTCCACTAGTGCCTTTGCTAACATATCAGCTTTTGTTTCATCCCCTTAGCCAACACTCCCCCTTCTCTAACACTGGATGTTCCCACTCCCATCTGATTTCCCTCTTCTTCTTTATCATACCTCAAACTTGGTCTACAGGAGTGCTTCTTCCTATTGTATCACTAAATAATCTCCAATACTTCCTTTTAGCTTCCCTAACAGTTTTCCGTGCCATTGCTTGCAGTCTTTTATACTGTATGAGGTTCTGAAAATTATGTTTTTTAATACTTTAAAAGCCTTACTGCATTTCTTTATTGCCTTACTGCAACTTTCATCCCACCATGGAACTAATTTGTCCCTTTTCATGCTTCCTTTCCTCACAATAGTTTGTTTAGTAGCATCAATTACACAGGGATACAGAAATAATTTTTCTGTAAGTTGTCTGTGTTTTTTCAACTGATTTAAGACAATTTTGCACCGCTGAATCTGAAAATATCATCCGTTTCTCTCGATCAGGTCAGGTTTTTATGCTAAGTTGATTTTTTATAAATCTGATCTTCTGACTAAATCAATTACATTTTTGTGACATTATCAGCTGATTTTTGTTAATATTTCTCATCCAAAATAGATTTTTAAGAGAAAAAATCATTTTCTAACACAAATTATTGTCAAGTGGTGGCCTGCGAGGGCCACCATAAGACGCCAAAAGTCGCCAGTGAGGTTTGCATGATGTTTATTATGACCAGAAGATAATACAAAGTAACAGAAAGTAATGAGCCACGATGGGCTAAAACACACTACACTAGATACAGAGACCGTAAGGCTGATCAAGCTCACTTACGATTCAGGATAAGGATGAGGGATGATCGTAGATGTGAAATCATTAAGGAATATTGACGTCTGAGACGAGGAACGCTTGCTCAACGTCTGATGAGGGATCATCGACGAGACTGCTGCATTGTACTGCTCTTCAGTGCCTGCTTAAATGCCGGGCTGCTGATGAGCCGTAAATGCAGCACAGCTGTTAGGTTTTGACAGCAGGAAGCACCTCCGAGCACTGTCACAATAAGAGCTTGGGGAGCCAGAAGGTAACCCTGCTGTCAAACCCGGCGGAGATGAAGCATGGCCCAAGCGTGGACGACATCGGCGCTCAGACCATGACATTTATTGATTAAATGCTACAAACTTCAATTACTGTAAATTGAATAGTAGACAATGATAAAAGTAAGTACACGTAAATTGAATGTTACGTCATCAATGTTCAAAATTCAGAGCTTCAACTTCCGTTTATTCGAACCTCTAGAATGCTCAGCAGCAGGGATGTCTCTCTTCAGAGTCCAACAGTAATCAGCCATCATGACAATTTATGACATCATGTCATAAATTGGCGCATGCAAACTCTTCAGAGTTCAAGAAATTTCAAGAAATAAAGAATTCAAGAAATTAAGAATTCTATAATTATAGCTACACTTATACTTTCATGAATTACTTCTATATTCTGTTTCCTGTCTATGTTTTTAAAACTTATTTTACTCTTTGCTTTAAACTTCCCCCACTGTGCTTTCCCAAACACCCATCTTTCTGAAACATGTCTTTGTATACTCTCGCTTTCCTTCCCTACCTTACACAGAATGGGATCACGGTCACTTGCAATTGTTGTATAATTCAGAACCTCCCACAAACAGCTGTCTGCCAGTGACTGAGTAACTAAGGTCAGATCTAAAATTGACTCATTCCCTGGATTACAATCAACCCTTGTAAAATTCCTGTCATTTAAACAGACCAAATAAAATATGTCCATTAAATCTTCAACCAGTTCACCATTCCTGTCCTCCCTCTCTCCTCCCCAAAGGGTACTGTGAGCACTGAAGTCCCCACACCAAATTATCCTTCTTCTCTCCAGTCCTTTTACTGCTTCCAGAGCTCCCAAATCTAGCCTCTGACATGGGTTATAGAAATTCACTATGATCACATTTCTTCCCTGCAACCAAACTTCAACAACTATATATTCTAGATCTTTACCTGTTTCTATTTCTCTGTATGGAAGTCCCTTCCTGATAAAGGTTCCACACCCTCCCCCATTACTTCCCTCTCTATCCCTTCTAATACATAAATATCCATCTATCACAAAATCCAAATTAGGTCTAAGCCATGTCTCTGCTATACAAATTATATCAGGTTTACATGTTAAAAGAACAAGCAGATGGAGAGATGGGTGGAACACTACTCCGACCTCTACTCCAGACAGAACACCGTGACACCGTCAGCCCTTGATGCCATCGACTGCCTGCCATCCATGGATGAACTTGACGCCGAGCCAACCTTCGACGAACTCAGCAAGGCCATTGATAGCTTGGCCGCTGGCAAGGCACCCAGCAACAACGGCATACCCCCCGACCTGATCAAGCACAGCAAGACCGCCCTACTGCTGCCATTGCATGACGTCCTCTGCCAGTGCTGGAAGGAAGGTGCCGTACCACAGGACATGAGGGACGTCAAGATCATCACCCTCTACAAAAACAAAGGGGAGAGAAGCGACTGCAACAACTACAGGGGCATCTCCCTCCTCAGCGTTGCTGGCAAAGTCTACGCACGAGTTGTTCTCGTTCGTCTACAGAAGCTTGCCGAACGTGTCTACCCCGAGTCTCAGTGTGGCTTCCGCGCTGAGCGATCGATGGTAGACATGATATTCTCCATCCGCCAACTCCAGGAGAAATGCAGAGAACAGAACATGCCCCTGTACGTCGCCTTCATCGACCTCACCAAAGCGTTCGATCTGGTCAGCAGAGAGGGCCTTTTCAAGATCCTGCCAAAGATAGGATGCCCACCAAAGTTGCAAAGCCTCATCGAATCGTTTCACACCAACATGCAGGGGATAGTGCAGCACGACGGCAACATCTCAGAGCCATTCAACATACGCAGCGGAGTGAAACAGGGCTGTGTACTTGCGCCAGCCCTCTTTGGGATTTTCTTTGCTATGCTCCTGAGGCATGCCTTCAGCACAGCAACAGAGGGAATCTACCTGCACACAAGATCTGACGGCAGGCTTTTCAACCTCGCCCGCCTGAAAGCCAGAACCAAAGTACGCGAGGCTCTAATCAGAGACATGCTGTTCGCAGACGACGCTGCAGTCGCAACCCACACACAGCAGGAGCTTCAGACCCTGATGGACCACTTCTCCCAGGCATGCAAGGACTTCGGGCTTACCATCAGCCTGAAGAAGACTAATGTCTTGGCGCAAGGCACGGAAGCACCACCAACCATCACCATCGACGTCTACGAGCTGGAGGTCGTGAATCAGTTCACGTACCTGGGGTCCACGATCAGCAACAATCTCTCCCTTGATACAGAGATCGACAAGAGGATTGGAAAATCAGCCTTCACACTCGCTCGCCTCACCACACGAGTGTGGGAGAATCCCAAACTCTCTGTCAAGACGAAGATGGCAGTGTACAATGCCTGCGTCATCAGCACACTGCTCTATGGGAGTGAGACATGGACAACGCCCGGCAGGAAAAGAGACTGAACTCCTTCCACTTGCGCTGCATTCGCCACATCCTGGACATATCCTGGCAGGACAAAGTGCCCAACACAGAAGTTCTGTCCCACGCCGGCATTCCCTCCATGTTCACTCTACTCAGGCAGCGCAGGCTCCGCTGGCTAGGCCACGTTCACCGTATGGAGGATGGCAGAATCCCCAAAGACGTCCTCTACGGAGAACTGGCGACTGGCAGGAGAGACGTTGGCCGCCCACAGCTGCGCTTTAGAGACGTCTGCAAGAGAGACATGAAGGCCCTGGAGATCAACACTGAGCGCTGGGAGGACCTTGCAATGGACCGCTCCAAATGGAGAGGCACCCTGACCAGACAGCTCAAGGCGGGTGAAGAGAGACTGACTGCTGCAGCAGATGAAAAAAGGACCCGCAGGAAGAACCGCCACAGACCCAGCAGCACGGAGACCACCCACAAGTGCGACCTGTGTGACAGGGACTGCCATTCGCGCATCGGCCTGTTCAGCCACAGGCGGTGCTGTTCCAGCAGAGTAGACGTTTAGGATTCTCTTCCATGGTCATCATAGACCGACGGAGGCCGACGACGACATGTTAGATCCTTAACAAAGCCTTTAAATTCTTGACCATTTTGTCATGGACTGGGTTGGACTGACTTCCAACCCAGTGCCATGACACATGGCTGTATTTTCCCTGTACAGTTTGTTTCCGTATTTGCTGCTGGCAGATCTTTAGGAGCATCTGGATCCTTGGCTCCCTGCCAGCTTACAGCCACACCTCCCTCTCCCTGCCAGTCCTTGACAGCTGCTTGTCATTATCATTTGTGTTCTTCCTCTGTTCTTTCACGCATGCACATACACATATACATGCATGCGCTCATTCTTACTGTCATGCACACTCTTGTACACACACACACACACACTCATTCTCACTCACAGGCTCACTGAGATTCACTCGCACACCTGTTTCCACTTTGTTCTGCCCACATATTCCTACACACCACACTCACCGGCTTTCACTCTCCTCATTATGTTTGGCATTATTTAAGCCCTGTGTCTGCCCCAGTGAATCGCCGGATTATTGCACTCACAGTGTTTGTTGTTTATACTGTTCTGCTCGATGGATGCATGACTAGATGCCCTGCCTGTTATTCGGTACCGCATCACTCTACATGTTATTAGTCTGCTTTGGTTTCTGTTCTGCACTCTGGACTGAACTTGGACTAATTTGGGCTGTTCCAGCCTCATGAGTACCATTTGCCTCGCCCCTGCCTTCCAGTCCCATCTGGGGGTTCTTTCCGGGCTTTCTCATTCGTGCCCCCCCCCCCCGCTGCAGTTTCGCCTGCCTGTGCCTTGGGACATTCTTCTCCTGTCTAGTACTCACTTGTGTGCCGTAGAGCGTCCTCACAGTTTTTCCCTGTACTCCCGGTGCCATTCATCTGTTTGCCTCTTCTGGACTGTTTGATGAACTGTTTTTGCACAGTAAACACACACAACTACCTCCTGCATTTGGGTTTTAATTCTTCCTGCCTCAAATAGGAAGGAATTCCCAACACATTTGACACTAAACTTCTTGCATCTCACTGCAGGATTATCATGATCAGAACTAGTCCTGTGAGCATGTTTATCTGCTTAACTGCTCCTGTCTCTTAAGTTCCTCCTGTACACCTTTCCCTGATAAACCTTGAATGTTCAAATGCCTTACTGCACTTTTTACAATTGTTTCAATCTTCTCAGACTTCCTCTTAGCTTGGTGTGTGCAGTTAATTACTTCTGCAATGAAATGCACCAACTTCACTTTTGTTTCCATACACATATCATCATGGTTTATCTTACTCTGAATCTCCTGTCGTTCATTTGATTGTTTCTTCTCTTCCGTTTCTCTCTTTCTCCTCTCCCTCTGAATCACCTTCACAGCATCTGCATATGATATGTTTCTATTCATTCTTAATCTCTGGACTTCAACAGCTTTTTTCCTTATCTCACAGCCACCATATGCCACACTGTGCCCTCCTCCACAATTAGCGCATTTCACCTCTGCTCCCTCCTCACACTTCCCATACAAATGTTCACCTCCACACCTTCCATACTTTTGTTTTCCTCTACATGTTGTTGCAATATGTCCATATTTTTCTCAAAGGTGGCAGAATATCATCATAATCATAGTAGTCTGTCGTGGGTGACAATGACTGTTTCATTTAGGTCTGATCAGATTCCTCCACACAGCTCTGTCCTTAGCCTTCCGCTGCCAGGAACTCCTGTCTATATCCAACTTCTTCAAGTTTCTTTTTACAGTGTCTTTAAATCTGAGCCTTGGTCTACCGTGATTGTGTTTGCCCTCACATAACTATGAGTAGAGTATCTGTCGAGGGAGACGCTGGTGGTCCATCCTCTCAACATGTCCGAGCCATCTCAGGTTCATCTGTATTAGCATGGTCTCCATTGGTGGTAGACCAGCTCGTTTCAACACTTCTATGTTGGTTGTCTTGTCTTTCCATGAGATGTTCATTATGACTCGAAGGTGTCTCATCATGTGCACGTGGAGTTTCTTTACCTGCGCTCTGTAGACAGTCCAAGTTTCAGCACTGTACAATAGAGTAGCCAGTACTGTTGCTCTGTACACTTTGCATTTCACACGTGTAGACACATGTCAATTGTTCCACAGTCTCTCCTTCAAGTTTCCAAACACAGCACTTGCTCTTCCCATTCTGAGGGATAGTTCATCCTCCAGCTGGGCATTCTCTGAAACTGTACTCCCGAGATACTTGAAAGTCTTACACTTGACTAGTGGCTCTGTACCAATGCTGATCTCTTCTGATAGTGATGTTGATAATTGGAGCTTTGGTAGTTGATAAAGGCACTCTGTCTGTTGATTTTGAGGCTGAATTGGCTAGCTCAGGGGTCGGCAACCCGTGGCTCCAGAGCCGCATGCGGCTCTTTCATCCCTCTGCTGTGGCTCCCTGTGGCTTTGGAAAATAAATAATGAGTATTTAATTAAAATGTATCTTATTTTAGTTCACTAGTTTTTAACATGTAATTCTAAATTTGAAGATTATGGTGATCTTGTAAAATCTAAATAAAACGTGTTAAAGTTTAATCACCGTCAGTTCCGTTTGTTTCTGGACAAGCTGGAAAGCACATATTCTGATCTCCTGCTGCACAACAAAGTCCGGTGGCTGTCCAGAGGGGAGGTGCTGAAACGCTTTGCTGCGTGTCTGGAAGAAGTGAAAACTTTCCTGGGCAGCAAAAGGCTCAGCTTTCCTGAGCTGGAACAGCCAGAGTGGCTGGAAAAGCTACACTTCATGGTAGACATGACAGCGCACCTGAACACGCTGAACACAACTCTTCAGGGGAAAGGACGCAGACCCTGCACATGTTGGAGGAGGTTTTGGCATTCGAGCGCAAGTTGACAGTGCTTGCCAGAGATTTACAGAAAGGTACAGTGTCTCACTTCCCCAGTTTGAGAGAGTTCAAACAAGCTCACAACATGATAAATTCTGAGTATTTACATTCTGCAATCATCGCAATGCAAACATCGTTTGGGAAACGATTCTGTGAGTTCAGAGTTCAGTTTGACAGCTGACTGCATGCACCAGTAAAAAGACGGCACACAGAAGAGGACGGCATTTTTGGTTTGCTGCCGGTGGATAATTTAAGTATGGCGTTTTTTTCATAAATGCAAGGAGGACTCAAATAGATATTGAGTATTTTACTTGAAAGTAACCTTCAACCCAACGTCTTTTTTTTTTTTCGGAGTTCAGAATGTTTTTGTTGCATGCAGAAATGTAATTTCATTTTCTCTGCAGGAGTTCATTGATTTCATAAGCGCAACACATTATAGTTTGTTTATACATAGCATAAAGGGAAAAAAAAGTGTTACAGTTAGGCCCAGAAATATTTGGACAGTGACACAATCTTCATGATTTGGGCTCTGCATGCCACCACATTGGATTTGAAATGAAACAACTACAACGGAATTGAAGTGCAGACTTTAAGGTTTAATTTAAGGGGTTGAACAAAAATATATGATTAAACATGTAGGAAATGTAGCTATTTTTATGCAAACGCTCCTCATTTCAGGAGCTCAAAAGTAATTGGACAAATAAACATAACCCTAAGTAAAATGTTACTTTTCAATATTTTGTTGAGAATCCTTTGCAGGCAATGACTGCCTGAAGTCTGGAACCCATGGACATCACCAAACGCTGGGTTTCCTCCTTTGTGATGCTTTGCCAGGCCTTTACTGCAGCTGTTTTCAGTTGTTGCTTGTTTGTGGGTCTTTCTGCCTTAAGTTTTGTCTTGAGCAAGTGAAATGCATGATCGATTGGGTTGAGATCTGGTGATTGACTCGGCCATTGCAGAATATTCCACTTCTTTGCCCGGGAATATGGTGAGGATCATGTTCTTTGACTTCTCCAGTGCTTTCAACACCATCCAACCGATGATCCTGAAGGACAAGCTGCTGCGCGCAGGGGTGGACCAGCACCTGTCATCATGGATCCTGGACTACCTCACGAACCGGCCTCAGTTTGTGAGAACCCGGGACTGTGTTTCCGACACGATCATCAGTAGCTCGGGGGCCCCCCAGGGAACGGTGCTGGCTCCCTTCCTGTTCACTCTTTATACTGCGGACTTCTCACACAGCACAACACATTGCCATCTACAGAAGTTCTCTGATGACTCTGTGATCGTTGGTCTCATCTCCAGCGGAGATGAAGCTGAGTACAGAGGGCTTATCCAGGACTTTGTGGACTGGTGCCATCGGAACTGCCTCCAGATCAACGCGAGGAAAACTAAGGAGCTGGTGGTGGACTGCCGCAGGCATGGGCAGCCCCTCACAGCACCAGTAAATATACAGGGAACAGACATCGAGATGGTGACATCCTACAAGTACCTGGGTATTCATCTGAACAATAAACTAGACTGGTCACACAATACTGACGCACTCTACAAGAAGGGACAGCGCAGGCTGTTCCTGCTGAGGAGACTCAGGTCTTTTGGTGTACAAGGGGCGCTGCTGAAGTCATTCTATGACACGGTGGTGGCATCAGCCATCACTTTTGGAGTGGTCTGCTGGGGCAGTGGCATTACTGCAGCCGATAGGAAGAGACTGAACAAACTGATTAAGAAAGCTAGCTCTGTCCTGGGGCAACGCCTTGATCCGATGGAGGAGATAGGAGAGAGAAGGACGGTGGCTAAACTGTCATCTCTGCTGGAGTCCGAGTTCCACCCTATGCAGGACATACTGGATGCACTGAGGAGCTCATTTAGCAGCAGACTACATCATCCCAGGTGCACAACCGAGAGGTTTCGTAGGTCCTTCCTACCAACGGCTGTCAGACTGTACAACCTAAGCAGGGCTGCTCGCAGAGATAGCAAAAAGACGTACCAAACTAATAGTTTTTTTTTTAATGCAAAAGATGCAATAGACTTACACAATGGTCCTCTCCGGCATACAACTAGGAACATACCGGTCGCTATGGAGGGTGAGAATATGTATGGGCACATAATCATACCATGTAGGATAACTAAATAGACGGTTATGCTGTTTCATCCCACCTAGCAACAATGCTCTGCACTGTGTGTGTTTATATATTTACATATTTATTCCATCTAGCTACAATGCTCTGCACTGGGTGTGTTTATATTTATATATCTATATATTTATTCCATCTAGCTACAATGCTCAGCACTGGGTGTGTTTATATTTATATATCTATATATTTATTCCATCTAGCTACAATGCTCCGCACTGTGTTTTTATATATCTACATATTATTCCATCTAGCTACATTGCTCCGCACTGTGTGTGTTTATATACTTGCATATTTATTCCACCTAGCTGCAATGCTCCGTACTGTGTGTTCATATATTCATATATTTATTCCATCCAGCTACAATGCTCTGCACTGTGTGTGTGTGTGTGTGTGTGTGTGTGTATATATATATTTTATAGTAATATGTACATATGTATATTAGCTGCTCTTGCTTGCTTGTTTTTTTTCTTGCCTTCTGATTGTTGCTCTGAGTGTTGCTATCCCTGTGCTGTTGCAATCCTGGAATTTCCCCGTTGTGGGACTAATAAAGGCTTATCTTATCTTATCTTATCTTCTTTGCTTTAAAAAACTCCTGGGTTGCTTTTGCAGTATGCTTTGGATCATTGGTGAAACACCGTCCAATCAACTTTGCTGCATTTGGCTGAATCTGAGCAGAAAGTATATCCCTATACACTTCAGAATTCATCCGGCTGCTTCTGTCTTTTGTCACATCATCAATAAACACAAGTGACCAGGTGCCATTGGAAGCCATGCATGCCCATGCCATCACACTGCCTCCACCATGTTTTACAGAAGATGTAGTGCTTTGGATCATGAGCTGTTCCAATTCTTCTCCAAACTTTCTTCTTCCCATCATTCTGGTACAGGTTGATCTTAGTCTCATCTGTCCAAAGAATGCTGTTCCAGAACTGGGCTGGCTTCTTCAGGTGTTTTTTTTGGCAAAGTCAATTCTGGCCTTTCTATTTTTGAGGCTCATTCATGGTTTGCACCTTGTGGTGAATCCTTTGTATTTACTCTCATGAAGTCTTCGCTTTATGGTAGACTTAGATACTGATACACCTACTTCCTGGAGAGTGTTCTTCACTTGAGTGGATGTTGTGAAGGGGTTGTTCTTCACCATGGAAAGGATTCTGCTATCATCCACCACTGTTGTCTTCCGTGGACATCCAGGCCTTTTTGAGTTCCCAAGCTCACCAGTGCACTCTTTTTTTCTCAGAATGTACCAAACTGTTGATTTGGCCACTCCTAACATTTCTACTATCTCTCTGATGGATTTCTTCTTTTTTTTCAGCCTCAGGATGGTCTGTTTCACCTCCATTGAGAGCTCTTTTGACCGCATGTTGTGTGTTCACAGCAACAGCTTCCAAATGCAAACGCCACACCTGGAATCAACTCCAGACCTTTTAACTGCTTAATTGATGACAGGTTAACGAGGGAAAAGCCCATGCAGCCTTGTTTTTTTTTTTGTTTTTTTTGCAGCCTTCTGAGTCAATTGTCCAATTACTTTTGGTCCCTTAAAAAAGAGGCGGCTACGTATTAAAGAGCTGTAATTCCTAAACGCTTGCTCCAATTTGGATGTGAATACTCTCAAATTACAGCTGAGAGTCTGCACTTTAAGCCCATATTGATTATGTAATTGTATCCTGAATATGTTTTCGTAAACAGCTAAAATAACAAAACTTGTGTCACTGTCCAAATATTTTTGGGCCTAACTGTATGTGCAGTGTTATTTCATTTTGAGTGTCAAAAGGGTTTTGTGGCTCCCAGTGTTTTCTTTTCTGTGGGAAACAGGTCCAAATGGCTCTTTGAGTGATAAAGGTTGCTGACCCCTGGGCTAGCTGCTCTTGCAAATTTCTTCACTAAAGATTGCATATCTTCCGCACTGTGTGCAACTAAAGCACTGTCATCGGCAAAGAGCATTTCTCTTATTACCTTTATCAATGTCTTACTCTTGGCTTTAAACTGTGCCACATTGAACAAGTCTGCTTCTTTCCTTGTTTGGATGTATACTCCTTCTGAAGTGTCTTTGAAGGCCACCTCAAGCATGGCTGCCAGATATAGCGAGAAGAGTGTAGGCGCCAGCACACATCCTTGTTTCACCCCGTTGCTCACTGAAAAGTCTTTAGATACTGAACCACCCATTGCCACGTTTGCTTGCATACCTGTATCGAGTCCCTTGATCAGGCTGACAAACTTCTCTGTACAGCCATATTTCTTGAGTACCTGCCAAAGTCCTTGTTGCGATACAGTATCGAAGGCTTTACTGAAGTCAATGAAGACTACATAAAGCAGCATGTTCTGTTCGATACACTTTTCTTGAACCTGTTTCAAGCAGAAAATCATGTCCATTGTGCTTCTTCCACTTCTAAAGCCGCACTGGGCTTCCGGTGGTACATTCTGCGAGATGTGGTCATTGAGTCTGTTCAGTAGTACACGTGAGAGAATCTTACCGACAGTCGCTAGCAGTGATATACCTCGGTAATTTCCACAATCTTTCCTGTCACCTTTCTTGAACAAAGGCACAATACTTGCATCCTTCCAGTCTTGAGGTACTTTCTGGGCATCCCGTATCTCTTGGATGAGCTTGTGCAGGCAGTTGGTCAGCTGAACACCACCAAATTTCCACACTTCTGCTGGAATTCCATCCCTTCCTGGAGCTTTACCATCCTGTGTTGTCCTGATAGCTTCCATCAGTTCATCAAGATTTGGTGGTTCATCCAGACTTGATACAGCTGGTCACTGCACTAGAGCTTCTTTAGCCTCTTCAGTGAGATCTCCAGGGTTGTTTAGTAGTTGGTCAAAGTGGTCTGCAAATCTGTCCAGGATCTTGTCTTTCTCCTGCAAAATCGTTTCACCATCTGTAGCCTGGATCAATCTTCTTGGTTTAGGGCCGTAGATTTCTCAAGCCTGTGAAGAATGTTTTCATGTCCTTCCTGTCTGCTGCAGTTTGAAGTTTCTCCGCTTTTTCATCCCACCAGTTGGACTTCCTCTCTCTGGTGTACTTTCTGTAGCTCACTCTGAGCCTTTGAGTATTTCTTCTTCTTTGACCTTGTGTTACACTATAGATTTTCCTGCCTAGCTGTATTCCTTGCTTCTAGTAGTTTCTTCAGATGTTCATCATGCTCATCAAACCAATCTTGATGTTTCCTCTCAGGGTGGCCTAATACATCAGTCGCAGTCTGATGCACCGTATCCTTCAGTGTTGCCCATTTCTCTTCTATGTCATTCTCTGAGTTGTTGCTGTCCCAGTCTTTCATGTTTTCATCCATTTCCTGTTTAAGTTCTTGCTGCTTCTTTTGGCCTTTCAGTGCACTAGTGTTTAGCTTCTGTGGTGGCTTCGCACCCATCCTGCAGTGCTGTTTTCATCTGCAAATCCTTAATCTAGATCTCAGCACAACATGATCAGTACCACAGTCCGCGCCTCTCATTGCTCTGGTGTCCAATACATCCCTCATGTCTCTCTGCCTTACTATGATGTAGTCCAACAAGTGCCAGTGCTTGGATCTTGGGTGCATCCATGTCTTCTTGTGTGTGTCCTTGTGCTTAAATAAGAGTGTTGGTTATCACAAGATTGTACTCTGAACATAGTGCAAGTAGAAGTTCTCCATTAGCATTGCACTTGTCTACTCCATGACTACCTAGCACTCCTTTCCATTTCTCAGTGTCCAAACCAACTCTAGCATTAAAATCTACAGAGTATCAGCCTGTCGTCAGGCAGTACACGCCTGATAGTCTCATGTAAATCACTGTAGAACTTTTCCTTTGCCTCCTCTGTGTTGGTCATTGTTGGGGCATACACACTGAGTGTGGCATACATCTTCCACTGTAGTGAGAGTCTCATAGTCATTATCCTGTTGTTGATTGGCACCGGTTCCTCATCAAGCATTGCTGCTAGCTCCTTTCTAACTGCAAAGCCAATTCCTGGTTCTCTCCTTTCTTGAGTTCATTTCCCGCTCCAAAAGAAGATGTACCCATGGTCTTCCAAGCTGTCACATCCAGGCAATCATGTTTCACTAAGTGCAGCTATATCTACATTGTACCTGCTCATTTCCAGGGCCACAAGCGTGGTCTGTCTTTCTGGGCGCTGTGTCCCAAAGGTGGCAGAATATAGGCACTTGCATTATAGCACAAGTATCCCACTTTCACTTTATCAGGCAGCACCCTCTCTTAAAGTCTAACAGCACTGACAGACTGTCAACCCTCTCACCACCCCTTCTTGCTTGCAACCGCTTAATTCCAATAACTTTACCTCCTCTTACATTTGCCTTCCAATCCTCCAAATTTTCTCCTACAGGTATTCCATATATCACCCCCCACCTCCCCACCCCCACAAAAAGGGTGCAACACCCATCTTCCTGACTTTGTCCACTGCTTTGTTACAAACTTTGGTTAATTTCATCACTTTCTCTCTTTGTTCCTCATCTTTGCATTTAATTAATAGGCTACCCAGCACCCAGTACTTTCGCCAACAAAATTAGATTTAGATTAGATTCAACTTTATTGTCATTACACATGTATGAATACAAGGTGACGAAACACAGTGTCACCACAAAATGTCACCAATTTTATCCTTCAGTCCACGAGTCAATGCCACAGGACTAACCCTCCTTATATCCTGCCCTTCTTTGAATGCCAAAATTACTTTGAATCCTTCATCCTCAGTGACTCTCCTTTTTACCACTCTGAATCCTCTACCCCATCTGAACTGCTACTACTGTTCCCTAACTTGCTTCTTTTTCCGTATTTCTTTCCACTCCGTTAAGTCCATATCACTCTCCCCTTCTTCATCACTATTCCGTATCATGCTTAGTCCAGTCACAGATCAGATTACGGACAACTGCCAAACAACTTCGTGCACCTCTCTCTTCCTCCAAAACTCTCTGCTATACCAACTTGAGGCCTTTCATCAAAATGGCTCATATAGATAAGGCCTCATGTGAGACTTCATTTTCTCTACCAGGCCATCTAGTGGACAAAACATATACAACATGGAGATTTTTACAAGGGTATTATTGGTTTAATGTGTATTTTCTTCATTTCAATAAATGCACTGTCTTTAAGAAATATCAATGATAATCAGGGAAAAAATAAATAATAAAACTAGGGTGGCTACAGTGAATGTGCTTGTGCTACTTATCCATTTTTTTAAAGAAATAATAACCTTTCAACAGTCTTTGGACTAAGGCGATTTTTTTTTTTCTTTTTTGAGATTATTTCTCCAGCTTTGGAGAATACTGTCTCAGAGCACATAGAATGCAGGTGTGCAAAGGAAGACTACTGCAAGTTTGTACAGTGCAGGGTGGACACATTTCTGTCTTTTCCAGTACATTCACCTCTGTCCTTTTTGTCATGCAGGATGCAATAGTGGCTCAGCATAATGATGTGTTATTGTTGTATCCAAGGTTTTTGAAACACAACATACACTTCACCTTGCAAATAAAAATAAATTATTAGAATAACCCAGCTGGGACTTAAACCCCAGCTCCCAAGATGTAGGACAGATATTTTACCGCTAAGCTACCACTTAGTGATGGCCAGATAAGGCTTTCTTGAAGACTTGACCCTTTCCGTGAAAATGGTTCATCTAGACAAAGCCTCATGTGAAATTCCATTTGCTCTACTAGGCCATGTAGTCGACAAAAAAGTATACAGCATGCAGATTTTTACAAGGCCATTATTGGTTTAATGTGTATTTTTTCCAGTTTCAATAAATGTACTGTCTTTTAAGAAATATCAATGATCATAAGGGAAAAAAGAAATAATAAAACTGGGGTGACTACAGTGAATGTGTCATATTGGTTGGACAAGCCACCTGAGTGCAGCGTGCAATCACCAAGCGAGCACAAAAGAAACGTTTGACCTTTTATTACAATGATCAAAACAGCAAATTTGAGGAGAAAAACGTCAGTCACTCGCCAGATAAGCAGGAGCCCTGTGGAGGACAAACAAGGCTGATTAGAGAGGAATGGAGATAAGATGGGAAAACAGATTATGCCACTCACGTGGGAGATAGGAGGAGACCAGCACAGAACCCAGTGAAGTAGAGGAACCAGCAGGCAGAACTGGCGGACAGGTAGGGTGAATGGGTCTGACTGGGTGAAGAAGGAAGGCTGCTTTGAGGAGGAGCAATTGGTTGGCGAGCGCACCAAATCCCCGCAGACGCACCGCTCCATTGGCAGCAACCTGGAAATGATGGGAGAGGCAAAATAATTAGATAGTGTCATAAGACAAGCACCACTTACGATGAGCCATTGATTTTCAATTCAACTTTATTTATATAGCGCCATTTCACAACAACAGTCATCTCATAGCACTATCAACTGTAGGGGGGACCCCCACAGTTGCAGAAAGACCCCAGCAATCAGGCGATCCCCTGTGAGCAAGCACTTGGCGACGGTGGAGAGGAAAAACTCCCTT
Organism: Pholidichthys leucotaenia; assembly: GCA_020510985.1. Classification (NCBI taxonomy): domain Eukaryota; kingdom Metazoa; phylum Chordata; class Actinopteri; order Cichliformes; family Pholidichthyidae; genus Pholidichthys; species Pholidichthys leucotaenia. The sequence goes on along the minus strand of CM035837.1, from coordinate 449,456,209 downwards.
TTAACAGGAAGAAACCTCCAGCAGAACCAGGCTCAGGGAGGGGCAGTCATCTGCTGCGACTGGCTGGGGGGTGAGGGGATAGAGAAGAAGAAAAGAACAGACATGTAGAGAGCAAACAGCACGATGGGGACTCAATCTATGGGAGAGAACAAACAAATGTTAATGACCAGCAAAAAAAAAAAAAAAAATATTTCATAGAGAGTGAGGAAAGGAGTGAGGCCCAGTGCATTACTGGAGGTCCCCCGGCTGACTAAACCTATTAGCAGCATAACTAAGGGAGGGTTCAGAAACACATGATCCCTCCCTAATTGTAGGCTATATCAAAAAGGTAGGTTTTAGCCCTATTCTTAAAAACAGAGATCGAGTCTGACTCCCGAATCCAGATTGGCAGCTGATTCCACAGGAGAGGAGCTTGATAACTGAAGGCTCTGCCTCCCATTGTACTTTTGGAGATTCTAGGTATTACAAGTAATCCTGCATTTTGGGAGCGTAGTGCTCTGTTAGGATGATACGGTAGTATCAGATCTTTTAAATAAAAAGGAGCCTGATTGTTTAGAGCTTTGTAAGTAAGAAGAAGGATTTTAAACTTAATTCTAAACTCTATGGGAAGCCAATGAAGGGAGGCCAGAACCGGAGAGATATGATCTCTCTTTCTAGTATCTGTTAAAACTCTTGCTGCAGCATTTTGGATCAGCTGAAGACTTTTTAAAGATGTTTTAGGACAGCCTGATAATAAAGAATTACAATAATCTAATCTTGAGCTAACAAAAGCGTGGATCAGCTTCTCAGCATCACTCTGAGACAAGATGCTCCTAATCTTGGCAATATTACGCAAATGATAGAAGGCAGTCTTAGAAACAAATTTAATATGTGAATTGAAGGACAAATCCTGATCAAAAATAACTCCAAGGTTCCTCACAGAGCTATTAAGAGAAAGAGTAACTGCATCCAAACTGAAAGTTTGATTTGGAAAGGAATTTCTAAGGTTTTTTGGACCAACAAGAATGACTTCAGTCTTATCTGAATTTAATAGCAGGAAATTACAAGTCATCCAAGCTTTGATTTCCTTAAGACAGGCTTCTAACTTGGCTAATTGATTAGTATCATCTGGCTTCATTGACAGGTATAATTGTGTGTCATCTGCATAACAATGAAAATGTATACAGTGCTTTCTAATAATGTTGCCTAACGGAAGCATATATAAACTAAAAAGAGTAGGGCCTAGCACAGATCCCTGTGGAACTCCATGACTAAGCTTTGAGCTGAAAGAAAACTCATCATTTACATGAACAAACTGGAACCTATCAGATAAATAAGATCTAAACCACTGCAACGAAGTTCCATTAAGTCCAACATAGTGTTCTAATCTATCAAGTAGAATATTATGATCAATAGTATCAAAAGCTGCACTAAGATCTAAAAGGACAAGTACAGAAACTAGTCCATTATCAGATGCAATGAGGAGGTCGTTAGTGACCTTCGCTAAGGCTGTTTCTGTACTATGATGGATTCTAAACCCAGATTGAAACTCTTCAAGTAAACCATTTCCCTGCAGGTGGTCAAATAATTGCATAGCAACAACTCTTTCTAAGATTTTTGAAGTGAAAGGGAGATTAGAGATTGGTCTATAGTTAGCTAAAGCTCCTGGATCTAGCATTGGCTTTTTGAGTAAGGGTTTAATTACAGCCGTTTTAAAAGCCTGCGGTACATGGCCTAAAGTTAATGAAGAATTGATTATATGAAGAATAAAGCTACCAATAAGTGGGAAGACTTCTTTAAATAACCTGGTAGGAATAGGGTCTAAAAGACAAGTTGAAGGTTTGGATGAGGAAACTATTTTGTCTAACTCACAAAGGTCGATTGGAGTAAACTCATCAAGACAGACATCAATAGAAGGAGTTGTAGTAGTTACAGTATTTAAGTTAACTGTGGGAAGAATCTGATTGATTTTATCTCTGATGGATGAAATTTTATTATTGAAAAAGTTCATAAAGTCCTGACTAGTAAGCTCTAAGGGGATGCTAGGATTGACAGAGTCCTGACTCTTTGTCAACCTGGCTACAGTACTGAAAAGAAACCTGGGATTATTCTTGTTCTCTTCTATTAATGCAGAGTAATAACTCGTTCTAGCTTTTCTAAGAGATTTTTTATAAATTAAAAGATGATTTCTCCAAGCAAAATAGATTTCATCTAAATTAGTAGAGCGCCATTTTCTTTCTAATTGACGAGTCTTCTGTTTTAAGCTACGAGTTTCTGTGTTGAACCAAGGAGTTAAAAATCTCTGATTAGACTTTTTCTTTTTTAAGGGGGCCACCAAGTCTAGAGCCTGATGCAGAGAAGCTGAAACACTATCCACCATGTTATCAATTACAGAAGGAGCAAGCTGTCTATAGCTTATTTCCGTTGTGTTGACACATGGCATAGAGGAAACAATCTGCATAAATTTGGAAACAGCATCATCTGAGAGGCATCTACTGTGATAATATTTTTCTTTAGGAGCCAAATAGTCAGAAATAGTAAAATCAAAGGTTAACAGACAATGGTCTGACAGTACAGGGTTATGAGGAGACACTACAAGATTTTCTATTTCTATGCCATATGTCAGAACAAGGTCCAATGTATGGTGGAGGTAATGAGTAGAATTTCCTACTTTCTGAGAAAACCCAATCGAGTCTAATATTGAATTAAAAGCCACATTAAGGCAGTCACTATCTACATCCACATGTATATTAAAGTCCCCTACTATAATTATTCTATCAGATTTCAGCACTAAATCAGCTAAGAAATCAGCAAATTCGGATAAAAATTCTGAATAGGTTGATGGGGGACGATAAACTATGGCAAATAAGATTGGGTTTAACCTGAAATTGCTAAAGTGCCCAACACTGAGGACCAGGCCCTCAAAGGAATTATAACATGTTTTTTGCTTTACATTAACTAGTAATTTGGAATGGTAAATTGTTGCTACTCCTCCTCCACGACCAGAACTTCTGGGATTTTGACAGTTTAAATAACCAGAGGGAGTTGATTCATTTAAACCAACATAATCCTCTTGCCCTAACCAAGTCTCTGTAAGGGAAATTAAATCAATCTGATGATCAATTAACAGATCATGGACTAACAGAGACTTGGGAGTTAGAGACCTAATATTTAATAAACCACATTTAATTTTTAAATTATGAGGAGGAACAGAGGCCAAATCATTCAATTTAGAGGCTTTATGTTTAATTTGAGTTTTACCAATATTTTGCTTTATCACTTTGGGATGCTTATACATTATATTTTTATTTACTTTGGAGGGAGCAGACAACGATTCTCTGATGGGGAAGACAGGGGCTAAGCTGAGGGGTGGCGGATGAAGAGGAGCTGCAGAGAGGCGTGTAAGACTGCGACTCTGCTTCCTGGTCCCAACTCTGAGTAGTCACGGTTTTGGAAATTTGGATAAAAAAGATGCCAGATTGTTAGATAAATGAGAAGCACCATCCAAAGTGGGATGAATGCTGTCTCGTCTCATAAGACCAGGTTTTCCCCAAAAAGAGCTCCAATTGTCAATGTAGCCCACGTCATTTTTAGGACACCACACAGACAGCCAGCGGTTCAAGGATGACGAGCAACTAAACATGTCATCACTGGTCAGATTGGGGAGGGGCCCAGAGAATACTACAGTGGCAGACATCGTTTTTGCAAACTCACACACCGATTCTATATTAAGTTTCGTGACTTCCGACTGCCGGAGACGGATGTCATTAATGCCGGCATGAATAACAATTGTGGAATATTTACAGTTACTTTTAGCCAGCATTTTCAAATTTGACTCGATGTCGCCTGCTCTGGCCCCAGGAATACATTGGACTATGGCCGCTGGAGTCTCTAGGTTCACGTTGCTGACTACAGAGTCGCCAGTGATCAGAGTTTTTTCCTCAGCGGGTGTGTCGCTGAGCGGGGAAAAACGATTAGAAACGTGAACAGGTTGGTGGTGAACCGGGGCTTTGCGACTAGGCTTCCTTCTCACCGTCACCCACCCAGTCTCCTCGCTGCTGAGGAGAGCCGGGGAACCGCTGACAGGGGGGCCTAAGCTAGCTAGCTCCGCTGCAGCTAATGGGCGTCCATCGAGATTAACTGGCGCAGACGGTGTTTCAATGCAGCGGAGCCGGGATTCCAAATCAGACAACCTCGCCTCGAGCGCCTCAAAAAGACAACATTTATTACATTTACCGTTATCACTAAAAGAGGCAGAGGTGTAGCTAAACATCTGACAGAGAGAGCACACCAGCGGAGGAGAGGAAAGAGAGGTAGTAGCCATAGCTAGTGGCTGGAGAGCTGGAGAGCAAACCACACAGGCAGACAGCAAAACAGGAAGTGACGATACGTTACCACAAGGAAGTGACGATTTGAGTAGTATACCCAAACGAGCCAGCATTGAATCACTGAAGATTGCTTCCTTATAAACGCTGGCAGGCAAGAATCAGCAGGTGAGTCTGATGAAAAAGCTGGTGAACAGGAAGGAGGGGGTGAGCGCTCGCCGCACATGACAGTGCCCCCTTCTCAAGGAACCCCTCCTGGTGGCCGCCCAGTCTTCTCCGGGTGAGCCCGATGGTAGTCTTGGACCATCCCCTTGTCGTGAAACTTGGACCAAGGGACCCATGAATGATGCTTCGGGCCATAGCCCTCCCAGTCGACCAAGTATTGAAAACCCTGACCCCGATGTCGTACATCCAAAATCTCCCTCACGGTGTGAGTGACGTGTTCATCCAGGACCTTGGAGGGAGGGGGAGGGCAAAGAGGGCTGGAAGAGACAGGCTTAACTTTGGAGACATGGAAGGTAGGGTGTGCGCAGAGCATCCATGGGAGCTGGAGCCGAACAGCAGAGTCGCCGACGTTCCCGGTGAGAGGAAAGGGACCCACAAACCGGGGGGTAAGTTTGCGACCCTCCATCTTCAGCGGAACCTGGTCCATGGCTACCCAAACCTGCTGTCCCTTTCTGTAGGTCGGCGCCGGAACCCTCTTGCGGTCAGCGTAGCGCTGATTGCGCTTGGTGGAACGCTGAAGCGCCGCTCTGGTAGATCTCCAGGCCTGGAGGCAGTGATGGAAGTGAGCCCCCACAGACGGCACCGCAACCTCTCTCTCGGCCATAGAAAGTGGGGGGGGGGTAGCCCACAGACGCCTCGAATGGTGACCGGCCCGTAGCCAAGGAGACCGTGGAATTTAATGAGTATTCCACCCAAGTGAGATGGGAGCTCCATAAAGCGGGGTCTTCGGCTGCCACACAATGAAGGGCGGCCTCCAGGGACTGGTTGGCATGCTCAGCCTGCCAATTGCTCTGGGGATGATATCCAGAGGTGAGGCTGACGGTGGTACCAAGACAATGGCAGAAGGACTTCCAAACCCGTGAAGTGAACTGTGGGCCCCGGTCAGACACAAGGTCCGTAGGGATGCCGTGTAGCCTGATGACATGGTAGGAAAGGAGCTCCGCTGTCTTGGTGACGGATGGCAGCTTCGGAAGGGGAACCAGGTGTACGGCCTTGGAGAACCTGTCCACGATGGTCAAAATCACAGTGTTGCCGTGGGAAGGGGGAAGACCAGTGACAAAATCCATGGCAATGTGGGACCAAGGCCGACTGGGAATGCGGAGGGGGTGAAGAAGACCAGCGATAGGGGTGGAGGAGGATTTGTTTCGGGCACATATCTGACAGGCTCTAACATACTCCTGCACATCCCGCTGTAACGTAGGCCACCAAAACGCTCGCCTGATGATGTCAATAGTCCGCACCACCCCCGGGTGACAGGCGAAACGTTCAGTGTGCCCCCACAGCATGTAAATGACAAGATAAAATAAAATAGAAAGAAAGCACAGATAAATGAAAGTTTATCTTAGAAGACGCTTCATTTGTTCTACAGCAACAAATCACAGTCATTTTTTCTCTGTGTGGTAAGAAAACTTTCATTTGCACAACTGCAGACATTAAATGCAGCTTCTTGCTCTAAAAATACTCATGTTTAACCACAGAGGTAGGAGCTGATGTTGGGAGCTACTCACCGCTTGGGCACAGCATTTCTTCCTACCGGGTTGCGGTGTGAACTGGGGCAGGACAGGAGACCATCCAAGTCGCTTTTGACAAAAAAAGTCACCAAGAGAGTTTGAAAAGTCACCAGATTTAGTGACAAAATTGCCAAGTTGGCAATACTGCAGGCACCTAATAAAGGGTTCCAGAAGTAATTAAATGTAAATATTTGTATATACTATTCATGGGTGTTTATTTGTTATGTTTGAGTTTTGTAAATACTGAGAAGATATTGTCTATATGCTTAATGAGAGTTTTAAGTCATTGCTGGGGTATATTTAAAGTGTGTATATTTATCTCTTTATCTGTGAATAATGGTATACTCCTATCAGATTAATTATCTCACTGGGTATATAAGCAGTCAGTCTTCATTTGTATGTTGTTGGGTGTTGGTTGGTCTAGAGTGGAGTTAGTTGGTTGCACACAGTGTCTGGAATAAATGGAAAATTTGCTTGCTGCAAACTTCTGAAGTCAGGCTCTTCTTTTAAAATGTGCCTTGACTGCTGGGGCCATATGACAGGCACTCTATAAAATCACTATGCCACCCTAGACTCTGCGGGGTTTTGACCATCCATGGGTGAGGGTTCTTGAACACTACACCACATTCCAAATTATTCTGCAAATAGGATTTTAGTGTCATAAACATTCAATTTTTTGTTTTTCAATTAAACCCATGGATGGTGTTGTGGCTCAGGGCTCTGTGGATCACTGATATCAATCTCAGACATCTGTCATAATTAGTTTGCCAGGTGAGCCCGATTAAAGGAAAACTACTTAAGAAGGATGTTCCACTTTATTAAGCATGCCACAGGTTTCAAGCAATATGGGAAAGAAAAAGGATCTCTCTGTTGCCAAAAAGCATCAAATAGTGAAATGCTTTGGACAAGGTATGGAAATATTAGATATTTCACGAAAACTTAAGCGTGATCATCATACTGTGAAGAAATTTGTGGCTGATTCAGAGCACAGATGGGTTTGTGCAGATAAAGGCATAATGAGGAAGGTTTCTGCCAGACAAATTCATTGGATTAAGAGAGCAGCTGCTAAAATACCATTACAAAACAGCAAACAGGTATTTGAAGCTGCTGGTGCCTCTGGAGTCCCACGAACCTCAAGGTGTAGGATCCTCCAGAGGCTTGCAGTTGTGCATAAACCTACTATTTAGCCACCCCTAACCAATGCTCACAAGCAGAAACGGTTGCAGTAGGCCCAGAAATACATGAAGACTAATTTTCAAACAGTCTTGTTTAGTGATGAGTGCTGTGCAACCCTGGATGGTCCAGATGGATGGAGTAGTGGATGGTTGGTGGGTGGCCACCATGTTCCAACAAGGCTGCAACATCAGCAAGGAGGTTGCGGAGTCATGTTTTGGGCCGGAATCATGGGAGGAGAGCTAGTAGGCCCCTTTAGGGTCCCTGAAGGTGAGCCTCAGCAAAGTATATAGAGTTTCTGAATGACCACTTTCTTCTATGGTACAAAAAGATACCGTGCCTTCCGTAGCAAAATTATCTTCATGCATGACAATGCATCATCTCATGCTGCAAAGAACACTTTGTGTCATTGGCTGCTATGGGCATAAAAGGAGAGAAACTCATGGTGTAGCCCCCATCCTCCCCTGACCTCAACCCTATTGAGAACCTTTGGAGCATCCTCAAGCAAAAGACCTATGAGAGTGGGAAGCAGTTCACATCAACATCACAGTGCACATGTCCAACTGTTCACAACGTTTCAATACTTTTTGCATAACTTGCTGTTCTCTAACAAGGTGCTTAACGGCAAAATTTACAACAGGTATTTGATCCATGAATTTTCAGGTTCAATTAGAATTGGTATTTAAACAGTCCTCTTCACCATGCTGTTCACATTTTGACATCATGAGACCAAGACAACACCTAACAATTGATGAACAGTACCTTGCCATTGCGGGGCTTTAAACAGGATGTTCTCAGAGGGATGTGGCCACTGAGCTTAGAATGTCACAGAGTGTCATCAGAAGGTTGCAAGAGATACAGAGAGACTGGAAGAGTCACAGAAAGGCATAGAAGTGCACATCCTTTGGCCACATCCCACACTGACCGCTTCATTGTGAACAGTTGCGGAACCGGATAATGAATGCCACTCAACTCCAGGCACTTTTAAGGGAGGTGAGAGGGACCCAAGTATCACATCAGATCATTCAAAACCATTTACCTCAGTGTGGTCTGTGTGCTAGATCTTGCTGACCTGTAAGGGTACCTGACCACACCATCAGGCACAGGTGTCATCATCTTGCATGGGCCAGGGAACACTTATGCTGGACAAGGGACCAGTGGGCATCAGTGCTGTTAGCTGATGAAAGTCAATTCACGATGAGCAGAAATGATGGCTGCTCACGATGTTGGAGATATCAAGGAGATAGCTATGCATCAGCCACCGCTGTCACCAGACCAGCCTTTGGTGGTGTTACAGTCTGGGCAGGTGTGTCTAATCAATACAGAACTGCTCTACACCTTGTGAACGGTACAGTGACAAGCCGATACTACCTGAATAACATCATTAATCCAGTCATTGTGCCCCTGCATGAACAAAACAGGCCTAATTTCATCTTCACTGGCAACAAAGGTCCAGCTCATCAAGGTTGCATCATTAGGGAACAGATGCTGGAGGCTGGGGTACCTCACATGGAGTGGCCTGCACTTTCTCCAGACCTGAATCCCATAAAAAACCTATGGGATCGGCTGAGTTGTCATGTAGAGGCTTGTAACCCTGCACCCCTGGGCGCATGCGCACGCAGCTACCAGCAGCTTGATGATATAGTGCATGTGTGTGTTTTTTGTACTTTTTTACGTTTTTAGAAAATCCTCTGTGTCGTTTCTGCCCTGGAGCGTTTGTGGAATATATGGCGAAGAGGTCCCTGGTATCTGCAACATGGATTTCCTTTCCTCTCTCGCACTGCTGCTTTCTGTGCTGTGGCTCTTTGTCTCTGAGGTAAACGCGTTCGGCTCCATGGCGAGCAGAATAGCGGGCAGAATACAATATTCCAGGGATGTGTTACTACGCTTTAACACAGCTGATGCAGCGTCTGTGATTGAGCCCAAACTTGAACTGCCGGACTTTATTTTGAGAGACAGACACAGCGGTGAAAAAAGAAGCGGCAGGAGGAAGCGTGGAAGACGTGGAGGTGTGAAATTGCGCCTTAGGAGACGTCAGTTTGGTAACATTCCTCTTCCTTCGATCATTTTTGGGAATGCACAGTCTGTGAGAAACAAGGTGGAGGAAATTCAAGGCAACGTACGTTACCAGAAGGATTTTAAGAACTGCTGCGTCATGGCTTTCACTGAATCTTGGCTTACTGCGCATGATCGAGACGCAGACCTGTGGATTGACGGCTTTGGAGCTCCGCTGCGCTCGGATCGGCAGGAAGAGGTAACGGGGAAGCGTCAGGGGGGCGGCGTATGTTTATACATTAATAAGCAGTACTGCACATCTGTCACGGTCAGAGAGCGCATCTGTACACCCGATGTGGAGCTGCTGTCTGTGTCGCTTCGCCCCTTTTATTTGCCTCGAGAGTTTCCCCAGCTTTTCATCACAGTTGTGTACATTCATCCGAGGGCAGACGCTGACTCCGCCTCCAGCACCATCTCTGATGTGGTGCAGCGGCTGCAGTCAATTTCTCCAGAAGCGCCAAACTTCATTCTTGGGGATTTTAACCATGTTTCTTTAAAGAAGACACTTAAAAACTTTCATCAGTATGTCTCCTGCCCAACCAGGCGAAAAACGACATTGGACCTGTGCTATGGCTCCATAGAGAGGGCCTATAAATCATTCCCCCTTCCTCCTTTAGGATCATCAGATCACAACTGTGTTCATTTGCTGCCCACATATAAAACTGCTCTCAGAAGAGGCAAGGTGGAGATGAGAGACATTGATGTGTGGACAGAAGATTCAGTGCACAGCCTCCAGGAATGCTTTGACTGTACAGACTGGAAGATGTTCATAATGGCCTGCGGGGATGATTTGGACTCTCTGGCTGAGCTCACATGCTCATACATGGCTTACTGTCAAAATAAGTTTGTTCCACGTAAACGTGTCAAAATATATCCCAACAACAAACCATGGGTAACTAAATCAGTTAAATCCTGCTTACAGAGGAAAGCTCTTGCCTTTAAACAGGGGTCTGTTTCTGCGCTACAGGTTGCCACCAAGGAGCTGAAGGCCGAAATTTTAAGAGCAAAACAGAATTATAAATCAGAGTTGGAAAGCAAGATGGCAGCAAATAAACTTGGTTCGGCCTGGGCCAGTATGAAAACTATTGCAGGCCTTCAGAGCACAGAGTGCAGTAATCGTGTGTTTTTAGATGGTTTTAGTTCAGACACAGAGCTGGCTAATGCTCTTAACTGTTTTTATGGTCGTTTTGACTCCTTTGATTTTAGCACAGAAATCCAAGATTTGAAACAGAAACTCAAAGACAATCAGCACTTTAATATTGAGATGCAGGATGTTAAAAGGGAGTTCCGCGCTGTAAAAGTGAACAAAAGTCAGGGCCCTGATAATATATGTGGACGCCTGGTAAAGTCCTGTGCACATGAACTGAGTCCTATATTTCATTACATTTTCAATAAGTCCTTACAGACACAACATGTACCTAAGATCTGGAAAGATGCCGTGGTTGTTCCCGTTCCAAAATCCAGCTGTCCTAAAACGGTAAATGACTTTAGACCAGTTGCTTTGACTTCAATTTTAATGAAAATTTTTGAAAAACTGGTCAGATGTGAGGTCCTAAGGCAGACTGAACATGCATTGGATCCTCTGCAGTTTGCCTATAGGCCTCACAGAGGAGTGGAGGATGCCACTGTCACTCTGTTTAACATGCTTTTTAAACATCTGGATTTTAATGGGACACACGCCAGACTTTTATTTGTGGACTTTTCTTCTGCCTTTAATACAATCCAACCTCATATTTTAGTTGAAAGGCTCCTGCAACAATTTGATTTAAGCAATAATCTGGTGGGTTGGATTCTGGATTTCTTAACCAACAGGATGCAGAGAGTAAGGGTCAATGGCACATTGTCTGACCTAAAGTGCTCTTCTACTGGCTCTCCTCAGGGGTGTGTGTTGTCACCACTACTCTTCATCCTGTACACAAACATGTGTTGGAGCAGACATGACAACAGACACATTATAAAGTATGCTGATGACTCAGTCATTGTCAGTCTCCTCCAGGATGGTGAGAGTGGCCACCGCCCAGTAGTTGATGACTTTGTTCACTGGTGTGAGGATTCCTACCTGCAGCTGAATACAACAAAAACGAAAGATATGATTATTGACTTTAGGAGGAAAACTCCCAGGCACAAAGTCACCGTACTAAAAGGCCAGACCACCGAATGTGTACAATCGTACAAATATCTTGGGACGATTATTGATAGTGGATTGAACTTTGAGGTGAACTGTGAAAGGGTGTGCAAAAAGGGTCAGCAAAATTTGCATTGTTTGAGGAAACTTGCACGCTTCCAAATTGACCGAACCATAATGGCTATGTTCTATCGGGCTTTTATTGAATCTGTTTTATCCTTTTCTTTAATGTCATGGTTTGGTCAGATAAAACTGAAACAGAGGAAATCCTTGGATCAGGTAGTCAGATGGTCCAGTCGTTTGCTTGGTGAGTCACAGCTGAGCCTGACATCCCTGTACACCAGACAAGTACAGAGGATGGCCGACTCGATTTTAAATGATGACTCCCACCCTTTGCACTGCAACTTTCAGCTTCTTCCCTCCAGACGGAGGTTTGCTGTCCCAAAAAGTAGAACCCAGCGCTACAAAAACAGCTTTGTCCCTGCTGCTGTCAAAGAGTTGAACAAGCTATAAAAATTATATTGTACATATTTTATATTTACCTATTTTGTAAGATGTGTGCCTGTGTTTGTGTCTATGTTGAATGTAATAAGTGGCTTGTAAATATGGATGTCACCAACTGCAAAACAAATCTACCTACGGGTACAAATAAAGTAACCTGAACCTGAACCTGAACCCCACAATGTCAATGACCTGAGGGCTGCCCTTCAAGAAGAGTGGAATGCTATGCCTCAGCAGACAATAAGTCGATTTGTGAACAGCATGAGACGTTGTTGTCAAGCTGTAATTGATGCTCAAGGACACATGACAAGTTATTGAGACACTGACATTTTTTGTTGTGGTATACCCATCGCTGTTGTTGGCTTTTGGTTCAATAAATTGTTTGAGATGAGGAAATCACTATTGCATGCCCTACTTTCATATTACAGACGTGGACAAAATTGTTGGTACCCCTCTGTTAATGAAAGAAAAACCCACAATGGTCACAGAAATAACTTGAATCTGACAAAAGTGGTAAATAAAAATTCCATGAAAATTAACCAGTGAAAATCAGACAATGCTTTGGAATTATGGTTCAACAGAATTATTTTAAAAAACAAACTCATGAAACAGGCCTGGACAAAAATGATGGTACCCTTAATATTTTGTTGCACAACCTTTTGAGGCAATCACTGCAATCAAACGATTTCTGTAACTGTCAATGAGACTTCTGCACCTCTCAGCAGGTATTTTGGCCCACTCCTCATGAGCAAACTGCTCCATTTGTCTCAGGTTTGGAGGGTGCCTTCTCCAGACGGCATGTTTCAGCTCCTTCCACAGATGTTCAATAGGATTTAGATCAGGGCTCATAGAAGGCCACTTTAGAATAGTCCAATGTTTCGCTCTTAGCCATTTCTTGGGTGTTTTTAGCTGTGTGTTTTGGGTCATTATCCTGTTGCAAGACCCATGACCTGCGACTGAGACCAAGCTGTCTGACACTGGGCAGCACACTTCTCTCTAGAATACCTTGATAGTCTTGAGATTTCATTGTACCCTGCACAGATTCAAGACACCCTGTGCCAGATGCAGCAAAGCAGCCCCAGAACATAAAAGTACTTCCTCCATGTTTCACAGTATGGACAGTGTTCTTTTCTTGGTATGCTTCATTTTTGCGTCTGTGAACATAGTGCTGATGTGCCTTGCCAAAAAGTTCCACTTTTGTCTCGTCTGTCCATAGGACATTCTCCCAAAAGCTTTGTGGCTTGCAAACATGCAGTTTGGCAAATTCCAGTCTGGCTTTTTTATGATTTGCTTTCAACAGTGGTGTCCTCCTTGGTCGTCTCCCATGAAGTCCACTTTGGCTCAAACGACGACGGATGGTGCGATCTGACACTGATGTACCTTGACCTTGGAGTTCACCATGAATGTGTTTAGAGGTTGTTCTGGGCTCTTTTGTTACCATTCGTATTATCCGTCTCCTCCTGCGGCCACGTCCAGGGAGGTTGGCTACAGTCCCGTGGATCTTAAAATTTCTGAATATGTGCAACTGTAGTCACAGGAACATCAAGCTACTTGGAGATGGTCTTATAGCCTTTACCTTTAACATGCTTGTCTATAATTTCCTTTCTAATCTCCTGAGACAACTCTCTCCTTTGCTTCCTCTGGTCCATGTTTAGTGTGGTACACACCATGTCACCAAACAGCACAGTGACTACTTGTCACCCTTTAAATAGGCCAACTGACTGATTACAAGTTTGTAGACACCTGTGATGTTAATTAGAGGACACATCTTGGTTGAACATGTCCCTATGGTCACATTATTTTATAATTTATTTTATATCTTTTCTAGGGGTACCATCATTTTTGTCCAGGCCTGTTTCATGAGTTTATTTTTAAAATAATTCTGTTGAACCACAATTCAAAAGCATTGTCTGATTTTCATTGGTTAATTTTCATAGAATTTTTATTTATTACCACTTTTGTCAGATTCAAGTTATTTCTGTGACCATTTGGGGTTTTTCTTTCATTAACAGAGGGGTACCAACAATTTTGTCCACGTCTGTATATCACTGTAGCGTGAATTTTTTTACATTTTCTATAAATTTCACCTGAATGGTAAATACCCCTAACTTTTTGTGAGTAGTGTAGTTTGGTAGCCATGGACCGCTCATTTTAGGCTCATTGTGATTTACTGTATTAGACGATAAGAGTATGTTTGCACATGTGTGACACATTACATAATCACTGTGCCCCCCCAGACTTCATGCGGTTTTGACCCACCATGGCTGAGGGTTCTTGACGACCAGTGCCTCAGGTGACACAGCACATGGTTTGACAGCTACGGATATTGATCCCACATCATCAGCTCCATATTTGAATGAATATTGAACCTGATGCCAACTTCACAGTGCTGTCAGTGTCTGTCCTTGGGTGCAAGACTCATGAAGGTTTCATCAGCTAAATGGATTTAGTTTTTTGGGTTAGCTAAATGGATTTCTTTTACTTTTAAATGGGAATCGTTTTGCACAAGAAGCCTTGCCACTGTTTCTATTAGCTTTGTGGGCTGCTGATGCACAATAATTAGCACAACAACCCAGACTGACTAAAATCAGTTTGTGTGGCTCTTACAAACCAAAGCTACGCTTTATTTCATAGGATTATTAAAATACTCCCAATTGTGTTTTTTTGCGTTTGATTGGCTCTATGCTTCCCAAAGCCTTGCTTCTGCGATTCCAGCTTTCTCCTATATTATGTACAGAAACAAATACCTCCATTAGCCTGATGATTGTGTCCAATGAGAAAACAAAAGCATAGATGATCAAGTCAAAAAAAAGTTTCGTTGAAAGGCAAATGCAATTTTATATTAAAAGATAGCAAAGGATAATTCACTATATCACAACACAGCTTGTTAGTACCACCATACATGTACAGTCTTTTCATATTTACACATCAAGTGACAACAGGAAAAAAAATTATAAATATCTTTATGTTAACTTTACAACAGCTATACGTGGCCAGTATGTCAGATGATAAAAGAGCACTATTAAATAACTGGCATCTTCCCTCTCATTTACAAGACTCTGAAACACAGTGGTTAAAATAACCCAGCAAACAAAAAATTCTCTGTCCAGTGAGTAAAATTAATACAAGTCTAAAATGGTTAGAAGATCCCTTTGCACAGAAAGACTACACTTGATAAAAACAGAAATGTTTGCTTCCAAGTTTGTCCCATTTTAGCATTCCTGCAGCAGAGTTGGAGGGACTGTAGTGTGGATGATGGGATGCCAGGTCACTGTGACACTCTGAAGGCCAACTGTCAACCCCACCGCCAGAGACCGTTGTTCCATAGCTGCCAAGAACCTTTTCCATTGGCCTCAGTGCTTCATCTAGCAGCAACTCAGCATATTGCTGAGCTTGTTGTAGCAGATATTTCAAAGTATGCAATACTATAACATCTAATGGATACAGTATTTTTGTCAGTATAGTAACTTGTATTTCTTTGACGCATTTTCTGGCTACTGTAAAGAGTAATGCACAATAGCTTTCAAAGTCATTCCTCTTTAACTAGAACCCTACAGAGTCTGATGGAGTCAGATATACAGTGATTCAGGTAACCATTAGTGACACTCCACTATACAGGCTGGGATTGATGGATCAAACTTCAATTAGAAAATGAATAAAGGTGCAGTGCCTAGAAAAGAAAAATGGATGTTTATCCCTCGTTAATGGATTTAGCTGAACACCAGGGCATGTTCAGCAAATGTTCTGTATCCATCCCCTGAATGTTCTCATAGTTGGGAGTGTTTTTTTCCTCGTGATGTGATTGCAGTCAGAAATACTGATTAACCAATGACTGCAAACACAAGTACCTTTAAACTACAATCACTTGAGAAATGTTCACCGATTCTCAGACTACTGGCACTGAGTAGATGGACCTCTGCTGAACTGGGCCAGTCGCTTTAAAGCATTCAGTCTATATTACAGAATTTTAATCAACTGACACCAGTTAGTAGAAATCTGTTTGACATAATTAATGCTTTTAAAAATCATTTTATAGATCATGATAAAATCACAACCAATTAACAAAAGCAATACAAGGTTGACAAAAGCAAGGAAGTAAATGTTTTTATAGGTACTGTATCTATAGCAGAATTAACCCATGCAGATACTTCTGGTCATTTATGCTAACATCTGGACCCCCCCCCCCCCCCAAGCCAAATATTGTGGTATGATTGTTTATATCTCAAAGCCCCTGATCTTATAAAGAACAAAAGGGGGGTTGTCATGAATGTATGTGGACTTGATGGCTAAGGGGCAATGCTTACAATATCATTTACACACAACCACATCCGGAGAAAATAAGATTGTTTTTCATAATAAAGAAACTAGTTAATGAGTTCAGCGCACTGGTTCCCAATCTGAGGTTTAAGGTCCATTAGTGGGGCAGGAGGGAAATTACATGCAACCGTAACAGTTTGGATCATTTTAAGAGAGACATTTGTTTAAGGTCTTGCTTCAAACCAAATTTGAGGACAAGGATTTACAAAATGTTTATAACTAGGTTTTTAATCAGGTTGTAAATATTCTATAACTCACTAAGATGTCATAAAACAGGATAAAAGGGGCATTTAGATGATACTGTTCTAGAGTTAGCTTCAGCAGATATCTGTCAATAAGTTAGTAGTATTTAAAAACTAAACATTTCTAGCCAGATAGTAAGCTTGCATCAATGAAATATGCTTTATAACACTTTAAATGGAATACTCAATTTATAAAGAATTTATAACCTGGTTAATACAGTGGTGTGACCCTTCTGTGTGGAGCTTCCATGTTCTCTCCATGTCTGTGTGGGTTTTCTCGGGGTACTCAGGTTTCCTCCCACAGTAAAAAGACATGCAGGTTAGGCTAACTGGCATCAACTGGGACTAAACTGTCCTTAAGTATGAGTGTGAGAGTGAATGGTTGTCTCTGTCTTGGTCCTGTGATGGACTGGTCATCTGTCCACGTTATACCGTCTCTCACCCAAAGACACTGGAACAGGCTCCAGCCCCCCCACCCCCCAAAAAAGGATTAAGGAGTTGAAATATGGGTGAATGAATAAATAATAGAGTGGCAAGAGAAAGCATGTCTGCATTAATTGATCATAAAATGTGATCCAATCTACATTAAGTCCCAAGTTTAGACAGACAACATGCTTAACCACACAAACATCATACTTCATGTCTTTATTGGACACAGCCATTAAACATTCACCATGCTGGTGGAAAATGTAAGTGAACCCTTGGATTAAATAACTGGTTGAATGTTCTTTGGCAGCAGTGAAAGAACCTCAGAGTAAGCTCACGTGCCCCACGCATCCCCATATCAGGAGCACCCAGTGAGAACGACGATCAACAGAAAATTAGCTGAAGAAGTACAATTCCCTCTCCCCTCACTTTTATTTTTTAATGTAACCTTTATTTATACAGGGGAGGTCCATTGAGAGGCCAACTTTCTTTTTCAAGGACGCCTTGTTCACAGACACATTCACACCAGGAAGCTGCCCAGTCCAACCACAGACTGATCTGTGGCCACTGAGCAACTCCACTGGAGCAGTTGGGGTTAAGGGCCTTGCTCAATGGCACCACAGTGAGTGGGGTTCAGGAGGGTGGGGCAAACACTGCTATGTTATCTATCCCACCCAGACCTGATCCTGCCAGTCCAGGGATCAAACCCGTGACCCTCCAGTCACCAGTCCACATCCCTCACCATTAGGCCACCACTGCCCCTACTGCCTCAGATTTATCTCACAGTTGAACTTGTCCAAGTTATTGATGAGTGAAAACTTCTGAATACATCTGAAGTCCATCTGATCAGAAATGTAGACGCTATAGTGGCAACAATGTAAACTGTCAAATGGAACGAATGAAACAGTGGAAGAACAAACAAGTCAAAAAGTTCATCAGCAGCTCCAACTGGCGGACAGCCACCACAACATTATTCTGTAGGATACCTTGATAAACTTGATAATTAGTTTTCCCCGCAATGACGGCAAGTGGTTCAGGCTGAGGTTGAGGTTGCGGATTCTTACAAATATCTCGGGTTGTGGTTGGATAATAAATTGGATTGGACAACATACAGTGGGGTAAAAAAGTATTTAGTCAGCCACCAATTGTGCAAGTTCTCCCACTTAAAAGATGAGAGAGGTCTCCAATTTTCACCATAGGTATACCTCAACTATGAGAGACAAAATAAGAAAAAAAAATATCCAGAAAATCACATTGAAGGATTTTTAATGAATTAATTGGTAAATTCCTCGGTAAAATAAGTATTTGGTCAATAACAAAAGTTCATCTCAGTACTTTGTTATATACCCTTTGTTGGCAATTACAGAGGTCAAAAATTTTCTGTAAGTTTTCACAAGGTTTTCACACACTGTTGCTGGTATTTTGGCCCATTCCTCCATGCAGATCTCCTCTAGAGCAGTGATGTTTTGGGGCTGTTGCTGGGCAACACGGACTATCAACTCCCTCCAAAGATTTTCTATGGGGTTGAGATCTGAAGACTGGCTAGGCCACTCCAGGACCTTGAAATGCTTCTTACGAAGCCACTCCTTCATTGCCCGGGTGGTGTGTTTGGGATAATTGTCATGCTGAAAGACCCAGCCACGTTTCATCTTCAATGCCCTTGCTGGTGGAAGGAGGTTTTCACTCAAAATCTCATGATACATGGCCCCATTCATTCTTTCCTTTACACGGATCAGTCGTCCTGGTCCCTTTGCAGAAAAACAGCCCCAAAGTATGATGTTTCCACCCCCATGCTTCACAGTAGGTATGGTGTTCTTTCTCTTCCAAACACGACAAGTTGAGTTTTTACCAAAAAGTTCTATTTTGGTTTCATCTGACCATATGACATTCTCCCAGTCCTCTTCTGGATCATCCAAATGCTCTCTAGCAAACTTCAGACGGGCCTGGACATGTACTGGCTTAAGCAGGGGGACACGTCTGGCACTGCAGGATTTGAGTCCCTGGTGGCGTAGTGTTTCTGATGTAGCCTTTGTTACTTTGGTCCCAGCTCTCTACAGGTCATTCACTAGGTCCCCCCATGTGGTTCTGGGATTTTTGCTCACCGTTCTCGTGATAATTTTGACCCCACGGGATGAGATCTTGCGTGGATCCAGATCGAGGGAGATTATCAGTGGTCTTGTATGTCTTCCATTTTCTAATAATTGCTCCCACAGTTGATTTCTTCACACCAAGCTGCTTATCTATTGCAGGTTCAGTCTTCCCAGCCTGGTGCAGGTCTACAATTTTGTTTCTGGTGTCCTTTGACAGCTCTTTGGTCTTGGCCATAGTGGAGTTTGGAGTCTGACTGTTTGAGGTTGTGGACAGGTGTCTTTTATACTGATATCGAGTTCAAACAGGTGCCATTAATACAGGTAACGAGTGGAGGACAGAGGAGCCTCTTAAAGAAGAAGTTACAGGTCTGTGAGAGCCAGAAATCTTGCTTGTTTGTAGGTGACCCAATACTTATTTTACTGAGGAATTTACCAATTAATTCATTAAAAATCCTTCAATGTGATTTTCTGGATTTTTTTTCTCCTCATTTTGTCTCTCATAGTTGAGGTATACCTATGATGAAAATTGGAGACCTCTCATCTTTTAAGTGGGAGAACTTGCACAATTGGTGGCTGACTAAATACTTTTTTGCCCCACTGTACATCAGCCACTTGTATGGGAAGACACAAAGTAGGATGTACTTCCTGAAGAGACTGCGGTCCTTCAACATCTGCAGTAAACTTCTGCGGATGTTTTACCAGTCGGTGGTTGCCAGCGTCCTCTTTTACTCTGTGGTGTGCTGGGGGGGGGGGGGGCAGTATATACAAGAAGGATGCGTCCAGACTGGATAAACTGATCAGGCGGGCCGGCTCTGTGGTTGGCGCGAAGCTGGACACCCTGGTGACGGTGGCAGAGATGAGGACTCTGGATAAACTGTTGGATATATTGGACAACGTCAGCCACCCTCTGCACACCGTCATCAGTGACCAGAGGAGCCTGTTCAGTGAAAGACTGCTCCTTCCCAAGTGTCGGACCAACAGGCTCAAGAACTCTTTTGTCCACCATGCCATCACACTCTATAACTCCTCACTTGGGGGGGGGGGCATAGAGTACAGAGGACAGTAGGGCATTCATAGTGAAATAACCTTAACCATACTTGTACAAGCCATATTTAGCCTTGTATTTATATTGTGTATATTATGTTAAGTGTTTATTAAGTGTTTTTTTGCTTTTTTGCTTTTCTGATCTGTATGCTCCTTTTATGTGCTGCTGGAAATTTTAAATTTCCCAGAGGGAGTCATCCCAAAGGGATTAATAAAGTTAAGTCTAAGTCTCTAAGTCTAAGTTTAAGGCAGTAAACCAGCCTCAAATCATAATGCTCCCTCCACCGTGTTTCACTGTTGGTAGGTGGTGCCCTTTTTATGCCATCCCAGATCAGTTCAACCTCAGATGAATCAGTCCACAGAACATTTTCCCAACAATGTTGTGGAGTGTCAAGGCGTTCTTTGGAAACTTCAGGTGTACAGTGACTCTCTTTGATTTGGAGCAGCAGTGTCCTGCCATGGACATCATGTCTGTTCAATGTACACTAATAAACCAGTTATGATTGGGAATCATCTGATTATTCAAGTGGCCATGTAAACAGAATAACTGGATAATGGCCGTGTAACCGGGGTTATTAACTCAAGTGGTTTACCCTCCAATCTCTTTAGTCAGTGCATGTAAACAGGACAAAAATGATGGTCATTATGGGTTTACTGGGGCCATGCAGTGGGGGTCAGTGATTTGTATGTGGTAGACTCGTGAACTGAGATGTTAACCTGTTCCAATGACTCCTTCAAGCTTTTAGCCATTACTCAGCGGTTCTTCTTTATGTCACTACACATCCTCCATTGTGCCTTTGGAGCCCACTTGGCTGGGCACCCACCTCTACAGTGGGTCATCACAGTACTAAATGAGCTCATTTTTGTAGACAATTTGTCTATGGACAGGTGAATGCATACAATCTTGAAGATTATTTCCAGTTTTATGCAAAACAACAATTCTTGATTGCAGGTTGTTGGAAATCTTTTTTTGCGAGGCATGGTTCACATCAGCATATGGTCCTTGTGAATAGCAAACAAAATGAGTGCTTTTTATCAGTCAAAGTAGTGCTACAACTCACTCCAATCTTGTTTTATTACTTGCACTCCAGCTTTGCCAACTCCTGGCTTTTGTCAAAGTCATTAATATAAAGGTTTACTTACTTTTTCCACCAGCACTGTGAATGCTTAATTAATGTGTCCAATAAAGACATGAAATATAGTTGAGTGGTATTAGATTAAGCACATTGGAGCCCATTTATCCAAAGTATGTAGAAGTCTGTGTGTATCTGGTCAATCATATGCTGAGCCCTCACTGATAAATCTGACAGAGGGAAAACAATCAATCTAAATGGCAGCCCCAGCCTCGCCCCAGCAGAACACAAGATGACAAACTTTTCTGAGGTAGAAAATTAGATTACAAGACAAGTGAAAAACAGTGTTGTGTGGTCACCTCAGAAGTCCTTTTAAATGCAAAAGAACTAATTTTTGGAGGAGATCAGTGATGCTCAACAGTGTCCATTTGACCAGCTTACCTTCAGATGAGGGTTATCATTTAAATCTGGACAGCCAGGATTTATTTGTGTTTTTGGGTTCTATTACCCATTTTGTCACAATTCTTCAAATTGAGGTTAAAAAAAGTGGTTGAACTTAGTTACAGACAAAAATAGCAATAAGTGAATAAAGTTGTTGACTAAATGTAGTTTGCCTTGTCATTTTAAAGCACACTTGTTAAATAAGAATTTATTACATTAATAGAAGTGTAGAAAGTCTTGCCCTTGGCACAGTTGGGTGCTCTGGCACTGACAACTCTGGCACCTGGCAATATTTACAACAATGTAAAGAGGGGAGGGGGGTAATTTCCCCATGTTTTCTCTGGCGTATACAGCAGAATTCCTCTGGTGATGTGCAGCATTTTTTATAAGCCTGATGCAGTGCATCACAGCCCGTTTCTGTGTGCTCTTCAGCTCTGTTGCAGTTTAACCAGCAGAGTTAACCTCTTGCACTCCGGGATACCGCGGGCGGTCATGTGTCTGTGTCCTAGGGCGCACTGAAAAAAAAAAAAAGCTGCATTTCCGTTCGTCCACTACAGACACAGCCGTGAACAGAAAGCCAAAGGAGTGCTTTGATTGGTTTAGATTTGACTGACCTCTCATTCGACTAATAAGAGCCTTGAATTGAGTTTCTGAAACCTTGAAGAACCAATGACTGAAAACCTAGTAAGAAGGACCCGCCTACCAACGGCTGCGAATACAGCGAGCCAATTGAAGCAGAGAACTTCGACAATTGAAAGCGTACGTCCCGTGCGTAAAATCTGTTTTGTGTAAGCCGCTGGGTGACACACACGCGTTCACCAGTCTTTTTTTCTTACTATTGTTCTTATTTGTTTTGAAAAATCGATCGCCAAAACCGCAATCATGGAAGCGCAAAACCGCAATAATGGAATCATGGTTTGACCGGGTCGCGTGACCAGAACCACGAGTCCGTAACGAGCGGACCAGCATCATGTTCGTCTAACAATGAGGAAGAGAAGTTCGCCAGCGACACTGCTGTTGTGGACAGCTAAGTGTTATAAGCTAAATTATTCTTTATCCCTGAAAATTGTAATCAAAATGACTTTTGACCGATGGGTAAATTACAACTGTGCGTCATCGCCACATGACGGACCGCGGCGACCCGTGCGCCGTGTCCGGACCGTGAATGCCCCCCCCCTCCCCCGCTACTCTTCTGTAGTGGATTGCAGATATTATTGCAGATATTTTAGTACAACTGTGCGTAGTAGACCGCGGCGCACCGTCACCGCGGTCCATCATGTAGCGATGGGCGATGTCTGTCCTCTGTAGTGGGGGGGTGGGGGGGGGAGTTGTTATCTTCTACATTACAGATATTTTAGTATAATTTTTAGTGCACTGTAGGTTATTTTTTCTGGTAAAAAAAAAAAAAGCCACACATTTTTTATGTGGCATGCTTCTTTGTGTGTGGGGGCTTGTTTGTTCATTCATTCATGAATGAATGAATAAACAACCCCCCCCCACACACACACACAGCCCTTCACCTTTCATTAGAGCCCAAGATGAAGCTTCTATATTGAATCATTCAAAAGTTACAGACGTTTTTCCAAACTGCCATTTGGCACAGTTCAAAAACGCCTGGGAACAACCTAAGAAAAAAGCTGTATAATATATTCATTTTTTGTGGTATTGTTACAAAATTTGGACCTCAGCTGGATAACACTTGGTTCTACATTTCTGTTGCATTTTCCAGCCCGGATCTGACAGCTGTGTGTTATTTGCAAGCATTTGTATCCAAAAAAACACCCAGGCCAAATTTATTTTCTTCAAGTTCAGTATGTTTAGATGACTGTTACTCAGTGGCAGGAGCACTTAGAGAGATTATGACTGTTTTGCCAAAAAACTCAAAGTGTTTTCTTTTAAATGAGACCAACCCCATGAAGATGCTGCAAAGGGTTGAAGAACAGCTTTTGATTTACTTTGGGTACGTTATTTTTAGGCGTTTTTAGGGAAATTGACCAGAGTGCAAGGGGTTAACAAAGAATCTGTGATTGATAACCATGATCAAATACTACATAACACATATCTTAGTCAATATATCAGTTTAACACAGTACACACACAGGAGATGACTCCCTACAATGCAAAGATAAATACATATACACTCCCTGAAAAACCCTGAGCTCAATCACAACCATACAAAATATCTCAGAAGCTAAAAGGTTAATTCAATTTTCTCCATTTCATCAAAAAACTACAGTTTTTTTTAAGTGTTCTGCTTAAATCTGTTATATTATATGCAGTTGCACATAAAGAGCATTTATGATTCGTAAAAGCAGCCTGTTTAATTGTTAAAACACTCCTCTAAATATAACACAAGGCAAGCCTATCATGTGAAAGGTTGCACTGCTCAATAATCCGATCAAATAATTCTGTCACACAGCCAGGTTTCTCTGCTGCACTGTGCTTATACAGAGATGTGAACATTTGCCTCGGGGAGACGATCTCAGACCTGTTGTAAGATTTGATCCTGTGATCACATCCAAATTGATAAATACCAAACTTTGCATTGAAGTGATCATATAATCACTTTTCAGTCTTGCACTCGTTTGATGAATGAGGGCCATTGTGTTTGTCTACTATACTTGGGACTTGGATGTAGATCAGATCACATTTTATGACCAGTTAGTGCAGAAAACCTGGTAATTTTAAAGGGTTCATACACTTTTCTTGCCACTGTTTTTTTTTTTTTTTTTTTTTTTAGATTTAGTATACTTTATTGATCCC
The DNA here is from genome assembly GCA_020510985.1 of Pholidichthys leucotaenia. NCBI lineage: Eukaryota > Metazoa > Chordata > Actinopteri > Cichliformes > Pholidichthyidae > Pholidichthys > Pholidichthys leucotaenia. The sequence continues at coordinate 449,431,920 of CM035837.1, read as the reverse complement.
CAGAGGGGAAATTGAGGGCATCCACCACCTGGATGGATGAAGCAGCCACGCTACGGCGCTATCCCTTAACCATTCACACACACACTCACACCTGGGGCCACTTTAGAGTCTCCAATTAACCTAACCTGCATGTTTTTTTGGCATGTGGGAGGAAACCGGAGAAATCCCGGAGTAAACCCACACAACACGGGAAGAACATGCAAACTCCACACTTTAAAATGAACTATATTCATCTCGTAGTTTTGCTTTGATTAAGCCTCACATCTCAAATGGTCTACATCAAATATCTAAAAAGGAGGGAAGCAGCAACCTAACTTTACAGCCCAACTAAAGCTACGGTCACAAATACCCTTACAAACAGCTAAGAACACCATATGAACGATTTTTGAACCATTTCTTATGGCCTTCTTAAGGTGGCCGGAGGAGAATCCAGCGTTTGTAGACCATTCATAGGTTTGTTGCCGGGTCACTTGGTCTTGTCCAAGATTTCTAACAATGCTGCGCGAAAACCCCTCCTTGTAGGGCAGCCATACGAATGCCATAGGAACAACGTAAGAACTACGCAAGATGTTGGCTGTAAGCATGCCTCAAGAACACCTTAAGTTGTTCTTGAGGGACCCTTACAGTGGCTGTAGGAATCTCCAAACAAATCCCTGTTCATATGGAGACTCATACAGCATGTGTACGGCGCTCATAAGGCAGAAGTACATCATTCATGCAACATTTGTGCAAACAAAATGTGCCGAAAGCTGTAAGATTCTTCTACCAATGACTTGAGTGCTGTGAGTGGCACAAAAATTTTCACAAGATGGCAGTAAGTATGTCGTAGGGAGATCCCAAGGCGCCCTTACGAAAAACTCTAGGGCCATTGTACAACAGAAAAGCACCTCATTTCTCAAGAATGCCTCAAGTTGCTCTTGTGAATTGAACGGCAGCTGTAAGAAACTATGTCCCCATCCATGAATGTATGCCAACTCCAGAATTCATAGGAACTGAGAGATTCCTACGAATCCATCGCTCGTAAGAATCTTTGTGACCGTAGCTTTAAGCAGGCATTATCCACAGCACAGTGTTACAGCAGGTGAGTTTAGTTTGGAAAAATATGTGAATGCAATTGTGGACAAGAGTGGCCTTTTAATATCTCAAAATTCCTAAAATTTCAGTAAAAGTGGTTACAACAGTCATCAGGATAGTAAACCTCAGCTTGATTTCATGGGTGGGGGTCACAAATCAGAGCGACATAGATCTGAAACCAAAACTATCTGCATGGCTGAGTATGTGAGAAAATATCCACGTATGAGAATAATAAATACACAGCTGAAGCATGATAAAGGATGCAATGTCTGGCACTTAGACTGTCAGTCCCTTCATAGAGGCTTCTTCTGCCCAAACATCAGCGATAATTACAGCTAGGGAAAAAAGGTTGCTCTCAGGTTAATTTAGTAGCAAATGAGCTTAAAACTGCAGCCGGGTGAGAGAACACGCTACAGCAACTTCTAGTTTAATCCGTTGGCAGCATCTGAATTTTGAAACAGAAGCCGTCATTGAGGTCTCGTGCCACGAGGGCAAGTTAGAAGAAAACATCCCAGGATGAGGAACAAAAGTCGGCTGAGGTGTAAATGAAGAATGAAGCGTGGAGACTCTGGAGCCCCACCCTTTGGCACTGTCATAAATACAACTCTTGAATTAATAACCGGGTCCTGCTGCACACGCAAAACAAAACACACATAAAAACTTCAATCTTGGCACTCTTGTCATTCTCCGAGAGTCCAAAAACCCACTCCACAAGTAAAAAAGAGGTTCATAAATAGAGTTCATAAAGACAGTGGCATTAGAGAAAAACACTGTGGGTACATTGTCCAAGGAGATGAGCTTTAGTTTCATCCAAAAAGACAACGGAGGTGAAGATGTACACAGAGAAGCGCGAGCCTATCGAGATGCTCAACCAGACACTCGTTCTCCGTTCACTTCCTTCGTCTTTCCCAGCATGCTCCAAGGTTTATCCTCTTTGCCTAGGGGCAGTTAGTGCTGAGGGTACCGTCATGTGTGCACACGCAGGATGGAGCCCTGCATTCAGTGACAGGACATGTGTTTTATGGCAGCCTAGTTGATATGTGAAGTTAGTGTGGAGGAGCAGCTGTTACTGTGTTTGGACCTAAGTGTTTTCTGTAGAGATGATGTGCATGTGAGAGTATGCGGTTGAGGTGGAGCCTGCCTCACACCTCGCTCTCGGTGGAGGGTTTGCGTATGGAGGCCCAGCCGGTGTCGGGCAGGCTCTGCTGGGCGTGGCGCTGCGGGGTGATGGCCGAAGGGGTGAGGGTGGTTATGGAGGAACACTCGGAGGTTTCCTCCTGCAGCAGCTGCTCTGTCTCGCCGTCGTCCAGTGAGGCACTGCTGGCCTGCAGGGACACCGTGTCCGTGCGCATGCAGGTGTGCAGGCCGCCCCGTGACGGCTTGATCTGCTTCAGGTCATCCCAGTAAAGCTCATCGCTGGACAGGAGACACACGCCCTCCACGATACGGATCTTCTCCTTGGTGAAGCCTCCGTCCACCACCCCCTGGACAATGAGACAGGGCTGGTGAGAAGACAAACCACCTCTTTTTTCAGCATTTTACAAGAAACTTTTTTTTTAAGTTGCTTTTCGTCATGTCTGACTTTTCCTTTCTCATCTGCCATTCCAGTTTTCCTTACTCCCTTCTCTGATTTCCTAGCCTTTTTTCCACTATTTTTTCCCTATTCCTTTAACAATTTCTTCCATCCTCTTTATGTTGACATTCATTTTTTCCCTTGGTCATCGGTTCTTTGGTTCCCTTCCTTACAGCTTTCAATTTTCCTTGTTTGTTCCTCAGTTCTCTCTTCATCGTTCCACCGATTTTCTCTCTTTCCATTTACCCAATTTCAACTCAGTTCAACTAATTAATCAAGAACTTCTTCGTCTTTCAGATGCTGCCTTTAGGGGTCACCACAGCCAAATATCTGCCTCCACCTCACCCTATCCCTCACATCCTCTTCTGTCACACCAACCCTCTAGATGTCCTCCACTATGATGCATCTAATCACAACAGAAGTTGTTTCTTCCTTCTTCTTTGGCCACACCTTTTCCTTAGTTTGTTCCTCAACTTTTTTTTCTTTCCCAGTCTTTGGCATTTAATATTCATTTTTTTAATATCCCTTCCTTCCTCAATTATACCTGCTTTCTTGACCAGTTCTTGCTTCCTGCTTTGATATTTTCTCCTTCATGTTACTGAAGTGGTGGCCTAATGTTAGAGCATTGACAGGTCGTACCAAAGACCAGATAAAAAAAAAGGGTACTTCCCAACTTCTAGCTTGGTGCTAACAGAATGTGGGAAGGGGAACATTGTGGTGGGGCTTTGCATGGCAGTGCCCCCTCCAATACGAGCAATTTTGTTCTGTATGGATCTGAATGACAAACGGCTTTCTTCTTTGCTTCCCTCCCCCTTTTTCTTTCATTAAGTCTTAATTCCCCTTTCATACCATGTGGCGTATAGGGCCGCACTTATCTGTGTCTGTGACTTTAAAACACACAGCTACTGCAAGTGGAGACATTACAGTCGGGGAGGTCAGTCCTCTGGTAGCTCTGTGTGTTCCCAGATGCATCTTAGCAGTATCAGCCACGAATCTCGCATATCTCAAAAACACTGATTACGCAACTTGTTTACCTCCCTTGAGAACAGATAAATCAGCACCCAAATTCACCACACTCCATATATTAAGTCCCATTCAAACATGGTAGACATTTTGAGTATGGCAACTTCCTGCTGTAGTTAGCTTTTGCAGTCTGGATTTAAGTGCAGCAAGTAAGTAATTAACTCAAGAAATACTACGCTGTGTTGCACAAATAAAACTGCTGCTTTATTTCTTGCTTAGTTATCAAGGACTCCAAATGGGCCCATTTCACAGCAAGAAATTTTGAGTGAAACTCAGTCAGTCTTGTTGAAGACTTTAAATCTAGGATCTCAAACTCCATGAAGGGCCAAGATCCTGCATGCTTTACTTCCACCCAGTCTCTCCAGTAGGTGTTTTTACTGATCAGCAATCAGTGGGAAGAAATGTGGTGAAATCACTTGTTGAAGACACACGATAGACGTAAAAGGTCCAGGTTCATGGCCCTGCATAGAATGAGTTTGGGATCCCTGCTTTAAACCAATAGATGAGCCTTCAATGTGATTAGTCTAGGGCTGTCACGGTGGAGGAATTTACCCTGTGGTGACGGCGGATAGCTCAACAGCACAGTATGTGGTATCATTGTAAAGGTTTTTAGGATCCTGTGGTCTCGTAATTTAGACAGGGGTCATAACTTATGTGGCAAACAATGGAAGCTGTGCCGAGAAACTTGCTGCAGCTCCGCTTTCAACTTATGTGCGTGTGTGACAACTGTGCAGAGCTCAGGTCTTCCTACAGTCATGAACTGCTGATTCTGTTAAAAACAAACAAAAAAACTCCAGCATTTTCATAAAACAGTGGCGGTAACTCCAGTATTTCAACTACAGGGTGTGTGGACTGGTTGGAGACAGCTGCAACATTCAGCTTATTTAAACAGGACAGACTCCGTGCAGGACCCCCACATGGCTCTTGTCTCCATGTCTCTCTATAGTGATTTTTGGATAATAAATGCCACTGCCCCCCCCCCAAAAAAAATCATGTTCACACAGCAAACAAGCAATGCACTATGCAGTATCAGAGCTAACTCAGGCAAAATAACACTAAAGCTGTGCGGGAGGGAATGAAACAAATCACTGGGTACAAGGGGAGAGTCAGGCAGCCATCTGGGAGCCAGGAGAGAGCTGAGGAACTGAATCTGTTTTTTAATAGGTTCAACTCACAGTCTGTCTCACCCGAGCAACACAACCAGACCCCCACACACCCCTCCCTACCCACGCTCCTGTGCAGAACCTATTTCCATCTCCCTTCTCCTCCTCCTCAGGGGGCACCAGGACCCCCCCTCACTTCACGGTGACTACAGATCAAGTGGAGAAACAGCTGAAGAGACTCCGTCAGCGGAAGGCTTTGGGCCCGGATGGCATCTCCGCTAGGATCCTGAGGACCTGTGCCAACCAACTAGCTCCAGTACTGACACACCTGTACAACCTGAGCCTGAGTCTGGAGAGAGTACCGGTGCTGTGGAAGACATCCTGCCTGGTTCCTGTCCCCAAGAAGTCATCTCCATCGGATCTGAATGACTATCGACCAGTTGCCCTCACATCTCATGTGATGAAGGTCCTGGAGAGACTGGTCTTAGCCCACCTGAGGCCGCAGGTGGAGACGTGGCTGGACCCTCTGTAGTTTGCATATCAGCCCCATTGAGGAGTTGAAGATGCTGTCATCTACCTGCTGCAACGAGCCCATCAGCACCTGGATGGTGGAGGAGATACTGTGAGAATCACTTTTTTTATTTCTCCAGTGCCTTTAACACCATCCAGCCACTGCTGCTGGGCGAGAAGCTGCGGGGGATGGGGGGGTTGGCAGCTCTGTGATCTCCTGGATTACAGACTACCTGACAGGCAGACCACAGTTTGTCAGGCTGGGCAGTGTCTTGTCTGGAGTGGTGGCTAGTGATACGGGAGCGCCACAGGGGACTGTGCTCTCTCCTTTTCTTTTTACCTTATACACCACGGACTTTCAGTATAACACTGAGTCATGTCACCTGCAAAAATTCTCTGATGACTCAGCTGTTGTGGGGTGTATAAGAGGAGGAGAGGAGGGGGAGTACAGGGCACTGGTAGACAAATTTGTGGAGTGGACGGCGCAGAATCACCTGAGGTTGAATGCCAGCAAGACCAGGGAGATGGTGATTGACTTCAGGAAGAGGAAGGCTCCTTCTCAGCCACTGCAGATTAGGGGGGAGGATGTGGGAGTGGTTGAAGACTACAAATATCTGGGTGTCAGGATCAGCAGCGGATTGGACTGGAGATCCAACGCCGATGCTGTGCACAAGAAGGGGATGAGCAGACTCTTTCCTGAGAAAACTGAGATCCTTCAACGTGTGCAGCAGGATGCTGGAGCTTTTCTACCAGACTGTTGTCGCCAGCGCCATCTTTTTTGCTGCAATCTGTTGGGGTAGCAGTATCAGGTCCAGAGATACCAACAGACTTGACAAGATTATCAAGAGGGCTGGCTCTGTAATTGGTCTCAGACCGGAGACCTTTGAGACAGTGGTGGAGAGGAGAACACTAAATAAACTGCAATCCATCATGAACAATCCTGATCACCCCCTCCACCACACACTAGATAGACAGCGAAGCACTTTCTCCAGTAGACTACTACAGCTTCGTTGTCGAACGGCCAGGTACAGGAAATCTTTCCTGCCACATGCAATTTCACTGTACAATAACTCACTATGATGTTGTATTCTGGTCATAGCTATGCTGCCACACTGCACCTTACAGACTAACTGGTACCTCACATTTCACTCTGCTCCTGATAGTCCTTCTTTGTGCAATGGGATGATTCATGTGTTTATACGGGTCATCATCATATATTAAGCTATGATGTATATAGGTTCTATAGTCGTGTTAGTTTCTTTTTTACTTTCCATAGGTAATCCCTTTGTCTGTTGTGTGTGTTTCTGTTGTTTGGCTGTCAACTGTCATGCTGCTGTTACACTGTAATTTCCCAGTTTGGGATCAATAAAGTACATCTATCTATCTAAATTGTCAGGATCATAAACACTCTGCTCAGGAGCTCATCCAGCCATTATTTTATTAAATTTAGGATATTTTCTTGCCCCCCCCCCCAAATCTGCCACAAGCAATCTGATCTCAACAAAAGTAGTACAAATAACATGCTTTATGCCCTGCAAACATGCTGCTGGCAATAAAAATACACTTAACATTGAACAATTTATTTAATATTCAATAGGGCCGCATAAGTGAACAACAAGATTTAGCCACACACACAAAAGTGAACACTGCGGTTGTTGGGGTTGCTCATTATCCTCCGCGGTAGGCTTGTCCATAGCATGGTACTACACAATTGTGGTTATTGCGACAGCCCTAGATTAGTCACACCTGTGTTTACTTGTTATTTAGGGCCCTATTTTGACAGCCATCATTGAAGCTGTGATGAGGAAATGAACTTGGAAATGTACATAAAGGCATTCTGCATCAGTGACAACTGATTATGGACTGCATCATAGTAATATGGTCCTTCGTGTCTAACAGCTGCTGTGAACAGCAGAGACTTACAGGGGTGGTGGAAAATGAAGTGTTGAGGTATTAACATTGCTTCCAATAAGGTCATTGTTTTTCTGTGCATCTTTCACAAAGGAAAGGCAAACTTCACAAAGGACAAGTGGGACTTTTTTACTTAAGTAAAAACAGACTGACAGCAGGCTGCAGTCTGTTGTCCCTTTTAGACGTGACACATGTAGCACCTTAAAAAAATCTATTCCTATTCTGTTATTTCCTGTTAAAAGAAAAAACAAAGAAGCTGAATCTTTGGGATGTTGCTGATTGCAGATTTCCAAAACTGCACAAAAGCCAAACAATGATAATTCTGCACTGCAAGTTGGCATGCAGTGAAAAACGTAGGAAGTTAAATCAAACATCACTCCTGCATGCTGTGACGCTACCTCTCCGCAGGAAAGACGGGTCAAAAGATAAAGGGGGAGAGGGAGTTGTAGGGATGAGAGCGCTGCAGTGAGAGAGATAGAGGAAGAGGACATGATGAGTCTTGGAGCTGTCACCTACTCATGCTACACATTTCAACACAATCAGTCTCATAGAGGAGACAAACGGTGAAGGCCATTTGTCTGTGATCATCCTGTCAAGATATCATGGATTCATCTGAAATTCATCCATCTAATCCATACTGTGTATTACCTCTTTCTTATATCGAAGCTGATTGTATATCGGAGGCTTCTGTGATGCCTCGATTTTGACCTCTTGTGTAGATGTCCTGTACGAGGGGTTACTGTAGGTCAGGTTGGTCACTCCAGGGTCAGCAAACTTGGACTTTTTATGCCTGTAAATCAAAACCAGGAGAATAATACATCGCTTAGACTGTGCAATAAGAAAATAATAACCCAATGAAGCTGTATCATGTAGCAGACAGACCTGTAAATGATCAGAGCAGCTATGAGGATCAGAATTGCCAGGATGGTCAAAACTCCACCAATCACATAGCTGATATGAAGTCCTTCACCTGAAAGAGGTGGCAGATACGTTAAAGACTGGTGATGTGCGCTGAAGGAAACACACCAAAATACCTGATTACCTTGATATTTGTTCTGTTTTCAAATTTGATATTTGGATATTCAGCTTCATTCCTTACTGTCCAATAAGCGTTCTGTCATTGTAGTAGTTTACAGCAAAATTTACTATGACACTTACTGAAAAAGCAGTCATTTTAAAACTACACTAAAAGAAGAAGACAAGCAGTATACAGGGTGTCCACAGAGTCTCTTTACAATTTAAAACATTTATTACAAAAGCAACTGATGCGATATGTTAATGAGATTTGTTCTATGTACTCAGTGGTTATCGAAGTTTGTAATCCCGTTGCATTGGTGTATTTCAGGTACCCTGCTGATGAAACAGATTCTGTTAAATAAACCCCTAAAAATAGCTACTCCTCCAGAAGAGGCACAATGTGTATCGCGGTTTATTGAAATAAAACCAGATACGCAGACTCCGTTCCTGCATGGCACAACATCATCACTGGTGCCACTGCCACCGTTGATGAGGCTATGCTACAGCCAAGACGGCAAGAAATCGAGTACCGTCTTGATGTGCTCCATGCAACTAATGGTGCCCATATAGAGGTGTATTAAATGAAGCAAAAAACTTCAATATCTACTTTTCATTTTGGAATAATTTCCACAGATTTGTCTATTCATTTGCTTTTGTAATAAATCTGTTAAATTGTGACATGACTTTATCGACACCCTGTATATTAACAAAGATCATAAAAATGTTTAAATATATAGGTAAATTAAAAATACCAAAATCTAGAGGAAAAAAAACTCAAATTTACAAGTTAAGAAAAGTAGGAAAATTATGATATAAAACCCCCACAAATTTACCTGAATGCCTGTACGAATATACAAGAAAAAGCCCTCAAAATTACATGAATAAACTGGAAATTCATGAGCAAAAACCCATCTTAAATTTATTGTAAAAGCTGAAGATTTAGGAAAAATGGCATAGTTCTAAGAACAAAGACGTTCCAAACTTCTGATAAGATATTGGTGTGGTCACAATGCACCGAGGGACAAGAAAGGCAACACAGAACTGGGTTGGTACCAAATATTTCAAAGGACCAAAACTGATATCAACAACAAGAAAAGTCCAACATCTTTGAAAGCATTGCTAATGTTTCTGCTTTTCTACAATTTGATGTTGATCTCACTTTAAAAATACTTTTGAAAGGCTTACATATGATAGTGATTTATGAAAAAAAAAAAATCACATTTAAAATATATTAAAGGTGCACTCCGGCGGCTCTAAAACCACCTCAAAAACAAATGTACATTTCCCTAAATAGTATATTGTGGCTTTTTATATACAAAAAAACTTTCATTGCCTTAGAATTGCTTGGAAAGAGTTTTTACACCTTCCACCTACTAAAGTATGTGCGGATCTATGAATATTCTAATTAGCCCCACCCATACTCCCACCCACCAGCAGAGGGAAGAAGACGACACTGGGCTCTGAGAAGGCAATCCAACGTGAGGAAGTAAAAGTCATAGGTCAACCTGCCAAAGGATCATTCTCAGTAGGACAGAGAGTCGCTGCCCACGCCCACGTGGAGGCTGGACGGCTCCCCGCTGGTCTCTGGTTGCCCACTCAGTGAGGGTCTTCCCGGCTCGCTCCAAGTTTACCTGGCACGGGCATGAAGGAGGCAAGCCGGCAGGCGCGGGGCCACATCCGCCACCAAAGAGAGCTGGCTGAGAAGGCTGAGCAAGTCACTGGGGGCCAGCGGTCCAGCGTGCCCACCTGCCACCCTGGAACCATGACCACAACGCACGTGGAGCTTCACTGCAGCCATTACGTCACGCGCCCAGGGAGAAGACCTCCACAGCCGTCTCCCCCAGCATGAAGGGTAAAATGCAGGCTGCAAACCTGTGCCCTCTCTCCGGTATTTCAGCAGGGACACAAGGTTTTTCCAATTAAAATTAATCAGTGCTGTCATATTTTCATGTCTGCAGGTGGGATTTCTTGCTCGTACAGCTAAAACCCCAACAGGTATAATCTGCCATCTTTTCAACTTGTAAAAGCTCCTGCTGCTCCTCCCTCTTCCCCGAGGGAGTGAACTCAGGTCTGCAGCCATGCCCAGTGCTTAGCCTGACTGGTTAATGATATAACCAATCAGGCTAAGCAAGAATGCTTACACAGCTAGAAACGCTCTGTCCAAACTGGCATTTTTTTTTATTTTTTTTTTTTGGGGGGGGGGCTCAACTGGAAATTCACAGTAGAAAAAAAAACAGACTTGAAACTTGGGACTGGTTTTGCTCTTGATATGTCTTGCAAGTCACAGAAACATGTTAACAGAAAAAACTGTCACTTTAACACACATCATTATGCTGTATGCACAATTTGTGAAGCTTTAAAACAGATGTGTCATTTTGCTTTGGACCTCTTGCACAATGTAGAGTGACATACTTCTGCATTCCCGTCTCAGCAGCTACGGTTCCACTTCCATTGTATTTGCCCATTCCCTGGTGCTTTCTCGTCAGTAAATCAATTTTATCACTTTCACTTATCATTGGGGCAGCTGTGGCGCAGGTGTAATGTGGCCGACTACTGATTGGAGGTAAGGGGTTTGATTCCTGCTCTGTCTGCATGTCCAAGAGTCCTTGAGCAAGACACTGAACCCCCAGCTGCTCCTGGTGGGTCAGGCCAGCACCGGCACATGGCGGCTCCGCCACCATCAGTGTGTGAAAGTGTGTGTGAATGGGTGGACAGCAGGAGCTACAGAGCGCTTTGGTCATCTAGAGATGAGGAAAAAGTGCTATATAAGTGAACGCCATTTACCATTATACAAACTGGAAACAGTGTGCGGCAGATTGTTTTTGCTTTATAAAGTCTGTGTTCCACATTTTGATCGTTTTTGTAACCGTACTGGGCTGTTTAATAGTTCACCCAGTTATCTTAGCATAGCAGAGCTATCATGTTGTTTATGTAGCTTCCATTCCAAATAGCACTGCATGGGCTGTAACAGAGCTGTGAAACTCAGCGTAACCTACGCATGCCCTACTCCCAGTCGTTACCCCACTTGTCTTTATTATTACTTTGTGTATGCAGCATCCCTCGGTTACTGCCGTTACCACGACTGTTATTGATATTACTCTAGTTAGCTTCCAGTTGCTAGTGTGTTATTTATTCTCGTAATAAACTTTGACTCACGCCTAATAACATTGCATGGACTCAAATGAACGTGAATGAGCTCAGTTAAAGACTTTGCACAATACATGCCCATTACACAGCTCTATTACAGCCCATGCAGCAGGATTTGGAATGGCCGCAACATAAACAATACAGTAGCTGTGCTATGCTGAGCTAACTGGGAGAACTATGGTTACAAAAACTATCAAAAATGTGAAACATGAATTTTATACAGAAAAAACAATCTGCCTGCACACTATTTCCTGTATGTACAATGATAAGTGAAAGTGATAAATTTGATTTATTGACAAGAAAGCACCAGGGAATGGGAAATATAACTGAAGCAGAACTGGAACTGCTGAGGCCAGAATGTGGAAATAGTGCATCACTCTACATTGTGCAAGAGGTCCATCAAATAATAATTACAGTAAATCATTTTAGTCTGGTTGGTTTTTTTTAATGAATTTTTTTGTAAAATTATTTGCATTCTTCTATTATTATGGTATTTTAATGGTTTTGTTTTTACTGTATCCGCGAATGATGGATAGAAACAATATCTGCAAGCAGGATATCAATAACTTTCACTTCACTAGCAATAACAATTCTACTAGGATCACACTATGGCAATATTACAATTGTGTTATTATCCTAAAACTGGACTTTTGACACACTACAGGTCTTTAAAGTTTCACACTGTTGGCATAAGTTGATCATAAAAAAAAAAAAAAAATCTAATTTCAACCACAGATGATGTTTCGATTAAACACATTTTAGAACAATGTGCAGATGATGTGCAGACTGATGAGTAGTGAGGATTTGTATGCACTGACCATGAGGAGCAGTCATCACAGTGTTCACGCAGCCTTCAATGTTCAGAGTCTTATCAGTGCAGCTGGAGAAACATGAGAGAAACCCGGCATAAGAAAACAGAACTCTGTAAACAATATATTATCAGTAGAGAGGGCTTTAAGACGAGCCGTTACAATTCTAGTTCATCAGAAATATCCATTAGGTTTTAAGATGATTCTGTAGGATTCTACACATCTATAAAGCTTTGCAGTATTACTGATGAAAATTTTTAATGTTTGTCGAGCATTAATCTGTGGTTTATTAAAGCCATTGTCACAAAGATTCTTAAGAATCTCCCAGTTCCTAGGAATTCTGGAGTTTACAGACATTCATGGAGGGGGGCATAGTTTCTTATGGCTGCCGTTCAATTTGCAAGAGCAGCTTGAGGCATTGTTGAAAAATGAGGTGCTTTTCTGTCATACAGTTGGGGTCCTGTGCTGCGTGCCACAGAGCCACAGCCAGTGGTCTTTAGCCTAACATTAGCAGGCTAATGGACCGGCTCTCGTTTTTCTTTCCACTAACCAGCATTCAACCCATTGTTATGAGTGAATGTGCCTCCCATTGAGTTTCCAGATCATCTTACACTAGCCCTGGCCTGTGATGCACGATTTCTCAAACTCTTGGCCAGTAAATGGTCTAGTCCTCCAAGGTGGATACTGCCTCCATTGACACCCTAACCCACACCAGCAGAGTACCTCATTTCAGATGAAAGTAAATTTTGCATTTCACGTGGAAATCAAGGTCCCCAGAGTCTGGAGTAAGCGTAGAGAAGCACAAGATCCAAGTTGCCTGAGGTCCAGAGTAATTTCCACAGTCAGTGATGATTTGGGGAGCCATGTCATCTGCTGGTGTTGGTCCACTGTGTTTTATCAAGTTTAAAGAGCACAGTCATCTACCACAACATTTCAGAGCACTTCATGCTTCCCTCTGCTGACAAGCTTTATGGAGACGCTGATTTCATTTTCCAGCAGGACTTGGCACCCCCCCCACACACACACTGCCAAAAGTATCAAAACCTGGTTTAATGACCATGGTATCACTGTGTTTGATTGGCCAGCAAACTCTCCTGACCTAAACCCCATACAGAATCGATGGAGGATTGTCAAGAGGAAGATGAGAGACACCAGACCCAACAATGCAGACGAGCTGAAGGTCTCTATCAAAGCAACCTGGACCTTCATAACACCTCAGCAGTAACACAGGCTCATCACCTCCATGCCACGCTGCATTAGTGCAGTAATTCATGCAAAAAGAGCCCCGACCAAGTATTGAGTGTGTACATGGACATACTTTTCAGTTGGCCAACATTTCTATTAAAAATCAATTTTTTAACTCAATTTTATTTTATTTTATGTAATATGTTAATTTTTTGAGAAACAGAATTTGGGCGTTTCATGAGCTATAAACTATAGTCATCAAAATTAAAAGAAATAAACACTTGAAATATATCACTGTGTGTGATGAATCTATATAATATAGGAGTTTCTTTTTTTGAGTTGAATTACTGAAATAAATCAACTTTTCAACAACATTCTATTTTATTTACATGCACCTGTATGGTTGCAATCAAAATCAATCTCCATTGCATTTTACGTTTACTGGCAAAATTAAAAAAATTTCACTTGTTTGCAGTAAACAGATTACACAGGAACAGTTTAAAAAAGTTAAATAAAACTAATATTACAAGTATTTTATCAAAATTCAGCACCAAATCCTACTTTCAATGAGTACTGCAGTCTAAAAATCATTCAACCTCCTTAACAGAATTCCTCATAAGATCACACATTTGCAAATCTGGTGTGGTGTCCAGCACACCTGATGCAACCAATCAAGGGCTTCATTAGTTGCTTCAGGTGTGTTTGAGATAGAACACCACAAATACCTGGACTGTTGACAGTGACGTTTGATTCCATGCATCTAAAAACGTTCAGAGAGGAGATCATTGCCTTGCATAAACAAGCAATATACTGGCAGCTGCCAGTGGTACCCCTCAACCTCTTTGATGTCAGACGTCAGGGTGAACCTGTGTACAAAGTCTGGTGACTTTGTACACAGCTCATTCTATAGCAATAGGGCATGGGGACGCTGACCGTGACCTTTGACCTGTTGACATCAAACCCATAGTTAGAGGTCAGGGTGAACATGTGTACCAAGTCTGATGATCCTAGCTTCACTTGTTCAGTAGCAATAGGGAGTAGGGAAAGCTAACCGTGACTTTTGACCCCACACCCATAGTCAGAGGACAGGGTCTAAGCCAGACATGTCAAACTCAGGCCCGCGGGCCAGAAGCAGCCCGCAGTAAAACTGTATCCGGCCCATGAGATAATATCTTATGTCTATTACATGTGGCCCGCAGAAATACTGTACAGGAACCACTAACACTACAAGTCCCAGAATGCACTGCTGTGTCAGTACCACTGCGTCAGCCCCGCCTGCGCCAGCTCCCCCCGCCTTTTCCACACACTGAGCGGCCCCCATGCAGCATCATCTTGTTCTAGAGTGAAATTTAAGCTAGCTTATAGAAAATGGTCAAACGAAAAGTGGAAAACCACAGCTTTCAAGTCAGGTGGAAGTCAGAGTGCCTGTTTAGTGATATAAAAGAGAAACCTACAGTATTTGCCTCGTGTGCGGGGCTGATGTTGCTGTAATTAAAGAATACAACATAAGAGGGCACTATGAAATGAAGCATCAGGATAAGTTCGAAGATATGGATATGCAGCAGAAACTCTGAAAGGCTGCAGAGTTTAAAAAAGGACTGGCGTCACAGCAGACAATGTTGGGAAAAGCAAAATCTCAAAGTGAGGCTGCTGTTGAGGCTGGTTTTACTGTGGCAGACTGAAGCAGCCCGGCCGTTGACAGGGGGAGTTTGTGAAACAGTGCATGATCAAAGTGTGCAATGTTGTGCATCTGGACAAAAAACTAGCATTTTTAAATGTGAGCCTGACCAGAAATGTACATGTGAGCTTGCCACCAATCTACAAAATCAGCGGATGGAAAATGGAAAAAACTTTGTTGCATATTGGTTCCAAGGTTGTCATAGCCAGGAGCGGCACTGGGGTTAAGCTTCCAGTGCTCATAAAATGCTCCTTACGGTGTGCGTCTGGAAAAGCCTCTGACAACTAAGTCCAACTCCTAGCCTGCCCGTGTGGTTTAGTCTCTAAGCCCGGCGGAACTGCTTTTACTAATAGGAGAAGGGGTGAGGGCGGATCTCTGGTGCCTTAAAACCAGATGCTTCGGGTAGATGGTGGCTCGTCAACCTGGGAAGGTAGCCCATCTAGGGGAAGGTAAACCCTGATTTCAAACCTCCGCTGCCTTGCGGCACACCCGGTCACGGGAAAGGCTTCGGGAGTCAACCCTGAGGAAAAATCTGGAGTCGGAGCCCCTAAGGCAGTTCTCTGTTGTGCTCAACATTGTTCTGGCAGCTCCTGCGATGGCGCTGGTTCCAAACTATAGCAGCCCTGCTGTTCCTTTGGATTCATCAGTGACGTGGAGAGGGGGGACATGCTGCATGGGTAACATCTTGTCCTCCATATCTTCCTGCCCAGGCTTGAATCCTACCAACGCCCAACGCTGGAAGGTAGAACACCGGTGCGCATCGGCCTGTTCAGCCACAGGCGGTGCTGTTCCAGCAGAGTAGACGTTTAGGATTCTCTTCCATGGTCATCATAGACCGACGGAGGCCGACGAGGTTGTTGCATATTCCCTTGCCGTGGATGAGAGCAGCAACACACTGATACTGCCCAGCTGTCAACTTTCACCTGCGGCGGGGACTTCAGTTTTTGTGTTACAGAGGAACTTATGGGAATTAAATCAGTTCGTGACACAACCGCGGGAAAAGACATATTTGAAGAAGTATCTAAATGTGTTGGTGAAATGAAGCTGCCTCATGACAAACTGGTTGGACTGACAACAGATGGAGCACCCGCAATGTGCGGTGAAAAGAGTGGTTAAGTGGGCAGGATGCGGGAGGAGAAGTGCACGGGTGAGCTGGCTGTTTATCACTGCATAATACACCAGGCATCACTGTGTGGTGAAGCCCTGAACATGGGACATGTAATGAGTGCAGTAACACCTGCAGTCAACTTCATAAGAGCCAAAGGATTAAATCACTGCCAATTTAGGCTTTTCTGGCGGAGTTAAGCTCTGAAAATGATGTGCCCCATCACACAGAGGTGCAGTGGCTAAGTCGAGGGAACATACTGAACAGATTTTTCGAGTTGCATGAGGAGATTTGTCAATTTATGGAAAACAAAGGGAGAGACGCACGGTGCTGTGGGATGAGAAGTGGCTGTGTGAGCTGGTGTTTGTGCGATATTATGAGCCACCTCGGTACGCTCAACCTGGAGCTGCAGGGGTGGGACCGTGTCATCACAGACGTGTATGCTGCAGTCAGAGCTTTTAAATGCAAACTGTGCTTGTGGGAGACCCCGATACGGCAAAGAAACTTGTGTCACTTTCTGTGCTGCCAATCCATGATAGACTGAGTCTCTGCTGCTGAGTTTCCAAATGCACATTTTACTGAAAAACGGCATACTTAGTCTTCAGTTCCCTCTGCAATTTTCTGACTTTGAATTTCCGAAAAAAAGTTTGAACTTCTCAATAATCCTTGCGCAGTTGACATGGAAACTGCACCCACAAATCTTCAAAGGGAGCTGATCGAACTTCAGAGTAGTGACACACTCAGAGAGGGTGCTGCACAATTTCCACGTTTCATCCCGGCAGCAATGCTCCAGCTCCGCAAACAAACTGCAGAGATGCTCTGCATGTTTGGCACCCGTGTGAGCAGCTGTTCTCTGGAATGAAGATGAACAAAACATCACAGGCATTATCTCACTGATGCGCACCTTCACGCTGTCCTAAGAATTTCCACAGCTCAGTCTCTGACTCCAAACATTGGTGAACTTGCAGCCATGAAAAAATGCCAGGCATGTGGCATGGGAAAATATGCATAAAGAGCAGTGTGTGCTTAAATGTATACAAGTTCTTTCTGTGCAATTTAGTCATGTAGCCACAACTTTGGGTGGGTTTTTTTTTCCTAGTTAAGAAAAAGATATACAGTATATATTGGCGGTTTTCACAGCCTGGAATAAATCCATGTCACTACAAGTCAAAAAAGAAAAACTGATGGAAGTCAGGAGGGCATACAAATAATGCCACCGATAGGTTTTTATTTTAAAATTCATCTGCCATTTGTTTGTGTCTAAAAGTCTGGTTTATTCTGAGAAACAGTTTGTCCTGAAAACATGGTCAATTTTATTTTTTTATTTTTTAATAAATATTTACACAGTTTGGCCCTTGGCTTGGTCTCACTTTTTAAATTTAGCCCCTGGTGAAATTGAGTTTGACACCCCTGGTCTAAGCCATCCAAGACTTAGACATGATATATCAATTTGAAAAGGTGACATCATTCCTTTGTATAGTTATCGCCTGACAAGATTTAGGGAAAGCTGACCTCTATGACCCAAATTCAAACTCATTCAAGATTTTTCATAGATACACGTATGGTATCAATTTGAAAAGGTCATGTCATTTCTTTCTCAAGTTATCGTGTTCACAAGATTTTGGGAAAATTGACCTCTGACCTTCACCTAAAGGTCAGAGGTCACCCAAATTCAAACTCTGAGATTTTTCATAGATACACCCATGGTATCAATTTGAAAAAGCCACAATTTCTTTTTCGTTATTGCGTTCACAAGGTAGGTGTTGATACCACTGGTGACACCGCCTATTCACCCAGTGGGGTGATGACAATACCCCTTTCAGCCTTTAGAGGCTGAGGGGTAAAAATGATAGGAAAAAAGCAAAGGCACTGAATGTTCCTAGAGATACAATTGGAAGCATAGTTTTCAAGTTTAAAGTTAAAGGAACAGTGGCTACACTACCTGGATGTAGACGAAAGAGGAAGCTATCAACAGCTGCTACCAGAGTCCTGAGGGGCAGGTGGTCAAAAACCCTTGACTGACTACAAAAGACCTGCAGCAAGACTTGGTGGCAGCAGCACGGAGGCTTCAGCTTCCACAGTAAGGTGCATCCTAAACACTCAAGGGCTCCATGCCTGAACTCCAAACGTACACCACTATGGACCCATAAGAACAAGAAAAGTCAGCTTCAATTTGTTCCAAACTATATAAATAAGCCAAAGAGGTTTTGGGATTCTGTTCTGTGGAGCAGTGAAAAAACTGGAACTTTTCAGGCCTATGGATCAGCGATATGTCTGGATGTGGAAGAATGAAGTAAATGCCGAAAAGAACACCCTGCCTACAGTGAAGCATGGTGGTGGCTCAATGATGCTCCGGGCTGCTTCATTTCCTCTGGTACTGGAAACCTGCAGCGTGTGGAAAATCTCTGGTGGGATTTGAAAAATGTGGCTGTAGCACGCAAACCTCAGAATATTAGTGAACTGGAGGCCTTAGTCCACAAGAAATGTTCTAAGATTCCTCAGGAACGCTGCTAGAAGCTGGTGTCTGTCTATGCCTCACATTTACAGCAGGTCATAACAGCAAAAGGGTGCTCCAAGTACTGAAAATGCTTCTCATGAAAGCGTTGAATAATTTTGAGACTGTAGTAGTCAATAAAAGTGCATTTTGTGTTGAATTTGGAGAAACCAGTTGTAATATTAGTTGTGTTGAGCTATTTAAATTGTTCTTGTGTGATCTGTTTATTGCAAACAGCTACTAGTTTTGACATTTTGCCATTACACCTAATTTGCAGTGGAGGCTGAATGATTTTATTGCTACTTTATCTATGGATAAATGCAGTGTGACACACATGCCTACTGTAATGTATAGCACATTCATGTATACAGACTACAGAATATTTATTGACTTCTTTGAACATAACAGTTCTTCAGACCCCACATCAATAAATCTAGCTAAAATAGTATCTATGCTAAAGTACAATAAAATGAAATAAGTAAAACAGAGTTAATGCATGCCTTAGGTAGATAATTGACAAATTGGCACAATGTTGCATAGTGTGGCACGGCAAAGGAGTATAGAAAGGCAGCAGACAATAAAATAAGTTGGCTAACAAATAAGGGTTCATCAACAGTCACTGATGCTGGATGTCCCGTTCATTTTAAATAATTATTTAGATATTGTGTATTTTTAATAATATTCAAATAAATCTTAATACCATTAGTACCATGTGTGATGCTTTTATCGGAAAACCAATGACACACCAGCTGCAGCCATACAATTTCTGTGGTAATATTGGGTATTTTGTCATTAAATATATGACTTAAATATATGAAATATCAGGACTTTGACCCCCACGGACCTCCTCCCAGTTTTTCTAGCCCCTGCCGCCGATCTGGTTTATTGTTTGGCTCGGAAAGTGAGACGGCGGAAGAGAGGAAGACGAGCGGGCGCTCTCGTGCGACTTCGCAGGAGAGGCTCGCGAACGGCGCTGCCTGGCATATTTCTGTCCAATACCAACTCTCTCTCTAACAAGGTGGATGAACTGAGACTGCTGATGCGTTTTAAGGACCTCGCCTCCTCAGCTGTCCTCTGCTTTACTGAGACCTGGCTCCGGGAAAATATACCGGACAGCGCGCTGCGCCTCGACGGCTTCCAGCTCTTCCGTGCTGATCGTGACACAGAGCTTTCCGGCAAGACCACAGGAGGCGGTGTCTGCTTCTACATCAACTGTAGCTGGTGCTCTGATGTAACGGTAATTTCCAAACACTGTTCTCCTGCCTTGGAATTTCTTGTTATCAACTGCAAGCCTTTTTATTCCCCGCGGGAGTTTGCTTCTTTTATACTGATCGCTGTGTACGCCCCTCCCGACGCGGACACGCGCGAAGCTCAGCGCGTGCTCGCGGATCACATTCAACACACAGAGCGGAGTTTTCCAGACTCGCTGATTATTGTGGCTGGCGACTTTAATCAGTGCAATCTGAGCCACGATCTCCCCCGCTACAAACAGTTTATTAAATGCCCCACCAGAGGATTAAACACACTGGATCACTGTTACACCACAGTGAAAGACGCATATCGCGCTGTCCCTCGAGCTGCGCTGGGATTATCTGATCACGTGATGGTTCACCTCATTCCCACATACAGACAGAGATTGAAGCTCACTAAACCTGTTGTGAGCACTACGAAGATACGGACCAGTGATGCTGAGGAGAAGCTGGAAACGTGCATGGAAATATCTGACTGGGGCATGCTTAAAGGAGCCACGCATGATCTGGATGAGTACACGGACACTGTGAACTCATATATCCACTTTTGTGAAGAGAACATTCTTCCATCACGCACCAGGGTGAGTTACTCTAATGACAAACCCTGGTTCACAGCTAAGCTCAGACAAATCAGGAAGGAGAAGGAAGCAGCGCTGAAAAGTGGAGATAGGGACTGCTACAGGGAGGTTAAATACCGGTTTAACAGAGAGCTGAAGAGGGCTAAATCTGTGTACTCAGAGAGACTCCAGCAGCAGTTCACTGCTAATGATTCGGCTTCCGTGTGGAGAGGACTGAGGCAGATCACCAACTATCGGCCTCAGGCTCCTAAAGGTCAGGATGACAAAGCCCTTTGTCAGAGACTGTCCCAACACTATGCCCGTTTTGACACCTCGTCATCTGTGTCCAACTCCCCCCCTCCCTCCAGCTCCACAGCCTCCACATTCCCTACTTCATTTAAGGCACCCCCCCCACCTCCCCCCCTCCCCTTATCATCAGTGAGCAGGATGTGCTCAAACAGTTCTCCAGACTGAACCCGCGCAAGGCCCCCGGCCCAGACGGCGTGTCTCCCTCCACCCTGAGACTCTGTGCGAAACAGCTGGCTCCGGTATTCACAGACATTTTTAACACCTCCCTTAAGTTATGCCACGTGCCGTCCTGCCTCAAATCCTCCACCATCATCCCTGTCCCCAAGAAGCCACGGATCACTGGACTTAATGACTACAGACCTGTAGCGCTCACCTCTGTAGTCATGAAGTCCTTTGAGCGCCTGGTCCTGTCCCACCTCAAGTCCATCACCACCCCTCTCCTGGACCCGCTGCAGTTTGCCTACCGAGCCAACAGGTCTGTAGACGATGCAGTCAACCTGGCCCTCCACTCCATCCTGCAGCACCTGGACTCCCCGGGAACCTACGCCAGGATCCTGTTTGTGGACTTCAGCTCCGCATTCAACACCATCCGCCCCGCTCTGCTCCGGGACAAGCTGTCCCTGCTCAACGTGCCTGACTCCCTCTGCAGGTGGATCATCGACTTCCTGACGGACCGGAGGCAGCATGTGCGGCTGGGAAAGACTGTCTCAGACTATACTAGCATCAGCACCGGATCACCCCAGGGCTGTGTACTTTCCCCCCTACTCTTCTCCCTTTACACCAACTCCTGCACCTCCAGCCACCAGTCTGTCAAGTTGATCAAGTTTGCGGACGACACCACCCTCATCGGGCTCATCTCCAACGGCGACGAGTCCGCCTACAGGAGAGAGGTGGCCCAGCTGGCGTCCTGGTGCAGCAATAACAACCTGCAGCTGAACGCTCTGAAGACAGTGGAGATGATTGTAGACTTCAGGAAAGTCACTACTCCTCTGCCCCCCCTCACCCTCTCAGGCTCTCCCATCACCACTGCTGATTCCTTCCGCTTCCTAGGCACTACCATCACCAGGGACCTCAAATGGGAGCTGACCATCAGCTCACTCATCAAAAAAGCCCAGCAGAGGATGTTCTTCCTGCGGCAGCTGAGGAAGCTCAAGCTACCCACCAAGATGTTAGTGCAGTTCTACACAGCCATCATCGAGTCCATCCTCACCACCTCCATAACCGTGTGGTACGCAGGAGCCACTGCCAGGGACAGACTAAGGCTGCAGCGCGTCGTGCGCACTGCTGAGAAGGTGATCGGCTGCAAGCTCCCATCTCTCCAGGATCTGTACATCTCCAGGACCCGGAGGCGTGCTGGCCGGATCATAGCCGATCCCTCACACCCTGGTCATGTACTGTTTGCCCCCCTCCCCTCTGGTAGAAGACTTCGGTCCATCCAGACTAAAACCTCCCGTCACATGAACAGCTTCTTCCCCTCTGCCATTAGACTGCTGAACACTAAGTGACTCTCGTGCACCATGTACAGCAGCTCAACCAGACTCATGTCAATCATCACTGTTTTCTTCCTGCATTACCGACTGCACTATATAGTTCTCCACAGTATCTGCTGCTGGCTAATATATATATATATTTTAACTGTTGACCAGTATCACTTAATCTTATCCTACACTTTATTACATGTATAGTTTATTTCTCTTATCTTATCATGTTTAATGTTGCAGCATTGTACCGAGACAAATTCCTAGTTTGTGTACTACATGAACAATGGCAATAAACCTGATTCTGATTCTGATTCTGATTCTGATTAATTTGATTGATTATGGTTTCAAAAAGCTTTTAAAATAACAACATATTGCTAAATTATAAAAAGATTATACTATAATGGGTCTCAAATACTTGTAAAAGTGTCCTGGTTGGTGTTTCATCAAACTCTGGCATGCTGGATACACCGGGTGCTACTGCCGACCTTTTGCTGGACCACCAGTCCCTGCTGGTGCTCCTCCTGGTGGGCTGGCCCGCCTACAGTTAGGCCCAGAAATATTTGGACAGTGACACAATATTCATGATTTGGGCTCTGCATGCCACCACATTGGATTTGAAATGAAACAACTACAACGGAACTGAAGTGCAGACTTTAAGGTTTAATTTAAGGGGTTGAACAAAAATATATGATTAAACATGTAGGAATTGTAGCTATTTTTATACAAACGCTCCTCATTTCAGGGGCTCAAAAGTAATTGGACAAATAAACATAACCCTAAGTAAAATGTTACTTTTCAATATTTTGTTGAGAATCCTTTGCAGGCAATGACTGCCTGAAGTCTGGAACCCATGGACATCACCAAACGCTGGGTTTCCTCCTTTGTGATGCTTTGCCAGGCCTTTACTGCAGCTGTCTTCAGTTGTTGCTTGTTTGTGGGTCTTTCTGCCTTAAGTTTTGTCTTGAGCAAGTGAAATGCATGATCGATTGGGTTGAGATCTGGTGATTGACTCGGCCATTGCAGAATATTCCACTTCGTTGCTTTAAAAAACTCCTGGGTTGCTTTTGCAGTATGTTTTGGATCATTGTCCATCTGTACTGTGAAGTGCCATCCAATCAACTTTGCTGCATTTGGCTGAATCTGAGCAGAAAGTATATCCCTATACACTTCAGAATTAGTCCGGCTGCTTCCGTCTTTTGTCACATCATCAATAAACACAAGTGACCCAGTGCCATTGGAAGCCATGCATGCCCATGCCATCACACTGCCTCCACCATGTTTTACAGAAGATGTGGTGCTTTGGATCATGAGCTGTTCCAATTCATCTCCAAACTTTCTTCTTCCCAACATTCTGGTACAGGTTGATCTTGGTCTCATCTGTCCAAAGAATGCTGTTCCAGAACTGGGCTGGCTTCTTCAGGTGTTTTTTGGCAAAGTCAATTCTGGCCTTTCTATTTTTGAGGCTGATTAATGGTTTGCACCTTGTGGTGAATCCTCTGTATTTACTCTCATGAAGTCTTTGTTCTTCACCATGGAAAGGATTCTGCGATCACCACTGCTGTCTTCCGTGGACGTCCAGGCCTTTTTGAGTTCCCAAGCTCACCAGTGCACTCTTTTTTTTTTTTCCTCAGAATGTACCAAACTGTTGATTTGGCCACTCCAAACATTTCTGCTATCTCTCTGATGGATTTCTTCTTTTTTTTTTTCAGCCTCAGGATGGTCTGTTTCACCTCCATTGAGAGCTCCTGTGACCGCATGTTGTGTTCACAGCAACAGCTTCCAAATGCAAACGCCACACCTGGAATCAACTCCAGACCTTTTAACTGCTTAATTGATGACAGGTTAACGAGGGAAGAGCCCATGCAGCCTTGTTATTTTATTTTATTTTTTTTTTGCAGCCTTCTGAGTCAATTGTCCAATTACTTTTGGTCCCTTGAAAAAGAGGCGGCTACGTATTAAAGAGTTGTAATTCCTAAACCCAGTTTAGAACCGCTGCTCCTCCACATTGAAAGGAGTCAGTTGAGGTGGTATGGGCATCTGATTAGGATGCCTCCTGGACGCCTCCCACTTGAGGTGTTTCAGGCACGTCCCACTGGGAGGAGACCCCGGGGCAGACCCAGAACACGGTGGAGAGACTATGTCTCCCAGCTGGTCTGGGAACGCCTTGGTATCCCCTCTGAAGAGCTGGAGCAGGTGGCTGGGGAGAGGGAAGTCTGGGCTTCTCTGCTTGAACTGCTGCCTCCATGACCCGGACCTCCGGAAAAGCGGTAGAAGATGGATGGATGGATGGATGGAATTCCTAAACCCTTGCTCCAATTTGGATGTGAATACTCTCAAATTACAGCTGAGAGTCTGCATTTTAAGTCCATATTGATTATATAATTGTATCCTGAATATGTTTTCGTAAACAGCTAAAATAACAAAACTTCTGTCACTGTCCAAATATTTTTGGGCCTAACTGTATATCTAAAAATTTCAAAGTTAATACAGCCATGACTGTGGAGCGGAACGACCAGATCAGATGTATATCATATGTGGCCACAAACATCTGGGAGGCAAGGCCAGCAGCTTGGGCTGTTTGTAGCCATAGCGTGAACACATACAGTCGGCCAGCACCACTGATGCTGATCGACATCTCCGGTCCTCTCCGCATTTACGGAACAACAACTTGGTCTCATTCATTCCATTTTACTTTCATTCAGGGCATAATCATTACTTATGATTTCACTGTAAATGTATTTTACTGTGCCACACTGTGTCAGAGCTGAAATTATCAGACAATTACATCACCAACAAATCCCCCAGAGACATGACAAGTTAGTTACTACTCTTGCAGGGTAAGGGCTGGGTGGCCATCACCATGCATAGAGCCAATCAGGTTAACCAGTGCATGCCAACATTGCCGGTTTTGGGCCAGCTCCTCTGCGTTGTCAACAGCGACTGAGCTGTCGGAGGTCTCTCTCCACCACATCGAATCATCTGGTGCGTGGCTTGTCCCAAGGTTTTTTTCACCCTGAGGCCCTGGGGTTGAACATGATGATGGCTTTTGTCGGGTGTTCTGGTGGGAGGCGGAGGACATGGCCAAATCAGCAGATATGCCATTGTGTAATAAGGTGGGATGCTGCAGGCTGACGTGTCCGGGCTCGGAGCATGCCATTAGAAGTGCGCTGGGGCCACCTGATGTTCTCAATGGTTCTGAGGGCCCGACTAGCAAACCCACCCACTCTCAAGGCCAGAGTCTTATTCAGTGGCCATGTCTCTGACCCACAGAGTAGGATGGAGAGGACTGATGCATTGTATATGTGGAGCTTAGTCTTTCAGGAGACTGAACAATGGTGCCAGAGAGGTTTCCATAGTGCCTGCAGGGCTGATGCAGAGAGGCCACGTCTGCAGTTGATCTGTTTTCATGTCCCCGTTTCATGACAGGTGAGAGGGCCAAAAACACAAACAGCCCTTAAGATGTTCCTGGTCCCCACAATTGGTTCCTGGTAGTGAAAACGAGGAGTTTTGTCCATCTGTGAATTTGATTGCCTACATGTACACCTCTTTCCATCCCACTTTCAAAACTGCATTTGGGCATGTAAAGAAAATGGGCTATTGGTTTTCTATGGGCAATGCACTAGCCATCTTGAAACAACTGGTACATTCTTACATAAAAAACTGCATGGATTAAACAAAAATCAGCAGCTACACCAATATTTAACTTGTGAAGCACAACACTAATATTGACCAGGAGCAACTTTATTATTAGTACTCAAAACTTGTGCAATACTACTGTGGCGGAATCAGTACCAGGGGTACCCAAAAAACTTTGGGACATTCAGTAACAGGAGGGCCCAAGAGAAACTGCTGTTGCCCTCCCGCTCATCAATTCAATTCAGCTTTATTTATATAGCGCCACATCACAACAACGGTCATCTCATAGCGCTACAAAATGCAGAGAAACCCTCACAATTTCAGAAAGACCCAGCAGTCAGATGATCCCCTGTGAGCAAGCACTTAGCAACGGTGGAGAGGAAAAACTCCCATTTAACAGGAAGAAACCTCTAGCAGAACCAGGCTCATGGAGGGGCAGTCATCTGCTGTGACTGGCTGGGGGTGAGGGGATAGAGAGGACGAAAAGAACAGACATTAAAAACATGAAACAGTGAAAAACCAAGTACATTATTGGCGGTCATCCAGCAGTCTGAATCTATTAATACAGCAGAACAGAAGCGGGGTTAAGAGACACGAAATCCGTCCCTAATCGTAGACTATATTGAAAAGGAAGGATTTTACCCTGTTCTTAAAAACAGAGACCGAGTGGTAACTGGTTCCACAGAGAAGGAGCTTGATAGCAGAAGGCTCTGCCTCCCAATGTACTTCTGGAGATTCTGGGCACCACAAGCAATCCAGCATTTTGGGAGCATACAGCTCTATTAAATTAAAAATTAAATTAAATCACCCTTATTGTCATTCAACTGTACACCCAATCATGTACAGTAGAACGAGATTGTGTTTTACCTATCTACTGTGTTAATCACACACACCCCAAGTGCAGAATCAGAGGGCCGCTGCCATGCAAGGCGCCGCCACAAATTTCCCTCCTCCATTCCATTATTGCTGAGCACCAAGCTGAATGGCAGGAAGTTCCACTTTTATATGGTCTTCGGCATGACCCGGCTGGGATTTGAACCCCTGCCTCCTGCGTGTGGGGCGGATGCTCTACCAACTGAGCCACCACTCCGGTATTAGGATGATAGGGTAATATCAGATCTTTTATATATAAGAAGGCCTGATTATTAAGAGCTTTGAAAGTGAGAAGAAGGATTTTAAACTTAATTCTAAACTCTATGGGAAGTCAATGAAGGGAGGACAAAACCGGAGAGATATGATCTCTCTTTCTAGAACCAGTTAAAACTTCTTGCAGCAGCATTTTGGATCAAGTGAAGACTTTTTAAGGATATTTTGGGACAACCTCCAACTCTTTCTTCACAACCCCTTTTGAACAACTGCTTATACCTATTCTCTCCCAACACCCGACGCTGCCTCTGTATTCAAGCAGAACCCTTTTGAATTCTTATCAACACCTAGGTGAGAAATGGCTGAACCCCCATCTTCTCCACCGATGAGCCTGTTGGCTGCTTTCACTGCGTGCTGTATTGTCTTCCAGCAGGAGGTGGTGCAGCTTCCATACCACACTGTGATACAGCTGGTGAGGATGCTTTCAATGGTGCCACGGTAGAATGAGCACATGATGGGGGGTGAAGCATGCTTTATGATCAACTTATTTTAGTGAAATTAGATAATTAACCAAGTAGAATTGTTTAGTTGTAGACAAATGTGCCTTAGAATTAGTTATGATATTAATATGATGTAATTATTGTCTTTTGTTTTTCTCCTGCCAATCCTAACTTCTCAGTGGATTACACATCCCCCTTTTCTACTGCAGGCTGTTGCCCCTAGCAACAGCCAGGTCTCTGTGCAGTTGCCTCTCTCTTCGATTCATTGAGAAATCCTAGCCCCCCCCCCCCCACACACACACACAAAACACGGAGCGGGGAGGTTTAACCTCTGCAGAGTAAATGCTCACTTTGTGGGTGACCCCCACAACAGACTGGGACAAGCAGAGCGCTCAGCTGGAGCAATTGGCAGAACAATGAGATGTGTGTATTGATGTCAATAGGCAGCCTCCCTTTGTCTAGCTCTCTCTCTCGCTCTTTCTCCAAGATGGCGCCCACAGTGGTCGCCATGGTGCTTCGCTGCTTTTTTCTTTATATGTTTTTGTTCGTCAATTGTGTGTCTGCCAGCTCTTACACCCGTGAAGAGCTACTAAATATCAGGACCTTCACTCCCACAGACCTACTCCCAGTTTTTTTGGCTCCTGCCGCCGATCTGGTTCACTTTTTAGCCCAAAAAGTGAGACGGCGAAAGAGAGGAAGGCGAGCGGGCACTCTCGTGCGGCTTCGCAGGAGAGGCACGCGCACTGCTTTGCCTGGCATTTTTCTGTCCTATGTTAATTCTCTCTTTAACAAGGTAGAGGAACTGAGATTGCTGATGCATTTTAAGGACCTCTCCACCTCGTGTGCTCTCTGTTTTACTGAGACCTGGCTTAAGGAATCAACTCCGGACAGCACGCTCCTCCTCGAGGGATTTCAGCTGTTTCGTGCTGATCGCGACAAAGAGCTCTCCGGTAAGACCACAGGAGGAGGAGTCTGCTTTTACATCAACAGCATCTGGTGCTCTGATCTAACTGTGATCTCCCAACACTGTTCTCCCGCTCTGGAATATCTTTTCATTAACTGCAAGCCATTTTATTCCCCGCGTGAGTTTGCTTCATTCATCCTGGTCGCTGTTTACATCCTGCCCGACGCGGACGCGCGCGAGGCTCAGCGCGCGCTCGCGAATCACATTCAACAAACGGAGCAGACTTTTCCGGACTCTCTGGTTATTGTGGTTGGCGACTTTAACCAGAGCAACCTGAGCCACGATCTCCCCCGCTACAAACAGTTTATTAAATGCCCCACCAGAGGAGAGAACACGCTGGATCACTGTTACACTACAGTGAAGGACGCGTATCGCGCTGTTCCCCGCGCTGCGCTCGGACTATCTGATCACGTGATGGTCCACTTGATTCCCACATACAGACAGAGACTGAAGCTCACTAAACCTGTTGTGAGCACTACGAGGAAATTGACCAGTGAAGCTGGGGAGAAGCTGAGCACGTGCATGGAAATAACTGACTGGGGCATGTTTAAAGGAGCCACGCATGATCTGGATGAGTACACGGACACTGTGAACTCATATATCCACTTTTGTGAGGAGAGCATTCTTCCATCGCGCACCAGGGTGAGGTACTCCAATGACAAGCCCTGGTTCACTGCCAAGCTCAGACAGATCAGGAAGGAGAAGGAAGCAGCGTTGAAAAGTGGAGACAGGGACTGCTACAGGGAGGTCAAATATTGGTTTAGCAGAGAGCTGAGGAGAGCTAAATCTGTGTATTCTGAGAGACTCCAGCAGCAGTTCACTGCTAACGACTCTGCTTCTGTGTGGAGAGGACTGAGGCAAATCACCAACTATTGGCCTCAGGCTCCTAAAGGTCAGGATGACAAAGCCCTTTGTCAAAGACTGTCCCAACATTATGCCCGTTTTGACACCTCGTCAGCTGTGTCCATCTCCCCCCTTCCCCCCCAGCTCCACTGCCTCTACGGTCCCCACTTCATCAAAGGCGGCCCCCCCTCCTCCCCCCTGCCCTTGTCATCAGTGAGCAGGACGTGCACAGACAGTTCTCCAGACTGAACCCGCGCAAGGCCCCTGGCCCAGACGGCGTGTCTCCCTCCACCCTGAGACACTGTGCGGAAGAGCTAACTCCTGTCTTCACAGACATTTTTAACACCTCCCTGAAGTTATGCCACGTGCCGACCTGCCTCAAAACCTCCACCATCATCCCTGTCCCCAAGAAGCCACGGATCACTGGACTTAACGACTACAGACCTGTAGCGCTCACCTCTGTAGTCATAAAGTCCTTTGAGCGCCTGGTCCTGCCCCACCTCAAGACCATCACCACTCCCCTCCTGGACCCGCTGCAGTTTGCCTACCGAGCCAACAGGTCTGTGGACGACGCAGTCAACCTGGCCCTCCACTCCATCCTGCAGCACCTGGACTCCCCGGGAACCTACGCCAGGATCCTGTTTGTGGACTTCAGCTCTGCATTCAACACCATCCGTCCCGCTCTGCTCCAGGACAAGCTGTCCCTGCTCAACGTGCCTGACTCCCTCTGCAGGTGGATCACCGACTTCCTGACGGACCGGAGGCAGCATGTGCGGCTGGGAAAGACTGTCTCAGACTCCGTCAGCATCAGCACCGGATCACCCCAGGGCTGTGTACTTTCCCCCCTACTCTTCTCCCTGTATACCAACTCCTGCACCTCCAGCCACCAGTCTGTCAAGCTGATCAAGTTTGCGGATGACACCACCCTCATTGGGCTCATCTCCAACGGCGACGAGTCCGTCTACAGGAGAGAGGTGGCCCAGCTGGCGTCCTGGTGCAGCCACAACAACCTGCAGCTGAACACTCTGAAGACAGTGGAGATGATCGTAGACATCAGGAAAGTCACAACCCCTCTGCCCCCCCTTACCCTCACAGGCTCTCTCATCACCACTGCAGATTCCTACCGCTTCCTAGGCACCACCATCACCCGGGACCTCAAGTGGGAGCCGACCATCAGCTCCCTCATCAAAAAGACCCAGCAGAGGATGTTCTTCCTGCGGCAGCTAAGGAAGCTCAAGCTACCCACCGAGATGTTAGTGCAGTTCTACATGGCCATCATCGAGTCCATCCTCACCACCTCCATAACCGTGTGGTATGCAGGAGCCACCGCCAGGGACAGACTAAGGCTGCAGCGCGTCATGCGCGCTGCTGAGAAGGTGATCGGCTGCAAGCTCCCATCCCTCCAGGACCTGTACATCTCCAGGACCTGGAGGCGTGCAGGCCGGATCATAGCCGATCCTTCACACCCTGGTCACGTACTGTTTGCCCCCCTCCCCTCAGGTAGAAGACTTCGGTCCATTCAGACTAAAACCTCCCGTCACATGAACAGCTTCTTCCCCTCTGCCATCAGACTGCTGAACACTAAGTGACTTATTAGACTCTTGTGCACTATGTACAGCAGCTCAACCAGACTCATGTCAATTCACTGTTTTCTTTTTGCATTACCGATTGCACTATGTGGTACTCCACAATATCTGCTACTCGCTAATATATTAAAATTGCTTGACTAGTATTACTCATTCATATTCTACATTTTATTGCATGTATAGTTTTTATTTCTTTTATTTTTTTTTCATGTTTAATGTTGTAGCATCGCACCGAGACAAATTCCTAGTTTGTGTACTACATGAACAATGGCAATAAATCTGATTCTGATTCTCTCTGACCACTGCTTCTGACTACACGCCTTGCCTGAGAGCCTGAGGGCTCGCTCTGGCACGCTTATACAGTGCCAGGGTGAGTTCTGTGATGGCGGGATGAATGATAAATAAAACCCACTTTTAAACTCTCAGTTCGCCGCTTATTATTTCATGCTGCCACACTGGTGACCCCGAGAAAGCACACGCTTTGTGCAACGCAACTTTCTGGTCTGGACAGCCACACTGGTGACCCGACCAAGAAAAGAACACGCTGACAACGAACGCAGCACCCGGCGGTGACTCTCCGACGACAAGCGAACGCAGCAGCCTGACACAAATGATCTGCCCTCCCTTCTGCTACAGGGAGACCTCGACGCAGAGCCACCACCAGGCGAACTCCCTCGGAGATCACCCACGACCGGGAAGGCTGCAAAAAGCGTCATGGTGCAACGCAACCTTCTGATCTGCACATCCACGCTGGGACCGGCCGCTCTCACAGCTCCTCCACACGAGAGCGCATGCACCTCGTCCTCTCTCCACGACGGCGACCTCCAGGGCCGACGGAGAACGCAGCGCGTGGACCTGAACGCACCATGACCGAACTACAGCAACAACCTGAACAGGGATGACCATCGGCGCCGACTACGCTGATCTCCAGCAAGCTCCCTGACCCTGACTCGCCTCTACAGCGGACCTGCCAAGCACCGAACCCCGCACGCACACCGGGGGGTTATGAGGACAGCGCACCATGCACAGGACAATACCGGCTCCACACAGACCGCCATCGTCCTTCGCCGCTGCACACAGAACCTTCAGGGCTGCTCACACACCTGAAGCACGCACGCAGCTCGCTCACAGGATTTTGTTATGGTCTCAACCATGGCGCACAAGGGAATTCAGCCGTCAGCTGTCCCCGAGGACTTTAGGACTGCGCGCACACCTAAAGTCAACACGCCAAGTCCCACACTGCTGCAGCTCCTTTTTTTTTTTTTCTTCACAGCCGCGAGAGGAGTCAGACTAATTTTTCTTCTTACAGCTGCTGTGGATCTCCGCACGTTCAACGGGACAGCCCCTCAACATCGTGGATCCACAGACAATTTTTGCGCGGCCCAGACAAATTCGCCGTCCCGGGCCAGCACTTGCTACCCCCAACCCCCCTCCCTCCACCGCCGCCTGCAGCGAGCTTTCCCCGCAGCTCGCTCCCAAAGCCGGACTCTCGAGGCCTCAGCTTCCCGCTGAACCCTCTGGTGGGGAGTACTGTGGGTGACCCCCACAACAGACCTGGACAAGCAGAGCGCTCAGCTGGAGCAATTGGCAGAACAATGAGATGTGTGTATTGATGTCAATAGGCAGCCTCCCTTTGTCTAGCTCTCTCTCTGACCACTGCTTCTGACTACACGCCTTGCCTAAGAGCCTGAGGGCTCGCTCTGGCACGTTTATACAGTGCCGGGGTGAGTTCTGTGATGGCGGGATGAATGATAAATAAAACCCACTTTTAAACTCTCAGTTCGCCGCTTATTATTTCATGCCGCCACAACTTCTATTTTCTATTTTGCTCTCTTCTCTTTCCGGCTTTCAGTGTGCCTTCATGTCTTTGTCTCTCCTGTTTAAGTTTTGTTCTCTTGCCGTCTGTGTTTTTCTAACTACTCGTTTTGTAGATTCTTGTAGCTCACATTTTTCTATGCAGTTTGCCACTTTGTTAGACCTAGTGACTAAAGCCTTAGTAGCCTTTTCCTTTTTTTCAGAGCTTATCTAGTTTTGCCTCCAATCAGTGGGACAACGCGCATTCCAGATTTGTATCCAGACAAGCTGCCCCTTCCACCGTATCGGCGGGTTGAGCTCCAGGACTGGGTCTCCCCTGTCTCTGAAGCAGCTGACCATCGCGCCAGCCCTGCACAGAGTGACCTAGGAACGAGTCCATCCGGATTCTGTGGGCCAGAATCCAAACACGACCTCGAGAAGGACCACACTCCCTCGGCCTGAAACGACCATTACCCGGACTACATATCCACAGTAGGCACTCCCTTTCAAACTTCATCTATTGTGGCAGTCATGCTGGTTTAAATTTGTGCCCATCAGAAAAGCAGCTGTAAGCACCGTCAATCAAACCCAGACAGTGCTTGCCTCAAGACACATTTTTGATTCTGCACATCCTCCCTCTCTCCCTCTTTCTTTACATCCATTAGAATCAAAACACTCTAATTTTTGTAACTATTTTTTTAATCAGAACTGCTAATTTTTTTTTTTTTTTATCCTCAGAGAGTAACTGCACAGATCTAATCTTTAAGTACCAGAACTTAACCGTGATAATAATGTGGTGATCTTAGGTGTATGGTCTTTTCATGTGTCACACCTCTATTATCAAGAACCCGCTGATTGTCATGTTTTATTCTGCTGAACTTAAATGCTTATGGTTTGTGTCAGGGCTCTGATGCTTTAATAAAACAGGGTCATAAAAGGCTAAGAAGGGTGTCATTTCTCTTTTTTCCACTACTCTTAACATTCAGTGTTAAGGACCCAGCTTCCAGACTGAGACTGATCAAATCTTGTTC
Organism: Pholidichthys leucotaenia; assembly: GCA_020510985.1. Taxonomy (NCBI): domain Eukaryota; kingdom Metazoa; phylum Chordata; class Actinopteri; order Cichliformes; family Pholidichthyidae; genus Pholidichthys; species Pholidichthys leucotaenia. The sequence goes on along the minus strand of CM035837.1, from coordinate 449,398,254 downwards.
ATCAAATTCTAAATTAATACTTAACTTATTAATTACCAAATTCCTAAGTGAAGTTGGTTCTTAATAGAGTTATTTCATCTCTTAAACTGCAAGTGGTGCCCCACCTAGTGTTACAAACAAGAATTATTGATAAACATTAACTTTAGTTAATAATTATATTCCCAGAATTGGAGGGTTAACCCTTACATATTTCTGGTGTCCTTGCTCACGCTACTCTACATTGACACACAACATGAAGAGGGCTATGGCTCACACACTGACAGAACAGGAGTTATGTCTAGTAACTATTCCTTCACTGTCACTTAACTAGGAAGTAGGGCAGTGTGAAAGAACTGGCAGAAGATGGGAAGTACTTTAAAAGCTGAAGACCGAAGATGCAGGCTGTGTACAGAATGGAAACGCAACATTTATAAAGTCCTGGTGAGTATTCAAACTGATTCACTCTGGAAAAATGCACTGGTGCATGCCCTGGTTTTAATACATGTTGGAATAAGTGGCATGGATAATAAAATGAACAGACAGACGTACTTGACCAGTGAGGGTCCTCTTTGAGGGGAGTCTGTTGGACCTTTAGGGATATGGTTTGGAACGGGAGCGCTGCTGGTTTCTCTGGCAGGTGAGGTGGGGATGTACCCAGAAACTGTGGGACAACAGAAATAAAGAAGCAGAGTGTTCAGAAACATACATACACACACACACCTTTTGGCTGCTCCCTATTCGGTGTCCTCACAGCGGATCATGGGTCCGCATATTAATCTGGCAAGGATTTTATGCCGGATGTCTTTCTTGATACAACCTTCCCCATTTACCTGGGCTTAGTACCAGCACAATAAATATACTGTTTTTGTGCTTCCACCTGTGGCTGACAACCAGTTCAGTTTGTAATAACTAGGGATGATCCGATCCGACCTGCTGTATCGGTTTCGATCCAGGCAAAATGGCTGGATCATACTGGTAAGGAATAAAAGTAATTTACCAATCCAAATCATTAATAGCATTAAAATAAAATGAAGGCGCGACCATGTTCTCAGTTCTGTACTCAGCATCAGCAAGCGTCAGCTCACTGGAGCCTGTCTGTGGGGCTCACCTTGGTATGTTGCCATGTGGTACCAGCGTTTACAATTTTCTTCTTTCTTTCTTCGTGAGAATGTCAGCACCAACAACTTAATAAAACACTTGCAAAAGTATTACGGTAAAGGAGTATACTGAAGGACACAGAAGGAAGTGCTTTTCCAGCTCAGAGGCTGGATGCTAAAAGTGAAACCTAAGCAAAAGAATGAAACTGAAAGTGAAAACCAGACTGGAGCATAGAAACAAAAATATAATGTGGGCTTACCTTTCAGAGAGTTACATTTGATGAGCGGTAGGTGACAGAAACATAAATGGCAAATTATAACAGTGAACTGGAAGCAGGACTAGAACAACAGGGCTACATGAAATGGAACAGGAATGACCTAAAAATCTAAGAATGGACAGAGAATAATATCAGAAACACTACTAAATAAACCGAGGACCAGGAGAACATTTATAATAATAATAAATGTCAAAAATACAACTTAAGGGGTTATGAAGTGGAAATGTATTAATATTACTGTTGATGTGAAATTTTATTCCGTTTCTATGCCAGAAATTCTATGTTACCAGACAAGGCAGCACCTTGCAGAACTGTATATTTTACCTCAATCATAATGACTACACCCCCTCATGGATCGTCACCTTATCGTGGTGGGGGGGTTTGCGTGCCCCAGTGATCCCAGGAGCTATGTTGTCCGGGGCAATTTGCCTCTGATAGGGTCTCCCAAGACAAGCTGGTCCTGGGTGAAGGGCTAGACTAAGAACGATCCAACAGACTCTCATGATAAATTGTATATCAAGGATTCAGTGTACCCCGCCCGGTATGGGGTTACCGGGGCCCCACCCTGGAGCCAGGCCTGGGGGAGGGGCTCGAAGGCTAGCGTCTGGTGGCCGGGTTTCCACCCATGGGACCCGGCCGGGCTCAGCCCGAAGGAGTTACATGGGTCCGCCCTCCAGTGGATTCACCACCTGCAGGAGGGATCATGGGGGTCCGGTGCTATGTGGATTAGGTGGCGGTCAAAGGCGGAGACCTTGGCGGACTGATCCCAAGCTTTCTAAACTGGCTTTTGGTACGTGGAATGTCACCTCTCTGGTGGGGAAGGAGCCTGAGCTGGTGTACGAGGTTGAGCGATACCGGCTAGATATAGTTGGCCTCACCTCAACACACAGCTCCGGTTCCGGAACCAGTCTCCTGGAGAGGGGCTGGAGCTTGGCCTTTTCTGGAGTTGCCCCGGGCGAGAGGCGACGAGCAGGGGTGGGTATTCTTGTATCGCCCCACCTTGCTGCCTCTATATTGGAGTTTTCCCCGGTGGACGAAAGGGTTGCTTCCCTGCGCCTTCGGGTTGGGAAACGGGTCCTGACCATCATTTGTGCCTATGCACCAAATGATGTTTCAGAGTACCCACCCTTTTTGGAGTCTGTGACTGGGGTGCTGGAGGGTGCTCCTCCTGGAGACTCCATTGTCCTACTGGGGGACTTCAATGCGCACGTGGGCAACGACAGTGAAACCTGGAGGGGGGTGATTGGGAGGAACGGCCTGCCCGATCTGAACCCGAGTGGTGTTCAGTTATTGGACTTCTGTGCTAACCACAGTCTGTCCATAACGAACACCATGTTCAAGCATAAGGGTGTCCATATGTGCACCTGGCACCAGGACACCCTTGGTCGCAGGTCGATGATCGATTTTGTTATCGTATCATCAGACCTGCGACCGTATGTCTTGGACACCCGAGTAAAGAGAGGTGCAGAGCTGTCAACTGATCACCACCTGGTGGTGAGTTGGATCCGATGGCAGGGGAGGAAGCCATTCAGACCTGGTAGACCCAAACGTATAGTGAGGGTGTGCTGGGAGCGTCTGGCTGAGGCCCCTGTCCGGGAGGTCTTCAACTCCCACCTCCGGAAGAACTTCAACCACATTCCGAGGGAGTCTGGAGACATGGAGTCTGAATGGGCCATGTTCTCCACCTCTGTTGTTGAAGCGGCGGCCCAGAGCTGCGGCCGCAAGGTGGTCGGTGCATCTCGTGGTGGCAACCCCTGAACCAAGTGGTGGAAACCAGTGGTGAGGGGGGCCATTAAGCTGAAGAAGGAGTCCCATCAAGCTTGGTTGGCTTGTGGGACTCCCAAAGCAGCTGAGGTGTACCGGCAGGCCAAGCGGAGTGCAGCTCGGGTGGTTGCTGAAGCAAAAACCCGGGTATGGGAGGAGTTCGGTGAGGCCATGGAACAAGACTTTCGGTCAGCCTCGAAGAGATTCTGGCAAACCGTTCGGCGGCTCAGGAGGGGAAAGCAGCTCCCCGTCCACACTGTGTATGGTGCGGATGGGACACTGTTGACTTCAACTGGGGATATCGTCGGGCGGTGGAAGGAATACTTCGAGGATCTCCTCAATCCCACTGATACGCCTTCCACAGAGGAGGCAGGGTTTGGGGACGAGGGGGATGACTCGCCTATCACAGGGGCTGAGGTCGCCAAGGTGGTTAAAAATCTCCTTGGTGGCCGGGCCCCGGGGGTGGACGAGATTCGCCCCGAGTACCTCAAGGCCCTGGATGTTGTTTGGTTGTCATGGTTGACATGCCTCTGCAACATTGTGTGGAGGTCGGGGGCAGTGCCTTTGGCATGGCAAACCGGGGTGGTGGTTCCGCTCTTCAAAAAAGGGGACCGGAGGGTGTGCTCCAACTTTAGAGGGATCACACTCCTCAGCCTCCCTGGCAAGGTCTATGCCAAGGTACTGGAGAGGAGAGTCCGGCCGTTGGTCAAACCTCGGATTCAGAAGGAGCAATGTGGTTTTCGTCCTGGCCGTGGCACATCGGACCAGCTCTTTATCCTCTCGAGAATTCTTGAGGGTTTGTGGGAGTTTGCCCAACCAGTTTACATGTGTTTTGTGGACTTGGAGAAGGCATTTGACCGCGTCCCTCGTGGATTTTTGTGGGGGGTGCTTCGGGAGTATGTGGTATCGGGCTTGTTGTTACAAGCTATTCGGTCTCTGTACGACCGTTGTGAGAGTTTAGTTCGTATTGCCAACACTCGGTCGGAGTCATTCCCAGTGAGAGTTGGACTCCGCCAGGGCTGCCCTTTGTCACCGATCCTGTTCATAATTTTTATGGACAGGATTTCTAGGCGCAGCCAGGGAATGGAGGGTGTCATGCTTGGTGACCACAGGATCTCATCTCTGTTGTTTGCAGATGATGTTGTCCTGTTGGCTTCATCCAGCAATGACCTACAGCTCTTGCTGGGACGGTTTGCTGCTGAGTGTGAAGCGGCTGGGATGAGAATCAGCACCTCCAAGTCCGAGTCCATGGTCCTCAGCCGGAAAAAGGTGGATTGTCCTCTCCGGGATGGGGACAGGCTCCTGCCCCAAGTGGAGGAGTTTAAGTATCTTGGGGTCTTGTTCACGAGTGAGGGAAAATGGAGCGAGAGATCGACAGACGGATTGGAACAGCATCTGCAGTGATGCGGACGTTGTACCGGTCTGTTGTGGTGAAGAGGGAGCTTAGTTCTAAGGCAAAGCTGTCGATTTACCAGTCAATCTACGTTCCTACTGTCACCTATGGTCACGAGCTTTGGGTAATGACCGAAAGAACGAGATCGCGGATACAAGCGGCTGAAATGAGCTTTCTCCGTAGGATTGCTGGACTCACCCTCAGAGATAGGGTGAGGAGCTCAGTCATCCAGGAGAGGCTCAGAGTAGAACCGCTGCTCCTCCACATTGAAAGGAGTCAGTTGAGGTGGTATGGGCATCTGATTAGGATGCCTCCTGGACGCCTCCCACTTGAGGTGTTTCAGGCACATCCCACTGGGAGGAGACCCCGGGGCAGACCCAGGACTCGGTGGAGAGACTATGTCTCCCAGCTGGTCTGGGAACGCCTTGGTATCCCCTCTGAAGAGCTGGAGCAGGTGGCTGGGGAGAGGGAAGTCTGGGATTCTCTGCTTGAACTGCTGCCTCCGCGACCCGGACCTCTGGAAAAGCGGTAGAAGATGGATGGATGGATGGATAATGACTACAAAATTACTTTGATGGTACACTTGTGGGGGACATACAGGTGACATCCTCCACCCAGACAATAGACCGTGAAGTGGGAAGCTGACCAGGGGGTCGAGTCGAGACAGGGGAGGTGCAGACGCTGGCTGCAGGGAGGAGGAAGAAGCAGCACACCAGCGACTGTTATGTTAATGTATTGTGATGTACTATGTTATGCTAATGTGCCATGCAGACTGTTTACGTGGATTGTGGTGCGAGCCCCCAGGTCGCTAGGCAAGGGACTAGAAGTATAAAAGGGACAGAGAGAGAAGTGCTCCAGAAGGGGGACACATATCAGCAGGCCTCTTCCCTGCCAGCAGGGAAATAAAGGTACTCCAACTTCTGCAGATCTTTGGTGTTAATTTCTTCAGGACCCAGGCTAAAAGGGAATAATAATTTTTTTCCACAACAGATAGCTCCTATTCAGACCTGGTAGACCCAAACGTATAGTAAGGGTGTGCTGGAAACATCTGGCTGAGGTCTCTGTCCGGGAGGTCTTCAACTCCCACCTCCGGAAGAACTTCAACCACATTCCGAGGGAGTCTGGAGACATGGAGTCTGAATGGGCCATGTTCTCCACCTCTGTTGTTGAAGCGGCGGCCCAGAGCTGCGGCCGCAAGGTGGTTGGTGCATCTCGTGGTGGCAACCCCCGAACCAAGTGGTGAACACCAGTGGTGAGGGGGGCCATTAAGCTGAAGGAGTCCTATCAGGCTTGGTTGGCTTGTGGGACTCCCGAAGCAGCTGAAGTGTACCGGCAGGCCAAGCGGAGGGCAGCTCGGGTGGTTGCTTTAGCAAAAACCCGGGTATGGAAGAAGTTCGGTGAGGCCATGGAACAAGACTTTTGGTCAGCCTCGAAGAGATTCTGGCAAACTGTCCGGCAGCTCAGGAGGGGAAAGCAGCTCCCTGTCCACATGGTGTATGGTGCGGATGAGGCGCTGTTGACTTCGGCTGGGGATATCGTCGGGCGGTGAAAGGAATACTTTGAGGATCTCCTCAATCCCACTGATACGTCTTCCACAGAGGAAGCAGGGTTTGTGAACGAGCAGGATGACTCGCCTATCAGAGGGGCTGAGGTCGCCAAGGTGGTTAAAAATCTCCTTGGTGGCTGGGCCCAAGGGGTGGACGAGATTCGCCCTGAGTACCTCAAGGCCCTGGATGTTGTAGGGCTGTCATGGTTGACATGTCTCTGCAACATTGTGTGGAGGTCGGGGGCAGCGCCTTTGGCATGGCAAACCGGGGTGGTGGTTCCTCTTTTCAAAAAAGGGGACAGGAGGGTGTGCTCCAACTTTAGAGGGATCACACTCCTCAGCCTCCCTGGGAGGGTCTATGCCAAGGTACTGGAGAGGAGAGTCTGGCCGTTGGTCGAACCTCGGATTCAGGAGGAGCAATGTGGTTTTCGTCCTGGCTGTGGCACATCGGACCAGCTCTTTACCCTCTCGAGAATTCTCGAGGGTTCGTGGGAGTTTGCTCAACCAGTTTACATGTGTTTTGTGGACCTGAAGAAGGCATTGGACCGTGTCCCTCGTGGTTTTTTGTGGGGGGTGCTTCGGGAGTATGGGGTATCGGGCTTGTTGTTACGAGCTATTCGGTCTCTGTACGACCATTGTGAGAGTTTGGTTCATATTGCCAACACTCGGTCGGACTCATTCCCAGTGACAGTTGGACTCCGTCAGGGCTGCCCTTTGTCACCGATCCTGTTCATAATTTTTATGGACAGGATTTATAGGTGCAGCCAGGGAATGGAGGGTGTCATGCTTGGTGACCACAGGATCTCATCTCTGTTGTTTGCAGATGATGTTGTCCTGTTGGCTTCATCCAGCAATGACCTACAGCTCTTGCTGGGACAGTTTGCCGCTGGGTGTGAAGCGGCTGGGATGAGAATCAGCACCTCCAAGTCCGAGTCCATGGTCCCCAGCCGGAAAAAGGTGGATTGTCCTCTCTGGGTTGGGGACAGGCTCCTGCCCCAAGTGGAGGAGTTTAAGTATCTTGGGGTCTTGTTCACGAGTGAGGGGAAAATGGAGCGAGAGATTGACAGACGGATTGGAGCAGCATCTGCAGTGATGCAGACATTTACCGGTCTGTTGTGGTGAAGAGGGAGCTTAGTTCTAAGGCAAAGCTGTCGATTTACCAGTCAGTCTACGTTCCTACTCTCACCTATGGTCACGAGCTTTGGGTAATGACCTTAAGAACAAGATCGCGGATACAAGTGGCTGAAATCAGCTTTCTCCGCAGGATTGCTGGACTCACCCTCAGAGATAAGGTGAGGAGCTCAGTCATTCGGGAGAGGCTCAGAGTAGAACTGCTGCTCCTCCACATTGAAAGGAGTCAGTTGGGGTGGTATGGGCATCTGATTAGGATGCCTCCTGGACGCCTCCCACTTGAGGTGTTTTGGGCACGTCCCACTGGGAGGAGACCCCGGGGCAGACCCAGGACTCGCTGGAGAGACTATGTCTCCCAGCTGGTCTGGGAACACCTTGGTATCCTGTCTGAAGAGCTGGAGCAGGTGGCTGGGGAGAGGGAAGTCTGGGCTTCTCTGCTTGAACTGCTGCCTCCGCGACCTGGACCTCCGGAAAAGCGGTAGAAGATGGATGGATGGATGGATGGAGATAGCTCCTTTATTTTCAGATCAACAGCATTTTTTACCTCATGTATAAAGTGGCACTTTGAATTTCATCTGAATGTTTACTTAAATACTCGGGTTCAGAGTTTTGCATAAACTTGCACTTAAAACTTCAGAATGCATGTTTAGATGGTGCTGACCAGTGAAATGCTGCCAGTGTTGCAAAGTTTAAAATAAGAAAAAGCAGCAGCGTTGCTGAACTGAGTTGAATTTGTAATATATTCTTTGACTTTTAGATTTATGTTTTTTTTATGTGTGCAAAATGCAACCAGTTATTACCAAAGTATGTTCTGTACTTTTGTTATTTTAAGTAAGAGAGACGTATCAGGTTTGGATCAGTATCGGACTTGGAAAAAGTGGTATTGGCTCATCCCTAGTAATTACAGCTCCATGCTTGGCATGGGGCCACCGTTGCTGAATACAAATAATCATTTCTGTCAAAGGAGCTTTATTGAGAGTACAATTATGATTATTATTTCTGGTGAGAACTGTTAATAGTGCCAAGTGAAACAGTACAGGGTGCATCTCAATAAATTAGAATATCATCGAAAAGTTTATTTATTTCAGTAGTTCATTTCAAAAAGTGTAACTCATATATTATATAGATTCATTTCACACATGAAAAAAATTAGGACACCCCATTAAACATTCAGTTCTTTATTAAGAAATGTTCACATATTGATGTCTAATCTTGTTTTTATCTCTGGAAAAGGTGATTTAATTGCAGGTAAATAACAAAATTAACCTTGTTTTACTCATTAAACAAAAGATATCAAGAAAAATGCATACTGTAACTGAGTTACAAGTGAGAAAAGTTAGGACACCCTACCGCCTAATGGCTAGTGTTATCCCCTTTGGCTGAAATAACTTCAGTGAGACACTTCTTGTAGCCATCTATCAGTCTCTGACATCAGTCTGAGGAAACTTGGCCCCACTCCTCAATGCAGAATTCTTTCAGCTGTGAGATCTTTGAGGGGTTTCTTGCATGTACAGCCCGTTTCAAGTCACCCCACAGCATCTCAATAGGATTAAAGATCTGGGCCTTGACTCAGCCATTCCAGGACTCTCCATTTCTTAAGTTTTTAGCCAGCCCTTGCTGGATTTACTGGTATGTTTTGGGTCCTTGTTATGTTGCAGGGTCCAGCATCGCTTCAGCTTTAATTTTTTTTTTTTTTTTTTTTTTTTTACAGATGGTCTCACGTGGTCCTCAAGCACCCTCTGATACATGATAGAATTCATGGTGGAGTCTATGATGGTGAGCTGGCCAGATCCTGTTGCAGCAAAGCATCCCCAAACCATGACACTTCCATCTCCACGCTTCACAGTTGGTATGAGGCTCTTTTCCTGGAATGCTGTATTTGGTCTATGCCAAACGCATCCTCTGTTCTGGTGTCCAAATAATTAAATTTTAGACTTATCTGTCCAAAGAACATTATTCCAGAAGTCCCGGTCTTTGTCTACGTTCTCTGGCAAACTTCAGTCTGGCTTTCATGTTTCTCTTAGGGAGCAAAGGTTTCCTCCTTGCACGCATCCCATGATGCAAGTTAAACTTGTGCAGTCTCTGATTGTAGAGGCATGCACTTTCACATCAACAGTAGCAAGAGCCTACTGTAGGTCCTGTGATGACATTTTAGGGATTTTGGAGACTTCTTTTAGCGTCTCGCAGTCTGCTCTTGGGGTGAACTTTGTTGGACGGCCAGACCTGGGCATGTTGGCAGCTGTTTTGAACATCCTCCACTTGTAGTCTATTTTCCAGACAGTGGAATGGCTGATTTCAAATTCTTTTGTGATCTTTTTAAATCCCTTACCAGACTCATAAGCTGCTACAATTTTCTTTCTGAAGGCCTCAGACAGCTCTTTCAATCTTACCATGGTGTTCACTCTCACTTCAACTGTCAAACACACCAAACTAAATGTCTGTGGCTTAAATAGGACAAGCCTCCTTCAAAATACTGAGTAACGATGTTCTAATCATGTGCACTTGATGTGATACACCTGTGTGTGATTTTAGCCATTTTAAGTGGGAATAAATGTGGGGGTGTCCTAATTTATTCCTCACCGGAAATTGCATGTTTATAGAATGACATTTTACAGGAAATTTTAAAAAGTCTTTTCTTCAGTTTTAATTGTTTAGTTATATTACTTGAATCTCCCAGTATTGTTAAAAGTGATATTCAACAAAATCCATATGTCCAAATATGTTAACACAGGCTTAAAAACACAGGCTTTCATAGGATGTCAAAATTTTTTCACATGACTGTATATTTCAAGTGTTTATTTTAATTTTGATGATTATGGCTTACAGCTCATGAAAACCAAAAATTCTGTTTCTCAAAAAATTAGAATATTACATAAAATTAAGTTTAAAAAATGAATTTTTGATAGAAATGTTGGCCGACTGAGAAGTACGTTCATGTACACACTCAATATATATATATACACTCACCGGCCACTTTATTAGGTACACCTGTCCAACTGCTCGTTAACACTTAATTTCTTATCAGCCAATCACATGGCGGCAACTCAGTGCATTTAGGCATGTAGACATGGTCAAGACAATCTCCTGCAGTTCAAACCGAGCATCAGTATGGGGAAGAAAGGTGATTTGAGTGACTTTGAATGTGGCATGGTTGTTGGTGCCAGAAGGGCTGGTCTGAGTATTTCAGAAACTGCTGATCTACTGGGATTTTCACGCACAACCATCTCTAGGGTTTACAGAGAATGGTCCGAAAAAGAAAAAATATCCAGTGAGCGGCAGTTCTGTGGGCGGAAATGCCTTGTTGATGCCAGAGGTCAGAGGAGAATGGCCAGACTGGTTCGAGCTGATAGAAAGGCAACAGTGACTCAAATAACCACCCGTTACAACCAAGGTAGGCAGAAGAGCATCTCTGAACGCACAGTACGTTGAACTTTGAGGCAGATGGGCTACAGCAGCAGAAGACCACGCTGGGTGCCACTCCTTTCAGCTAAGAACAGGAAACTGAGGCTACAATTTGCACAAGCTCATCGAAATTGGACAATAGAAGATTGGAAAAACGTTGCCTGGTCTGATGAGTCTCGATTTCTGCTGCGACATTCGGATGGTAGGGTCAGAATTTGGCGTCAACAACATGAAAGCATGGATCCATCCTGCCTTGTATCAATGGTTCAGGCTGGTGGTGGTGGTGTAATGGTGTGGGGAATATTTTCTTGGCACTCTTTGGGCCCCTTGGTACCAATTGAGCATCGTTGCAACGCTACAGCCTACCTGAGTATTGTTGCTGACCATGTCCATCCCTTTATGACCACAATGTACCCAACTTCTGATGGCTACTTTCAGCAGGATAATGCGCCATGTCATAAAGCTGGAATCATCTCAGACTGGTTTCTTGAACATGACAATGAGTTCACTGTACTCAAATGGCCTCCACAGTCACCAGATCTCAATCCAATAGAGCATCTTTGGGATGTGGTGGAACGGGAGATTCGCATCATGGATGTGCAGCCGACAAATCTGCGCCAACTGTGTGATGCCATCATGTCAATATGGACCAAACTCTCTGAGGAATGCTTCCAGCACCTTGTTGAATCTATGCCACGAAGAATTGAGGCAGTTCTGAAGGCAAAAGGGGGTCCAACCCGTTACTAGCATGGTGTACCTAATAAAGTGGCCGGTGAGTGTATATATATATATATATATATATATATATATATATATATATTAAACCGGGTTTTGGTACTTTTGGCAGTGTTGGCAGATGCCAAGTCCTGCTGGAAAATGAAACCAGCATCTCCATAAAGCTTGTCAGCTGAGGGAACCATGAAGTGCTCTAAAGATTTTCCTTATGTGTGTACGATATTCATTGTCTAATGATTACAGTTTTTACAATGTTAATCTCATTCACTGTCATTGTTTTAAATGAATGATTCAGAATGAAAATATCCCGACAGTTGTTTTGAATTAAATCTACAATTTTGCATTCACCAGGGCAGATTCATAGAACTCAGGCCGAGGTGAATGGCTCACTCTTTCTTGGTTTAAAAGAGAAACTCAGATGAATGATAAAATAATTGAAGGAAATTTTACAATTCTCAAACTACTGGACAAAGAGAAAGACTGGCATCATCTATGAACTGTAGCGGACAGCTCTCATCCATGGCCAAGCAAGGTTAAGGGGTTAAAAAGCTCCTTTAAAGTTCGTAAAAGTTCATAAAAGTTGGTGTACGCTGGATTAAAAAAAAAAAAAAAACTGCTCACAAATGTAATTTCACTGACATTTGAACTCATTTCTCTGATTTTTTTCAAAATGTCTGCAAAAGTCGGTCCAAATGCTATAGTGTGAGGCCAGCTTTAGATTTTCATCTTAAGAGCTTGTTTTGTGTTGGTGTAAACAGGATGGGTGAAATAACCTTGGTAGCACACATTATGCAATGATATACTGCATTATTACTCATGACCGTGCATTCCAAAAAATTTCAATATCATGCCTGACTAATTTAACTTAAAAAGCTAAGTCATAATCATCAAAATTTAAAACAAAAAATTAAAATAGCCAACTATATGTGATTAATATAGAAAATATGAAAGTTCAACTTTCTAAATTAAATTGTTAAAAAATATTTTCACAAAATCCAAGTTTTTCTGAGATGCACTAGTGTTTATTAGCTATGTGGAGCTGTAAAGTCTGGCTTTGTGATTAGGGCTGTGTGATATGACAATAAATACTGGGTGACACAGTAAAAACGTCTATTGTTTCATATAAAACTATCATTTACTGTATATTGGTATTTAAAAACACACAGCTAGTTTCTACTCGTCAGCGCTCCGCCTCTCTCCCGCAGTGCACCAGGTGTGTGGGTTCTGGTGGTTAGCACAGCAGCTAACACCAAGCTAATGTTTTGGTCAAAGAGCCACCACTTCTGTTTGCCAGGGATGTGGGACTTTTTCCCCACCGTGCTGCGTCAGAGTGGATAGTCCTCTAACTTCGTTTTAATTGGAGGTAAGTAACGTTAACACCATCCCTCTCTAATTATAAGACAGCAAATGCTAAATGAAAATAGGAAACATTATAGTGTATCAGACCATCGTTTCTTTGGTTTAAATTACTGCAGAATTTCTTAATTTTGTCTGAAAAAATATTACTAAAGCTGCAAAAGTGCATGACAGCAGCTGTATGCACACTAAAATGAACTAAAACGTGCTGGAGGAACAAACTGGCTCTTAATGGAACTTACTTGATTTCTAATCATTTTTATTAGTCAAGTAGCGATAATGAATAACGTTGAAGCCATCTCATGGATTTCATTACATCACCTTTTGTGTCCTTGATTGTCAGATCGTGGCCAATCTGAAACATTTTTTACAAGGAAGCAAACAAGTTAAATCAGGCCAGAATGGCATCTTCAGGCTGTAGATCTACACTTAAATTTTCATTCATTTATTTGTTTCAATTACTTTTTTATTTACTGATATTATTGCAGTCATGATGCTTAATGAATATAACTGCACCAAAGTGAACTAACAGCTAATTTATTTCTGTAAATGGCAGTGACGGGTAATTCTCTCATTTTCAGACTGACTTTTTTAAGTTTCTGCTATTCTATAAAATTAATGACAGATGAATTTGTACAACTGATTTTTTCAGTATGTAATTTAAAATGTCAAAAAAAGAATGGTCCTTTATATGTGATTATGATATCTAAACTATACATTTTCTGTAAATTCTATATCGTGATATATATCATTACCATCAAATAACTTTACTTATATTGTGATATGAAATTTTGGTCATATCACACAGCCCTACAGGTGATCATGCCCTTTTTAATTATTTTAGTAAAGGTATGAAAAAAAACTCAGCATTGCTACACCCCGTAACACTTACTTGTGGAGCAGGTGCGCCCATCAGGCTCATCAGGGCAGGCACACTCAAAACTGTTGGTCTTGGCAAAGCAGAGGTGAGTGCAACCGCCGTTATTTACTCCACAGAGGTTAGTGCCTAAACGTGTAGAAACAGAAGATTTGGCATTATCTTATGCAGAGAACATAATATTTTAATTAGACTGGCATCAACTAACAAGTGATACTGGGGAAAAGAGGGTCCCCGTCTTACTGCATATAAATTGAAACTCAATTCAGCCAAACTGAGCTTTTTCCATTTATCCAATTATATCAAAATATGCTCAAATGGCACTGAAATCAATTATAATCCGATTTCTCGATTTCTTTTTGATCCTTCCCTATCAACTTGGGCTGTTTTACCACAGGGTTTCCAAGGAAAAGGTGACAACAAAATGAATTCCCAGGTAAAGAAAGGCCCCTTACCTGTCTGCCTGTGTGGCGACACCACTATTATGTCCATGAGGCCCTCCACGTTGGCCAGCACCGTTTCCTTATTGCGGCCTGTGTGTTTATCCACCCGCTGGATGGACTTTGTCTGCCAGTCTGTCCAGTAGATCCAGCGGTCTTGCTGCGAGAGTCGGGAGAAAGGAGTTAGAGGGGAGGACACCGGCTTCAACTGGGGAAACGAGGGAGAAGAAAAGAGAAGAGGACAAACACAGACAAGGAGTAGGGGGGCCGAGAGGGAGAAAAGGAGGGGAAAGGGGGGGAGGAGAGAGAGGGGAGGAAGAAAAATGAGGGTCAGAGTGGCAGTGAAGTAGAAGAAATGGTTAAGTCGAATGGGTTCAGTATGAGCTCAAGGACGGAGAGAATCCCGAGGTAAGCCGATGAGGAAGGAGAGCAGGTGAGTGGAGAGAGCAGCCACGGGAGGGAGGGGTCACCCCAGTTATTTGACTGCTGAGACTGAAAAGGGTTGGAGGGAGATACCTGGGTAAGGGCAAATGGGTGAGACACTGGGCTGACGAGGACCTGACGCAGTTTCCCATTTAGGTCTGAGCTCTCGATCCTGTCCAGGTGAGCGTCCACCCAGAAGATCCTGCAGGAAGAAACGTGATTTTATGAGCATATCTCTGGACTGAAAACTGATTTCTGAAAATACTCTACCATGAGATGTTCATCCAGTATAACAGCGTTGCACATGCTAAAAGGTAAAAGGTCATGTCAGTATCAAGAAGCTAAAAATGATATTGAATGAAGTTATCTCCAGTAGACAAGAGGTTTTAAAACAACACCCATCAAAATCCCTTCACAGATTGGACGATCTTTGCAACCACATGTAGTTTTGGATACCAATATGTGAGTTCAATTCACCTCTATTTACAGAGTACATTTCACACCAGGTGTCTCAAAACCACAGACTGTAAATAAATCTGGATGATAGAAGAATTATCCAAATGTGAAACCTGTGCATCTACCCAGCCTGTTGTGGTGGCTTCCAGCAAACCTTTAAACTCCTCCTACTCCAAATTTACAATTAAAATTGTCCCTTGAATAAACTTTTTCGAAAGATGGTTTATGTCCTTGAAGGAAGTTCTCATACCTTTGATTTATGTTTAAGTGTTGTTTTTTGGCTTAGTCCAGTTTTAATTAGTTATTGGATGCTGTAAAAATGGAGGTAACTGAAAAGAGTTGCAATTGGTTGTGTTTGAGGAAGCTGCCTATGAGCTGCTATACTGACCAGCTGTTTGGGTACAAACTCGATGCTGCAGCTCCACCTCATGTCTGACAACATGCAGACACTGGCTGTGTCATTGGTGGAAAGTGCTGCCGTCTTTGACTTTTTGCAAATTAAATTAAAAGCACAAGATGGCAGCACTTTGAAATCAGGAAGCAGAGCTTCACTTTTCAACAATGGAAGCAGCAACATGTCAAATGCAAAAGGTGTTAAAACTCCATCTAACAGGAAGACTCATCCTCACATCATCAAACAACTCCTGTGCTAATCGCTTGGGATAAACAATTCAGATTTCTTATTCATTTATTTAACATGGACATGCAGTAACATTGTTCTCTTTAGAAGTAACCAGGCACAGGTACGAGTGCACTGCTTTTAGTTCATGAATTCAATTTCAGTCTTGCCAATACCTTTAAATATGCCTAGAGCATGGTTCAGTTTATTAGTCCAGAGCAGCGAAAGACCAACTGACATTGGTCCGGTTTTTTTTCCCCTCCCTAATGAAGTGACTTTTAGCTTCATGAAATTTTGCAGAGGTGTCAAAACTGGTGAAAATTTACATATATTAAAGGTTTTACAAAAATCTTTTGTGAAATGGCTCTCTAGCCCCCCGCAAAGGACAGCCCCGCCAAAGGTTGTGTCAACTGAAAATTGTCCTGTCATTTTGACAGATTAAACTGAGGGTGATCTAATTAAAAGCAATTAAAGGGGTCATTGCACTTTGTAAACATTTTAACAGCTCACACATGTCTTAATGAAGTGTTTGTGACATATTTTGCTCACATATTCTTTACATTTTTTCAAATTATTGAAGCAAATTTGTTTTGTATTCTCCCTGGCTTTCTTGAAACGTTCTGATATCACTTTAACAAACATCCTTCACCGATTAAACGCCGCTCTCCCTCTTTCGTCATTTAGCCATTAGCTGACTAGCTTCTAGCCTTTAGCTTTTAACCTCCTAGCTCGGATGAGAAGCACTAGTTCAGTGATCCACAGTCGGTGGTGTGTCTAACGTCACTCGGCCCATCTCCCAATAATTTTACCATGATTCCACAACAAATCGCTGGCACCATGCACCGACTGGCCCCCAATCGCTACAACTGACCTGGACCGGGACCTGGGGTGGTTGGCCAAGCTGAGCTGTTGAGACACAGGATCTCAAAGGGCAGTGTCTCACTCTGCAGGATGCCGCTCCGCTCTCACGGCCATCGGCTCCCCGATGTTCTTCATGAGAGCGGAGTGGAGTCACGCGGAGCCCCAGAGGACGGTGGGGGAGCTGGCCATGAGAGCCAGCAGCCTTGGGTCCAGGTACAAGTACCACCTACACCGGGCCAGGTCAGTTCTGCGACCGGTGTACTGGTGCTGGTGGTATGCTGTGGAATCATGGCAAAATTATGGGGACATGCATCGGAGTGATGTGAGGTACAGTGGGGTAAAAAAGTATTTAGTCAGCCACCAATTGTGCAAGTTCTCCCACTTAAAAGATGAGAGAGGTCTCCAATTTTCATCACAGGTATACCTCAACTATGAGAGACAAAATAAGAAAAAAAAATCCAGAAAATCACATTGAAGGATTTTTAATGAATTAATTGGTAAATTCCTCGGTAAAATAAGTATTTGGTCAATAACAAAAGTTCATCTCAATACTTTGTTATATACCCTTTGTTGGCAATGACAGAGGTCAAACACTTTCTGTAAGTTTTCAAAAGGTTTTCACACACTGTTGCTGGTATTTTGGCCCATTCCTCCATGCAGATCTCCTCTAGAGCAGTGATGTTTTGGGGCTGTCGCTGGGCAACACAGACTTTCAACTCCCTCCAAAGATTTTCTATGGGGTTGAGATCTGGAGACTGGCTAGGCCACTCCAGGACCTTGAAATGCTTCTTACGAGAGCCACTCCTTCGTTGCCCGGGCGGTGTGTCTGGGATCATTGTCATGCTGAAAGACCCAGCCACATTTCATCTTCAATGCCCTTGCTGGTGGAAGGAGGCTTTCACTCAAAATCTCACGATACATGGCCCCATTCATTCTTTCCTTTACACGAATCAGTCGTCCTGGTCCCTTTGCAGAAAAACAGCCCCGAAGTATGATGTTTCCACACCCATGCTTCACAGTAGGTATGGTGTTCTTTCTCCTCCAAACACGACAAGTTGAGTTTTTACCAAAAAGTTCTATTTTGGTTTCATCTGACCATATGACATTCTCCCAATCCTCTTCTGGCTCATCCAAATGCTCTCTAGCAAACTTCAGATGGGCCTGGACA
Source organism: Pholidichthys leucotaenia (assembly GCA_020510985.1). Classification (NCBI taxonomy): domain Eukaryota; kingdom Metazoa; phylum Chordata; class Actinopteri; order Cichliformes; family Pholidichthyidae; genus Pholidichthys; species Pholidichthys leucotaenia. The sequence goes on along the minus strand of CM035837.1, from coordinate 449,380,729 downwards.
TGTACTGACTTAAGCAGGGGGACATGTCTGGCACTGCAGGATTTGAGTGCCTGGTGGCGTAGTGTGTTTCTGATGTAGCCTTTGTTACTTTGGTCCCAGCTCTCTGCAGGTCATTCACTAGGTCCCCCCATGTGGTTCTGGGATTTTTGCTCACCGTTCTCATGATAATTTTGACCCCACGGGGTGAGATCTTGCGTGGAGCCCCAGATCGAGGGAGATTATCAGTGGTCTTGTATGTCTTTCATTTTCTAATAATTGCTCCCACAGTTGATTTCTTCACACCAAGCTGCTTACCTATTGCAGATTCAGTCTTCCCAGCCTGGTGCAGGTCTACAATTTTGTTTCTGGTGTCCTTTGACAGCTCTTTGGTCTTGGCCATAGTGGAGTTTGGAGTCCGACTGTTTGAGGTTGTGGACAGGTGTCTTTTATACTGATAACGAGTTCAAACAGGTGCCATTAATACAGGTAACGAGTGGAGGACAGAGGAGCCTCTTAAAGAAGAAGTTACAGGTCTGTGAGAGCCAGAAATCTTGCTTGTTTGTAGGTGACCAAATACTTATTTTACCGAGGAATTTACCAATTAATTCATTAAAAATCCTTCAATGTGATTTTCTGGATTTTTTTTTCTCATTTTGTCTCTCATAGTTGAGGTATACCTATGATGAAAACTGGAGACCTCTCTCATCTTTTAAGTGGGAGAACTTGCACAATTGGTGGCTGACTAAATACTTTTTTACCCCACTGTATATTGTGGACTGTGGACTGGTGAACCAGGTTTTAACAGGGATGCTATCAGGGTGACTAAGATCTGAGGAAAATAACAATGTAAGCCAAGCTTGGTGTGAGCCTCCTAGTACCAGTGTTAGCTGGGGAACTAATAGCTCAGGGGCTAATAGGCTACCTTTAGCACCCCTACCATCTACATGACAGACAGCTAGGCAGACCAAAAATAGAGCAGTGGGTGGGTCTCCAGGACAGTGGTGGGCTGGCTTTGTCAAATCATGACGTATACGATTCACCCAGAAGTGTCGAAAACATTTCTGGCGTTTCTGGGAGAGAAAAAACGAGATAAAGGCTGTGTGTTTGACTGTTGTGATATTTTTTTGGATGATTACATGACTAACAGACAAATTTCAGACAGTTAAAACCTACAAACAATTTTTCAGTCAATTATCCCTTTTAACCCTTTAACATCTTTGACTGCATGAACAGATAGCACCACCACTGCGTATGTGTGCTGCGCCTGTCATATGATGTTATGTGACATGCCAAACACTCCCCAGTTGTACTAAGAATTCCACCTCACAAGGTGGCAGACATGTATAACTTACTGCTTTTGCCTGGGAGGAATTATGGCGACATGGAAGCATCCTTCTGTACACCAGAGAAGACATTTTTAGACAAACACATGGACATTACAGATCACTGTGAATGCACTCGATCGCAGATGGAGGAGTCATTTGCTCCCAAATTTGCCAACTATGATTCAAAAAAGAGATTTACTTATGAAGGTAAATGTTTACATTTTGTTATAACAGAGGGTGGGCAAAGCTGCCTGATATTCACCTGCTGTCGACCACAGTGCCATGTGACCGGGGAGAAAAATCGCGCCGGTTCCATGTTGCCGTATAAGAAATAGTGGCGGAATAAAAGCGAAATTGAGGTGGGATAATCATAGTCTCTGGATGTGGGAGAAAAATCAAAAATGCCCGACAGAAGAGAAAATATCGACCAGGATGCCGCAAAAAGGGCAAAGCGAGAAGTCTTTGCCAGCGGTAAGTGACAAATGTCTGTGTTTGTATATATTGTACTGCATTGTACTGATTTTCTGGTTTGAAGATAAGATGACAAAATGCCCAAAACAAGAAATGGTGACAAAAAGCAAAACCATTCTTTGTGTAAATATGTCAAAAGTCCACGTTTGAAAGTTATGTAATTCGATATGGCTGCCGTGGCATTATGCAAATTAGATGCATAAATTTATTCTTATCTCAAACTTTGGATCATATTGTACATCTTTCTAATTGACAGTAAGCCATTATCTCTTACCACTTTCAAGTTGTAGCCTTGGAAATCTCTGACATCTGAACTGAACATTTTCTTGAAAAAAACCTTGACCACTAGAGGCTGACGGTGTAATGGAGCACCATACGCAGTCATTGAGTTAAAATGATAATGATTATAACAGAATTTTTACAACCTTGTCTGTCAAAATGACAGAAAGTCTAGCACAACCTCTGAGCCCCGCTGGTATCACCGACAGGTGTGAAGTTCCGTACACAGGCTGATCTCACCAGGGCGAAATAAAAAGCTTCTTGGAGCCATCTCCTAAACAAAACAGGAAGTTGGCCAGCTTGGATTGAATGGTCAGTTTTGGCATTTTGCACACATTACATTTGATCGAGCTCATCCTACAGTTTTTGAGATGAGATTCAACTTTATTGTCATTACACATGTTTGAATACAAGGTAACGAAACGTGACTTGGCATTTGGGCACGCTCTGCAGAGCGCATCCAAGGCCGGGGCAGCCGCTAGGCGCCATATCAAGCTTTATCATATCAAGCTCAAACACAGTCAGTTTACTCTGAAGCAGGAGTCACCAACTGGCAGACTCCGGTCCAGATCCGGACCTCGAGAGCCCTCCATCCAGACACAGAAGCTTTTTAATATAATTTGGCGAAAAATTATTCTGTTTTGTTGATGGAAGGTCCGCACGGTTCCTCCTCCACACCTTCCTGGGACAGCATCCCCGTTGGGCTGCAAAATGTTGTTTATGGCAGTAATTTCTGTGACCCCCATGTCAAAACAATCATTTGCTCTGTGTTACTGAACATGAAAAGTTCCACACACATCCATCTCCTCTCTCCCTATAACAGAGTGTTACCCAGATGAGGTTAAAAAGATAAAAACATTGTTGACAAGAAAAAAAAAAAAAAAAAAAAAACCTCCAAAGGACTTCTGTAGTGTGGAATTAATCATATTTTCTGTCCCTTTAGGCTTACAGTTTGAAACCTTTTTTTAAAATAGTGAAAGTATAGTATAGAGGCGGACTTTTGTGACATTTTGTTTTGGAAATATTAATCTTTTTAAGTGTATGTAATTTAGTTTGTGTTCTCCTGTAAAACTTTCAATTTTAGGATTTAAACTGTAGATTTCAGAATTTAAGAGCCATTTATTTGGAGTCAAAAACACATTTAGTGTTCCCCTGTATTATGATTAAATTATTACATTTTATTTGAAATTAAGCAAAGAATTTATCAGATTTTTTTGTTTAAAAAATGCAGAACTAAAAGCAGCTAAAACATCTGCTTAATAAAATATAGTGTAAAAGCAAATGATATTGGCCCGCTGGAGACAGCTGTGCTCTTCTTAAAGAATGCGACGAATGTGTGAAGATGACAGTTCTTAAAAGCACGTTTTCAGATAAATTTGTCGACGTGACTAGTCACATTTCTCTTCCATTTCTTTTATTAAAAGATGTTTGAAGTGACTTCCGGTTATGGCTGCCACGTAGGACGGACGTGTCTCGCTCTGCTCTGCTCCTGGAAAAAAAAAAATCGGCAAATAACTCTCTCATTTGGGACAGAACGTATCCCAGCATTTGGGCGAAGATATGTCGGCGAAGCCTAAGGCTGGAAAACCAGGAAAAGGAAAAAGCGAGCCGCCGAAACAGTCCAAATTAACGGACTTTCAGGTCTGTGACGCAGTAAACAAAACTCCATATATGGCGGAGGAGGCTGGCAACGCTGCGATATCTGCGGGGGGAGGCGCAGATGCGCTGATGGCTGCCATGAGTTCAATGAGAGCGGACTTTTCCTCTAGATTTGATGGGATTATGACAGCGTTGGAAGGAATAAGAAAGGAATTGGGTGACTGTGTAGAACGAACGGCGCAGATGGAGCTCCGTCTCGCTAGTGCTGAAGATGACGTTACCCGTCTTCAATTAAAGGTGCGCACTTTGGAAAAAAAAAATAAATCTCTGGAAGATAATATTTTGGATTTGGAATCTCGGTCGAGACAGAATAATTTGAGGCTGGTGGGTCTTCCAGAGGAATCAGAAGGTCGGGACGTATGCTCCTTTCTGGAAAAGTGGATTCCGGAGGTGCTGGGCAGCGAGGAGTTGCAATCAGCAGTGGTTCTGGAAAAAGCACATCGCATTGGCCCACGGAGAGATAAGGGACCGCCGAGGACCTTAATTATGAAGTTTCTTAGCAACAGAGACAGGATGAAGATCTTCAACGCTGCACGAGCTAAAAAAGGAGAGATTAAACACCAGGACCAGCAGGTGCGGTTCTACCCAGATTTGGCCACAGGAATCCAGCAATTGAGGAAGCAGTTTGATCCCGTACGTAAGGAGCTGCGCAACCTTGGGATTCGTCATGGTGTAATCTATCCTGCGAGACTGCTGACCACGTATGAGGGCAGAACCCACATCTTCAAGACCCCAGAGGAGGCGCAGGAGTTCATCAAGAAGATCAAAGAAGAAGAAGAGACTGGTGGGAGCTAAGCATGAACAAAATATAAGGTAGAATAATTAAGCATTTGCACAGGCATCTGACTGACTTGAAGTAAATAGTAAGTTTACAAAATATAGATTGTATTATATATTAAAAAAACAAAAAAAAAAAAAAAAAACTATGATGTACAAAGTTGTTAAAAATTTTGGAGTTAAGTTGGAAAACTACAGAGGAGAGTTAATGTTACGTCATTAAAAGCAGTAGAGTTAGGGTGATTGGGAGGATGAAGAAGGAGTGGCTTAGGCTGTTCCCCGTGGGTGTGGAGCGGTCGATGGCTATATCGGGAGACAGAATTTTTCTTTTGATTTTGGGGGGTTTGCCACAAGTGTGGGAAGGGGAAATTTGTTTGTGTGTAGTTTGTAGGATGAATGTTCAACCACTCATGTTTTTGCTTCTCTGTATGAGCATGTTTACACTGCAAGGTAATCCCAAACTCTCTATTGATCATGGACCAAAGTGTTAATCTTAATTTAACTTCATGGAATTGCAGAGGTCTACAAAATTTAAAAAAACTTAAACAAGTTATGAATAAAATAAAGGACATGGGTTCAAGAATTGTGTTTTTACAAGAAACTCATCTGATAGAGGAGGATGTTAAAAGAATTAGGAGTAGATGGCAGGGAAGTGTATTCACCTCTTCATTTTCATCCCGAGCCAGGGGAGTTATGACTCTCATACATAAATCAGTTCCTTTTCAAGTGAAAAATGTAATTGGAGACAAATTTGGAAGATATGTAATCATTCAAGGTTCTTTGCTATTAGAAAATATAAATCTTGTGAACTTATATGGTCCCAATATAGATGATCAGAAGTTCTTTGCTAATTTATTTCTCATCTTATCATCACTTACAGGGCAACATATAATAGCAGGGGATTTTAATTGTACATTGAATCCAGGTGTGGATAGATCAACAGGACTGGATTGTACGCACATTGGATGTAGGATGACTATTAATCATTTTATGAAAGAATTGAGATTGTTAGATATATGGAGAGAAATGAAACCACAAGTTAAAGCCTATTCTTGTTATTCCAGTACCTACAAGACATTCTCACGTATTGATTATTTTTTGATTTCCACAGAATTAAGGTCCAAGATTCAAAACTGCTTTTATGATAACATCGTGATCTCTGATCATGCACCCTGTTGTCTAATATATGTAGATAAAAAATTGACAAAGGAATCAGGTAGATGGCAATTTCAGCATAAATGGCTTCAGGATGAGGAATTTGTCAAGTATATAGAAAAACAGATAGACGAGTTCTTTGACATCAATACTACACAAACATCAGCATGTGTAAAGTGGGAGGCTTTCAAAGCTTTTATTAGGGGACATATTATTAGTTATACAGGATCAAAATCTAAGAAGACTCGAGAGGAGAGAGCTAAATTGGAACATAAAATAAAAAGTCTTCAGGAAAAAGTGTATGCAGGAAGTGACCCAAGGTTGGAGAATGAATTACTGATTTTGAGAGCTGAATACGACAAAAAATCAGCGAATAGAGCTGCCTCGAGTCTTCTAAGATTGAAACAATCTTTTTATGAACAAGGTGAAAAATCAGGAAAATTATTAGCATGGCAGATTAAACAATTGGAAATTAAAACACCAATTACCAGTATTATAAGTAACGGACAGGTAGTTATAGATCCTTTAGAAATTAATAGAGCCTTTAGAGATTACTATGAAAAATTATATGATACCAAAAATGAATCTGACTTAACAAAACTACATGGGTTTTTGAACGAACTATTTATACCGTGTATTCCAAATGAAAATAGGGAGATACTGGAGTCTAAAATTAGTCAAGAAGAAGTTGGACTAGCCATTGATAATATGAAATCAGGAAAAAGTGCAGGACCAGATGGTCTTCCAGTTGACCTTTATAAAAAATTTAAGAATAAATTAATAAAACCTTTTTTGGAAATGGTTTTAGAAGCATTTCAAAATAATAATTTACCATCATACATAAATAATGCCTTAATTATACTGCTGCCAAAACCAGGTAAGCCCTCTAATAAATGTGAAAATATGAGACCAATAAGCCTATTAAACGCCGACCTTAAGATAATCTGTAAAATTTTAGCAAGACGAATACAAGAAATTTTACCAAATATTATTAATCGAGATCAGAATGGCTTTATAAAGGGTAGACAAGGCTTCCATAATGTAAGAAGACTATTTAATATTATTTATTTTAATAAAGAAGCACCGGATACAGCTCTCCTATCATTGGACGCCGAAAAGGCCTTTGATAGAGTTGAATGGCCCTTTCTTTTTGAAGTCCTACAAAGGTTTGGACTTGGAAATAATTTCATAAAATGGGTTCAAATAATATACAATAATGCTACAGCAGAAATCCTAACAAATAACAATATTTCAAAACCAATAAAAATCAATAGAGGATGTCGACAAGGCTGTCCACTTTCACCTTTACTGTTTACTATGGCAATTGAACCTTTAGCGATAGCGATACGTTTACATTCACAAATATATGGAATTAAAGTTGGACCAACAGAACATAAAATCTCCCTGTACGCCGATGATATAATTTTGTTTATGTCGAATCTAAAAAAATCAATTCCAACCTTGTTGAATTTAATAAAGAATTTTGGGGAAATATCAGGATATAAAATAAATAAAACTAAATCTTCAATATTAATGCTAAATGAGACCCAGAGAAATTACCCAGCCCCTGAGGTAAATCAATTCAATGTTGTAAATCAGTTTAAATATTTAGGAATCCAAATTATGCCTAAGCTAGAATCAGTCGCCAGCGTCAACTATGAAGCCTTAATGTCAGATATCAATGAGTTAACTCAGAGATGGATGTCACTACCAATGTCGATGATCGGGAGAATCAATATACTTAAAAGTAATATTTTACCTAAAATACTTTATTTATTTCAATACATTCCCTTATCACCACCTTTAGATCTATTCTCAAGAATAAAAAAAAAGTTAGTGGAATTTATATGGAACAACAGGAGGGCTAGATTACGTCTGTCTTTATTATATTTACCATTTGATCGTGGAGGTCTGAAATGTCCAAATTTTATGTTGTATTATTGGTCGGCACAACTGAGGTCTATGACATATTATTTTTCATCAAATGATCTCCCTCACTGGACTGAAATGGAATCATACAATTTACCTTTACCTCTTCCCATATTCATATACTCAGATTCGGCAAAAAAATTACAAAAACAAGTTAAAAATCCATTTGTAAAGCATATGATCAAAATATGGTGTGAAGCTAAAAACTATTTAAAAGAACCACAGTTATTGTCACAATTTAGTCCAATATGGGGTAATCAATATTTTAAACCAGGGAGAGCGGACGCTGTATTTAAAGTATGGAATTTAAAAGGGATACAAAAGATTCAGGATTTATATTTGCCATGTGCAGACAACATAATGTCTTTTGAAGAGCTGAGGATCAAATTTAATCTCAATAGAACACATTTTTTTAAATATCTTCAACTTAGAAACTTTATTCGATCAAATCAAAATAAAGCTCTCACTCGACCTATTTATTCATCCTTGGAAAAAATGATGATGAAAGATAGTAAAAGAAAGGGTATTATTTCAGAGTTTTATAACTCATTGACACTATCTTCAAGTGAAAATTCACTGAAAAGATTAAACTACTGGAAAGAAGATCTGCAAATTGAAATTTCGGAGGAACAATGGGAATTGGCTTGTACAGAAGCTCAAACCAAATCAATAAATGCACGCCTTAAATTGATACATTTCAAATGGTTAATGCGGATGTATGTTACACCGGAGGAGTTAAATAGATATAACAAAAATATACCAGATACATGCACAAAATGCATGGAAAGTAAAGGAACCCTATTTCATTGTTTATGGGAATGTAGATTAATAAGAATGTTTTGGGAAGAGGTGAGGGTAACAATTGAAAAAATAATCTCAAAACAAATCATACTGAATCCTAAACTGTTTTTGTTGGGTCTGTACCCAGAAAAGCATAATTTTAATAAAAGTGAAAGAACATTCATAGACCTCAGTTTGCTTAATGCCAAAAAATGTATTGCACTATTATGGAAAAAGACTCATAGACCAGATGTGACTCAGTGGTTAAGACAGATGTTAACAAACCTTCCATTAGAAAGAATAACATATATACTGAAATCAAAGGAAATTGTGTTTGAGAATATATGGAGACCTTTTATTGATTATGTAAAAAATTTAAACATAACTCTTGAAGAAGAAGGTGAATGATGTGTGTGGACCTTGTAAATTCCAAACTGGTGAACATAATATGTATACTTATGTATTGGATTGTCTAGACTAAACAGAGGAGCATTGTTGAAGACTTGATTTTGTTGGTGGTTGTTGGTGTTTTTAGTGCATTTTTTTTTTTTTGTAGTACTTTAGCGTTAGTGTTTGATTGTTTGTATCATGTTTGTTAAAAAAAAAAAAAAAGGTTCAATAAAGATATTGTGGAAAAAAAAAGATGTTTGAAGTAAATTCATGGGTCATTGCAAACACTTGGCTTTAAAAGTACCAAGCAGTTGGTGCGGCCTACATGGGGTCTCAAATTTGGATGCTTTTCCATGAAACAGGAAGCTGTTATAAATCAACATAAAAGGTCTGATTTTCACCAAACATCACAGGTATAATGACATCTCATACCAATAATCTGCTCTCTGAGAAAAGAACGTATCATGTTTTTACTCATGTACTCCATTTCTTTCTCTGAGCTTGATCATCACATCCCCTTCAATCTTCATCAGAACCTATGGAAACAAGGTGATGATGCTTACTTTTGAACACTTAAGTTTTGTTGAAGGGTGTGTCCATGCCAAAGTTCAATATCTTGCCAAGACAAAATAAAATAAATAAATAAATAAAAAATAAATAAATAAAAATAGTTATAAATCACATACAGTATGTGACCAGATCTGAACCAAACTCATGATGTTTAATAACAGTGGTCCTGCATTAATGTTAACAATGTTATGGACAGTCTTCAATCTGGCTTTCGCAAATAGCACTCTACTGAAACTGCCTTACTTAAAGTTTCTAATGACATTTTGATGGCACCAGATTGCAGAGTACACAGTTTTGGGTGTATTCGATCTCACCTCTGTCTTTGATACCGTTGACCACAGTACAATGACTAACGGATTTAAGGACCTGTTTGGGATTTCTGGTGTTTTAAAGTGGTTTAAGTCTTTATCCAAGAGAACTTTCAGTGTTTGTGTGAATCATGTGATCTCTGAAATGACAGCTGTGCCTTGTGGGGTACCTCAGGGAATTCATGGCAGTTACAAAACACTGAGTGGCAAAAATGAGTGGCAGCATTAGGGTATATGCAGTAAAACGCAAAAAACACACAGTATTCAGTCACAGCAGTACACAGAGTACCTGCTTGCACTGCAGAGAGCTCATCTTATCATTCCAGCTTGTATTAATTGACAAAAAATAGGTAAATATTTAAAGGCTCAAAACCAGGTCTTCACTTGTGTGCACTTACCCACACATCATTACATTCAAGTAAACAGTGTGATATTAACATTTAACGTAAAAAAAAGGTACTCAGTGTACTACTGTGACCAAATATTGTGTGATTTTTATGTTTTGCTGCATACAAACTAAAGCTGAAACATGTGATTGCCACTCAGCACTGCGTACCTATGGTAACTGCCCTGTAACTGCCAAGAATTCTGTTCCAATGCATCCCCTCTTTAGACCAAATGATCCCAAAGATCAAAAACTGGATGAATCTCTCAATGATCTCCTTGCTGTGTAAAGGGAACCCTGATGTGTCATTTGAGAGTGATTGACGACAAACATTGCAGAGAAGAAGAAATGCAGCAACATGGTGGAAGCACAAGCCCTCGACCACAACACAGGCCGGAGCAGCGCCAGGGTGCAAGGGCCTTCAACACTGCTTGCAGCTTTAATTAGGGTTCTGTAGCATCCACGTCTCCTCAGGCCAATCCAGGAGATCACTCTTCTTCATTTTACAGAAATTTCACTTTTCTTCATTTTAAGGCAACTCTCACTCAAGGTCTGGTCAAGAATGCTGTGTCTTCAAATGGACCCCAGTGTAAACAATTTCACTTTTGTAGAGATAGACTTGATAAGGATTTGCTTTTAAAGGCTTAAGTGGACCATAAACTCGTGAAATCAAGATCCCAAAATGGACAGTTAATGCTGATAGTATCTGCTCTACAGGAACTGATACTCTTAAAAAGTCAAACTTCTTAAGTGGGCAGATACATGGCCTTCTTCCTCCTTTAGACTGAGTCCAGAACCCTCTAGGCCCCCTCCCCTCTCACATGCCAAAGACCTAAAAATTATCAACAGCTCAACAGTACCTCCTAGTGGACATCTACTGAATATATTTCATTGCGTAATCTGACTGTCAATTCTGACTAAACATTAAGCTTTTCTTCCAGCTATCATCTCCCCGGGATTCTAAGGACACTGTGAAAATCATCACCCTTTTGATCACCGACCAGGGTTTGCAGTAATTCATTAATCCTTGATTTAAATGTGAGTGCATGTATTAGGAACATGTATTAGAATGTTTATTTTCATGAGTGTTATTCAAATGAATGTTAATAATATTAGTAATGGTATAAATGCATGATCACTGAATATTAGCCGAGCCACTTAATTTAGTTAGATTTTACATTGAGTACATAATTTCATAAGAACTGAATGTGCATCAATTTCCGTACTTTATCACTCATGATAACCAATCACTAGGCTGCCTTCCACTGGATAATGCCCCTTTTCATTTGATTGGCTATTCCCAAACAAAGAGATGTTCGCCCATTGGACAAAAGCCCATTCAAACTCCTCTTTATGAAAGATGATTGGCCCATCTTGCAGCCAGCCCTGTTTTTATGACCCAGCAGCACGCTTCAATTAAATGCGTGTGAGCCACCCTGCATGTTAGAAGTTTGGAAAGTCAGAAGTTTTGAAGAAGTGGGAAGCAGTTAGGAGAAGTTTTTTTGAAGTTACGAGAAAGAAAAAAAAAAGTGAAAAGATCTAGATCGGAAAAAGAACAAAAGAAAGGGTTTTTTTCACTTCTTCAGTTCTTTGTACTTCCTTGCAGTTTTCTTTTGTCTGTTCTGTGAATTTTAAGAAGTGTTTTGTGTGTGTGAACCTTGTCAAATCCTGCGTTAGTTTTCCTTGTTTTTCTGGTTAACTGAGGAGAAACCATTCTTTTCTTACGAGCTCACCTTAAAGAGAGTCAAACTCTCAAATTTTTTTTTTATTATTCACCTCAGAAGCCATTCTTATCCTAGTTGAATGGGGGGTTTTTTCCCTTTGATTTTTCTGATTTTTCATGCAGTTAAAGTGGACTTTTAATTTTCCTATTTTATAAGTGACCAGAGATTTTTTTTGGACATTCCTTTCTGGCCTCATTCACGTCTGACCCCGTAAAGAAACTAGGAGCTCATGGGTGAAACTGACTAAAACGTTCTTCCTTCAGTCTTTGGTTTTGTTCCTCGGGCCGGAGACATATTAAATTCAGACCAGTTGCCAAAGGACTCCACGCCTGTTCCGAGACAGCCTTCACTGCTTCCTGTTCACTGTCCGCACTGTGAGCCCCCGGCCGAGTCTACACTTCTTACAGTTGTTAACCACTGAAAGCCAAGCAGCAGTCGCTTTCTCCCTGGGTCCTGAATTTAAAACCCCAGCTGGCACCGACCCACTGAACACGTGGACCTACAGCTGTTCGTAAGTGAGACTCCCATTGTTCCTATCTGCTGGGTTTAAATGTGATGTCCTAAAATTTCAATTACAATTGAACATAACCAGTATTTCATGGTACAATTAGTCCCTCAGCCGTAGGACAAAGCTGAAGTAAAATTCTTATCCATTTTTAAGTAACCTCCTTTCATTTTTGTAGATTAATTCAGAAGTCCCCTTTTAGATAATCAGCTTATGGAATTTTTCCCCATAAAATTGGGTTCTGGTTTTGTTAGATATTTCAGCCTTCCATTGCATTACAGTTGAAACATAAAATCTGGTTTCCTCTTGGTTCCACAAAGGTTTAACTCTAGATTTTATGCAGAAAGCCACCAGTAGTTGATGTGATATTGAACACCCGTTTATCATTTGAATCTGTTTATCCGTCATTTGAATGTCATATCATGTAACCGGAATGAGTTCAATTTAATAAAAATTGTAAATGAGAGAAGATGAAGCATTTTCCTTTTGGATATATGTTTCCTAGATCACAGCAGGAAAAGAACCCTTAAATTTTGAGACTGACTCATTCAGTAATTAATTGAAATCAATTTATTAACAAATTGTTCTTTTAGAACTGGTGCCCCCTTTTTACGAGTGCTTTCCTATTTTATTTAGTGAGTGTAGGGGTGACGGTTTAACTCTGTCCCCTTGCACACCCACTATTAAATAAAATAAATAATTCCTGTACCTTATTACACTATATTTTATTAAATATTGCTACAGTTCCAAACAGCTGTGCTGTGAAAACGTACTGTAATTGTACTGATTCTCCTTCTGATTCTTCTTATTTTTTTCCATTAAAGTGCATGGGGAGCAAAAGCGGTAATATGCAGAAACATGAAATTTTACAGTCTGGTCAGAAATTCTCCCCACTACTCAGAGATAAAAAATCAAGGCACTACATCCATGCATAGCTGGTCCTATGCTCTAAAAATGAAGTTTTCTGCACTGTATCATCATCTTGCTTTGTCTCATCAATAAAACTACTTTGCATCTTAAAGACACCGTTTCACCCCGGAAAAGTCTGGTCAAAGAATTACTTTTCCTCCCAGGACCACAGCTGAACCAACATTCCTTTGTTAAGAAAAACCTAAGGAATGCTTTCACCGGATTAACTTACATCATAAATAAGCTAGAAACTCTCTTTCTCCTGACCGTTTTATGGGTTAATAAAACATGGACAAAGAACAGGCATCCCATAAACTTTAAATGCATTTCCTAAGGCCCTAGGATTATCCACAGTTCGACACGACCCCTGGTGGACGTCTCTGGAGTAGACGCTCACTTTTGACTGTACACTGATGAACTGAAATCAACTCTTTCCTCAAGTTTCATTTCTCAGGACAATTTTAAGGACGCTATTTGTTGAAGATCACTGCCTCTGTGGGATTCTGATATTCTGTGGACAATCAATAATGGGTTTGAAATGCTTATTAATCCTTGATTTTAAATATGTGCATGTTAAAATGTTTAAATGAATGTTTATTCTTGCATGTTAATTTAAAAGCACTAGTTATAAAGTTGCATGAATCATTGAAGTAGGTTAGATTTTATGCATAAGTACATATATTAATGAATTTTCAATGTTAAGATGTTTCTTATGTTGCCAAAAGGTCCTCAAGTCATATGACTGGGATCTGCCAGTCTCTGCTTAGCAACAGTTCTCTCAATATTATTGGTTGTTACAAACAAAGAGCTGTTTATTCATTGGACTAAAGTTCATAACCCCCCCCCCCCCCCCCCACAAAGGAAGACTACTGGTTTAGGCTTATGTCAATCACCCTAACGGCGCAAAATTTGTCTGAATTATAAAGAGGGGAGACACCCTCCTTCACTGAGCAGTATGAGAATATCACAGAGTTCAGTTTTGCCACTGTTGTGTGCTGTGTAAATGTCTGTCTGTTTTAATGTTTTCTCTAAATATCCGGGAATTACTTATTCTTTGAGATCAACTTGTTAACTTTTTATCCTGTTAAACTTTCTTTAAATCCACCGTTTTTTTTTTTCCAAGAACTGACCCTCTCCATACTGGAAGTTATTTTCAACTCCACAAAGTCAGAAAAATACCTTTTAATTTTGCTATTTTGATCAGATTTTGTAATTATTCTCAAATTCCCTTGGGAGAAGTCACTGACCCATGAAAGCCTCGACACAGCCCGCCATTATGCTGCCCTAAGGAAGCCACCATCACCATCTGAGTTTCAACCTAAGCTCCAACTGACTGAAGCAGTCAAAATCCGGCCTTGTGACTGCTTGACTGTACAGGTTGAACTATGGACTTTGGAATATCTGTGGGTAGATACTTCCCCTATAATCCACAAAAGCTTACGCTGAGGAAGCTGCCGAAAGGGACCACCACGCAAGGAGTCACATTAGCTGTATTATCTGTTCCATCTGCTGAAAGTAAATAAATGTCTGAGATTTGAGAATAATTCAGCATCTGATCAGGTACAAAATTAAAAGACAAATAATTTTTCTTATTAAAATTCCATTTCTACTTTCTTAATAGTCCAGAATTTCCCATATAATTAGTTAATTTTCTCCATAAATTCATGTCCAATTTTATTCTCAGTCTTCCATTTCCATATTCTGCTACGCTCTCCTCAGTTACAAATTTAATGTGATTGTTAATGTTGATTATTTCACTGTTTACAAGTTATCTGAATGTGATGTCATTTAATTAAATCTGTAAAATGAGAGAAGTTGTAGTCTGTCTTCGAAGCCCCAGTATCGAATTCACTAATTTGAGACTGACTGATTTATATAAATGATGATTAAACAGGTATAAAGTGGAATTAATTAATAAATTGTTCACAAGAGTGAGCTGGTGCCCCAACGAGTGATAGATATTGTTTTCTGGTGTGTATGGGTGAACTGGGAGGTAAATTCCCATTCCCGTATACCCTTCCAAGTTTAAATTAAATAATCTTAATACTTGATCATAATTGCAAATTAAATATTGCTACAGCACCATATTTTCAAAAATGTAAAAGTGAACTCAAAACAAACTCCTCCAAGGCTATTTAATCCAAATTGCTTGAAATTAAGCAAAGATGATCTATAGCTATTGATAGTGAAAAGCTGTCAAAATTATCCCAAAATATCAATCTGTTTTGATTTTATAGGCCAATGAGGTTCAGGTTACTTTATTTGTACCCGTAGGTAGATAAGTTAATAGTTTCTTTTTGACTTTACCTTCTGATGTAGTGATCCAAACTTGATGAAATTTCACACTCACAATCACAACAGTATTCTTCAGCAAAACACTGAATTTCATGCAATTCTGTTAGTGGTGCCAGCAATATTGCTTTAATCACCCGTTAATGCTTCGCCCCCATTAACAGCGACAAATTTTGTGATCGCGGTTAATGGCAATTAATGGCAGAAAGCGCGAACAGTACTTTTTTGGCCAAGGTGCCCCCTGTACTGGAAGCCACTCTGCAGCCTTAGACACTGGCCGCAGCATACAGACATTGTGAAGTCAACCAAGCTGGATCATAGCCATGGAAATCCCCAAAACTCTGTCATATTTAAGTTTATAATGTTATCCGTTGGAGCTCTCACCTCAATAATTGCCACACTCCTCCAAAACTTCACCTGGATGTTAAGATAAGCCTTTATTAGTCCCACAATGGGGAAATTCCAGGATTGCAACAGCACAGGGATAGCAACACTCAGTGCAATAATTTAGAAGATAAGAAAATAAAATAAGAGCAGTGAATATACATACGCACACATAAATATATATACACAGTACGGAGCATTGTAGCTAAATTAAAAATTAAATCACCCTTTATTGTCATTCAATCCATACAGCCAATCATGTACAGTAGAATGAAATTGTGTTTCTCTTATCTACAGTGTTAATCACACACACACCCATATATAGAATCAGAGGGGTCGCTGCCATGCAAGGCGCCGCCACAGATTTCCCTCCTCCATTCCATTATTGCTGAGCACCAAGCTGGACGGCAGGAAGTTCCGCTTTTTTTTTTATTATTTTTTTTTTTTTATATGGTCTTCGGCATGACCCAGCTGGGATTTGAACCCCTGCCTCCCGGGCGGATGCTCTACCAACTGAGCCACCACTCCGGTAACGATAGAATAAACAGCATAACCGTCTATTTAGTTACCCCACATAGTATGAATATGCACCCATACATACTGTCACCCTCCGTAGCGACTGATATTGTCCTAGTTGTATACTGGAGGGGACCATTTTGTGTAAGTCTGTTGTGTCTTTTGCATTCAATACTATTAGGTCGTCACATTTTTTTTTTTTTGGCTATCTCTGCGCGCAGCCCTGCTTAGGTTATAAAGTCTGACAGCTGTAGGTAGGAAGGACCCGCAAAACCTCTCGGTCACGCACCTAGGATGATGTAGCCTACTGCTAAATGAGCTCCTCTGTACGTTCAGTATGTCCTGCATAGGGTTGGACTCAGACTCCAATAGAGATGATGGCTTAGCCACCACCCTTCTCTCTCTCCTATCTCCTCCACTGGGTCAAGGCACTGCCCCAAGACAGAGCTAGCTTTCTTGATCAGTTTGTTCAGTCTCTTCCCATCGGCTGCTGTGATGCCACTGCACCAGCAGACCAATCCAAAAGTGATGGCTGATGCCACCACCGAACCGTAGAATGTCTTCAGGAGCACCCCTTGTACATCAAAAGACCTGAGCCTCCTCAGTAGGAGCAGCCTGCACTGTCCTTTCTTGTAGAGTGCGTCAGTATTGTGTGACCGGTCTAGCTTATTATTCAAATGAACACCCAGGTACTTGTAGGATGTCACCATCTCAATGTCACACTGAGATGGTGACATTGGTTGTTCTTCTCTGGAAGCTGGCTAGCCGGCTAGTAGTGTAAACAGCTACATGCTAGGTAGCTGACTGCCAGCAGATGACATGGACATACATTCGCTGGTTTCATCCGCATAGCTTTGGGTCCAACTGTCGGCAGGTGAGTACCAGTCTACAAAAATTTTTAAGTTGTGTTCGTAATATCCATTCATTCCCACGCCCTGTTTTTGCAGCATGGTGGGTGACGTCGCGGTCAAGATAGTCATTTGTTTACGTTTACAATTTTTCTGCTAAAAGGGAAATTGTGTCTGTTGAGACACACAACATCCATTGTTTTGTGTTGAGCTGCTTAAAAGCGGTGGATGTTTGCTATGGGAGTGTAGATGCTGAGGTGCTGCAGTGACGTTACTGAGCCCTGGCATTACGTTGTTTCCATATGCAGTAGTTCTTTTGAGAATTTTCTGGAGAATATTCTGGATAGTTTTTGTTATTTTGGATATGTTGACAGCTTTACTAACCCTGCAGGTGAAGACAGCAAGCATATTTGTCCACTCCCATATTTATAACAGTATGAGAAACTTGAAAAATTACCAACTTAAGGTGCACTGTATCTGAATGGAAAAACACACAACACATTATTAATTACGATTAATTCAACATTCCAAAAGATTAATCATGATGAAAGATTTTAATTGTCCAACACCACTAAATTCTCTTCATACTCCAAAAAAATCATGTTTATGAAATGTGTATCAGCCTTTGCTCATCAATGGAACACTTTGTTAGTGTGTGAGAAAGTCAGTGTGTGACCCAAAGCAGTTATGTGGTGTAGTGGTTAAGACAATTATCTGGTATGCTGGAGACCCGGGTTTAAATCCTCCCAGCAAAGTGTCATTCTTCTGAAGTACAACATACACTACTCACAAAAAGTTAGGGATGTTTGGCTTTCGGGGGAAATTTATGGAAAATGTAAAAAGTTCATGCTACAGTGATATAAAATCACGAAAGTAGGGCATGGTGATTTTCTCACCTCAAACAATTTATTGAAACAAAAGCCAACATCAGTAGTAAGTATACCACAACAAAAAATGTCAACGTCTCAATAGCTTGTCATGTGCCCCTGAGCATCAACTACAGCTTGAAAATGACGTCTCATGCTGTTCACAAGTCGACTTATTGTCTGCTGAGGCATGGCATTCCACTTTTCTTGAAGGGCGGCCCTCAGGTCATTGAGGTTGTGGGGAGCAGGGTTACGAGCCTCTACACGGTCACTCAGCTGATCGCATAGGTTTTCTATGGGATTCCGGTCTGGAGAAAGTGCAGGCCACTCCATTTGAGGTATCCCAGCCTCCAGCAGCTGTTCCTTAATGATGCGACCTCGATGAGCTGGAGTATTGTCATCCATGATGATGAAATTAGGCCTGTGATGTTCATGCAGGGGGACAGTGACTGGATTAATGATGTTATTCAGGTAGTATTGGCTTGTCACTGTATCATTAGGGCAGTTCTGTATTGACTAGACACTTGCCCAGACTGTAACACTGCCACCACCAAAGGCTCGTCTGGTGACAACAGTGGCTGATGCATAGCGCTCTCCTTGACATCTCCAACATCATTGGCGGCGACCACTTCTGCTCAGTGTGAACTGACTTTCATCAGAGAACAGCGCTGAGGCCCACCGGACCCTTGTCCAGCATAAATGCTCCCTGGCCAATGCAAGACAATGACGCCTGTACCTGGTGGTGTGGTCAGATACCCTTGCAGGTCTTCGAGCATGCAGACCACACTGATTTAAATGGTTTTGAATGGTCTGATGTGACACTTAGGTGCCTCTCACCTTCCATAAATGTGCCTGAAGTGGCATTCATCATCCGGCTCTGCAGAGCACTGTTCACAGTGAAGCGGTCATCAGTGTGGGATGTGGCCAAAGGACGTCCACTTCTATGCATTTCTGTGACTCTTCCAGTCTCTCTGCATCCCTGTTGCAACCTGCTGATGACACTCTGTGACACTCTAAGCTCAGTGGCCACTTCCCTCAGAGAACATCCTGTTTGAAACCTCGCAATGGCGAGGAACTGTTGATCAACTGTTAGGTGTCTCATGATGTCAAAATGTGAACAGCATGATGACATCAATACTTATGCCAAAAGTGTTGAAACATTGAACAGTTAAACATGTGCATTCAACAGGTTAGAGAAGGTCAAAGTAAGTTAACCTGTAAAGGTTAAAGTGCATTTTAGGTGCATACTGAAATTTCACCCGCAAACTGGATACCCCTAATGTTTTGTGAGTTGTGTACCTCTCCTGTGCATATGAAAAGAATATGTAACACACATCAAGTGTATTAACGCTGCTTGGAAACCCTTTCAATGAAACATTTATCATTCAAAAGAGTAAGAGCTGAAACAATTGTGTGGTGTTGTGGCTAAGGTAATGGCCTGGTATGCTGGAGGTCACAGGTTCGAATCTTGCCAGAGAAGTTTTATTCTTCTGAAGTACAGCATGCCTCTCCTGTGCATTTTCAAGTAATACTATGTAAGATGAGGCAGCGCGGTGGCGGAGTGGTTAGCACTGCGGCAGCACAGCAACTCACCTTTGGCCGGGGGATCCTGGGTTCGATCCCAGCCCCCAACCAACAGCAATCTGTGTGGAGGTTGCATGTTCTCCCCGTGTCTGCGTGGGTTTACTCAGGGATTTCTCGGGTTTCCTCCCACATGGCAAAAACATGCAAGTTAGGTTAATTGGCATCAAACTGGAGATTCTAAATTGTCCTTAGGTATGAATGTGAGAGTGAATGGTTGTCTCTGTGTTGTCCTTGCGATGGACTGGCGATCTGTGCAGGGTGTACCCTGCCTCTTGCCCAAGGACGCTGGGATAGACTCCAGCCCCCCTCCCCGTGACCCGAAAAGGATTAAGTGGAAGAAGCTGGATGGACTATGTAAGATTTTCACCTTAAAATAATACTTACTGTGCATCCGGAAAGTATTCACAGCGCTTCACCTTTTCCACATTTTTTTTGTTATGTTACAGCCTTATACCAAAATGGATTAATTTTTTTCATCAAAATTCTACACACAATATCATATAATGACAATGTGGAAAAAAGTTTGAGATTATAACAAATTTATTAAAAATAAAAAAAAACTGACTTCCGGTTATGGCTGCCACGTAGGACGGACGTGTCTCGCTCTGCTCTGCTCCTGGAGAAAAAAATCGGCAAATAACTCTCTCATTTGGGACAGAACGTATCCCAGCATTTGGGCGAGGATATGTCGGCGAAGCCTAAGGCTGGAAAACCAGGAAAAGGAAAAAGCGAGCCGCCGAAACAGTCCAAATTAACGGACTTTCAGGTCTGTGACGCAGCAAACAAAACTCCATATATGGCGGAGGAGGCTGGCAACGGTGCGATATCTGCGGGGAATGGCGCAGATGCGCTGATGGCTGCCATGAGATCAATGAGAGCGGACTTTTCCTCTAGATTTGATGGGATTATGACAGCGTTGGAAGGAATAAGAAAGGAATTGGGTGACTGTGTAGAACGAACGGCGCAGATGGAGCTCCGTCTCGCTAGTGCTGAAGATGACGTCACCCGTCTTCAATTAAAGGTGCGCACTTTGGAAAAAAAAAATAAATCTCTGGAAGATAATATTTTGGATTTGGAATCTTGGTCGAGACAGAATAATTTGAGGCTGGTGGGTCTTCCAGAGGAATCAGAAGGTCGGGACGTATGTTCCTTTCTGGAAAAGTGGATTCCGGAGGTGCTGGGCAGCGAGGAGTTGCAATCAGCAGTGGTTCTGGAAAAAGCACATCGTATTGGCCCACGGAGAGATAAGGGACCGCCGAGGACCTTAATTATGAAGTTTCTTAGCAACAGAGACAGGATGAAGATCTTCAACGCTGCACGTGCTAAAGGAGAGATTAAACACCAGGACCAGCAGGTGCGGTTCTACCCAGATTTGGCCACAGGAATCCAGCAATTGAGGAAGCAGTTTGATCCCGTACGTAAGGAGCTGCGCAACCTTGGGATTCGTCATGGTGTAATCTATCCTGCGAGACTGCTGACCACGTATGAGGGCAGAACCCACATCTTCAAGACCCCAGAGGAGGCGCAGGAGTTCATCAAGAAGATCAAAGAAGAAGAAGAGACTGGTGGGAGCTAAGCATGAACAAAATATAAGGTAGAATAATTAAGCATTTGCACAGGCATCTGACTGACTTGAAGTAAATAGTAAGTTTACAAAATATAGATTGTATTATATATTAAAAAAACAAAACAAAAAAAAAAAAAAAACTATGATGTACAAAGTTGTTAAAAATTTTGGAGTTAAGTTGGAAAACTACAGAGGAGAGTTAATGTTACGTCATTAAAAGCAGTAGAGTTAGGGTGATTGGGAGGATGAAGAAGGAGTGGCTTAGGCTGTTCCCCGTGGGTGTGGAGCGGTCGATGGCTATATCGGGAGACAGAATTTTTCTTTTGATTTTGGGGGGTTTGCCACAAGTGTGGGAAGGGGAAATTTGTTTGTGTGTAGTTTGTAGGATGAATGTTCAACCACTCATGTTTTTGCTTCTCTGTATGAGCATGTTTACACTGCAAGGTAATCCCAAACTCTCTATTGATCATGGACCAAAGTGTTAATCTTAATTTAACTTCATGGAATTGCAGAGGTCTACAAAATTTAAAAAAACTTAAACAAGTTATGAATAAAATAAAGGACATGGGTTCAAGAATTGTGTTTTTACAAGAAACTCATCTGATAGAGGAGGATGTTAAAAGAATTAGGAGTAGATGGCAGGGAAGTGTATTCACCTCTTCATTTTCATCCCGAGCCAGGGGAGTTATGACTCTCATACATAAATCAGTTCCTTTTCAAGTGAAAAATGTAATTGGAGACAAATTTGGAAGATATGTAATCATTCAAGGTTCTTTGCTATTAGAAAATATAAATCTTGTGAACTTATATGGTCCCAATATAGATGATCAGAAGTTCTTTGCTAATTTATTTCTCATCTTATCATCACTTACAGGGCAACATATAATAGCAGGGGATTTTAATTGTACATTGAATCCAGGTGTGGATAGATCAACAGGACTGGATTGTACGCACATTGGATGTAGGATGACTATTAATCATTTTATGAAAGAATTGAGATTGTTAGATATATGGAGAGAAATGAAACCACAAGTTAAAGCCTATTCTTGTTATTCCAGTACCTACAAGACATTCTCACGTATTGACTATTTTTTGATTTCCACAGAATTAAGGTCCAAGATTCAAAACTGCTTTTATGATAACATCGTGATCTCTGATCATGCACCCTGTTGTCTAATATATGTAGATAAAAAATTGACAAAGGAATCAGGTAGATGGCAATTTCAGCATAAATGGCTTCAGGATGAGGAATTTGTCAAGTATATAGAAAAACAGATAGACGAGTTCTTTGACATCAATACTACACAAACATCAGCATGTGTAAAGTGGGAGGCTTTCAAAGCTTTTATTAGGGGACATATTATTAGTTATACAGGATCAAAATCTAAGAAGACTCGAGAGGAGAGAGCTAAATTGGAACATAAAATAAAAAGTCTTCAGGAAAAAGTGTATGCAGGAAGTGACCCAAGGTTGGAGAATGAATTACTGATTTTGAGAGCTGAATACGACAAAAAATCAGCGAATAGAGCTGCCTCGAGTCTTCTAAGATTGAAACAATCTTTTTATGAACAAGGTGAAAAATCAGGAAAATTATTAGCATGGCAGATTAAACAATTGGAAATTAAAACACCAATTACTAGTATTATAAGTAACGGACAGGTAGTTATAGATCCTTTAGAAATTAATAGAGCCTTTAGAGATTACTATGAAAAATTATATGATACCAAAAATGAACCTGATTTAACAAAACTAAATGGGTTTTTGAACGAACTATCTATACCGTGTATTCCAAATGAAAACAGGGAGATATTGGAGTCTAAAATTAGTCAAGAAGAAGTTGGGCTAGCCATTGATAATATGAAATCAGGAAAAAGTGCAGGACCAGATGGTCTTCCAGTTGACCTTTATAAAAAATTTAAGAATAAATTAATAAAACCTTTTTTGGAAATGGTTTTAGAAGCATTTCAAAATAATAATTTACCATCATACATAAATAATGCCTTAATTATACTGCTGCCAAAACCAGGTAAGCCCTCTAATAAATGTGAAAATATGAGACCAATAAGCCTATTAAACGCCGACCTTAAGATAATCTGTAAAATTTTAGCAAGACGAATACAAGAAATTTTACCAAATATTATTAATCGAGATCAGAATGGCTTTTAAAGGGTAGACAAGGCTTCCATAATGTAAGAAGACTATTTAATATTATTTATTTTAATAAAGAAGCACCGGATACAGCTCTCCTATCATTGGACGCCGAAAAGGCCTTTGATAGAGTTGAATGGCCCTTTCTTTTTGAAGTCCTACAAAGGTTTGGACTTGGAAATAATTTCATAAAATGGGTTCAAATAATATACAATAATGCTACAGCAGAAATCCTAACAAATAACAATATTTCAAAACCAATAAAAATCAATAGAGGATGTCGACAAGGCTGTCCACTTTCACCTTTACTGTTTACTATGGCAATTGAACCTTTAGCGATAGCGATACGTTTACATTCACAAATATATGGAATTAAAGTTGGACCAACAGAACATAAAATCTCCCTGTACGCCGATGATATAATTTTGTTTATGTCGAATCTAAAAAAATCAATTCCAACCTTGTTGAATTAAATAATGAATTTTGGGGAAATATCAGGATATAAAATAAATAAAACTAAATCTTCAATATTAATGCTAAATGAGACCCAGAGAAATTACCCAGCCCCTGAGGTAAATCAATTCAATGTTGTAAATCAGTTTAAATATTTAGGAATCCAAATTATGCCTAAGCTAGAATCAGTCGCCAGTGTCAACTATGAAGCCTTAATGTCAGATATCAATGAGTTAACTCAGAGATGGATGTCACTACCAATGTCGATGATCGGGAGAATCAATATACTTAAAAGTAATATTTTACCTAAAATACTTTATTTATTTCAATACATTCCCTTATCACCACCTTTAGATCTATTCTCAAGAATAAAAAAAAAGTTAGTGGAATTTATATGGAACAACAGGAGGGCTAGATTACGTTTGTCTTTATTATATTTACCATTTGATCGTGGAGGTCTGAAATGTCCAAATTTTATGTTGTATTATTGGTCGGCACAACTGAGGTCTATGACATATTATTTTTCATCAAATGATCTCCCTCACTGGACTGAAATGGAATCATACAATTTACCTTTACCTCTTCCCATATTCATATACTCAGATTCGGCAAAAAAATTACAAAAACAAGTTAAAAATCCATTTGTAAAGCATATGATCAAAATATGGTGTGAAGCTAAAAACTATTTAAAAGAACCACAGTTATTGTCACAATTTAGTCCAATATGGGGTAATCAATATTTTAAACCAGGGAGAGCGGACGCTGTATTTAAAGTATGGAATTTAAAAGGGATACAAAAGATTCAGGATTTATATTTGCCATGTGCAGACAACATAATGTCTTTTGAAGAGCTGAGGATCAAATTTAATCTCAATAGAACACATTTTTTTAAATATCTTCAACTTAGAAACTTTATTCGATCAAATCAAAATAAAGCTCTCACTCGACCTATTTATTCATCCTTGGAAAAAATGATGATGAAAGATAGTAAAAGAAAGGGTATTATTTCAGAGTTTTATAACTCATTGACACTATCTTCAAGTGAAAATTCACTGAAAAGATTAAACTACTGGAAAGAAGATCTGCAAATTGAAATTTCAGAGGAACAATGGGAATTGGCTTGTACAGAAGCTCAAACCAAATCAATAAATGCACGCCTTAAATTGATACATTTCAAATGGTTAATGCGGATGTATGTTACACCGGAGGAGTTAAATAGATATAACAAAAATATACCAGATACATGCACAAAATGCATGGAAAGTAAAGGAACCCTATTTCATTGTTTATGGGAATGTAGATTAATAAGAATGTTTTGGGAAGAGGTGAGGGTAACAATTGAAAAAATAATCTCAAAACAAATCATATTGAATCCTAAACTGTTTTTGTTGGGTCTGTACCCAGAAAAGCATAATTTTAATAAAAGTGAAAGAACGGACTTCCGGTTATGGCTGCCACGTAGGACGGACGTGTCTCGCTCTGCTCTGCTCCTGGAGAAAAAAAATCGGCAAATAACTCTCTCATTTGGGACAGAACGTATCCCAGCATTTGGGCGAGGATATGTCGGCGAAGCCTAAGGCTGGAAAACCAGGAAAAGGAAAAAGCGAGCCGCCGAAACAGTCCAAATTAACGGACTTTCAGGTCTGTGACGCAGCAAACAGGGCTCCATATATGGCGGAGGAGGCTGGCAACGCTGCGATTTCTGCGGGGAATGGCGCAGATGCGCTGATGGCTGCCATGAGTTCAATGAGAGCGGACTTTTCCTCTAGATTTGATGGGATTATGACAGCGTTGGAAGGAATAAGAAAGGAATTGGGTGACTGTGTAGAACGAACGGCGCAGATGGAGCTCCGTCTCGCTAGTGCTGAAGATGACGTCACCCGTCTTCAATTAAAGGTGCGCACTTTGGAAAAAAAAAATAAATCTCTGGAAGATAATATTTTGGATTTGGAATCTCGGTCGAGACAGAATAATTTGAGGCTGGTGGGTCTTCCAGAGGAATCAGAAGGTCGGGACGTATGTTCCTTTCTGGAAAAGTGGATTCCGGAGGTGCTGGGCAGCGAGGAGTTGCAATCAGCAGTGGTTCTGGAAAAAGCACATCGCATTGGCCCACGGAGAGATAAGGGACCGCCGAGGACCTTAATTATGAAGTTTCTTAACAACAGAGACAGGATGAAGATCTTCAACGCTGCACGAGCTAAAAAAGGAGAGATTAAACACCAGGACCAGCAGGTGCGGTTCTACCCAGATTTGGCCACAGGAATCCAGCAATTGAGGAAGCAGTTTGATCCCGTACGTAAGGAGCTGCGCAACCTTGGGATTCGTCATGGTGTAATCTATCCTGCGAGACTGCTGACCACGTATGAGGGCAGAACCCACATCTTCAAGACCCCAGAGGAGGCGCAGGAGTTCATCAAGAAGATCAAAGAAGAAGAAGAGACTGGTGGGAGCTAAGCATGAACAAAATATAAGGTAGAATAATTAAGCATTTGCACAGGCATCTGACTGACTTGAAGTAAATAGTAAGTTTACAAAATATAGATTGTATTATATATTAAAAAAAAACAAAACAAAAACAAAACAAACAAAAAAAAAACTATGATGTACAAAGTTGTTAAAAATTTTGGAGTTAAGTTGGAAAACTACAGAGGAGAGTTAATGTTACGTCATTAAAAGCAGTAGAGTTAGGGTGATTGGGAGGATGAAGAAGGAGTGGCTTAGGCTGTTCCCCGTGGGTGTGGAACGGTCGATGGCTATATCGGGAGACAGAATTTTTCTTTTGATTTTGGGGGGTTTGCCACAAGTGTGGGAAGGGGAAATTTGTTTGTGTGTAGTTTGTAGGATGAATGTTCAACCACTCATGTTTTTGCTTCTCTGTATGAGCATGTTTACACTGCAAGGTAATCCCAAACTCTCTATTGATCATGGACCAAAGTGTTAATCTTAATTTAACTTCATGGAATTGCAGAGGTCTACAAAATTTAAAAAAACTTAAACAAGTTATGAATAAAATAAAGGACATGGGTTCAAGAATTGTGTTTTTACAAGAAACTCATCTGATAGAGGAGGATGTTAAAAGAATTAGGAGTAGATGGCAGGGAAGTGTATTCACCTCTTCATTTTCATCCCGAGCCAGGGGAGTTATGACTCTCATACATAAATCAGTTCCTTTTCAAGTGAAAAATGTAATTGGAGACAAATTTGGAAGATATGTAATCATTCAAGGTTCTTTGCTATTAGAAAATATAAATCTTGTGAACTTATATGGTCCCAATATAGATGATCAGAAGTTCTTTGCTAATTTATTTCTCATCTTATCATCACTTACAGGGCAACATATAATAGCAGGGGATTTTAATTGTACATTGAATCCAGGTGTGGATAGATCAACAGGACTGGATTGTACGCACATTGGATGTAGGATGACTATTAATCATTTTATGAAAGAATTGAGATTGTTAGATATATGGAGAGAAATGAAACCACAAGTTAAAGCCTATTCTTGTTATTCCAGTACCTACAAGACATTCTCACGTATTGATTATTTTTTGATTTCCACAGAATTAAGGTCCAAGATTCAAAACTGCTTTTATGATAACATCGTGATCTCTGATCATGCACCCTGTTGTCTAATATATGTAGATAAAAAATTGACAAAGGAATCAGGTAGATGGCAATTTCAGCATAAATGGCTTCAGGATGAGGAATTTGTCAAGTATATAGAAAAACAGATAGACGAGTTCTTTGACATCAATACTACACAAACATCAGCATGTGTAAAGTGGGAGGCTTTCAAAGCTTTTATTAGGGGGCATATTATTAGTTATACAGGATCAAAATCTAAGAAGACTCGAGAGGAGAGAGCTAAATTGGAACATAAAATAAAAAATCTTCAGGAAAAAGTGTATGCAGGAAGTGACCCAAGGTTGGAGAATGAATTACTGATTTTGAGAGCTGAATACGACAAAAAATCAGCGAATAGAGCTGCCTCGAGTCTTCTAAGATTGAAACAATCTTTTTATGAACAAGGTGAAAAATCAGGAAAATTATTAGCATGGCAGATTAAACAATTGGAAATTAAAACACCAATTACCAGTATTATAAGTAACGGACAGGTAGTTATAGATCCTTTAGAAATTAATAGAGCCTTTAGAGATTACTATGAAAAATTATATGATACCAAAAATGAACCTGATTTAACAAAACTAAATGGGTTTTTGAACGAACTATCTATACCGTGTATTCCAAATGAAAACAGGGAGATATTGGAGTCTAAAATTAGTCAAGAAGAAGTTGGGCTAGCCATTGATAATATGAAATCAGGAAAAAGTGCAGGACCAGATGGTCTTCCAGTTGACCTTTATAAAAAATTTAAGAATAAATTAATAAAACCTTTTTTGGAAATGGTTTTAGAAGCATTTCAAAATAATAATTTACCATCATACATAAATAATGCCTTAATTATACTGCTGCCAAAACCAGGTAAGCCCTCTAATAAATGTGAAAATATGAGACCAATAAGCCTATTAAACGCCGACCTTAAGATAATCTGTAAAATTTTAGCAAGACGAATACAAGAAATTTTACCAAATATTATTAATCGAGATCAGAATGGCTTTATAAAGGGTAGACAAGGCTTCCATAATGTAAGAAGACTATTTAATATTATCTATTTTAATAAAGAAGCACCGGATACAGCTCTCCTATCATTGGACGCCGAAAAGGCCTTTGATAGAGTTGAATGGCCCTTTCTTTTTGAAGTCCTACAAAGGTTTGGACTTGGAAATAATTTCATAAAATGGGTTCAAATAATATACAATAATGCTACAGCAGAAATCCTAACAAATAACAATATTTCAAAACCAATAAAAATCAATAGAGGATGTCGACAAGGCTGTCCACTCTCACCTTTACTGTTTACTATGGCAATTGAACCTTTAGCGATAGCGATACGTTTACATTCACAAATATATGGAATTAAAGTTGGACCAACAGAACATAAAATCTCCCTGTACGCCGATGATATAATTTTGTTTATGTCGAATCTAAAAAAATCAATTCCAACCTTGTTGAATTTAATAAAGAATTTTGGGGAAATATCAGGATATAAAATAAATAAAACTAAATCTTCAATATTAATGCTAAATGAGACCCAGAGAAAGTACCCAGCCCCTGAGGTAAATCAATTCAATGTTGTAAATCAGTTTAAATATTTAGGAATCCAAATTATGCCTAAGCTAGAATCAGTCGCCAGTGTCAACTATGAAGCCTTAATGTCAGATATCAGTGAGTTAACTCAGAGATGGATGTCACTACCAATGTCGATGATCGGGAGAATCAATATACTTAAAAGTAATATTTTACCTAAAATACTTTATTTATTTCAATACATTCCCTTATCACCACCTTTAGATCTATTCTCAAGAATAAAAAAAAAGTTAGTGGAATTTATATGGAACAACAGGAGGGCTAGATTACGTCTGTCTTTATTATATTTACCATTTGATCGTGGAGGTCTGAAATGTCCAAATTTTATGTTGTATTATTGGTCGGCACAACTGAGGTCTATGACATATTATTTTTCATCAAATGATCTCCCTCACTGGACTGAAATGGAATCATACAATTTACCTTTACCTCTTCCCATATTCATATACTCAGATTCGGCAAAAAAATTACAAAAACAAGTTAAAAATCCATTTGTAAAGCATATGATCAAAATATGGTGTGAAGCTAAAAACTATTTAAAAGAACCACAGTTATTGTCACAATTTAGTCCAATATGGGGTAATCAATATTTTAAACCAGGGAGAGCGGACGCTGTATTTAAAGTATGGAATTTAAAAGGGATACAAAAGATTCAGGATTTATATTTGCCATGTGCAGACAACATAATGTCTTTTGAAGAGCTGAGGATCAAATTTAATCTCAATAGAACACATTTTTTTAAATATCTTCAACTTAGAAACTTTATTCGATCAAATCAAAATAAAGCTCTCACTCGACCTATTTATTCATCCTTGGAAAAAATGATGATGAAAGATAGTAAAAGAAAGGGTATTATTTCAGAGTTTTATAACTCATTGACACTATCTTCAAGTGAAAATTCACTGAAAAGATTAAACTACTGGAAAGAAGATCTGCAAATTGAAATTTCAGAGGAACAATGGGAATTGGCTTGTACAGAAGCTCAAACCAAATCAATAAATGCACGCCTTAAATTGATACATTTCAAATGGTTAATGCGGATGTATGTTACACCGGAGGAGTTAAATAGATATAACAAAAATATACCAGATACATGCACAAAATGCATGGAAAGTAAAGGAACCCTATTTCATTGTTTATGGGAATGTAGATTAATAAGAATGTTTTGGGAAGAGGTGAGGGTAACAATTGAAAAAATAATCTCAAAACAAATCATATTGAATCCTAAACTGTTTTTGTTGGGTCTGTACCCAGAAAAGCATAATTTCAATAAAAGTGAAAGAACATTCATAGACCTCAGTTTGCTTAATGCCAAAAAATGTATTGCACTATTATGGAAAAAGACTCATAGACCAGATGTGACTCAGTGGTTAAGACAGATGTTAACAAACCTTCCATTAGAAAGAATAACATATATACTGAAATCAAAGGAAATTGTGTTTGAGAATATATGGAGACCTTTTATTGATTATGTAAAAAATTTAAACATAACTCTTGAAGAAGAAGGTGAATGATGTGTGTGGACCTTGTAAATTCCAAACTGGTGAACATAATATGTATACTTATGTATTGGATTGTCTAGACTAAACAGAGGAGCATTGTTGAAGACTTGATTTTGTTGGTGGTTGTTGGTGTTTTTAGTGCATTTTTTTTTTTTTGTAGTACTTTAGTGTTAGTGTTTGATTGTTTGTATCATGTTTGTTAAAAAAAAAAAAAAGGTTCAATAAAGATATTGTGGAAAAAAAAAAAAGTGAAAGAACATTCATAGACCTCAGTTTGCTTAATGCCAAAAAATGTATTGCACTATTATGGAAAAAGACTCATAGACCAGATGTGACTCAGTGGTTAAGACAGATGTTAACAAACCTTCCATTAGAAAGAATAACATATATACTGAAATCAAAGGAAATTGTGTTTGAGAATATATGGAGACCTTTTATTGATTATGTAAAAAATTTAAACATAACTCTTGAAGAAGAAGGTGAATGATGTGTGTGGACCTTGTAAATTCCAAACTGGTGAACATAATATGTATACTTATGTATTGGATTGTCTAGACTAAACAGAGGAGCATTGTTGAAGACTTGATTTTGTTGGTGGTTGTTGGTGTTTTTAGTGCATTTTTTTTTTGTAGTACTTTAGTGTTAGTGTTTGATTGTTTGTATCATGTTTGTTAAAAAAAAAAAAAAAAAAAAGGTTCAATAAAGATATTGTGGAAAAAAAAAATAAAAAAAAATAAGAAACCACATGTACATATTTATTCACAACCTTTGCCATGAAGCTCAAAATTGAGCTCAGGTGCATCCTGTTTCCACTGATCATCCTTGAGATGTTTGTACAGCTTAACTGGAGTCCACCTGTGGTAAATTCGATTGATTGGATATGATTTGGAAAGGCACACACCTGTCTATATAAGGTCCCACATTTGACAGTGCATGTAGGAGCACAAACCAAACGTGAAGTCAAAGGAATTGTCTGTAGACCTCTGAGACAGGATTGTCTCAAGGCACAAATCTGGGGAAGGGTACAGAAACATTTCTGCTGCTTTGAAGGTCCCACAGAGCACAGTGGCCTCCATCATCCATAAATGGAGGAAGTTCGGAACCACCAGGACTCTTCCTAGAGCTGGCCGGCTGTCTAAACTGAGTGATTGGGAGAGAAGAGCCTTAGTCTGGGAGGTGACAAAGAACCCAATGTTCACTCTTACCAATCCATGCAGATATCTACACTCCACCCACTGCCCGACTTTCATCCAGACGGCCGATTTGGAAAAACCCTCCCCCAGCTGACTTTACCATCCAGACAGCTTGGCAAGAGGAATGGGAGACCAAGGAGGTCCCAAACAAACAGCTGGTGATAAACCCCAACCAACAGGTCCCGGGCACCAACCTCCCAAGGAGACAGTGGTCTACACTCAATCGCTTCAGGACTGGACATGGCCCCTGCTTGGCCAGCCTTTACAGATGGGGCAGTAGCCCTAGCCCACTGTGCGCATGTGGAGAGGAGCAAACAATGGAACACATCATAGAGGCTTGCCCGCTCCAAAGACTGGAAGGAGGATTACACACCCTCCATACAGCAAACCAGGAGGCAACTGCTTGGCTTAAGGACTTTGCATTCGCTAAATAAATAAACTCTGTCAGAGCTCCAGTGTTCCTCTGTGGACAGAGGAGAACCTTTCAGAAGGACAACCATCACTGCAGCAACCCACCAATCAGGCCTGTACGGTAGAGTGGCAAGATGGAAGCCACTCCTTAGTAAAAGGCACATGGCAGCCTGCCTGGAGTTTGCCAAAAGGCAGCTGAAGGACTCCCAGACCATGAAAAAAAAAAATTCTCTGGTCTGATGAGACAAAGATTGAACTCTCTGGTATGAATGCCAGGTGTAATGTTTGCAGGAAACCAGGCACCGCTCATTACCAGGCCAATACCATCCCTACAGTGAAGCATGGTGGTGGCAGCATCATGCTGTGGGGATGTTTTTCAGCGGCAGGAACTGAAAGACTAGTCAGGATAGGGGGAAAGGTGAATGTAGCAATGTACAGAGACATCCTGGATGAAAACCTGCTTCAGAGCGCTCTTGACCTCAGACAGGGGTGATGGTTCATCTTTCAGCGGGACAACAACCATAAGCACACAGCCAAGATATCAAAGGAGTGGCTTCAGGACAACTCTGTGAATATCCTTGAGTGGCGCAGCCAGAGACCAGACTTGAATTCAATTGAACATCTCTGGAGAGATCTGAAAATGGCTGTGCATTGACGCTTCCCATCCAACCTGATGGGGCTTGAGAGGTGCTGCAAAGAGGAATGGGCCAAACCACCCAAAGATAGGTGCACCAAGCTTGTAGCATCATATTCAAAAAGACTTGAGGCTGTAATTGCTGCCAAAGGTGCATCAACAAAGTACTGAGTAAAGGCTGTGAATACTTATGTACATGTGATTTCTTAGTTTTTAGTAAATTTGCTAAAATCTCAAAAAAAAAAAAAAAACAAACAAAAAAAACTTTTTTCACGTTGTCATTATGGGGTATTGTGTGTAGGATTTTGAAGAAAAAAATGAATTATTCCATTTTGTAATAAGGCTGTAACATAACACAATGTGGAAAAAGTGAAGCACTTGCACTGTAAGTAAATTATGATGGTGGCCTAATGGTTAGGGACTAACTTTTATTTCTTGCACTTTTTCTGCCTTATTCTATTCTAGCTTGTTTCTGTTTCTCTTTAATTTATTTTTAGCTTGCTTTTAAATTCTTATGTATTCCTTTTTCCTTGTAATGCTTTAATGTTTTATGTAAAGCATTTTGAATTGTCTTGTATACGAACTGTGCTATACAAATAAACTTGCCTTGCCTAGGGATGTGGACTGGTGACTGGAGGGTTGCCGGTTCAATGCCTGGACCGGCAGGATCAGATGTGGGTGGGGCAGATAACATAGCAGTGTTTGCCTCACACTCATTAACCCCACTGTTATGCCCTTGAGCAAGGCCCTTAACCCCAACTGCTCCGGTGGAGCTGCTTATTGGCCACAGATCAGTCTGTGGTTGTATTGGGCTGCTCCCAGGTGTGAATGTTAAAAGGGTGTCCTTGAAAAAGGGAGGTTGCCTCTCAATGGACCTCCCCTGTATAAATAAAAGTTAAAAAAAATTATGGTACACCAACGTTTGACCGAGTGGATGTCACTTCCCCCATAGCCTGAGTGGGCAAACATTGCCTGCAACAGCCCTTTTTAGGTAGGATCACTGGAAAAAACTACATCTATGGTGCGTATGACCCGAGTCCCAACAGTCAATCATGTGGCGTTTTGTTGTTGGTGCCTGTGATTAATGTGTGGCACGTAAGATGGGCTACGCAATGTGTAGCACAAACAATTGATGGCAGCACAGAGAGACACAGTGGCCCCTCTCTTTCCGTGTTAAGTGTCGTCTAAAGTATGTTTAAGTGTATGTTCGTGTGCTTTATGTTTACGTATGGATGTGCATAGTTCATCAATGACGTCGCTCACAAGTTACAGTCGCCACAGCCTTCTGGAGATAAACAATAAGACTAAACATCATCCCTTGGACCAGAAAGTTACAGAGGAACTTTGAGGCCTGGGACTTCTCCACCAGACTTCCACATCGCCTGAATCGCCTGCTGTATCTCATCCCGAGAGGAGGCACCGAAAGCAATGTGCAAGAAAGCGGAAGCGGGGTTAGCGTGGAGGCATCTGGGCTAGGCTAGCCACAAGCCTGCACAGACCTCCGATACCATCCCCCATTCTGGCCAATGTATGCTCACTTGACAACAAAATAGACCATATACAGCTCCTGAGACCTACACAGCATGAAGCGAGGAACTGCTGTGTTTTTATCTTTATGGAATCTTGGCTAAATGACAATATGCTCGCACGTCTCAGCAAGTAGCGAGCCTGCTCCAACAGCCTCCAGCCCATGACAAATACAGGGCTCTCAAGGCCGCGCTGACCCGGCGCTACACGCTTTCGGACTGTGAGAGAGCGGAGAGGCTCCTGAGGCGCTCCGAGTTAGGAGATGGGTCGGCGGTCGAACTGATGGAGGAATAAAACTTAAAACTTCAGCTCGCCGTGTCCGCCTGCACATATTTTTTATGCCTCCACACTGTGCTTTTTCTGTGTATGACTGATGTGAGAGTGAATAAAGTCGTCTGCTGCATAAATCTGCCTCCGTTATTTACACCCTCCACACTGGTGACCCTTTGACGAATTATGGAAC
Organism: Pholidichthys leucotaenia; assembly: GCA_020510985.1. Taxonomy (NCBI): domain Eukaryota; kingdom Metazoa; phylum Chordata; class Actinopteri; order Cichliformes; family Pholidichthyidae; genus Pholidichthys; species Pholidichthys leucotaenia. The sequence continues at coordinate 449,345,988 of CM035837.1, read as the reverse complement.
ACGAGGCAAGAACCCCGGAGTCGGCCCGGACGGGAAGCCCCAGCAAGGCGATAAGCATCCCAGAGACGGCCCGGACGGGAACCCCCAGCAACGCGTGCGCTGTTTTGGTCAAACTACCGGACTTTTGGCTGCACGACCCGCGGTCTTGGTTCCACCACACCGAGGCTCAGTTCACCCTCCAGGGAATAACGGCAGACGACACCACTATGTGGTCGCAGCGCTGCACGCTCGCACGTCTCAGCAAGTAGCGAGCTTGCTCCAACAGCCTCCAGCCCATGACAAATACGGGGCTCTCAAGGCCGCACTGACCTGGCGCTACACACTCTGACTGTGAGAGAGCAGAGAGGCTCCTGAGGCGCTCCGAGTTAGGAGATGGGTCGGCGGTTGAACTGATGGAGAAGATGTTGGCGTTAATGGGCATGGACGACGGGCATTTTCTGTTTGCCTACCTTTTCCTCTGGAACCTCCCAACAGAGGCATTAGCGGTTCTTGCCAATTCGCCGTTGCTGGCCGCGCGTGACTACAGTGCGCTAGCCCAGGAGGCAGATCGGATCATCCTCACCACCAGAGCCCTCACAGTGAACTCGGCGGTGTCGGAACCCAGCGAGACGACATGGAGCCTGTACCGTTTTATCCTTATTCACTACATCTGTAGTTATCTATGTGCTGTTGTAAGTTATCTCCCAGTAGCCCAGTAGGTAGAGCATCCGCCCCACACCTGGGAGGCAGGGGTTCAAATCCCGGCCGGGTCATGCCGAAGACCATATAAAAAAGTGGAACTTCCTGCCGTCCAGCTTGGTGCTCAGCAAAAATGGAATGGAGGAGGGAAATTTGTGGCGGCGCCTTGCATGGCAGCGGCCCTCCGATTCTACACTTGGGGTGTGTGTGATTAACACAGTAGACAGGTAAAACACAATCTCGTCCTACTGTACATGATTGGTTGTACAGTTAAATGACAATAAAGGGTGATTTAATTTAATTAATTTAATATCCCAGACTCTGCTATCCAGCTAGCAGGGCAAACATGCCACTGTGCCGACCAAGTTTTTATGGAAGGAGGTAAGACTCGCAGCGGGGGAGTGTGTGTTTACATCAGCGACACTTTGTGCCGGGATGTTACTGTTGTGAACCAACACTGTTCTCTGCTGGCAGAGTTTATTATCCTCAAGTGCCAACACTTCTACATACCGAGAGAATTTACATCCATCCTGCTCATCACGATTTACATCCCTCCTACCACCAGCAATAGGAGCGAGGCATTCAATGAACTCTACCAGGCCATCGGTGAGACACAAACAGCACACCCAGATGGATTCCTCATCACAACAGGAGACTTCAACCACGCAGATTTAAAGGCCCTCCTACCAAAACTACACCAACATGTGGACTTTCCAACAAGAGGAGACAACTTGCTGGACTTGGTGTACACAACTCAAAAGAAAGCATATAAGGCCTCCCCCCACCTTGGTCTCTCTGATCACATCACCATCTTGTTAAGGTCTGCATACAGACCCAGAGTGAAAGCCATCAGACCAACTAAAAACAGGTATGTCTATGGCCAGAGGGGGCCTCAGATGCCCTGACAGACTGCTTTAGTACAGACTGGGACATTTTCAAGTATGCAGCCACTCACAATAAACACACAAATATAAAGGAGTACATTGAGGCTGTTGTAGCATACATAGCTAAATGCATTGATGATGTTGCTCACTGCAAAACCGTCAGTTTGTGCTAACTAGAAGCCATGGATGACAGCAGAGGTCCACAGGCTCCTGAGGGCTCGGGACACAGCCTTTAGGGCCAGTGACAACAGTGAGGGCCAACCTGTCAGTGAGGGCCAACTACAAACCTCCACCTCAGACCTGTGCGAGTGCCATCGTACTGCTTAACAACTTAAACGACTTCTTTGGCCGCTTTGAAGCACAAAACAGCACGTCAGCACAGAAAACCACTCCTCCTCCAGACGAGCAGGCCATAAGTCTGAATCTGGCTAACGTGAAGAGGACCCTCTGCAGGATCAATCCACGCAAGGCAGCTGGTCCAGACAACATACCGGGTTGCGTCCTAAAGCACTGTGCAGAGGAGCTCAAGAATGTCCTGGCTGACATCTTCAACATCTCCCTGAGTCAAGCTGTTGTCCCCAAGTGTTTCAAAACTGCTACCATAATACCAGTCCCAAAGAAGCCCGTCCCATCCAGCTCCAATGATTACCGGCCCATAGTACTGACCTCCATCATAATGAAGTGCTTTGAGTGGCTGGTCATGCAGAACACAAAGTTCATCCTCCCTCCCTCCCATGGCCCATCTCAGCTCGCACACAGGTCAAACAGAGCCACAGAAGATGCCATAGCTGTTGCTCCCCATCCAGCCCTTACCCACCTGGACTCAAAGAACTCCTATGTGCGAATGCTGTTCTTAGACTTCAGTTCAGCATTCAACACAATCATCCCCCAGTACCTAATACAAAAACTTAGACACTTGGGACTCAAAATCTCTATGTGTAACTGGGTGCTGGACTTCCTCACAGAGAGGCCACAGAACGTGCGGGTCAGCAGCAACACCTCCAAGACATCACACTGAGCACAGGGGCCCCACAAGGGTAAGGCACAGCCTGCTGCTCTTCACCCTGCTGATCCATGACTGTGTACCAGCCTACAGCACCAACCACATCATCCAATTTGCGGAAGACATGACGGTGGTGGGCCTCATCACCAATAATGAAGCGGTCAGCTACAGAAATGAGGTGAGCCAACTGGTCCAGTGGTGTAAAGACAATAACCTCTACATAAACGTGGGAAAAACCAAGGAGATTGTGGTGGACTTCAGGAGAGGACACACACAACACCCACCTCTGATCATCAACTGAGCAGCTGTGGAGAGGGTAAGCAACACCAAGTTCCTGGGGAGGAATATATCTGAGGACCTCTCCTGGTCCAACAACACCACATCACTGGATAAGAAGGCCCAAACTCACCTCCATTTCCTCCACAAACTGAGGAGAGCACAAGGTCCACCCCCATTCTACCGGAGCACCACTGAGAGCATCCTCACCAGCTGCATCATTGTGGTACGGAAGCTGCACTGCCTCCTGCCAGAAGACTCTACAACGCATAGTGAATGCAGCCAGCCAGATCATCAGTCTTGCTGGTTGCAATCAGCCATTCTGCCCTCCCTCATGGACAGCTACCACACCCGCCTCATCCACAGAGCCATCATCATCGTAGGTGACACCTCCCACTCGTCACACTTCCTTTTCAGCCTCCTGCCCTCAGGGAGAAGGTTTCGGAGCCTCCGGGCCCACTCCACAAGACTGCTAAACAGTCTGTAACACACAGGACTGTAACACACTCATTTACACACAAGAGCACTCTGAGGCGAGTGCAATATCCCACACCTCCGTTTTCTTTGAAGATCCCAATACTTACTGATGGAGAGCAGTTTGCAACTTTTCAATGTAATTATTGTGGCAGAACCAAATTATGATAAACCCATCATCTACGAATGTACAGTGGGGCAAAAAAGTATTTAGTCAGCCACCAATTGTACAAGTTCTCCCACTTAAAAGATGAGAGGTCTCCAATTTTCATCATAGGTATACCTCAACTATAAGAGATAAAATGAGAAAAAAAAAATCCAGAAAATCACATTGAAGGATTTTTAATGAATTGGTAAATTCCTCGGTAAAATAAGTATTTGGTCACCTACAAACAAGCAAGATTTCTGGCTCTCACAGACCTGTAACTTCTTCTTTAAGAGGCTCCTCTGTCCTCCACTCGTTACCTGTATTAATGGCACCTGTATGAACTCGTTATCAGTATAAAAGACACCTGTCCACAACAGTCAGACTCCAAACTCCACTATGGCCAAGACCAAAGAGCTGTCAAAGGACACCAGAAACAAAATTGTAGACCTGCACCAGGCTGGGAAGACTGAATCTGTAATAGGTAAGCAGCTTGGTGTGAAAAAATCAACTGTGGGAGCAATTATTAGAAAATGGAAGACATACAAGACCACTGATAATCTCCCTCGATCTGGGGCTCCATGCAAGATCTCACCCCGTGGGGTCAAAATGATCACGAGAACGGTGAGAAAAATCTCAGAACCACACGGGGGAACCTAGTGAATGACCTGCAGAGAGCTGGGACCAAAGTAACAAAGGCTACCATCAGTAACACACTACGCCGCCAGGGACTCAAATCCTGCAGTGCCAGACGTGTCCCCCTGCTTAAGCCAGTACATGTCCAGGCCCGTCTGAAGTTTGATAGAGAGCATTTGGATGATCCAGAAGAGGATTGGGAGAATGTCATATGGTCAGATGAAACCAAAATAGAACTTTTTGGTAAAAACTCAACTTGTCGTGTTTGGAGGAGAAAGAACACCATGCCTACTGTGAAGCATGGGGGTGGAAACATCATACTTTGGGGCTGTTTTTCTGCAAAGGGACCAGGACAACTGATCCGTGTAAAGGAAAGAATGAATGGGGCCATGTATCCTGAGATTTTAGATAGATAGATAGATGTACTTTATTGATCCCAAACTGGGAAATTACAGTGTAACAGCAGCATGACAGTTGACAGCCAAACAACAGAAACACACACGACAGACAAAAGGATTACCCATGGAAAGTAAAAAAGAAACTAACACGACTATAGAACCTATATACATCATAGCTTAATATATGATGATGACCCATATAAACACATGAATCATCCCATTGCACAAAGAAGGACTATCAGGAGCAGAGTGAAATGTGAGGTACCAGTTAGTCTGTAAGGTGCAGTTTGGCATTTTGAGTGAAAACCTCCTTCCACCAGCAAGGGCACTGAAGATGAAACGTGGCTGGGTCTTTCAGCATGACAATGATCCCAAACACACCACCCGGGCAACGAAGGACTGGCTTCGTAAGAAGCATTTCAAGGTCCTGGAGTGGCCTAGCCAGTCTCCAGATCTCAACCCCATAGAAAAGCTTTGGAGGGAGTTGAAAGTCCGTGTTGCCCAGCGACAGCCCCAAAACATCACTGCTCTAGAGGAGATCTGCATGGAGGAATGGGCCAAAATACCAGCAACAGTGTGTGAAAACCATGTGAAGACTTACAGAAAACATTTGACCTCTGTCACTGCCAACAAAGGGTATATTAAAGTATTGAGATGAACTTTTGTTATTGACCAAATACTTATTTTACCGAGGAATTTACCAATTAATTCATTAAAAATCCTTCAATGTGATTTTCTGGATTTTTTTTTCCTCATTTTGTCTCTCATAGTTGAGGTATACCTATGATGAAAATTGGAGACCTCTCTCATCTTTTAAGTGGGAGAACTTGCACAATTGGTGGCTGACTAAATACTTTTTTACCCCACCGTAAAACAAAGTATACAATCCATAGTTGTCAGTCAGGATTCTTAGGTGAACCTGTGTAGCAAGTATGGTGACCCTAGAGAGCTTTACACGTTCTACAGTAAGAGAGCATAATAAGTATCAACCTTGACCTTTTGTCCCCAAACCTGTAGTAAGAGGTTATGGTCTCAGAGTGAACCTGTGTACCAGGATTGGTGACCCTAGCTTTCTCTGTTGTTGAGATATAGTTTATAAGCTCTTCTGATGTTGACCTTTGACCTTGCAATCCCAAAGCCACAGTCGCACTTCAGGGTCACAAGGTGAACCTGTCTACCAAGTTTGGTGACAACTTTTCTCGTACAGTAATAAGACATAGGGAATGTTAACATTGATCTTTGACCCAAAACTCAGTTTGAGGTCAGGATCCCAAGGTGAACCCATGTACCAGGTTTGGTGGCCCTACCTTTCTTTGTTGTTGAGATATAATTTATAAGCCTGTTGGCCTTTGACCTTGCAATCCCAAAATCATAGTCACACTTCAGGGTCACGGGGTGAACCTGTGTACCAAGTTTGGTGGCCCAAGTTTTACTCCTTCTATAGCAATAGTAAATGTACCATTTACCATATTGCAACTGCAATGTTACCTTTGAACTTTGACCTCTTGACTCCAAACCCATAGTTAGGTCAGGGTGTAAATCATCCAACATGTGTATCAAATACAACTACTGTATCGATTTGAAAAGCCTACATCATTTCTTTCAGTCGTTATTGTGTTTTTAAGATTTAGGGAAAATCTGACCTCTTGACTTTTGAGCTCAAGGTCATCCGTTGAAAGTGAAATTGCAATATGCACATCATCAGAGTATATCAAACCATGGTAACAAGTTTCAAAAGAATTGGAAAAAAACTGTCGGAGGAGCTGATTTCACAAAAGTGGGACAGATGTGCGGACTGACCCAAAACATAATCCCCCTTCGGTCTTTGACCCCTTTGGGCTTCGTCCGGTGGGTGATAAAAAAACCTACCTCAGTTGTTGCACAGAAAGACTCAGTACACCGACAGTATCACATCTGCTGCTGCATGTCTTTGCACTTTACTACAAACATTTGCACTAATGTCACATCTGGTGCCATTTGATAACACTGGTCAACACCTAATTTATTGTCTAAGTTTTTTTTAGCTGATTTGGGACAATTTTGATGTGCTGAATCCAAAAATCGCATTGGTTGTGCTCAATCAGGTCAACTTTTTGAACTATGGCCACATGTTTTTTACGTTTTTGTTTACATGTACGGGTATTTTTGCTTTATTATGATACACAATTCTTTATTTTTTGAAATTTCTCAAACTCTGAAGAATTTGCATATGCCAATTTATGACATGTCATAAATTGTCATGATGGCCGATTACTGTTGGACTCTGAAGAGAGACATCCCTGCCGCTGATCATTCTAGAGGTTCAAATAAACGGAAGCTGAAGCTCTGAATTTTGAACAATGATGACGTAACATTCAATTTACATGAACTTACCTTTATCAGTGTCTACTATTCAATTTATAGTAATCGAAGTTTGTAACATTTAATCGATTTAGTCAGAATATCAGATTTTTTAAAAATCAACTTAGCATTAAAAACCTGACCTGATCGAGAGAAACGGATGTCATTTTCGGATTCAGCGGTGCAAAATTGTCTGAAATCAGTTGAAAAAACACAACTTACAAAAAAATTATTTTTGTAGTGAATTATAATTCACTACTGACCATACACATCCCAGACTGTCACTGTTTGCACCTCCTCTGCCATATTAAATTTGCACTACGGGTATTATTATTATTATACATAGGATTGCTGTTGTTTTCATCTTTTTTCCTTTTTTCTTAGAGCGGGGCAAAAAAGTATTTAGTTAGCCACCAATTGTGCAAGTTCTCCCACTTAAAAGATGAGAGAGGTCTCCAATTGTCATCATAGGTATACCTCAACTATGAGAGACAAAATGAGGGGAAAAAAATCCAGAAAATCACATTGAAGGATTTTTAATGAATTAATTGGTAAATTCCTCGGTAAAATAAGTAGTTGGTCAATAAAAGTTCATCTCAATACTTTGTTATATACCCTTTGTTGGCAATGACAGAGGTCAAACGTTTTCTGTAAGTCTTCACAAGGTTTTCACACACTGTTGCTGTATTTTGGCCCATTCCACCATGCAGATCTCCTCTAGAGCAGTGATGTTTTGGGGCTATCGCTGGGCAACACGGACTTTCAACTCCCTCCAAAGATTTTCTATGGGGTTGAGATCTGGAGACTGGCTAGGCCACTCCAGGACCTTGAAATGCTTCTTACGAAGCCACTCCTTTGTTGCCCGGGCGATGTGTTTGGGATCACTGTCATGCAGAAAGACCCAGCCATGTTTCATCTTCAATGCCCTTGCTGATGGAAGGGGGTTTTCACTCAAAATCTCATGATACATAGCCCCATTCATTCTTTCCTTTACACGGATCAGTCATCCTGGTCCCTTTGCAGAAAAACAGCCCCAAAGCATGATGTTTCCACCCCCATGATTCACAGTAGGTATGGTGTTCTTTGGATGCAACTCAGCATTCTTTCTCCTCCAAACACAACAAGTTGAGTTTTTTCTATTTTGGTTTCATCTGACCATATGACATTCTCCCAATCCTCTTCTGGATCATTCAAATGCTCTCTAGCAAACTTCAGACGGGCCTGGACATGTACTGGCTTAAGCAGGGGGACACGTCAGGCACTGCAGGATTTGAGTCCCTGGCGGCATAGTGTGTTACTGATGGTAGCCTTTGTTACTTTGGTCCCAGCTCTCTGCAGGTCATTCACTAGGTCCCCCCGTGTGATTCTGGGATTTTTGGTCACTCTTCTCGTGATCATTTTGACTCCACGGGGTGAGATCTTGCGTGGAGCCCCAGATCGAGGGAGATTATCAGTGGTCTTGTATGTCTTCCATTTTCTAATAATTGCTCCTACACTTGATTTCTTCACACCAAACTGCTTACCTATTGCAGATTCAGTCTTCCCAGCCTGGTGCAGGTCTACAATTTTGTTTCTGGTGTCCTTTGACAGCTCTTTGGTCTTGGCCATAGTGGAGGTTGGAGTCTGACTGTTTGAGGTTGTGGACAGGTGTCTTTTATAGTGATAACGAGTTCAAACAGGTGCCATTAATACAGGTAACGAGTGGAGGACAGTGGAGCCTCTTAAAGAAGAGGTTACAGGTCTGTGAGAGCCAGAAATCTTGCTTGTTTGTAGGTGACCAAATACTTATTTTACCGAGGAATTTACCAATTAATTCATTAAAAATCCTTCAATGTGATTTTCTGGATTTTCTTTTTTCATTTTGTCTCTCATAGTTGAGGTATACCTATGATGAAAATTGGAGACCTCTCTCATCTTTTAAGTGGTAGAACTTGCACAGTTGGTGGCTGACTAAATACTTTTTTGCCCCACTGTATATTACGTACAACTACTAAGAGAGCGAGAGATGGCATTTCAATTCTGCTGTATGTCCTGTACATATAGAGTATTTACAATAAAAATCTTTGAATCTTAGGTTTTAAATGCTGTTGCTAAGCAATACAAAACCTTGAAGTCTACATCTGCTTGGAAGTTGATCGTCACTTGCCACTATATTTCTAATTGAAACTGCAGTCGATTTAAAGCAATAATAGTAAGTATTTCATCTGATTGTTTTATGGCTTTGTTTCTCTCATAGCTCCAAAGGAAACCAACTGCAGTCTTTTTGATTCAGTTACATTACTGTATATTGCTTTGTGCATGTTGCTCTTGTCAAGTTTCCTGTGGGACAAAAAGGCGCACAGACAATGCACTTCAAACGTGTGCTTCCTGACCTTCGTGTGTCGTAGTCTAATGTGAGGCCGTTTGGCCATCCCAGGTCAGTGTTGATTAGAACCTTTCGGTCCGAGCCGTCCAGATGAGATCGCTCTATTTTTGCAATGTGTCCCCAGTCTGTCCAGAAGAGAAACCTGTAGAGATACAGCTGAACTGGTCAGGAGAGTTGAGAAAACATGTGGAAAATTAGCATGCTCTTCAGGAAAATTAATTAGAATCTGAAAATTTCCCCTTTCTCCTTTTTAATGCAAAAAGCTGATCAGTTTTTCTTTTCAAATCCTGTTCCCTTTGATGTCTCACCCTTTGCTCGGAAACACTGCGATGGCTCGGGGTTCATCCAGACTGTTGTTGACCAGGACTTTGCGGCAAGTTCCATCCAAATGGGCCACCTCAATGGTGTTCCGCCCGGTGTCCGTCCAGTACATATTTCTGGATACCCAGTCCACAGCCAGCCCATCTGTGGTCTTCAGGCCCTGACTGATCACCGTCTCCATGTCACTGCCATCCAGGTTTGCACGTCTGAATAACAGGGTAATGATGAACACTAAATGATAAAAGGCTATTTGTCTGAAGGTGCTACATATTCTGTTTTAGCAGGGTAGCAATAGAATGGGTTTCGTTCTCCAGCTGAGACATTTTCCTAAGTTTGTAATTCAAGTACAAGAAAAAAGAAACAACAAAAAAAAAATCACAATGTTTACATCCATTGTTTCTGTTCACACCTTATAACATCCAGGGTAACATCAGTGTAGTACAGTTTCCCGTCCACGCTGTCATAGTCCAGTGAGATGACATTGTGCAGCTCTGGCACCGGCACATGCACATCTGTGTAGTCATTGGTGTCCAAGGAGATTCTGCGCACGCTGACACGGTTGGAGAAGAGCAGGTACATCTCTGGGGAGTCATCACATGACCTCCCGTCTCCTTTGAGGAGGATGCCAGTTGGGCAGGCGCACGAAGTGCCATTGGGCCGAGGCAAGCACAGATGGGTGCAACCGCCATTACTCCTGCTGCATTTATTAAAACCTTAAGAGCATAAAGAGTAAGTATTAAAGCAAACACACAGTAGGTGTGCTTAAACAATAAAACTGGGCACAATATAACAAACATGACTTCCTCACCCAGCGGTCTCTCCCTGTCTACAGCCTGAATGTCCATCAGGCCTGGCAGGTTGGCTCGCACTGTGATGGTGTTGGCACCCGAATTCTTGTCAGCTCGCTGAATGCTCCGGCTCTGCCAGTCCGTCCAGTAGATGTGGGACCCGAGAAGGGTTAAACCATATGGGTGCTGCACTGGAGTCACTAGGGTGCGGCGATTCTGCCCATTTAGGTCAGAGCACTCAATGCGCTGAAGGGAGACCATAACAACAAATGACTGGTTTAATGAATTTATGATTCAGTTGACTAGCATTCATGAGTTTAACCACAGCCCAGACCGTCAATGACGGAGAACCTCATTCAGGATTGATGAAATTACCCAGAGAGTGCTCAGATCACCTGACCTTTAACCCTGAACTTGGCCTCTAGCACAATCTGGATACAGACTCACCTGAGGATCATTGTGAGTGAGTTTGGTGACCATCAGGGCAATTGCCTTGGAGGAGTAGTGATTCTTGTGAAATGCAGACAGACAGACAACACTGTGTCATCACAGTAGCTTGCTTCAGGTTTGCCAGAATGAACCAAAAATTAACGTCATGAATTCTGACAAGAGTTGCAGATCAATGATTAGCGAGCAGAGTAAGACCAAGTGCATCATCCAACTAAGACTGAGCAAATCTGTCCACAGTCACTGTTTTATGGGCAACTTTGACAAAATACACACACAACTGACAAGATATGAAAGAACCTTAGTAAGCAAGCCTACGGAGATCTGATCAGCATCAAATGATCAGAAAAAAATAAGTCCCCCTCCCCAAAAATGGAACCCTTCATTTGAGTCAAAGCATTTGTATAAACACGAAGTCAATCCAATCAGAAAAGTAGAAGCTATAGTGGTGACAAGAGAAAATGGTCCCTCCACAAAATAACTAGAACCCCTCATTAGATGCGTCTGAAAACTGAGTGCTTCCAAGGTATTGATAAGTTAGAACTTCTGTAAAAATCTAAAGTCAATCTGATCAGAAATGTAGACGCTAGAGTGGCGACAACATGTCAAACAAATGGATGAGTGGGTCAAAAACATTATAGGGGTATAATGTACAATAATACAATAATTAGGGGTATAATACACAACAATAATAAAATTTTCAGCATACACACAGAATCATAAGTGATGTCATATGTTGGGTAGGTGATGACCTGAATATGAATGATTGCCTCCGTTTTTCTATATAGCTATAACATAAATACTGTGGAAATCATTTCATTGTGGCTCATCATTATTATAGCGGTCTACACACAACATTTTTTTCCACAATATTTTTTATTGAACCTTTTTTTTTTTTTTTTTTACAAACATGGCACAATCAAACACTAACACTAAAGTAATTTAAAAATTTACACACAACATTTTAACAAAAATTTGCATCTATTTCAATACTTCACTACAGCAGGGGATCTGTTTCACAGAACCGTGACAACCCACCAAAACCAGAGTGACTTCGGGTGCTTTCAAACCTAACCTGTTTGGTCCAGACTTTTGACTTTTCAGGGTTGTTTTAGGTGTGAAACGTCCCCTGAACTATGGTCTGGACAAAAGAGGCAAAATCTGGTCTGGCAAAAAGAGGTAGTCTTGGACCAGATCAAACTGAACCTTGGTCTGATTTGTTAAGAGTATGAAAGCAATTTCCAGAAAGGTTTGGACTATAGAACCAAACACAGGAAGTTATGGCAGCCAATAAGAGGGAAATGAGCCACAGCAGCACTGGGAGAGAGGCTACATGACCGCTAGAAGCATAAAAAGTGATGAAAAAAAACTCAAAAATGAAGAAACTTGCAAGGTATTTTAGAGGATGCAACAGTTTTCAAAAAAAAAAGGAGCAATGCCAGATGAAAATCGTCATCATCATCATAGCAGCCTGTCGGGGGAGGCAATGACTGTTTCATTTAGGTCTGATCCGATTCCTCCATGCAGCTCTGTTCTTCACCTTCCGCTGCCAGGAACTCCTGACCTTGTTAACCCTGACAATGTCCGAGCCAGTATGAGTTGCCTTCTGATTGACCATTTCATGAAACTGCTTGCAAAGTATTTGAGTACCGCTAGCTTTTGCTGGACTAGCGGCACATTCTTGGCAGATAGAGGTATTATTAGTGGCAAGGACAGGCCAAGACAAACTGACTCCACTATCTGTTGCAGTGACTGACCAGATGATAGGTTTGTTTATCTCTGCTCTTTGTGTAGTGCATGTCACGATGCACCAAGTGGCAAAAGTCCACCACAGACCTTGCGACAAATGTGCTTATCTGCCAGGATGTCCACTCTCACCCCATGTAACTGGGAGTGGTCCACCACAGACCTGTGACAGATATTTTTAGTTCTACCAGGATGCCCAGTTTCACCCTCCACGCCCTCGGAAGGGCGGGGTTGCCGGTTGAGCCGCCAATGGCCCGACCCATGAGACAGGTAGTACCGGTTTTCACGGTTATCCGATAGCAAGCAAACCAATGCCTAACCCGACATTCAGATGAAAATCATCACAGCGTCCTTATTCCTATATTCTCGCCTCACAAAACAAGTTCACTTTTACTGATGCATCCAGAGCTGCAAAAAACACCCTGGAGGGTGACTAGCATATTTGCTAACCATCAGACTGTGCTAACAACACAAACATTCTCATGACAACAAGATGTACTGTAGGTGTCATCACATGAAGTTGTTTGGTTATCTTGCATAAGGAGCAGTGTGAAACCAAACTTAACCAGACCAAATATTGACAATGGAACAAAAACTCAAACCTTGGTTCAGACCTTGTTGTGGACCTTCAGGTGTGAAAACACCCTTAAACAAGACATCCTAACCTGTTGTGATGTGAGGTGTATGATGCTTTTATGTGCCATTCAGCTGTTGTGATCAAAACAATGGAGCACAAGCTAACTGAAGCCTCAGTCACAACTGGACGTACAAATTTAGATATTGTACGTCAGCTGCGATTTTTGGGGGCCATGGAGGATGTGGATGTTGTAGAGGTTTGGGGCAGGCTGCAAGGCGTATTTTGACACAGTCTTAAGTGTGTCTTGCACCTCACAGGGTCCACGTGAGGTCGGCTATATGTATATGTGCCAGACTGACGTTGTGTTAACGGAGAATTCTCCATCACTGACTGGTAATTTTTAGCAATCAAGGAAAATTTCCAGAGTGGTCCATCATTTTGAGGGATTGCACTGATAGTATTTAACTGTAGTTCCCACCCCATCTGTACACACCGGGAGGAAGATTTGAATTCAGCCCCATTGACAACAAAAAAGAAAGAAAAGACAGTCTACTGCGATCACGTTGTGTTAATTTTTACATGCATAATATTTTTATTTTAACTTGTAATATTGTGTTGTTCACCTGTATAATCAGAAACAAGTGTTTAATCTGTATTCTTGCTCTTAAAGTTAACAATTAAAAATCAAAATATTAATGAAAACATTCATTGTCTTTTCGTATCATATTGATATGGTTTCTCTACTATTAAATAGAATTGGCAAAACAGTTTAATTGAAATTTAATACTTCCTAATTAATCAACCAACTAGTCAAACAATACTGTCGTGCAGGGGTTTTTTTTTTTTTTATCTTGTGCATTTTAACAAACTCACAACAACAGGATAATTTAGTATTTTCTCACAAATTCTATGAAGGGAAATAACAGACAAATGCTGCCTGCATCTGTGGCAAATGGGATGTTAAATACTTAGGGCTACCCTTTTGTGATGGGAATTCTTATATTATCTTATCCTCTTCAGTCTCCATAGGTCATTGACCTATTACTGATTTTCACTTCTTACATTTCATTAACTAACAAAACATTTCAGGCAGGAGATGGAGAACTAATAAAAGTGCTCCAAGGACTTTTGGTGTGCAGACAAGTGGGCATCAAGTCTGTTCTCCAGCGCATTCACTGTTGGAGCAGTCACAACCAGTGTTAACAGTAGTGTTACTGTAACACCACTACTTTTGCAGCAATGTGTTGTGTAACGAAATTACTGTTTAAAAATTCAGTAATGCATTACAGTTACTGAAATATGATCAGATGTGTTATTCATTACTCATTTTATTAATATGGATAGATATTTTAGAGCAAATAAATGAATGTACAAAATGACCCTACTGTAATGGAGATGCAGCAGTCAGTCGATGTGACCTGTTGCAGAGAGCTGAGTCTTCACTACTGAGCAGAGGAAAAGATGAAGCTACTTTGTTTTTGTGGAAAGAGATTATTTTTCCTTTGTCACCGTTAAGGACAAAAGTATATTGGTGGGTGCAAGCTAAAGTGCTGGTTGAGACATACTGCAATCTTGAGAAGTGCTTGAAAATAGCAACAAAGCGCTGACAAAGCTAGTGCTAAGTAACGCCAGCTATGCTAACAACATGTGTTAGTGGATCTACGCTATCTCAACAGCCATGGCTGGATTTCAAGCACAGGTATGCATCTGGACAATTTGTGACCCAGCAAGAATTTAACCAACTGATTGCCAGAGACGTCATTACAGACTGAAGACGTGATAGTCATTTTCCATCAGGCAGCTGGACTGTGATCCACTGAAGTTAAAACACATTTACTTGCTACCTGGATAAAGATTATTCAAAAATGTATTTTGATCTCCAAAAGGAATTTGAGGGACTGGATCATGTCTCTGTCACAGCAGACATATAGACTGTGGATAATGGACATTTTCTCTGGATCACTGCACATTGGAATAAAGCCATATCAAGAAGGTATGATAAACATGGACAGCTTTATGGAGTGTTGCCAACTCTCACCCCAAAATGAGGAAATTACTGGCAATATAATGTTGATTTTCTTCAGATTTTTCCTACAATAAGAGCTCTCAAGGCAGGATAAAGCAGACTGAACATGTTCTAAATGCTCTGAAACAGTCTGTTTTCAGCCTGACATTAATAAGCCCATAATGTAATCCATTAATTCAATTATCTTGCCATGTGTGCAAAATGATTTAAGTATGCATTTAAAAGTAACATGAAAGTTACTTTTCCAAGTAACTAGTTACTTTAATTATGCAGTAATTGGTAAAGTAACTCAATTACTTGAAAAGAAGTAACTAGCAACTGTAATCAGTTACTATCTTTTAGTACCTTGCCCAACACTTGTCACAACATCCTCTGGTAGTCTATTCCAGGTATCAATCACTCTGTTGGGAGAAAAATTTCTGCCGCCTGCTCTTGTTACATTGATGTTTTGTTAACTTCAGACTATGTCTTCTGGTAAATACAGGACTATCATCCAGCTCCAAGGGACAGGGAGCAATGCTGTAAATGCCATAAAGGTACTTATATCCTACGATGATGTCTCTCCACGCTCGTCGATGCTGCGGTGTTGAAAGTTTCAGTTCACGCAGTCTGTCAGTGTATGCTAGATGCTGAAGTCCTGGGACCAGCTTTGTCACGCGCCTCTGAACGCCCTCTAGACTTTTTGCTTGCCTGTCATATATAGGGAAGACGACTGTATTACAGTACTCCAGATTATCTGGAGTACTCCAGTACTCCAGAGTCTGGAGAGAGTACCGGTGCTGTGGAAGACATCTTGCCTGGTTCCTGTCCCCAAGAAGTCATCTCCATCGGATCTGAATGACTACCGACCAGTTGCCCTCACATCTCATGTGATGAAGGTCCTGGAGAGACTGGTCTTAGCCCACCTGAGGCCGCAGGTGGAGACGTGGCTGGACCCTCTGTAGTTTGCATATCAGCCCCATTTAGGAGTTGAAGATGCTGTCATCTACCTGCTGCAACGACCCTATCTGCACCTGGATGGTGGAGGAGATACTGTGAATCACTTTTTTTGATTTCTCCAGTGCCTTTAACACCATCCAGCCACTGCTGCTGGGCGAGAAGCTGTGGGGGATGGGGGTTGACAGCTCTGATCTCCTGGATTACTGACTACCTGACAGGCAGACCACAGTTTGTCAGGCTGGGCAATGTCTTGTCTGGAGTGGTGGCTAGTGATACGGGAGCGCCAGAGGGGACTGTGCTCCCTCCTTTTCTTTTTACCTTATACACCACGGACTTTCAGTACAACACTGAGTCATGCCACCTGCAAAAATTCTCTGATGACTCAGCTGTTGTGGGGTGTATAAGAGGAGGAGAGGAAGGGGAGTACAGGGCACTGGTAGACAGATTTGTGGAGTGGATGGAGCAGAATCACCTGAGGTTGAATGTCAGCAAGACCAAGGAGATGGTGATTGACTTCAGGAAGAGGAAGGCTCCTTTTCAGCCACTGCAGATTGGGGGGGGGATGTGGGAGTGGTTGAGGACTACAAATATCTGTGTGTCAGGATCAGCAGCGGATTGGACTGGAGATCCAACGCCGATGCTGTGCACAAGAAGGGGATGCGCAGACTCTACTTCCTGAGAAAGCTGAGATCCTTCAACGTGTGCAGCAGGATGCTGGAGCTTTTCTACCAGACCGTTGTCGCCAGTGCCATCTTCTTTGCTGCGGTCTGTTGGGGTAGCAGTATCAGGGCCAGAGATACCAACAGACTTGACAAGATTATCAAGAGGGCTGGCTCTGTAATTGGTCTCAGACCGGAGACCTTTGAGACAGTGGTGGAGAGGAGAACACTAAATAAACTGCGATCCATCATGGACAATCCTGATCACCCCCTCCACCACACACTAGATAGACAGCGAAGCACTTTCTCCAGTAGACTACTACAGCTTCGTTGTTGAACGGCCAGGTACAGGAAATCTTTCTTGCCATATGCAATTTCACTGTACAATAACTCACTATGATGTTGTATTCTGGTCATAGCTATGCTGCCACACTGCATCTTACAGACCAACTGGTACATCACTTTTCACTCTGCTCCTGATAGTCCTTTGTGCAATGGGATGATTCATGTGTGTTTTTCCGGTTCCGGCGCCACATGAGTTGGCTGCCTTTTGCAACAGCGGCTCAATTCTGAGTCTTTTTATCTTCCTTCATCTTTCTGATCCGGTGATAACTTTCTGATCTGGCACATCTTTCACTCTATATATATCATGGACACACAGATCGCCCCAAAGGTCTCCCGAGTCGGCGGACGGAGCCTCTGTTTACAGCAGGAGATGATACAGCAGGGAAGAGCTAGCTAGCACTCAACCGCCACCTGGTGCTAACGGAGAAACTCGACATACCGGGGAACTGAAGCGAAAACGACGCGGGTGCCAGGCTGGAGTTTAGGCGGCGTGCAAGAAATATAAGACAGAATAATAAAGAGCGATGGCAAGAACCAAGCAGACCGCCCGTAAATCTACTGGAGGAAAAGCCCCCCAGGAAGCAGCTGGCCACCAAGGCTGCTCGAAAAAGCGCTCCGGCCACCGGCGGAGTGAAGAAGCCTCACTGTTACAGGCCTGGTACCGTGGCTCTGAGAGAGATCCGTCGCTACCAGAAATCCACGGAGCTGCTCATCCGTAAGCTGCCCTTCCAGCGCCTGGTGAGGGAGATCGCTCAGGACTTCAAGACCGACCTGCGCTTCCAGAGCTCCGCCGTCATGGCTCTGCAGGAGACCAGCGAGGCCTACCTGGTGGGTCTCTTCGAGGACACCAATCTGTGCGCCATCCACGCCAAGAGGGTCACCATCATGCCCAAAGACATCCAGCTGGCCCGCCGCATCCGTGGAGAGAGAGCTTAGACTTTCTGCTGCACATCCACCAACCACAATGCTCCGCACTGTGTGTCTATATATATATATTTATAGTAATATGTACATATGTATACTAGCTGGCTCTTGTTTTTTCTTGCCTTCTGATTGTTGCTCTGAGTGTTGCCATCCCTGTGCTGTTGCAATCCTGGAATTTCCCCATTGTGGGACTAATAAAGGCTTATCTTATCTTTATACGGGTCATCATATATTAAGTTGTGATGCATATAGGTTCTATAGTCATGTTAGTTTTTTACTTTCCATGGGTAATCCCTTTGTCTGTCGTGTGTGTTTCTGTTGTTTGGCTGTTAACTGTCATGCTGCTGTTACACTGTAATTTCCCAGTTTGGGATCAATAAAGTACATCTATCTATCTATCCATCTGTATGTCCTGACAAATGATTTATACAGTGTGTTGCAGATCTCTTTGTCTAGGAATTCAAACAATTGTCTTGTCAGTCACAGCTGACGGCTGGCGTTATTCACTTGCTTCGCCACATGGGTATCAAACTTGAGCTCGTTGTCCATCCATAATCCCAGATCCTTCTCTTCCTTAGTTTCCTCTAGGGTAACTTCACCTAATCTGTACTTGTATTTGGCGTTGTTCCTCCCAAGGTACATCACTTTACATTTGGTAGCATTAAACTTAATTTGCCAACGCTTGGTCCAGCCTGCAGTTGTTCCAGGTCCTCCTGAAGTGACCAATGTTGGTGGTCATTGTTTTTTTTTTTTCCCACAATATTTTTATTGAACCTTTTTTTTTTTTTTTTTACAAACATAACACAAACAATCAAACACTAACACTAAAGTAATTAAAAAAAAGTACTAAAAACACCAACAACCACTAACTAAGGCAGGTCTTCAACAATACTCCTCTGTTTAGTCTAGGCAATCCATTACATAAGTATACATATTATACATTCACCAGTTTGGAATTTACAAGGTCCCCACACATCATTCACCTTCTTCTTCAAAAGTTATGTTTAAATTCTTTACATAATCAATGAAAGGTCTCCATATATTCTCAAACACAATTTCCTTTGATTTCAGTATGTATGTTATTCTTTCTAGTGGAAGGTTTGTTAACATCTGTCTTAACCACTGAGTCACATCTGGTCTATGAGTCTTTTTCCACAATAGTGCAATACATTTTTTGGTGTTAAGCAAATTGAGGTCTATGAACGCTCTCTCACTCTTATTAAAGTTATGCTTTTCTGGATAAAGACCCAACAAAAACAGTTTAGGATTCAATATGATTTGTTTTGAAATTATTTTTTCAATTGTTACCCTCACCTCTTCCCATAACATTCTAATTTTCCTACATTCCCATAAACAATGAAATAGGGTTCCTTTACTTTCCATACATTTTGTGCACGTATCTGGTATATTTTTGTTATATCTATTTAACTCCACTGGTGTAACATACATCCGCATTAACCATTTAAAATGTATCAATTTAAGACGTACATTTATTGATTTGGTTTGAGCTTCTGCACAAGCCAATTCCCATTGTTCCTCTGAAATTTCAGTTTGCAGGTCTTCTTTCCAATAATTCAATCTTTTCTGTGAGTTTTCACTAGAGGATAATGTCAATGAGTTATAAAACTCTGAAATAATACCCTTTCTCTTACTAACTTTTGTCAAGATTTTTTCCAAGGATGAATAAGTAGGTCAGATGAGAGTATTATTTTGATTTGATTGAATAAAGTTCCTAAGCTGAAGATATTTAAAAAAATGTGTTCTATTAAGATTAAATTTGATCCTCAGTTCTTCAAAAGACATTATGTTATCTGAACGTGACAAATATAAGTCTTGAATCTTTTGAATCCCTTTTAAATTCCATACTTTAAATACAGCATCCGCTCTCCCTGGTTTAAAATATTGATTACCCCATATTGGGCTAAATTGTGACAATAAGTGTGGTTCTTTTAGATATTTTTTGGTTTCACACCATATTTTGATCATGTGCTTTACAAATAGATTTTTAACTTGTTTCTGTAATTTTTTTGCCGAGTCTGAGTATATGAATATGGGAAGATGTAAAGGTAAATTGTATGATTCCATTTCAGTCCAGTGAGGGAGATCATTTGATGAAAAATAATATGTCATAGACCTCAGTTGTGCTGACCAGTAATACAACATAAAGTTTGGACATTTCAGACCTCCACGATCAAATGGTAAATATAGTAAGGACAAATGTAATCTAGCCTTCCTATTGTTCCATATAAATTCCACTAACTTTTTTTTAAATTCTTGAGAATAGATCTGAAGGTGGTGGTAAAGGAATGTATTGAAATAAATAAAGTATTTTGGGTAAGATATTACTTTTAAGTATATTGATTCTCCCAATCATCGACATTGGTAGTGACATCCATCTCTGAAGTAACTCATTAATATGTGTCATTAAGGCTTCATAGTTGGCACTGGCGACTGATTCTAGCTTAGGCAAAATTTGAATTCCTAAATATTTAAACTGATTTACAACTTTGAATTGCTTTACCTCAGGAGCTGGGTGATTTCTCTGAGTCTCATTTAGCATTAATATTGAAGATTTAGTTTTATTTATTTTATATCCTGATATTTCCCCAAAATTCTTTATTATATTCAACAAAGTCGGAATTGATTTTTTAAGATTCGACACAAACAAAATTATGTCATCGGCATACAGGGAGATTTTATGTTCTGTTGGTCCTATTTTAATTCCATATATTTGTGGATGTAAACGTACTGCCATCGCTAAAGGTTCAATTGCCATAGTAAACAGTAAAGGTGAAAGTGGACAGCCTTGTCGACATCCTCTATTGATTTTTATTGATTTTGAGATATTGCTGTTTGTTAGGATTTCTGCTGTAGCATTATTGTATATTATCTGAACCCATTTTATGAAATTATTTCCAAGTCCAAACCTTTGTAGGACTTCAAAAAGAAAGGGCCATTCGACCCTATCAAAGGCCTTTTCGGTGTCCAATGATAATAGAGCTGTATCCGGTGCTTCTTTATTAGAATAGATAATATGAAATAGTCTTCTTACATTATGGAAGCCTTGTCTTCCCTTTATAAAGCCATTCTGATCTCGGTTAATAAAATTTGGTAATATTTCTTGTAGTCGTCTTGCTAAAATTTTACAGATTATCTTAAGGTCAGCATTTAATAGGCTTATTGGTCTCATATTTTCACATTTATTAGAGGGTTTACCTGGTTTTGGCAACAGTATAATTAAGGCATTATTCATGTATAGTGGTAAATTACTATTTTGAAATGCTTCTAAAACCATTTCCAAAAAAGGTTTTATTAATTTATTCTTAAATTTTTTATAGAGGTCAACTGGAAGACCATCTGGTCCTGCACTTTTTCCTGATTTCATATTATCAATGGCTAGCCCAACTTCTTCTTGACTAATTTTAGACTCCAGTATCTCCCTGTTTTCATTTGGAATACACGGTATAGATAATCCACCCAAAAACCCATTTAGTTTTGTTAAGTCAGTTTCATTTTTTGTATCATAGTTTTTCATAATAATGTCTAAAGGCACTGTTAATTTCTAAAGGATCTACAACTGCCTGTCCGTTACTTATAATACTGGTAATTGGTGTTTTAAATTCTAATTGTTTAATCTGCCATGCCAATAATTTCCCTGATTTTTCACTTTGTTCATAAAAAGATTGCTTCAATCTTAGAAGACTCGAGGCAGCTCTATTCGCTGATTTTTTGTCATATTCAGCTCTCAGAATCAGTAATTCGTTCCCTAACTTTGGGTCACTTCCTGCATACACTTTTTCTTGGAGAATTTTTATTTTATGTTCCAATTGGACTCTCTCCTCTCAAGTCTTCTTAGATTTTGAACCTGTATAACTAATAATATGCCCCCTAATAAAAGCTTTGAAAGCCTCCCACTTTATACATGCTGATGTTTGTGTAGTATTGATATCAAAGAACTCATCTGTTTTTCTATGTACTTAAATTCCTCATCCTGAAGCCATTTATGCTGAAATTGCCACCTACCTGGTTCCTTTGTCAATTTCTTATCTACATATATTAAACAGCAGGGTGCATGATCAGAGATCACAATGTTATCATAGAAACAGTTTTGAATCTTGGACCTCAATTCTGTGGAGATCAAAAAATAGTCAATACGTGAGAATGTCTTGTAGGTATTAGAATAAGAAGAGTAGGCTTTAACTTGTGGTTTCATTTCTCTCCATATATCTAGCAATCTCAATTCTTTCATAAAATGATTAATGATCATCCTGCATCCATTGTGCGTACAGTCCAGTCCTGTTGATCTATCTATACCGGGATTCAATGTACAATTAAAATCCCCTGCTATTATATGTTGCCCTGTAAGTGATGATAAAATAAATAAATTAGCAAAGAAGTTTTGATCATCTATATTGGGGCTGCACGGTGGCGCAGTGGTTTAGCACTGTGGCAGCACAGTTTACCCTCGGCCGGGGGATCGCGGGGATCATGAGATCGTGGGTTCGATCCCAGCCCCCGACCAACAGTGAGCTGTGTGGAGTTTGCATGTTCTCCCCGTGTTGCGTGGGTTTACTCCGGGATTTCTCCGGTTTCCTCCCGCACACCAAAAACATGTAGGTTTAGGGCGCTCGCGCACGCAGCGGCCAGCAGCCGGTGGCTTGTCACCAGACTGCAAACCAAATCTACCTACGGGTACAAATAAGTAACAAAAAAAAAAAAAAAAAAAAAAAAGTATAAGTTCACCAAATTTATATTTTCTAATAAAGATCCTTGGATGATTAGATATCTTCCTAATTTGTCTCCAATTACATTTTTCCACTTGAAATGGGACAGTTTTGTGTATGAGAGTCATAACTCCCCTGGCTCGAGATGAAAATGATGAGGTGAATACACTTCCTTGCCATCTTTTCCTAATTCTTTTACATCCTCCTCTATTAGATGAGTTTCTTGTAAAAACACAATTTTTGAACCTATGTCTTATTTTATTCATAACTTATTTAAGTTTTTTTAAATTTTGTAGACCTCTGCAATTCCATGAAGTTAAATTAAGATTAACGCTTTGGTCTATGATCAATAAGGAGTTTGGGATTACCTCGCAATATAAACATGCTCATACAGAGAAGCAAAAACATGAGTGGTTGAACATTCATCCTACAAACTACACACAAACAAATTCCCCCTTCCCACATTCGTGGTAATCCCCCCAAAAATCAAAAAAAAAAAAAAATCTGTCTCCCGCTATAGCCATTGACTGCTCCTCACTCACAAGGATCAGACAAAACCACTCTTTCTTTCTCCTCTCAATCACCCTGACTCTACTGCTTTTAATGACATAACATTAACTCTCTTCTGTAGTTTTCCAACTTAACTCCAAAATTTTATAGCAACTTTGTACATCCTAGGTTTTTTTTTTGTTTGGTTGTTTTTTTTTTAATCACACTATCTCCTCCACCATCCAGGTGCAGATGCGCTCGTTGCAGCAGGTAGATGACAGCATCTTCAACTCCTAAATGGGGCTGATATGCAAACTGCAGAGGGTCCAGCCACATCTTCACCTGTGGCCTCAGGTGGGCTAAGACCAGTCTCTCCAAGACCTTCATCACATGACATGTGAGGGCAACTGGTCGATAGTCGTTCAGGTTCGATGGAGATGACTTCTTGGGGACAGGAACCAGGAGGATGTCTTCCACAGCACCGGTACTCTCTCCAGACTCAGGCTCAGGTTGTACAGGTGTTTCAGTACTGGAGCTAGTTGGTTGGCACAGGTCCTCAGGGTCCTGGCGGAGATGCCATCAGGGCCTGCCGCCTTCCGCTGACGGAGTCTTTCCAGCTGTTTCTCCACCTAGTCTGTAGTCACCGTGAAGTGAGGGAGGGTCCTGGTGCCCCCTGAGGAGGAGGAGGGAGGAGATAGAGAGAGGTTCTGCACAGGAGGGTGGGTGGGGAGGAGTGTGTGGGGGTCTGGTTGTGCTGCTGGGGTGACAGACTGTGAGTTGAACCTATTAAAAAACATTCAGTTCCTCAGCTCTCTCCTGGCTTCCAGATGGCTGCTTGACTCTCCCCTTGCACCCAGTTATTTGCTTCATTCCCTCCCACACATCTTTAGTGTTGTTTTGCCTGAGTTTATCTTCCAACTTCCTCCTATAATTGTCCTTGCACCTCCTCAGCATCTCTCTCAGATCATGCTGCACTCCCCTCAGCTTCTCCTTGTCTCCAGCCCTAAAAGCTCTCTTCTTTTTGTTCAGAAGTGCTTTCAGGTCACTGGTGACCCATGGTCTGTTGTTGGAGAAGCAGTGTACAGTCTGAGCTGGCATGGTCATGTCTTCACAGAATCTAATGTATTCTGTGATGCAGTCTGTCATATTGTCTATGTCCACCCCACGTGGTTCACAGAGTACGCTCCAGTCTGTCGTCTCGAAGCAGTCCTGTAGTGCATCAGCAGCCTCCTGTGTCCACCTCCTCACAGTCCGTGTATAAGCAGGCTGCCTTTGCACAAGGGGAACATACTTGGGTGTCAACTTCACCATGCAGTGATCTGATTTGCCAATGGAGGGTAGAGCTGTGGCACTATATGCATCACTGACATTGGCATACAGTAAATCCAGTGTTTTGTTTTCTCTGGTGGGACAGTCAACAAACTGGTGAAAGTTTGGTAGTGTTTTTCCCACTGAGACATGATTAAAGTCACCTGTGATGGCCATGAATGCATCTGGGTGCTTCTCCAGTAATGTGGCCACAGTGGAGCTGACGACGTCACAGGCCACCGCTGCGTCAGCTGACGGAGGGACGTAGACGATAATTACTAAGGCACACTTCATTTCTCGTGGCATATAGTAAGGTCTCATACTCACAGCCAGCAGTTCAATGTCCGGACTGCAGTACTTTTCCTTCACATAAATATGTCCAGGATGACACCACCTTTCATTAACAAGAAGTGCCACTCCTCCTCCTCTCTTTTTCCTGCTGCATTCTTCACAGGTTTGAGAGAAATCTAACTAACTAACTAACTAACCTGCACTTATATAGCGCTTTTCTAGTCACAAAGACCACTCAAAGCGCTTTCATTAATACTAACCCTCTATTCTAAGGGCCTATAGGAAACAGATATCTAGGGACAATTTAGAACAGCCAATTAACCTAACATGCATGTTTTTGGCATGTGGGAGGAAACCGGAGAAATCCCGGAGTAAACCCACGCAACACGGGGAGAACATGCAAACTCCACACAGATCACTGTTGGTCGGGGGCTGGGATCGAACCCACGATCCCCACAATCCCCCGGCCAAGGGTAAACTGTGCTGCCGCAGTGCTAACCACTGCGCCACCGTGCAGCCCATCTACGGCCTTAAACCAAGAGGACTGATCCAACGAAAAGCTATGGATGGTGAAACGGTTTTGCAGGAGAAAGACGAGATCCTGGACAGATTTGCAGACCACTTTGACCAGCTATTAAACAACCCTGGAGATCTCACTGAAGAGGCTAAAGAAGCTCTAGTGCAGCAAACAGCTGTATCAAGTCTGGATGAACCACCAAATTTTGATGAATTAATGGCAGCTATCAAGACAACACAGGATGGTAAAGCTCCAGGAAGGGATGGAATTCCAAGCTCATCCAAGAGATATGGGATGCCCAGAAAGTACCTCAAGACTGGAAGGATGCAAGTATTGTGCCTTTGTACCAAGAAAGGTGACAGGAAAGACTGTGGAAATTACCAAGGTACATCACTGCTAACCACTGTTTGTAAGATTCTCTTACGTGTACTACTGAACAGACTCAATGAACACATTTCACAGAATGTACTACCGGAAACCCAGTGCGGCTTTAGAAGTGGACAAAGTACAATGGACATGATTTTCTGCTTGAAACAGGTTCAAGAAAGGTGTATCGAACAGACATGCCGCTTTATGTAGTCTTCGTAGACTTCAGTAAAGCCTTCGATACCGTTTTGCGACAAGGACTTTGGTAGGTACTCAAGAAATATGGCTGTACAGAGAAGTTTGTCAGCCTGATCGAGGCACTCCATACAGGTATGCAAGCAAACGTGGCAATGAGTGGTTCAGTATCTAAAGACTTTTCAGTAAGCAACGAGGTGAAACAAGGGTGTGTGCTGGCACCTACACTCTTTTCGCTATATCTGGCAGCCATGCTTGAGGTGGCCTTCAAAGATACTTCAGAAGGAGTATACATTTAAACAAGGAAAGAAGCAGACTTGTTCAATGTGGCACAGTTTAAAGCCAAGAGTAAGACATCGATAAAGGTAGTAAGAGAAATGCTCTTTGCCAACGACAGTGCTCTAGTTGCACACAGTGTGGAAGATATGCAATCTTTAGTGGAGAAATTTGCAAGAGCAGCTAGCCAATTCAGCCTCCAAATCAACATCAAGAAGACAGAGTGCCTTTATCAACCACCAAAGTTCCAATTATCAACATCACTACCAGAAGAGATCAGCATTGGCACAGAGCCAGAGCCAAGTGCAAGACTTTCAAGTATCTAGGGAGTACTGTTTCAGAGAATGCTAGGCTGAAGGATGAACTATCTCTCAGAATGGGAAGAGCGAGTGCTCTGTTGGAAACATGAGGGAGAGACTGTGGAACAATCGACGTGTCTATCCGTGTGAAATGCAAAGTGTACAGAGCGACAGTACTGGCTACTCTATTGTACGGTGCTGAAACTTGGGACCGTCTACAGAGTGCAGGTAAAGAAACTCCATGCGTACATGATGAACATCTCATGGAAAGGCGAGACAACCAACATAGATGTGTTGAAATGAGGTGGTCTACCATCAATGGAGGACATGCTAATACAGATGAACCTGAGGTGGCTCGGACATGTTGAGAGGATGGACCACCAGCGTCTCCCTCGGCATTTACTCCACTCACAGTTATGTGAGGGCAAACGCAATCAGGGTAGACCAAGGCTCAGATTAAAAGACACTGTAAAAAGAAACTTGAAGAAGTTGGATATAGACAGGAGTTCCTGGCAGCGGAAGGCTAAGAACAGTGTTGTGTGGAGGAATCTGATCAGACCTAAATGAAACAGTCATTGTCGCCCACAACAGACTGCTATGATGATGATGATGAGATAAGATTATTATTATTATTAATATCTCGGTTGAGCTGGAAGTCCAGTATATTGGTGGCATCCTCCTTGGTAATGATGCAAAGAAAATGCCTGAGGGTTGTTCTTAGACTCCTTTGCCATTTTCCTCTCGAAATCTCATTTTGCTTTCCTACATTCCCACCTGGCCTGATTTTTTGCCCTTGTATACAGAAGGAAGTCTCATTCCTCCAGTGTATTTGTGTACCTCTTATAAGCTTCTGCCTTCTTTTAAACCTTCCTCAATGCATTAGTATTCATCCAAAGTATCAGGTATAAACTCCTTAATCCCTCGAGTCATTTTTTTCTTCAAAGAGTCCAGCTATCTTCGCAGCATAATCCATTCAAGTTGTCCTCCCATAAATACTCAGCCATCTTTTGTCTGAAATTCTCAAAGTTGCCTTTGTCGTAGAGGGGCTTCTCTGTGGATGATTTAATCCTCACATAGCAACATAACTGAAAGATAATACATGCATGGTGGCTCTTCACAAGTTGAGCATCAATCCTCAAGTCCTCAATCATTCCTTCCTCATTTGTGAGAATTAAATCTCTCAGGGTAGGTCTCTGATCACCTCTCCTGTGTGTAAAAGCATGTATATGCCGAGTAAAAAAACCAGTCTCTAATGCACTTGTGCAGCTGGAAGCCAGCACTAGCAGTATTATCTGGTGAAATATCGTCAATCCAGTTGATGTCGGGGCATTTTAAATCCCCACAAATTAAGTGTATGACTGTATTCTCTTCTGTTGCTAATATTCCTTAAGTCATTAAAGAGTTCGACATTATTCACTGGATCCCTATTAGGGGATCTGTAGCTATAGCCAATTAAAAGTTTATTTCCCCTCCAACTCCACTTTGATCCAGCGGCTCTCATCAAAAGTATAAGTAACACAGTCCGCTGGTGAGTCCTTCCATTCTGTGTGACATGGAGATCATCACCCCACGCTTCCAGTCATCCATATTACTATAGATGTCATATAGCTCCACTTGTGAGAGTGCTTTGGTAAAACTTCTGTAACACAAACAACATCTGGTGCATAGTGTACAAGTGAAGCAACAAACTCTGACCTTTTCTTCAACAAACTATCAGTGTTTGAAAAGAAGCAAGTAATATTGTGGTCAACTAAGTCTCTTCTTCCTCCCTTCTTAGTCGTCCTTTGACCACCTTGCCCTTCCTCATCACCCATGTAACACTGGCCTCTCCTGCATCCTGAGACTCCTTTTTCTTTTCCGCTCTTCCAGAAGCTTTTTCATCGTCCTTTGCTCTAAAGGGGTCAGGTCTCTTAACATATACATCCGTGTACATGGGAACCTTCTGAAGGCCTGATACAGCTTTAAGAATTGTGTATTGGTCTCCTTTAGAAACTGTACTAATTCTTAGAGGTTAAGGAGAATCTCCCTTAACAAGTCTCAACTCCTGAGCGTGGCGCACTCTGACTTTAATCTTGTCAAGCATCGCCCTAATGGAATCCAGGTCTTCCTTTCTTCTGTCCTCAACATTAGCAAATTGGCTTTGCCACTTCCTGTTCTCCCCATCTCTCATTTCTTCCAGCAGACCTTCAACATTTGCACATCGAGTAATGTCCTCATCCTGTCTAAGCATGAGATTATCCAACTCCGTCTTCAACACTTCCAGTTGAGGTTTAATGTCACTTGCTAGGCCTAACCTATTAATATCCTTCTTCATGCCTCTAATCTCCCCATCTACTCTACCAACGTTCTTTGAGAACTTATCAAGGGAAGGACGTACCTTAGGAATTTCCTCAGAAATCTGATTTAAATTTCTCCATGTTTACATTTCTCCTCAATGTCCTTACCACATTTCACAGCTCTAATTGCCTGTTGGTCGCAGTCTGGACAGTACCAGCCAATCAGTGGTCCTTGTAATGCATCATTAAGCAATTCACAATGACTTTCCTTATACCTGAGCAGTCCAGGCACACCCACAGCTCACAACATTCACATTCCACCAGTTTATCTCCTGCATTAGTGAAAACATTATTGCAAACCTTGCATGTCAGTGAGTCATTGGGGATTGCAGTGTCATCCTTATTTGTATCAATAATAGAAATCTCCAAGGAATTGCTGGCTGGTATTTTGTGATATATCCTTATTTTTACTCTTTTGGTTTCTTTTCCTGAATCCGGCTTGGCCGTCCACATGTCCTTCACCTTGCCTGTTCATCATTGAGAGTGGTTTGCTTTTCATATGTTTAGAATCAAAAGTTGGGTTCATATTAGCCAGTAGTCCACTGTGGTCCTACACACCGGCTCACCCACCAATAATCCCATTCTTTTTTAAGATACAATATGGCCAAATATCCTTAAATACCCGCAAGCCACTAGCCGTTAGCTTCCCCAGCAGCAATCCCCAGTAGCAAGAACGAGTCACTCCCCCGAGCCGTGGCCAAAGACCTAGCACCAGGATGGACACGATCCAAATCAGGCTGGAGACCAACAACAAGCAGGGCTTCAGTGCACCGTGATACTGGGCCTGTACAGGCCGTCGGCAATGCTCCTCCACCCTACCTCCTATCGATAATTCAATTCAATTTTATTTATATAGCGCCATTTCACAACAACAGTCATCTCATAGCACTTTCAACTGTAGGGGAAGCCCCCACAATTGCAGAAAGACCCCAGCAATCAGGCGATCCCCTGTGAGCAAGTGCTTGGCAACGGTGGAGAGGAAAAACTCCCTTTTAACAGGAAGAAACCTCCAGCAGAACCAGGCTTAGGGAGGGGAAGTCATCTGCTGCGAGTGGCTGGGGGGGTGAGGGGATAGAGAAGATGAAAAGAACAGACATGTAGAGAGCAAACAGCACAATGGGGACTCAATCTATGGGAGAGAACAAACAGATGTTAATGACCAGCAAAAAAAAAATACATTTCATTGAGCGTGAAGAAAGGAGTGACGCCCAGTGCATTATTGGAGGTCCCCCGGCTGTCTAAACCTATTAGCAGCATAACTAAGGGAGGGTTCAGAGACACATGATCCCTCCCTAATCGTAGGCTATATCAAAAAGGAAGGTTTTAACCCTATTCTTAAAAACAGAGATTGAGTCTGACTCCCAAATCCAGATTGGCAGCTGGTTCCACAGGAGAGGAGCTTGATAACTGAAGGCTCTGCCTCCCATTGTACTTTTGGAGATTCTAGGTATTACAAGTAATCCAGCATTTTGGGAGCGTAGTGCTCTGTTAGGATAATAGTGAAGTATCAGCTCTTTTAAATAAAAAGGGGCCTGATTGTTAAGAGCTTTGTAAGTGAGAAGGATTTTAAACTTAATTCTAAACTCTATGGGAAGCCAATGAAGGGAGGCCAGAACCAGAGAAATGTGATCTCTCTTTCTAGCACCTGTTAAAACTCTTCCTGCAGCATTTTGGATTAACTGAAGACTTTTTAAAGATGTTTTAGGACAACCTGATAATAAAGAGTTACAATAATCTAATCTAGAGCTAACAAAAGCGTGGATCAGTTTCTCAGCATCACTCTGAGACAAGATGCTCCTAATCTTGGCAATATTACGCAAACGATAGAAGGCAGTCTTAGAAACAAATTTAATATGTGAATTGAAAGACAGATCTTGATCAAAAATAATTCCAAGGTTCCTCACAGAGCCATTAAGAGAAAGAGTAACTGCATCCAAACTAAAAGTTTGATTTGGAAAGGTATTTCTAAGGTTTTTTGGACCAACAAGACTGACCTCAGTTATCTGAATTTAACAGCAGGAAATTACAAGTCATCCAAGCTTTGATTTCCTTAAGACAGGCTTCTAACTTGGCTAATTGATTACCATCATCTGGCTTCATTGACAGGTATAATTGTGTGTCATCTGCATAACAATGAAAATGTATACAGTGCTTTCTAATAATGTTGCCTAACGGAAGCATATATAAACTAAAAAGAGTAGGGCCTAGCACAGATCCCTGTGGAACTCCATGACTAAGCTTTGAGTTGAAAGAAAACTCATTATTGACAAGATCAAACTGGAACCTATTAGCTATTAGCCAATTAGATAAACAATTAGCTATTAGCTAATGCAGGCTCCTGGGGGGGGAAAAAAAATCATGCCTTTAACTTGCAGCATGAGGTTGGCTAGCTTATCCTCCCACAGGGATGATTTTTACCTTAAGTGGGACCTGTATGTGCCCTTGTTTATGTTAGCAGTGAAAGAATCTCAGCGGCGTCTCTCAGCCAAAAAATGTTTGTGATTTACAAGTATTTTTGAAACAAAAATATTAAAACTAAAATTCAGTCCAAAATCTTTAGCGATGGCAGTACGTTTACATCCACAAATATATGGAATTAAAGTAGGACCAATAGAACAAAATCTCCCTGTATGCCGAAGACATAATTTTGTTTATGTCGAATTTTAAAAAAATCTATTCCGACTTTGTTAAATTTAATAAAGAACTTTGGGGAAATATCAGGATATAAAATAAATAAAACAAAATCTTCAATATTAATGCTAAATGAGACCCAGAGAAATCACCCAGCTTCTGAGGAAAATCAATTCAATGTTGTAAATCAGTTTAAATATTTAGGAATTCAAATTTTGCTTAAGCTAGAATCAGTCGCCAGTGCCAACTATGAAGCCTTAATGACAGATATTAATGAGTTACTTCAGAGATGGATGTCACTATCAATGTCGATGATCGGGAGAATTAATATACTTAAAAGTAATATCTTACCAAAAATACTTTATTTCAAAACATTCCTTTACCACCACCTTCAGATCTAATCAGAATCAGAATCAGAATCAGGTTTATTGCCATTGTTCATGTAGTACACAAACTAGGAATTTGTCTCGGTACAATGCTGCAACATTAAACATGATAAGATAAGAGAAATAAACTATACATGTAATAAAGTGTAGGATAAGATTAAGTGATACTGGTCAACAGTTAAAATATATATTAGCCAGCAGCAGATACTGTGGAGAACTATATAGTGCAGTCGGTAATGCAGGAAGAAAACAGTGATGATTGACATGAGTCTGGTTGAGCTGCTGTACATGGTGCACGAGAGTCACTTAGTGTTCAGCAGTCTAATGGCAGAGGGGAAGAAGCTGTTCATGTGACGGGAGGTTTTAGTCTGGATGGACCGAAGTCTTCTACCAGAGGGGAGGGGGGCAAACAGTACGTGACCAGGGTGTGAGGGATCGGCTATGATCCGGCCAGCACGCCTCCGGGTCCTGGAGATGTACAGATCCTGGAGAGATGGGAGCTTGCAGCCGATCACCTTCTCAGCAGTGCGCACGACGCGCTGCAGCCTTAGTCTGTCCCTGGCAGTGGCTCCTGCGTACCACACGGTTATGGAGGTGGTGAGGATGGACTCGATGATGGCTGTGTAGAACTGCACTAACATCTTGGTGGGTAGCTTGAGCTTCCTCAGCTGCCGCAGGAAGAACATCCTCTGCTGGGCTTTTTTGATGAGTGAGCTGATGGTCAGCTCCCATTTGAGGTCCCTGGTGATGGTAGTGCCTAGGAAGCGGAAGGAATCAGCAGTGGTGATGGGAGAGCCTGAGAGGGTGAGGGGGGGCAGAGGAGTAGTGACTTTCCTGAAGTCTACAATCATCTCCACTGTCTTCAGAGCGTTCAGCTGCAGGTTGTTATTGCTGCACCAGGACGCCAGCTGGGCCACCTCTCTCCTGTAGGCGGACTCGTCGCCGTTGGAGATGAGCCCGATGAGGGTGGTGTCGTCCGCAAACTTGATCAACTTGACAGACTGGTGGCTGGAGGTGCAGGAGTTGGTGTAAAGGGAGAAGAGTAGGGGGGAAAGTACACAGCCCTGGGGTGATCCGGTGCTGATGCTAGTATAGTCTGAGACAGTCTTTCCCAGCCGCACATGCTGCCTCCGGTCCGTCAGGAAGTCGATGATCCACCTGCAGAGGGAGTCAGGCACGTTGAGCAGGGACAGCTTGTCCCGGAGCAGAGCGGGGCGGATGGTGTTGAATGCGGAGCTGAAGTCCACAAACAGGATCCTGGCGTAGGTTCCCGGGGAGTCCAGGTGCTGCAGGATGGAGTGGAGGGCCAGGTTGACTGCATCGTCTACAGACCTGTTGGCTCGGTAGGCAAACTGCAGCGGGTCCAGGAGAGGGGTGGTGATGGACTTGAGGTGGGACAGGACCAGGCGCTCAAAGGACTTCATGACTACAGAGGTGAGCGCTACAGGTCTGTAGTCATTAAGTCCAGTGATCCGTGGCTTCTTGGGGACAGGGATGATGGTGGAGGATTTGAGGCAGGATGGCACGTGGCATAACTTAAGGGAGGTGTTAAAAATGTCTGTGAATACAGGAGCCAGCTGTTTCGCACAGAGTCTCAGGGTGGAGGGAGACACGCCGTCTGGGCCGGGGGCCTTGCGCGGGTTCAGTCTGGAGAACTGTTTGAGCACATCCTGCTCACTGATGATAAGGGGAGGGGGGGAGGTGGGGGGGGTGCCTTAAATGAAGTAGGGAATGTGGAGGCTGTGGAGCTGGAGGGAGGGGGGGAGTTGGACACAGATGACGAGGTGTCAAAACGGGCATAGTGTTGGGACAGTCTCTGACAAAGGGCTTTGTCATCCTATCTATTGATCTATTCTCAAAAATTAAAAAAAAGTTAGTGGAATTTATATGGAACAATAGGAAGGCTAGATTACATTTGTCCTTACTATATTTACCATTTGATCGTGGAGGTCTGAAATGTCCAAACTTTATGTTGTATTACTGGTCAGCACAACTGAGGTCTATGACATATTATTTTTCATCAAATAATCTCCCTCACTGGACTGAAATGGAATCATACAATTTACCTTTACCTCTTCCCTTATTCATATACTCAGACTCGGCTAAAAAATTACAGAAACAAGTTAAAAATCCAATTGTAAAGCACATGATCAAAATATGGTGTGAAACCAAAAAATATTTAAAAGAACCACACTTACTGTCACAATTTAGCCCAATATGGGGTAATCAATATTTTAAACCAGGGAGAGCGGATGCTGTATTTAAAGTATGGAATTTAAAAGGGATTCAAAAGATTCAAGACTTATATTTGTCACGCTCAGATATCATGTCTTTTGAAGAACTGAGGATTAAATTCAATCTTAATAGAACACACTTTTTTTTTTAAATATCTTCAGCTTAGAAATTTTATTCTATCAAATCAAAATAATGCTCTCACCAGACCTACTTATTCATCCTTGGAAAAAATTGACGAAATTTTATAACTCATTGACACTATTCTCAAGTGAAAACTCACAGAAAAGACTGAATTATTGGAAAGAAGACCTGCAAATTGAAATTTCAGAGGAACAATGGGAAATGGCTTGTACAGAAGCTCAAACCAAATCAATAAATGTACGTCTTGCACTGATACATTTTAAATGGTTAATGCAGATGTATGTTACACCAGTGGAGTTAAATAGATATAACAAAAACATACCAGATACATGCACAAAATGTATGGAAAGTAAAGGAACCCTATTTCACTGTTTATGGGAATGTAGAAAAATCAGAATGTTTTGGGAAGAGGTGAGGGTAACAATTGAAAAAATAATTTCAAAACAATCCACATTGAACCCTAAACTGTTTTTGTTGGGTCTGTATCCAGAAAAACATAACTTTAATAAGAGTGAAAGAGCATTCATAGACCTCGGTTTGCTTAATGCCAAAAAATGTATTGCACTACTGTGGAAAAAGACTCGTAGACCAGATGTGACTCAGTGGTTAAGACAGATGTTAACAAACCTTCCACTAGAAAGAATAACATATATACTGATATTAAAGGAAAATGTGTTTGAGAATATATGGAGACCTTTCATTGATTATGTAAAGAAATTAAACATAACTTCTGAAGAAAAAGGTGAATGCTATGTGTGGACCTTGCAAATTCCAAACTGGTGAATGTATATTATGTATTCTTATGTAGTAGATTACCTAGACTAAACAGAGGAGCATTGTTGTT
Organism: Pholidichthys leucotaenia; assembly: GCA_020510985.1. Lineage (NCBI taxonomy): Eukaryota > Metazoa > Chordata > Actinopteri > Cichliformes > Pholidichthyidae > Pholidichthys > Pholidichthys leucotaenia. Next base: position 449,310,979 of record CM035837.1, on the reverse strand, counting down.
GATTTGCTTTTAATGGTTGTTGTTGTTTTTAGTACATTTTTTTTGTTGTTGTTGTTGTTAGTGTTTTTTTTTAATTTTTAAATTACTTTAGTGTTAGTGTTTGACTGTTTGTGCCATGTTTGTAAAAAAAAAAAAAAAGGTTCAATAAAAAATATTGTGGAGAAAAAAAAAAATTCAGTCCAAAATCTGCACAGACAGGCTGTAGCAGCCCGTACGGCCAGTTGTGACTGGGGCTTAATTAGCCTCATCCTGCTAGTTCTCACAACACACTATTACAACAACCAAAAAAAGTACATTTTTTTTTTTTTTTTAAAAGCTACAGTTACAAATACCCTTACAAATGGCTGCAAACACCATACAAATGATTTTTGGACCTGGCAGCTGTAGGAGAATCCAGCATTCGTAGACCATAAGTGTGTGGCCAGGTCGATGGTCTTTTCCAAGATTTCTACGAATGTCCCACAAAAACCCCTCACCATAGGGCGGCCGTACGAATGCCATCGGAACAACCTAAGAACTATGCAAGATGTTGGCCATAAGTATGCCTCAAGAACACCTTAAGTTGTTCTTGAGGGCCCCTTACAGTGGTCGTAGGAAACACCGTACGAATCCCCGTTCATATGGAGATTTGTACAGCATGCGTAAGGCTGTAGTGGGGCACTCATAAGGTGGAAGTATGTCATTCATATGACATTTGTACCAACAAAATGTGCCGCAAGCAGTAAGATCTTCCAACAACTTGAGAGTGCCGTGAGTTGCACAAAAATTTTCGGCACAGATTTTGATGAAATTTTCACCAGAGGTGGAAATTTCATCAAAATCTGTTTAGTAGTTTTAGTGCAGTCCTGCTAACAAACCGAAAGAGAGACAAACCAACATGAAAACATTACCTCCTTGGTGGAAGTAATAAAAAACTAAATACTGTTTCTCCTTGTTGACAGGTAATTCTCATTCCATTGGAAATTCCACATTTGTCATGTATAATTCCTATGAGCTTGTTGCTTGACTGTTGATTTGATACTATATGGATTGGAGAGGTACTCATTTTCTAAGAAAAGTTTCCTTATGCACCTTGTAATCACAATTTAGTTTAAATTTGCAAGGTTTTCTGAGGACAGCAATGATTCTAGGGGTGGGGGAAAAATATTGATGCATTGCAATATGTGGTGGTGATACTGTATCGATTCAGAGACACGAGTATTGTGATATTTTATTAACAATTATTAATAAATGTTGTAAACACAAAGCTACCTATTTAGGTACCAAAATCACAAAAAGCAGTTGACTTTTCAGTCCACTAGATGGTATTAAAGTCTTACTTTCTGATTAGGTCAGCACAACAAAGGAGTGATTCCTCAGATCTGGCTGGGAACTGAACAAAGATTGGGGATGGGAAAATGCACTGTATGATGTAATAGCATATCACAAGATTGTAACAGTATCGCGTTGCAGCCTAAGTATTGTGATAATATTGTATTGTGTGTTCACTGAGGATTCCCACCCCTTCTCTGTAAGGGTTTGGTGTGTCTTACCCTCTTTAATTAAATATTAATATTTATGAACCTAACAGTTCTCTTGCTCACTGTAAAAAAAAAAAAAAAAAATCTATTTTGCATGTTTAATTTTATTTACATTTCTGGAACATCATCATCATCATCATCAGAGTGGCCTCAGCTGAGCTGCACACCTAGCGGTCCAGTCTTCATGGTCTAACATACAGGCGGCAAGCTCAGCAGTGTTGGCCGCCCCAGTGTCTCCTTTAAGAGTGTCCACGAATTATGTTAATGGCCATCCTAGGCGGTGAAAGCCATTCATCGGCGCCCAGAGTACCAGGTGGCCTGCAGGGAGCTCTTGGTGATGGTAACAGTGCCCCGCGAGGCCAAGTCTTCGCCAAGCCACCTTGTCTGATATTCTGGGAAGGTCCATATAGAGAGCTTCATTGGAAACGTGGTCTTGCCAGTTTACATTGAGGACGGTGCACACCATCTGGGTGTAGGAGCAGTCCAGTGACCTCTGAAGGGAGACATTTAATGACCAGCACTCGCTTCTGTATAGCAGTATGGATTCCACTGTTGCACAGTAGAATTTAACTCTTAGCTCTTCAGACATGTTTGAGCGCCATATAGCTCACATGTCATTGACAGGACCCCACGCGAGTGCCTTGTGCACCTTCACATTGTGACTAGTAGATCCTATCCAGGAGCCTAGGTACTTGAAGTCGATGACTACTTCCAGACGGTTGCCAGTACTCTTCAACAGTGGAGATATATTTCTGGTACATTTCACTTTTATTCTCATTAGTTCTTTGTATTTAATACAATATACATCCAAACCCAACATCTTTACAAGTCCTTGAGACGAAATGTATAAACTTGAAGATATGAGTCACTACTGACCTCAGTGTGGGCATCAGCCCACAGCAGCTGGGAGCCTGCTGTGTCAATGGCCAAGCCATTGGGCCAGCCAAGGTTGTTACTGATGAGCACCACTCTGTCTGAGCCATCCATGGCAGCACGTTCAAGCTTAGCATGTTCCCCCCAATCTGTCCAGTACATACATCTACGGCAGAAAAAATAAAGGATATGGAGACTAGCTGGGGTAAGAAGGTTTCAGACAGGAACTCAACACATATTTCCAAAATCAGAATTTATTTTGTTTCAGTGACTTCTCAGTCAGTGCCTCACCCCATCTCATTATAGAGGGCAATTGCGCGAGGGCTATCAAGGTTTTGCCACACGAGAACTTTCCTCATGGAGCCATCCAAGTTGGCAACTTCGATCCGGTTGGTTCCCGTATCAGTCCAGTAAATCTTCCTGCCAATGGTGTCCACTGCTAAACCATCAGTTGTCATTAACCCTAGAGAGAGAGAGAGACAGAGGGACATGGGATCTTTGACTGGGATGCAGCAGAATTAAACAGTGCTGCCACTGGCCCTTGTCCTCACCTGTAGTTATGATGTCTTGATTGTCTGTTCCGTTGATGTTAGATCGGCTGATTTTCTTCAGTGTGCTATCAGACCAATAAACCTTCCCTGCAAGAGGTGCCAGAAACAAAAACACACATTAAAGGCCCCATTTTGATGGCCATCAGTGGACTTTTGGGCCAGACTATCCGCCGTACGCCAAATGCTTTTGTTAGTTTCTGTTAGCGCATTGTCTGTTTTTTACATTTAGTGTCACACCATCTAATTACCAGTAAACAGTGCACCCGCGTTGCACTGGGAGGTGGAGAGTCATTTCAAAGAGGTGTGGCGGCACGCAGTCTCATGCACACTGTTATTATGGTGCAAGTTATGACAATTCATTTTTGCTCAGGAAAAAGAAGGTCTATTGTCAGAAGCACATTGTTTACTGCCATTTCAGTGGCACATTTTGAAATCACGCAGCTGTGGAGCTCATGAAGAAACAGCATGCACTGAAATTTTCTGTTATTTTAATGGAGAGCTTTGTAACAGTCATAATATAATCGGCCATCGTTTTATTTATATGATGATACACTAAACAGTTTTTTATTCCATCCACATTTAATTGTAGCTTTACTGTTGGAGTCTATAGATTAGGGATTAACGTATGATTTTTTTAGGAGAATAAATGAATGAACAGGAAGCGTGTGTGTGTTCTGGTGTAGATGTGGTGCACGGGGGATGTGTGCCAGTCTGAAGATTTTTATTCCATCCACATTTTTGTTTTCATCATGGATGAAAAGCAATTTGTTTTTCATCACGGACTTATTAGGCATTAATGTGTCTATTTTTAGGTGAATGAAGGAATAAATAAACAGTGTTTTACTTTTCACCAACTCCCCAGAGATAGGACATGTGTCCATATCTACCTGCGGCTGCGCACCCCAAGGTTTCCAGCCAGGCCAAGACCACCTGCACCGCGCTCCTATGGTCGGGATTCTTGAGCTGCGGGAGCCCCGACTGCCACCCATCAGCATCAAGGAGGGGCTACATAGAGCGGGCTCACTTTGTGGTGGGGTTTGGCGGTGGACAGGACGACACATCATATTTGTTCCTTTCCTCCCACCCAGGAGGGACTGCAACAGAGAACCACAAACCTCGGCAGACCCCACACTAAACACAAGATCCTTGGTTGGCGAAAGCAACAGGAGAGGGAGCACTCCATTTCCCCATGGGGTGGGAGGGACTTCCGCACCACTGGTAATGACCCTTCTGTTTTATTAAAGTTGATGAAAATTTACACAGACATCTTCCTCTTTTCCTGAAGTTTCAAACCCATTCCTGTCTGTGTGTTGCATCCATGTGCACTACATTAAACCATTCAGCTGATTTTTTCAGCCCAGCATCATCTATATCTTCTCTGTTTTTCCTAACTGGGCATCAACTGTGATTGATGTCCTTATTACCAAGCAGAGTTACAATCACATACATTTTTGCTCACCCACATGGACTTTAGCCAGTGCAAAACCCATCTTAAACAAGCTGTCATGAGCAGAGTTCAATTTCGATAATGTGCCTCTGTGCATTAAAGGGATGGGCAGGGACACTTTGGATTGGATTATCCAAAACATACCTCTGAATAATTAGACCAGCCTCTTTGCACCATCCGCCCAGTGGAAAATGTGTTTATGCGCTGCTGTGATAAGGAAATTTACTTGGAAACGCCCATACACACGTTCTGCGTCAGTGACAACGGACTACATCGTTGTAATACAGCCCATGTAATGCGGATAGAGGTAATTCAAAAGTTTTAATCATGACTAATCACATGATATCTGTAGTTAATGCTGATTAATCACATTTTAATCACACATTTTCTATCTGTTATAAATGTAAAAGTTAAAAACAAAACAAAACATGGAGGCTTTGAAATGGGGACATCAGCTGTCCCTTTGAAACAGGAATATTTGAGAGACCAAACAAACCTTCTTTGGGGTCAACACCTATGGCGATAGTGTTTTTCATGGAGCTGTTGACGGCCAAAACCACGTCAGCAAAGTAGGGGATATCCAGAGAAACCATCCTGATGTCTGTCCTCCGTGCAAAGATCAGGAAGCTGCTCATTCCTGCACACAAACCCAAAACACTTTCTGTCAGAAGACAATGTTATTTTCCTAGTAATTTTAAATGTAAGTATTTCTAGCCTTCGATTTTTAAAATTTCCTTTAGAATTAAATATACCTTTGTAAGCAGAATTTCAGAGAGATTGTGAACAGTTAAATTTCCCTTGCCATCGGCATGTTTGGTCAAAATGTTTCTCAAATGCAGACTGAGACCATTTCATACCAGGAGTGCAGGTCTTCCCATCTGCCTGCAGGTTGATCCCAGTGGGACACGCACAGCTAGAGACTTTTGGAGCGGGCACCAAGAGACACAAGTGGCTGCAGCCTCCATTATTCACGGCACACGGGTTATGCACTACAGATGGAAAGAAAAACAGACTCCCTTCAATTTAGGTCCCACTTTCTAGGTCAGCGCTTGAGGCACAAAACAAATATATCAGGGCAAACGATAAACATGTAGAGTTGCAGACACAAACAGTGAGGCCCTTCTGGGAAGATCGGACAGGTTTCATTGGGCCGATGCCTCGAAGGCTCTACCCTCTCAGCCGATGATCTGGGTTGAGTTTACATGCAACACCCGCAGTGTTAGGAGAGATGAAGAAAAGGCAGCACAACTGACAAAACTGAGGATTTTGTTTTCAGTGTCACAAGACCAACAAAAAAAAAAAAGTCCTTCAGTGCAAGGACTTAAATTCATCTACATACTGCATCACATGATATGTACAGAAGCGGGTAGTAACTAGTTATTCTCACTGGCAATGAAAACACAACACAATTTTTGTATGAATATTTTTGAGTCCATCCAATCCTAGCTTGAGTAATATTGTCTGTACGAGTCAGAATATGACTAGACCTCATTTTCAGTAGCTGTAGTCACTGTCACGACTCACTGCCTTTGAGGTCTGCTCTATAGTTGAGGTCGTTGTTTGTTTTGGGTACTCAGAAGTCAAAAATGGGTGATTGTAAGGAGTGGTCATCTTTCCTATATAAAGATGAACAAAAATGCAGAGCGTTATGTTGTGAAATGTCCACGATGCTATGACTGTCACGTGACCAACACAACTATGCTTTAAGCCTTTTGGAGGGTGGAATGTCGACATGACAGGGGGCGCTCCGATTGGGCTGCAATGCAGCGACCACTGTTTGGTTGCAACAACAACAGGTTAAAACTGGGTCTTTGACCAATAAACCACATCCAGGACAACCACGTGTCACCACCCTGGAGCAAGACCGGTACATCATGTTGCAGCACCTCCAAGACTGGTTCTGCACAGCTACCCAGATGACCAAAAAAACTCCAGGGAGACGCTAGCCAAGGATCTCGGTCAATACCGCGAGAAGGCACCTCAGGTGTCAGGACCTACGAGCCCAACGACCCTTACGAGGGATGATTTTGATGGCAGAGTGGCAACAAAATCACCAGGACCGGGTTCCTCAGCACAACAGATGGACCTTACAGCAGTGGAACACTGTTCTTTTCTCTGACCAATCCGATTTTGCCAGTCCAGGGCCCTACGTTGTGTCCAACAGGTCAAGCGATGGAGTGATGCTGGAGTCATGGTGTGGGCCAGTATTTCAGGTAACTACAGGACACAGTTGGTCATCCTTGATGCCACTTTAATCGCCCGACGGTACACTGACCACGTCATGTTGTGACACCCTTCCTTCGGGACCACCCTAGCCTCCAGGTGTTCCAGCAGGACAGTGCTTGTCCACATGCCTCCCAAGTCACCAGTGAGTACCTGCCACAACACAACTTTGATGTCCTTCCTTGGCCTTCTCAATGTCCAGATTTATCTCCCATTGGACACTTGTGGGATCAACTTGGGTGACATGTTTCAGTCAGAGTACTGGTGCTGCAGAACAGACAGGAACTGGTCGTGGCATTGCAGGAGGGGTGGCTAACTATCCCCCAGGGCAACATTAGACAGCTCGTGAGGTCCATGTGGAGGTGTATTACTGCCTGCATTAATGCAAATGGAGGCTATATTCCATATTGAACTTTGTTTTTAAGACAGATGTTTTGTTGTGATTTCAGAAAGTCATGGTGCTTCTGTTTTGTTCAAATTTGATGATGTCTAAAAATAATTTGCATTCTTTAATTGACCATTTCCATAAAATTAGTAAAGCTATCAAACTTTTCTAGAGTGTTGCGTTTTCATTGGCAGTGAGTATACATTTGCTCAGATGGATGTACTCAAGTGGATGCACAGACCTATCTCACGGTGTCGATGGAACATGTGAATGTCCATCAGGTTCTCCCGGTTTTCAGCCAGTGTGTGCCTTCCCAAACCAGTCAGCTTGTCAGCACCGTGAATGCTCTTGGACTGCCAGTCGGTCCAGTACAGCTTGTCCTCATGTACAGTCAGACCAAAGGGGTGAGGCAGCTGGCTGCCAATCAAAACCTGTGGGCAAAAACCATTGTGTAGCTCTGATGAGAACGGTAAAGATTTCTGATCAGAGAACAAAATAGACAGCAACAGATGAGCAATGGAAGAAGGAAAAAAAATCGTTACATGATTTATCAAAATTAAGATACTGTGCATCAGTATGGGCATTATTGCATTATTTTTAGAATAAAATTATAAAGCATAAAAATCACACTTTACCTGTCGGTCAGAACCATCAAAGTTTGAAAACTCAATAGTCTTCATGCCGGCATCAGCCCAGTACAGGCGTTTGGTCTCGTAATCTATGGCAAGCCCATTGGGCCACGTCAGATTGTCTGAAATTATGACAATGCGACTGGAGGCGTCCATTCCTGCTCGCTCGATCTTTGGGTTGGCCCCCCAGTCGGTCCAGTACATGAAGCTGCAGAGAAAAAATGATCAAACTTTTAAAAAAATCTAATAAATTACAAATCAAATGAAACTTCATTAATTTGTTACGTTAGTTCAGCTCATATTTAAAGTATATATTATTCCATGAAATGGTCCAAATCCCCCTACCCTCCTACAGGGTCAACAACAATGTCCCTGGGTCGGTCCAGGCTCTCCCATATCAGGACAGTCCGCATGCTCCCATCGGCATTAGAAACCTCAATCCGATCCGTACCTGAACCCCAAAGCATAACTGGTTGAATCATACAAAAACAGACAATTTACAAAGATATAACATTTTAGATATGAAATTACTTTACCAGCATCAGTCCAGTACAACTTGTTGGTCCCCCAGTCAATCGCCAAACCTGCTGGACTCTCCAGACTGGTTTCCACCACAACCTAAACAACAAGAGCAACACACACATTAAGTTACACAAAGTTACACACCTGTCCATAGCCATTATCGGCTACAATGACCTACAACTGAAAAATCAATTACAAATTCAATATTCAATATACCCCAGATCTGTAATAAAACTAATAGCCATGTAATTGCAAGGAGTTTATGCAAAGAAACTCCAACTGAAAGTGGAACAAACTTCGAGAAAATATCAGAAAATCATTTAACCTGCTACAATACGCACAAATTCAAAACATGTACACAGACTGTGTGAAATGAAAATGCCCTAGTTTGAAAACTGTGGGAGGAGTTTACCAGACAAACCATGTACCCTTGACTGAAACTGCATTCAAAAATGGCAAGTTCAAAAACTGGCAATTTTCCCAAAAATGATCCAAAACCAAAATCAAAGTAATATGCACATCTTCAAGACATGTACAGACACAGTGAAACAAAAAACTCCACAGTTGCAATCAAAAATATTCAACCCCCACTGCAATTGGCTAACTGCCCCTCGGGGATAAATAAAGTGTTTTAAATTGAATTGGCAAGATGTACAAACTGTTACATGCGGCTCTAGGGAGCCACACAATGAGAGCCGAGGGCGAGCCAGTGAGTTGAGATGTTTTATTATAAATGAGGGTTTAGGACAAGGGATAAGGAACACGGGGTAAGGAACACGGTCTTGCTGACCGAAAGCACAGGTACTCATACACAGGGTTACATTCACGAGTAGAACGGCACAGGAGTAACGAGCTGGCACTGGACATAAGGATGCCAAGGCAAAGATACTCACAGCGGGGAACACTCACAAGAATACTGTAAGCAGAGCAGGAAGGACTGACGCTGGAACGAAAGGGTTTCACGCCTGTAGTGCTTTAAGTCGCAGCCCCGAGTGATCGAGGCTGCTCCTTTTTATCCTCATTAGCAGCGCCCCAGCTGATGAGGATTAATTGGCCCCAGCCGTCCCGTAATACTGACAGCTGGGAGCCAGCTGAGACGCTGTCTAATGAGAGGCAGGGATGAGGAGACATGGGCTGAGCGCTAAAATGGCGTCTCCACCCATGGTGACAGAGATGCTGCCTAATGAGAGGCAGGGATGAGGGGACATGGGCTGAGCGCCGAGACGGCGTCTCATCCCATGATGACAGAGCCCCCCCTCAAGGTCGGGCTCCCGAACGACCAGGAACATCCCAGCTCCCCCCCCCCACCTAGGGTGGGCGGAAGGGGGGCAGGACCGGAGGGGGAGATGCCAAGGGAAGGACAAAAAAACCCCAATGGAACAATGTAGGGTAGCAGGGCAGAGAGGAAAAAAACCCAAATACAATACTTTACAAAACAGGGAATAATTAACCCAGGGCACAGATGGGGAGAAAACTGAGTCAGAACACTGGTTGCACACTACTCAGATAATACCAACAATGTGTGGCCCAGGGCAAGGAAAAAAAAAACACCAAAAAGGTAACAGGACAAAAATGCTGAGTACGAGTGATAAATAACAAACACAATACACAACGCTAAATGGAACAGGATGAGGTAATCACAGAGCATGGTTGATAAAGAAACCAAAACACATTACTCCATGAAACAAAAGCGGGCTAAGACCAGGACAAGAATAATAGGAATGACGTGCACCGGTAAGTAAAAAGATAACAAAATACACGGTGCCATATGCAAAGAAGGACACCTAGGAAAATAACGGTGACAGAGTAACAGGACAACAATAAGATAAAATGCTGAGTATGGTTAATAAGGAGGGAACGCAATACACAGCACTAAATATACGGGGGGTCACCTAGGGGCATAACGGTGACAGGTTCACAGGATAATAATGAGATAAGATGCTGAGTACGGTTAACAAGGGGAAAAACACAATACACAGCACTAAATATACGGGGGGTCACCTAGAGGAATAACGGTGACAGGTTCACAGGATAAGGAGATAAGGAGAGGACGCAATACACAGCACTAAATATACGGGGGGTCACCTAGAGGAGAAAAGATGACAGGGAAACAGGATAACAATGAGATAAAATACTGAGTACGGTTAATAAGGGGGAAAACAATACACAGCACTGTAAATATATGTTCGCCAAAAGGGCAGATATTACACTCGAGTGACTTTGATCATAATAAAAGGTAGACAACACCCGAGGAATATGGCAGGCAGAGTCCAAAAATGGCCGGGATAGTACCGGGGGTCTCCCCGCCACTGTCCAGTTGGCGAATCGGGAAGAGGGAAATGTTCGGACGGCCAAGTCCAGACCCAGATCCCAAGAAACCAGTCCGCCGGTGGCCGTGCCAGGCCACCCAGAAGCAGCAAAGTTCGTCAGGGGGTTGGACCAGATCGCCGAACCGGAAGTCTTACGGGTCGGGCCGTCGACCCGCATCACTCAACCACCAGGACCGTTGAGACGGACGAAGGGTCAAAGCGGGTCCCGGTGGACGAGGCACAGGGGAGAGCCGATGACGAGGGCAACGAGCGTCAGGCCGCTGGAAAACAGCCACCTCCTCACCGGACCTGGACAACGCTGGCGCAGCACCCACGTTGGACCCCGACTGGGTCTTAGGCGAACCCATGTCGGACACCACCGAAGCAGAACCCGCGTCGGACCCCGACTGGGTCGGCACCGCACCAGAACCGACCTCCAACGTTGAACCTGGATCCTCCAGCATCACGAGGAACGGCAACTCCTCGCCGGTGACCCTGGAAGAAGGCTCGGGAGAAAAAACAGAACCGGGATCAGGATCACCGGCAGCGCCAGAACCCGGCGAAACGAGCTCGGATGCAGCGGGCGGCTGCACCCGGCTCATCTCCCCTAGAGACAGGCTAAAGTGCACAAACTAACTAACTAACTAACTAACCTGCACTTATATAGCGCTTTTCTAGTCACAAAGACCACTCAAAGCGCTTTCATTAATACTAACCCTCTATTCTAAGGGCCTATAGGAAACATATCTAGGGACAATTTAGAACAGCCAATTAACCTAACATGCATGTCTTTGGCATGTGGGAGGAAACCGGAGAAATCCCGGAGTAAACCCACGCAACACGGGGAGAACATGCAAACTCCACACAGATCACTGTTGGTCGGGGGCTGGGATAGAACCCACGATCCCACGATCCCCACAATCCCCCGGCCAAGGGTAAACTGTGCTGCCGCAGTGCTAACCACTGCGCCACCGTGCAGCCCTCTCTCTCTATTTCTCTACAAAGAAATAGAGAGAGAAAAGAAAGGAGAGCACTCGCCTAATCTTGGGTTCCGACGCCGTCCAGGACTGCGAAGATCCAGGATCCGTCGTCAGAAGGTCGTTGTCAGGCTCCCACTCGGCTGCGCCGAGCCCCGCAGCCAGCACGATGGTCAACGCAGCTTGAGGCTCCTCCAGCTCCGGTAACCCCGCCGATGAACCACACAGCATGGAGCCAGAAGAATCTCGTCCCGCTGGACCGAACCGCTCCTCCGTGGAGACCCGGGGACGCTTAATCGTCGGCGCAGACTCCACGCAGCAGTCAGTCCTCCTCCTCCGTCCACAACGCAGCTGCGGAACCAGAACCGCAGGGGCTCTCCTGGTCCCACGACGTTGACCCGGGGCCGGGGACCGCTCGGCGGAGAGAGACACAGAGGATGCAGGATTAGGAACACAGGTTACAGCAGGTGGGGGGAGTTCAGGGAGCTGCGAACCCTGAACCCCTCCTCCAGGAGTGTGACAGAGCAAATCATTAAACTGATGTAAATAAACTATGACTTGCCTGTCTCCTGGAGGTTGGATAACGCATGCTGCGGTGGACACTGCTTCTTCCTCTCCCCGCCAGGTGATAACGGAGGACCCCCTGGGAAATCGTCTGAGGATCGCTCGCGTAGTCTCCAGAAGAGAGCTCACCAGGCCGGGATTCCAGGCACACACAGCAGTCAGGAAGCACGTCGAGGAGGAGGGGGAAACAGCCGGGGTGAGCCAGCCCGAATGTCCAGGAGTGACAGCGGGGGAACGAGGCTCAGGGAACGAGGCTGTGAAAACTCCACGCTGACGAGACGAAGAGGTGACAGCTGCGTGGGGGGAACGGTCCTGGCGGCAGCCCAGAACTGGATCTGGAAGGGGGTCGTGCAGAGGTGACTTGGCAATGTGACGACGGCCTCTCCCAGGGGACGAAGCGAGGGGGGAACCCAGGAATCGCCGCTCCTGAGCAGAGACCGAGGCGAGGAAGGCGTTGAGCTTGGGAAGGCTTGGTTGCCCTGGAGTCCTCTCCATCAATCTCACTGCCGCCGCCACGTGCCAGAAGATGGTGAATGGATGCACAGCGGGAATCGCGTCAGCCGCTCGGTCCCGCCGGACGTAACAGCTGTCAGCTGCGGCTCCATGGGGGGAATCCCGAGTGACGTAGTGCAGAACGGGGGAAGCCCTCTGGGTGGCGCGAACTCCCGGGCTGGAATGGCAGCAGGAACGGGGTCCCAAAGCGGGGGGGCAACGTCATCCACTTCGGTGTCCGGCCGGGGTTTCCATCCAACCCACGGACTCCCGGGCTGGAATGGCAGCAGGAACGGGGTCCCGAAGCGGGGGGCAACGTCATCCACTTCGGCATCCTGCCGGGGTTTCCATCCAACCCGCGGAGCTTCTCTCGCTGTGTGACCATGGCGTCAATCCTGGCACTGACCTCGAGATGGAACAAAGAACGAGGGTGACAGTCCAGGAGATCCTCAGCATGGCCCGGATGCCAGCGTCTCGAATTGGAGGCGTCGTGCAGGGTGAAGAGCGTCCTGTCGACAGCCCCCGGGATGGACCCCAGCTCGTCGCCCTGGCGTCGGGAGTGACTCCTGGGAAACGGCATGCTAATGGCGCTAACACCCGGACAAGGAAGGTACAGTTCCACAAACTCACGGCCGCCGGCAACTCATCTGGCTGCGACTTACTGTTACATGCGGCTCTAGGGAGCCACACAATGAGAGCCGAGGGCGAGCCAGTGAGTTGAGATGTTTTATTATAAATGAGGGTTTAGGACAAGGGATAAGGAACACGGGGTAAGGAACACGGTCTTGCTGACCGAAAGCACAGCTACTCATACACAGGGTTACATTCACGAGTAGAACGGCACAGGAGTAACGAGCTGACACTGGACATAAGGATGCCAAGGCAAGGATACTCACAGCGGGGAACACTCACAAGAATACTGTAAGCAGAGCAGGAAGGACTGACGCCGGAACGAAAGGGTTTCAGCCTGTAGTGCTTTAAGTCGCAGCCCCGAGTGATCGAGGCTGCTCCTTTTTATCCTCATTAGCAGCGCCCCAGCTGATGAGGATTAATTGGCCCCAGCTGTCCCGTAATACTGACAGCTGGGAGCCAGCTGAGACGCTGTCTAATGAGAGGCAGGGATGAGGAGACATGGGCTGAGCGCTGAAATGGCGTCTCCTCCCATGGTGACAGAGATGCTGCCTAATGAGAGGCAGGGATGAGGGGACATGGGCTGAGCGCCGAGACGGCGTCTCATCCCATGGTGACACAAACTAGCAGCTGTCTACAATAAACAAACAAGAACAATTTAAATAGCTCAACAACTAATATTACAAGTGGTTTCTCCAAATTTAACCCAAAATGCCACTTTAATGACTACTACAGTCTCAAAATTATTCAACACCTTCATGACAAGCATCTTTAGTACTTAGTAGAGCACCCTTCTGCTGTTCTGACCTGCTGCAAACGTGATGCATAGCCAAAGACCAGCTTCTGGCAGCGTTCCTGAGGAATCTTAGCCCATTCCTCATCGGCAAAAGCCTCCAGTTCACTAATATTCTTGGGTTTGTGTGCTGCAACGCCTTTTCAAATCCCACCAGAGATTTTCAGTAGAGTTCAAGTCAGGCAACTGTGATGGCCACTAGTATTTTCCAGAACTTCTTGTGAAATGAAGCCTTGGTGGATTTTGAGGTCTGCTTGGGATAATTGTCCTGCTGGAAGGTCCAATGACGTCCAAGCTTCAGCTTCCTCACAGACATCATGACATTTTCTCCCAGGATTTCCTGATACTTGAGTGAGTCCATCTTGCCCTCCATACTGGAGGTTTCCAGTGCCAGAAGAAGCCCCAGAGCATCACTTGAGGGTGGTGACATGTGATCAACATCCATAAAAATCAGGGGACAGTGTCATTTGATCTCTTTCTGGGGCTTTGACTTCTCACAGCGGGGGTCCTGCTAGACCGTCATCAATCCCACTGACTTCTGCTATTTCTCCTAGTTTTTTGGTCTGTTTTTCTGACCGTTTTTCTGTAATGTTCTGATTTTTCTTGAATCTGCTATTTTTGATAATTTGTTGATCACATTCTCTCAATAGAAGTACTAATCCAAGTATTTCGTGTAATCTCATCTGTACTCATTTATGATAAGTTTATTACCTCTGCCAAGGGAGGACAGAGGCAATGTTTTCAGTGGTGTTGGTTGGTTGGTTGGTTTGTCTTTTAGCAACATAACTCAAAAAGTTATGAACGGATTTTGATGAAATTTTCAGGAAAGGTGTGTAGTGGCACGGGGAATACATGATTAGATTTTGGTGGGGATTTGGATCACAATGTGGATGCAGGAATTTTTTGAATATTATTTTATATATTAATCTGGCACTTTCATGTACTGCCCCTTTAAGATGTATCAACTCAGTTACGCGCGTGGTCATGCCATAGGGCCACGCGCCTTGGCAACCTGGAAGCCAGACACTGCAGAAAAAGTATTAGGGGGCGTGTCCACCAAATTTGTTTTTCCTGCTGTGGGCGACTATTTTCTATTCACCAGCGTTTACAGCGCTGAGCGCCCTCGGTACTGAAACGCTTTGAGCGGTGGCCGCCTTTTGTTGTGGTGCTCAGGGCTGAAAAAACATCAACTTTTCAGACTATTGTACAGCTGTGCTTGTCAATGTCAGACCTTTCTAAGAAGCCAATCAGAATTAAGAAAGGGCAGGACATAGGATGAGATTGAGGAAGATGAGAACGGGAGGTGACGGTGGAGGAGGTGGAGGCCGAACTTTGCTGCATCAAACAACCTGGTACGTTTTGATCTGACACTAAAAGGATATCATGATCAAAATTTGAAAGCAAACGCTTGGAGGAACACGTCCGCATCTGTCAGCGTGCCAGGTGACCGTTTGTGCCTTTGCCATGGCCATATTTCTTACAGGTTTGTTGCGGTAGATAATATGGATACTATGTGAATTTGTAGTTTATAACTGCAAAAAAATGGTATGATACTGCACTGTTGTGTAATATTGCTTAATAATTATGAACCTTGTCAGTAAACTGTAATGGAGAAGAGAGGAGGGGGAAAAAAAAAAAGAAAAAAGAAAAACCGACCTGAAAGAGTCAATAAACCATGATGTTGATTTAAGGTGGCCCAGCCCCAATACAATCAATACAATTATGGCAGTCTTGTTATTATTATTATCATCATCATTATGTAGTCATATAATGTAGTCATATTGTTTTTGCTGTCGTTTCTCTGTCTATTATTAATAATAATGGATTGCATTTATATAGCGGCTTTCATTCAAAATTTCAGGAAAGGTGTGTAACGGCACACTGAACACGATTAGATTTTGGTGATGATCTAAAAATGCATACCTCCACCAAGGCTCTTACCTTCTCAGAGTGTTAGCAACAATACCCCAAAACTACAGGATGGATTTGGATGAAATTTTCACCAGAAGTGGTTCTTGGCCCAAAGATGAACTCATTAGATGTTGGAGGTGATCCGCGAGTGCATACCTCCACTAAGGCCCTGTTTTGCAATGTACAGATGAATGGCGATATGGACAGACAAAGGGACGGTGGGGAGGACAAAGGGAGGGAGGGACGGAGCCTTGGTGAAGGTATGCACTCTGAGTGCCCTCTAATTTTCAATCTGAATTCAATTGATCTTTTGATTTAAAATCATTGTTTTCACTTTTTGATCATCATTTGTGTGATTCACTATTCATTATCCCTTATTGACTAATTTACCAAGTTTTTCTGTTTAACTCATCTGCCTGTGGGTTTTGTATGTGCAACTCCACCTGCAGTAGATGACCTTCAGGACTTAACTAGTCTGATGGCGACCTTAGGCTCAACACTTCAGCTACATTTAATAGAGTTTTCATAGTTAAACTGCCTGTCTGCATTTTTCCAAATATCACCTGTTTTTCAGCACTGAAATATTTTCCTTGTTCTTGGCTTTTGTTTAATTAAAGGTCACATTTTGTGGCCCTTCAAACTTTTGTATCGGTCTCTGCCTCTCGTCTGTGCTTGGCTGAGTTACTCTTTCTTCTGTTTGACCTGTATGCAAACTGAGATGGGTCATGGGAGGGAGGGAGGATGGACTTGATGTTCTGCATGACCAGCCGCTCAAAGCACTTCATTATGATGGGGGTCAGTGCTACGGGCCAGTAGTCGTCGTAGCTGGATGGGACGGGCTTCTTTGGTACCGGTGGCAGTTTTGAAACGTGGGGATAACAGCTTGAGTCAGGGAGATGCTGAAGATGTCGGCCAGGACATTCTTGAGCTCCTCTGCACAGTCCTTTGCAACGTGACCCGGTATGTTGTCTGGCCCAGCTGCCTTGCGTGGGTTGATCTTGCAGAGGGTCCTCTTCACACTAGCCAGATCCAGACTTATGGCCTGCTCGTCTTAAGGACGAGTGGTCTTCTGTGCTGATGTGCTATTTTGTGTTTCAAAGCATCCAAAGAAGTCACTTAGATTGTTGAGCAGTGTGATGTCACTCGCATAGATCTGAGGCGGAGGTGTGTAGTTGGTGAGGGTCTGTATGTCACGCCAGAGGGAACGTGCATCTCTACTGTTGCTGAAGTGTCTGGATATTTTCTTGCTGTACCGTTATTTTGCCTGCTTGATGCCATGGGACAGGTTGGCCCTAGCTGTCGTTAGTCCTGCAGTGTGACCGGCCCTGAAGGCTGCGTCCCAAGCCCTCAGGAGCCTGTAGACCTCTGCTGTCATCCATGGCTTCTGGTTGCCACGAACAATGATGGTTTTGCAGTGAATGACATCATCAGTGCATTTCGCTATGTACACTACAATAACCTCAGTGTACTCCTCTAGGTTTGTGTATTCATTGTGACTGGCTGCATGCTTGAAAGTGTTCCAGTCTGTAGTGCTGAAGCAGTCTTTCAGAACATCAGAGGCCCCCTCTGGCCACACACGTACCTGCTTTTACGTTGGTCTGATTGTTTTCACTCTGGTTTGTACGCCAGCCTTAACAGGACGGTGATGTGATCAGAGAGACCCAGGCGGGGAAGGCTCTGTACGCTTTCTTGTCAATTGTGTACACCAGGTCCAGCAAGTTGTCTCCTCTTGTTGGAAAGTCTACATGTTAGTGTAGATTTGGTAGGAGGGTCTTTAAATCTGCATGGATGAAGTCTCCTGAGAAATCCATCTGGATGTGCTGTTTGTGTCTCAATGATGGCCTGACAGTTCTTTTAGTGCTTTGCTCCTCTTGCCAATGGCCGGGGCATACACGGCGACTAGTAGGACAGCTGAGAATTCTCTCGGAATGTAAAAGGGTGGGCACTTGATGATCATAAACTCCACCAATGGAGAACAGTGTTTGTGTACAATAGTTGCATCACAACACCAAGCATCACTGATATAAACACACATGCACCCCCTGCGGGTTTTCCCTCCTTCCGTGACCACTATCAGCATGGCAGCATGTTAGCCCTGCTAACTGAATGGCAGATTCTGGTATATTGTCATTTAACCACATTTCCGTAAAGATAAAAACAGAGCAGTTCCACACATCATATTGCGTAGTTCTCAGGAGCTGTATGTGGTCTGGTTTGTTGTCTAGTGAGCGAACGTTGGCCGGAATGAGGGAAGTAATCAGGAGTCTTTGCAGGCTAGCGGTTAGCTTCGTTCAGATACCTCCACGTTTACCTCTCTTTTGTCGCCACTCACACCATCTACGGCGTCTCCATTTGAATGAATGAATGAATGAATGAATTGAATGAATGAATTTATTTATTTCGGATAGTACATTACAGGTTAAAAGAAACTGTATAATATAACAACAAGGTCAAATTAGACAAAGACTCCTTCTACTATACAATTCCACATGAGTTATCCGAAATGGGTGATGGCTGAAGCCGCAGCTTATATTGCCATTTGCCATTTGGGATGAGACACAGCAGGTCAGTCAAGTCAGGGGGTGTGGCGGTCTGTTGAAGACCTAGGCCACCGAGTTCCTCTGTAATGCTCTGATCCAGGACTAGGATGCTGTCTGCTAAGAAATAGTCCATAAAGAGTGTCCTCTACATTCTAAATGTAACAAAATATTACCACTTAAGATAAGGCTCAGAGTTTAAAATAACATTCTCTCTGCTGTGAGAATGATCTGGAAAAACAGCAGAACAGGTGCCAAATATACACACTTGTGAAAATAGATAGAGGGACATCCGGGGAAAAAGCTATTTCACTGCCTAATTAAAAAAAGGACAAAAAGTCGGACTAATTAGGTATACCTAATTAGTCTGAAGGATTAATTTTGCAAACCAAAACAAAATGTAGATTTTTCCCATTCATTAAAATCCTGCCCACCCTGATAAGCTATAACTTAGCATGGTTTAGTTTTAGCGTTTAGCTTTTCAAGGTGATTAAGGCAGGGCCCACTCTCTGTTCACATACATACATATTTCCATCCATCCATCTTCTACCGCTTTTCCGGAGGTCCAGGTCACAGAGGCAGCAGCTCAAGCAATCCTACGAAGAAAGCTCATTTCAGCCGGTTGTACCCACAATCTCGTTCTTTCGTCCATTACCCAAAGCTCATGACCATAGGTGAGGGTAGGAACGTAGATTGAGTGGTAAATCAACAGCTTATTTAACTATCTCAGACCCTGAGATAGTTAAACTCCTCCACTTTGGGCAGGAGCTCATCCCCAACCTGGAGAGGACAATCCACTCTTTTCCAACTGAGGACCATGAACTCAGACTTGGAAGTGCTGATTCTCATCCCAGCCGCTTCACACTCAGTAACAAACCATCCCAGCAAGAGCTGTAGGTCATTGCTTGATGAAGCCAACAGGACAACATCATCTGCAAACAGCAGAGACAAGATCCTCTGGTCACCAAACATGACACCCTCCATTCCTTGGCTGCACTTAGATCATCATCATAGCAGTCTGTCGGGGGCGACAATGACCGTTTCATTTAGGTCTAATCAGATTCCTCCATGCCGCTCTGTCCTTCACCTTCTGCTGCCAGGAACTCCTGACCTTGTCCAACTCTCACTGGAAACAAGTTTGACTGGGTGTTGGCAATACGAACCAAACTCTTGCAACGGTCGTATAGACACTAGATAGCTCATAACAACAAGTCCGATACGCCAAAGTCCTGCAGCACCCGAATACACACAGACACACACCACATATATATTGTACGTGTCATGTAGGAGATGGCCGGAAACATTATGGTAGCCCTCAAGCTGGCAGTGTTTCCTCTACCATTATATTGGGGGAAGGGGGAACCCCCCAACGGACCCCCCTGCCCCCCAGAGTGTCAAGTTAATTTTATTTTTCTATATAGCGCCAGATCACAACAGAAGTCATTTTAAGATGCATTCACTATCGAACAAGTCTTTACCTTGTCCTTTTATTAAACTAAATATTCTTGTTATTTATCTTATTTACATAACAGCAGCTAATTTCTGCCTCCTCATGCAATGGGGTTGAACTCCATTGCGCGTAAACACAGACACGATGTGCGCACACACACACACACGTGCGCACACACAGATGAACACACTCACACCCATGGAAAGAGAGCGCACAGGAAAACATGTTACATCAGCCAACTGAAAAGCAGAAAAAAAAAATCTGCATTTTTTTTTTTAAACGCCCCCAAGATGACGAAGGTTGCAACACTAGCTCTCCTGCTAGTAGCAGCCAAAGTAGCTCTCCTGCTCCGAGTTCAAGTGTAGAAAAAAGCCCAAGTGCTACATGCCCTGCCCCTGACAAGCAGCAAAAGTCCGGTCATCACCAGATGTCAGGTTTTGACCCAGGACATCTTGCAGCCTGCATATGAATCTCAATACATGGGCCAGATGTGTCAGACTTCCCATATCAAGAGGTTCTTGAAATATTCTTCTAGAAGCACAGAAAAATATACTGCAGTGGCAAAAGCGGCACATTTTGTGGATAACTGCCATATAAATAAATGTTCAGAGATTTCATTCAATGTGGTTCAAATATTCTAATGTTTTGTTGATTCCTTGATAAAAATTTGTTAATTGGACTACCATAATTATTTACATTATTAATGACATTAATATTCCCAGCCCATACACGTACACCCCTCCAAACAACTGAGCGCCAAAGAACAAAGCAAGGTCCATAAAGACATGGATGAGCGAGTTTGGTGTGTAGGAAGTTGACTGGCCTTTGGGATAAATTTGAGGGAAGACTGCAAGCCAGGCCTTCTCGTCCAACATGGAGGAGTGGTCAAACATAGATAGATAGACAGACAGACAGACAGACAGATAGATACTTTATTTCGAACAAAAAAGTAAAACAAAAACAAAACAAATGACAAATGCAATAAAGTAACAGTATACAGTGTTCGAAAGGGAGAAGGAAGAAGTGAACACTTATTAATTCCATCTCCTCTTTTCCATAAATACACCCATGTGAATTATATACAAATTACCACATTTAAGACCCCAAGTAAACAATTAACTATATTTTGTACATACCAACATTAACACCCATCCATCCTAACATACAATGATGTCCATACATCAAAACCAGTCTCAAACAACAGATATACACAGTACTGTCCCACCCACCATTCCATAGCGTCCCAGAGTGAGCATAGTGAGCATATTATACTTTTTTGTTCAAAATAAAGTATCTATCTAGTGAATCGTACATATAAATACTACCCTTCTAACATATATCCTTTCAGCAAATAATATTTATACTGTGGCGGCATGGAATAATAGGCAGCGAACTGTGAGTTTTTGAGGGATTTTATTAATCATACCGCCATCACAGACTCACTCCGGCGCCGTGCATGCGCGCCAGAGCGAGCCCGGAGGCTCTCCTAGCAGACAGTGGATGCGTCTAGTCAGATGAGCAGTGAGACAGAATGAGTTACAGAGCAATGCAGTTTTTATACTCAGTTACAGACAATACATGAAAGGCATGGGACATTTGCATCACAGTGAGAGCAGGAAGGATGAACGTTTGCATTTGAGTGTCACACATAACAATAGGGAGATTACTGGCCGGAATTCGCCTCTGCTCCGGAGCTGTGGGACAAAAGAGGTTACAAGGCACATCTACATATTGTTATCAGTCCATAGATCACACTGCTGTGTTAACTGCTCCCGCTGAGCACTCTGCTTGTCCGTGGCTGTTGTGGGGGTTACCCATACACTCCCCCCCAGAGGGCTCAGCGGGAAGCTGAAGCCTCGATAGTCCAGCTTTGGGAGCGAGCTGCGGGGGAAGCTCGCTGCGGGTGGCGGTGGAGGGAGGGGGGGGTGGGGGTGGGGGTAGCAAGCGCCGGCCCGGGACGGCGAAATTGTCTGGGCCACGCAAAAATTGCCTGTGGAGCCGCGATGTTGAGGGGCTGTCCCATTGAACGTGCAGAGGTCCACAGCAGCTGTAAGAAGAAAAATTAGTCTCTGACTCCTCTCGCGGTCATGAAGAAAAAAAGGAGCTGCAAGGCTGCGTAGCAGCTGTGAGAGAAAGGGAGCTGCAGTAGTGAGGGACTTGGCGTGTTGGCTTTAGGTGCGTGCGCACAGCCCTAAAGCCCTCGGGGACAGCTGACGGCTGAATTCCCTTTGTGCGCCGTGGCTGAGACCCGTACAAAATCCTGTGAGCGAGCTGCGTGCGTACTTCAGGTGTGAGAGCAGCCCTGAAGGCTCTGTGTGCAGCGGCGAAGGACGATGGCGGTCTGTGTGGAGCCAGTATTGTCCCGTGCGTGGTGCGCTGTCCTCATAACCCCCCGGTGTGCGTGCGGGGTTCGGTGCATGGCAGATACGCTGTAGAGGCGAGTCAGGGTCAGGGAGCTTGATGGAGATCAGCGTCGTCGGCGCCGATGGTTATCCCTGTTGAGCTGTTGCTGTAGATTGGTCATGGTGCGTTCAGGTCCACGCGCTGCGTTCTCCGTCGGCCCTGGAGGTCGCCGTCGTGGAGAGAGAACGAGGTGCATGCGCTCTCGTGTGGAGGAGCTGTGAGAGCGGCCGGTCCCAGCGTGGACGTGCAGATCTCACCATGAAGCATTCTGCAGCTTTCCCGGTCATGGGTGATCTCTGGAGAGTTTCGCCTGGTGATGGCTCTGCGTCGAGGTCTCCCTGTAGCAGAAGGGAGGGCAGATCATTTGCGTCAGGCTGCTGCGTTCGCTTGTCGTCGAAGAATCACCGCCGGGTGCTGCATTCGTTGTCGTCGGGTCACCAGTGTAGCTGTCCAGACCAGAAGGTTGCGTTGCACAAAGCGTGTGCTTTCTCGGGGTCACCAATGTAGCAGCATGAAATAATAAGGAGCGAACTGAGAGTTTTTGAGGGAGTTTATTAATCATACCGCCATCACAGACTCACTCTGGCGCCGTGCAGGCGCACCAGAGCGAGCCCGGAGGCTCTCCTAGCAGACAGTGGATGCGTCTAGTCAGATGAGCAGTGAGAGAGAATGAGTTACAGAGCAATGCAGTTTTTATACCCAGTTACAGACAATACATGAAAGGCATGGGACATTTGCATCACTGTGAGAGCAGGAAGCATGAACGTTTGCATTTGAGTGTCACACATAACAATAGGGAGATTACTGGCCGGAATTCGCCTCTGCTCCGGAACTGTAGGACAAAAGAGGTTACAAGGCACATCTACATATTGTTATCAGTCCATAGATCACACTGCTGTGTTAATTGCTCCCGCTGAGTGCTCTGCTTGTCTGTGGCTGTTGTGGGGGTTACCCATAATACCTCTTTTTGAATTGATTTCTGTTTGTACATAGTTTCAGTTCCAGCTCCAGACTGTTCCACAAATCCACCCCACAGACAGATATGCACATACTTTTCTTGGTTGTTCGTATCATGGGTTTTGTAAAGTTTAAGTCTCCTCTCAAATTATAATCATTGTCTCTTTTTTAAAATATTTTTTGTATATTAGTTGGGAGTTGATTATTAATTGCCCTGTACATGACTTGTGCTCTCTTAAATTTAACTAAATCCATGAACTTTATGACATGTGACTTTAAAAACAACAAATTGGTATGGTCTCTATATCCTACATTATTTATTATCCTTATAGCTCTTTTTTGTAATGTGCATATTGACTGTAGGTTGGTCTTGTAGGTGTTTCCCCAGACTTCTACACAGTAGTTAAGGTAGAAACAGTGAATTGTAAAGTAAGAACAATGATTTATAGTCCAAGATGTGTCTTGTCTTCCCCAGTATGCCTATACATTTTGCCAACTTGGCCCGGATGTGACTGATGTGAGGTTTCCAGCAGATTTTATTGTCTAGCGTCACCCCCAGAAACTTATTTTCCTGTACTGTTTCTATTCTGTTATCATCTATCGTTACCATTATTTCATGATTTATTTTATAATTTCCAAACAACATAATCTTTGTTTATTTCAGATTTAGAGATAATTTATTTTTGTTGAACCACTGCGTTAACCTTTTCATTTCAGTTGTGACCACCTCTAAAACCTGCTGCAAATTCTCACCAGTGCAAAGGATATTTGTGTCATCCGCAAACAAAATAAATTTCAGAAATTTTGATACTTGGCATATGTCATTTATATACAAAATAAAGAGTTTGGGTCCCAAAAATGATCCCTGGGGCACACCACAAGTGATGTCCATGAAGGGTGATTTGTGCTCACCAATTTGTACAAATTGTTGTCTGTTACTTAAATAACTTTCCACCCAACTCAGTCCGACCCCTCTTATCCCATACTTTTCCAGTTTCCTTAGTAGTATTCTGTGGTCAATGGTGTCAAAAGCTTTCTTTAAATCTCTAAATATTCCTACAGCAAACTTTTTTTTTAATCTATGCAACTAGTAATTTCTTCAATAAGTTCGATCAGTGCCAAAGATGTAGATTTATTTGCTCTAAAACCATACTGGCTGTCTGTAAGGAGGTTGTGTTTTTCAATGAAATCATCCAGTCTCTTAGTGAAGATTTTTTCAAGTATTTTGGAGAATTGTGAGAGTAATGAGACTGGCCTGTAATTTGTGAAACAATGACTGTCTCCTGTTTTGTATAGCGGTATTACTTTTGCTATTTTCATTTTGTTTGGAAATTTACCGGTTTGAAATGACAGGTTACAGATGTGGGTGAGTGGCTTAACAATTCCTTCAATTACTTTTTTCACTATTGTCATGTCAGTTTCATTCCAGTCCGTTGATTTTTTGTTCTTAAATTTACTCAGTCGCGATAATTTCCTTTTCAGTGACTGCACCCAAAAAGATTGTGTTTGGATTTCTATCTTCTATTTCATTTACAGAACCACTGTTGTTTGTTTCTGTTGCCACTATTGATTTTGCTAATTCAGGACCAACTTTTTTTTTTCCACAATATCTTTATTGAACCTTTTTTTTTTTAACAAACATGATACAAACAATCAAACACTAACACTAAAGTACTACAAAAAAAAAAAATGCACTAAAACACCAACAACCACCAACAAAATCAAGTCTTCAACAATGCTCCTCTGTTTAGTCTAGACAATCCAATACATAAGTATACATATTATGTTCACCAGTTTGGAATTTACAAGGTCCACACACATCATTCACCTTCTTCTTCAAGAGTTATGTTTAAATTTTTTACATAATCAATAAAAGGTCTCCATATATTCTCAAACACAATTTCCTTTGATTTCAGTATATATGTTATTCTTTCTAATGGAAGGTTTGTTAACATCTGTCTTAACCACTGAGTCACATCTGGTCTATGAGTCTTTTTCCATAATAGTGCAATACATTTTTTGGCATTGAGCAAACTGAGGTCTATGAATGTTCTTTCACTTTTATTAAAATTATGCTTTTCTGGGTACAGACCCAACAAAAACAGTTTAGGATTCAATATGATTTGTTTTGAGATTATTTTTTCAATTGTTACCCTCACCTCTTCCCAAAACATTCTTATTAATCTACATTCCCATAAACAATGAAATAGGGTTCCTTTACTTTCCATGCATTTTGTGCATGTATCTGGTATAATTTTGTTATATCTATTTAACTCCTCCGGTGTAACATACATCCGCATTAACCATTTGAAATGTATCAATTTAAGGCGTACATTTATTGATTTGGTTTGAGCTTCTGTACAAGCCAATTCCCATTGTTCCTCTGAAATTTCAGTTTGCAGATCTTCTTTCCAGTAGTTTAATCTTTTCAGTGAATTTTCACTTGAAGATAGTGTCAATGAGTTATAAAACTCTGAAATAATACCCTTTCTTTTACTATCTTTCATCATCATTTTTTCCAAGGATGAGTAAATAGGTCGAGTGAGAGCTTTATTTTGATTTGATCGAATAAAGTTTCTAAGTTGAAGATATTTAAAAAAATGTGTTCTATTGAGATTAAATTTGATCCTCAGCTCTTCAAAAGACATTATGTTATCTGCACATGGCAAATATAAATCCTGAATCTTTTGTATCCCTTTTAAATTCCATACTTTAAATACAGCGTCCGCTCTCCCTGGTTTAAAATATTGATTACCCCTTTTTGGACTAAATTGTGACAATAACTGTGGTTCTTTTAAATAGTTTTTAGCTTCACACCATATTTTGATCATATGCTTTACAAATGGATTTTTAACTTGTTTTTGTAATTTTTTTGCCGAATCTGAGTATATGAATATGGGAAGAGGTAAAGGTAAATTGTATGATTCCATTTCAGTCCAGTGAGGGAGATCATTTGATGAAAAATAATATGTCATAGACCTCAGTTGTGCCGACCAATAATACAACATAAAATTTGGACATTTCAGACCTCCACGATCAAATGGTAAATATAATAAAGACAGACGTAATCTAGCCCTCCTGTTGTTCCATATAAATTCCACTAACTTTTTTTTTATTCTTGAGAATAGATCCAAAGGTGGTGATAAGGGAATGTATTGAAATAAATAAAGTATTTTAGGTAAAATATTACTTTTAAGTATATTGATTCTCCCGATCATCGACACTGGTAGTGACATCCATCTCTGAGTTAACTCATTGATATCTGACATTAAGGCTTCATAGTTGACACTGGCGACTGATTCTAGCTTAGGCACAATTTGGATTCCTAAATATTTAAACTGATTTACAACATTGAATTGATTTACCTCAGGGGCTGGGTAATTTCTCTGGGTCTCATTTAGCATTAATATTGAAGATTTAGTTTTATTTATTTTCCATCCATCCATCCATCTTCTACCGCTTTTCCGGAGGTCCGGGTCGCGGAGGCAGCAGTTCAAGCAGAGAAGCCCAGACTTCCCTCTCCCCAGCCACCTGCTCCAGCTCTTCAGAGGGGATACCAAGGCGTTCCCAGACTAGCTGGGAGACATAGTCTCTCCACCGAGTCCTGGGTCTGCCCCGGGGTCTCCTCCCAGTGGGACGTGCCTGAAACACCTCAAGTGGGAGGCGTCCAGGAGGCATCCTAATCAGATGCCCATACCACCTCAACTGACTCCTTTCAATGTGGAGGAGCAGCGGTTCTACTCTGAGCCTCTCCCGAATGACTGAGCTCCTCACCCTATCTCTGAGGGTGAGTCCAGCAATCCTACGGAGAAAGCTCATTTCAGCCGCTTGTATCCGCGATCTCGTTCTTTCGGTCATTACCCAAAGCTCGTGACCATAGGTGAGAGTAGGAACGTAGATTGACTGGTAAATCGACAGCTTTGCCTTAGAACTAAGCTCCCTCTTCACCACAACAGACCGGTACAACGTCCGCATCACTGCAGATGCTGCTCCAATCCGTCTGTCGACCTCTCGCTCCATTTTCCCCTCACTCGTGAACAAGACCCCAAGATACTTAAACTCCTCCACTTATTTATTTTATCCACTTTATTTATTTTATATACTGATATTTCCCCAAAATTCTTTATTAAATTCAACAAGGTTGGAATTGATATTTTTAGATTCGACATAAACAAAATTATGTCATCGGCGTACAGGGAGATTTCATGTTCTGTTGGTCCAACTTTAACTAACTAACTAACTAACCTACACTTATATAGCGCTTTTCTAGTCACAAAGACCACTCAAAGCGCTTTCATTAATACTAACCCTCTATTCTAAGGGCCTATAGGAAACAGATATCTAGGGACAATTTAGAACAGCCAGTTAACCTAACATGCATGTTTTTGGCATGTGGGAGGAAACCGGAGAAATCCCGGAGTAAACCCACGCAACACGGGGAGAACATGCAAACTCCACACAGATCACTGTTGGTCGGGGGCTGGGATCGATCCCACGATCCCCACAATCCCCCGGCCAAGGGTAAACTGTGCTGCCGCAGTGCTAACCACTGCGCCACCGTGCAGCCAATTTAATTCCATATATTTGTGAATGTAAACGTATCGCTATCGCTAAAGGTTCAATTGCCATAGTAAACAGTAAAGGTGAAAGTGGACAGCCTTGTCGACATCCTCTATTGATTTTTATTGGTTTTGAAATATTGTTATTTGTTAGGATTTCTGCTGTAGCATTATTGTATATTATTTGAACCCATTTTATGAAATTATTTCCAAGTCCAAACCTTTGTAGGACTTCAAAAAGAAAGGGCCATTCAACTCTATCAAAGGCCTTTTCGGCGTCCAGTGATAGGAGAGCTGTATCTGGTGCTTCTTTATTAAAATAAATAATATTAAATAGTCTTCTTACATTATGGAAGCCTTGTCTACCCTTTATAAAGCCATTCTGATCTCGGTTAATAATATTTGGTAAAATTTCTTGTATTCGTCTTGCTAAAATTTTACAGATTATCTTAAGGTCGCCGTTTAATAGGCTTATTGGTCTCATATTTTCACATTTATTAGAGGGCTTACCTGGTTTTGGCAGCAGTATAATTAAGGCATTATTTATGTATGATGGTAAATTATTATTTTGAAATGCTTCTAAAACCATTTCCAAAAAAGGTTTTATTAATTTATTCTTAAATTTTTTATAAAGGTCAACTGGAAGACCATCTGGTCCTGCACTTTTTCCTGATTTCATATTATCAATGGCTAGCCCAACTTCTTCTTGACTAATTTTAGACTCCAATATCTCCCTGTTTTCATTTGGAATACACGGTATAGATAGTTCGTTCAAAAACCCATTTAGTTTTGTTAAATCAGATTCATTTTTGGTATCATATAATTTTTCATAGTAATCTCTAAAGGCTCTGTTAATTTCTAAAGGATCTATAACTACCTGTCCGTTACTTATAATACTGGTAATTGGTGTTTTAATTTCTAATTGTTTAATCTGCCATGCTAATAATTTTCCTGATTTTTCACCTTGTTCATAAAAAGATTGTTTCAATCTTAGAAGACTCGAGGCAGCTCTATTCGCTGATTTTTTGTCGTATTCAGCTCTCAAAATCAGTAATTCATTCTCCAACCTTGGGTCACTTCCTGCATACACTTTTTCCTGAAGACTTTTTATTTTATGTTCCAATTTAGCTCTCTCCTCTCGAGTCTTCTTAGATTTTGATCCTGTATAACTAATAATATGTCCCCTAATAAAAGCTTTGAAAGCCTCCCACTTTACACATGCTGATGTTTGTGTAGTATTGATGTCAAAGAACTCGTCTATCTGTTTTTCTATATACTTGACAAATTCCTCATCCTGAAGCCATTTATGCTGAAATTGCCATCTACCTGATTCCTTTGTCAATTTTTTATCTACATATATTAGACAACAGGGTGCATGATCAGAGATCACGATGTTATCATAAAAGCAGTTTTGAATCTTGGACCTTAATTCTGTGGAAATCAAAAAATAATCAATACGTGAGAATGTCTTGTAGGTACTGGAATAACAAGAATAGGCTTTAACTTGTGGTTTCATTTCTCTCCATATATCTAACAATCTCAATTCTTTCATAAAATGATTAATAGTCATCCTACATCCAATGTGCGTGCAATCCAGTCCTGTTGATCTATCTATACCTGGATTCAATGTACAATTAAAATCCCCTGCTATTATATGTTGCCCTGTAAGTGATGATAAGATAAGAAATAAATTAGCAAAGAACTTCTGATCATCTATATTGGGACCATATAAGTTCACAAGATTTATATTTTCTAATAGCAAAGAACCTTGAATGATTACATATCTTCCAAATTTGTCTCCAATTACATTTTTCACTTGAAAAGGAACTGATTTATGTATGAGAGTCATAACTCCCCTGGCCCGGGATGAGAATGATGAGGTGAATACACTTCCTTGCCATCTACTCCTAATTCTTTTTATATCCTCCTCTATTAAATGAGTTTCTTGTAAAAACACAATTTTTGAACCCATGTCTTTTATTTTATTCATAACTTGTTTAAGTTTTTTTAAATTTTGTAGACCTCTGCAATTCCATGAAGTTAAATTAAGATTAACACTTTGGTTTATGATCAATAGAGAGTTTGGGATTACCTTGCAGTGTAAACATGCTCATACAGAGAAGCAAAAACATGAGTGGTTGAACATTCATCCTACAAACTACACACAAACAAATTTCCCCTTCCCACACTTGTGGGAAACCCCCCAAAATCAAAAGAAAAATTCCGTCTCCCGATATAGCCATCGACCGCTCCACACCCACGGGGAACAGCCTAAGCCACTCCTTCTTCATCCTCCCAATCACCCTAACTCTACTGCTTTTAATGACGTAACATTAACTCTCCTCTGTAGTTTTCCAACTTAACTCAAAAATTTTTAACAACTTTGTACATCATAGTTTTTTTTGTTTGTTTTGTTTTTGTTTTTTTTTAATATATAATACAATCTATATTTTGTAAACTTACTATTTACTTCAAGTCAGTCAGATGCCTGTGCAAATGCTTAATTATTCTACCTTATATTTTGTTCATGCTTAGCTCCCACCAGTCTCTTCTTCTTCTTTGATCTTCTTGATGAACTCCTGCGCCTCCTCTGGGGTCTTGAAGATGTGGGTTCTGCCCTCATACGTGGTCAGCAGTCTCGCAGGATAGATTACACCATGACGAATCCCAAGGTTGCGCAGCTCCTTACGTATGGGATCAAACTGCTTCCTCAATTGTTGGATTCCTGTGGCCAAATCTGGGTAGAACCGCACCTGCTGGTCCTGGTGTTTAATCTCTCCTTTAGCTCGTGCAGCGTTGAAGATCTTCATCCTGTCTCTGTTGCTAAGAAACTTCATAATTAAGGTCCTCGGCGGTCCCTTATCTCTCCGTGGGCCAATACGATGTGCATTTTCCAGAACCACTGCTGATTGCAACTCCTCGCTGCCCAGCACCTCCGGAATCCACTTTTCCAGAAAGGAACATACGTCCCGACCTTCTGATTCCTCTGGAAGACCCACCAGCCTCAAGTTATTCTGTCTCGACCGAGATTCCAAATCCAAAATATTATTTTCCAGAGATTTATTTTTTTTTTTCCAAAGTGCGCACCTTTAATTGAAGATGGGTGACGTCATCTTCAGCACTAGCGAGACGGAGCTCCATCTGCGCCGTTCGTTCTACACAGTCACCCAATTCCTTTCTTATTCCTTCCAACGCTGTCATAATCCCATCAAATCTAGAGGAAAAGTCCGCTCTCATTGAACTCATGGCAGCCATCAGCGCATCTGCGCCTCTCCCCGCAGACATCGCACTGTTGCCAGCCTCCTCCGCCATATATGGAGTTTTATTTGCTGCGTCACAGACCTGAAAGTCCGTTAATTTGGACTGTTTCGGCGGCTCGCTTTTTCCTTTACCTGGTTTTCCAGCCTTAGGCTTCGCCGACATATCCTCGCCCAGACGCTGGGATACGTTCTGTCCCAAATGAGAGAGTTATTTGCCGATTTTTTTTCTCCAGGAGCAGAGCAGAGTGAGACACATCCGTCCTACGTGGCAGCCATAACCGGAAGTTAATTCAGGACCAACTTTTACAAAAAATTTATTGAAACCACTAACCGCATTCTCCATATTATTTATCAAATTGCCATTTTCAATAAAATATTCTGGATAATTAGCATTCTTAGGTCGATTACTAATAATCCCATTGAGTACTTGCCATAGTCCTCTTAAGTTATTTTTATTATCTTCTAATATTCTGTTGTAATATTCTTTCTTACAGGTCCTCATTATATTAGTAAGCTTATTTTTATATCTTTTTATATTTGATCTCAGCTTCCACCATTCTGCACTTAATGAATTGTTTATATAATGTATTCTTCTTTTTACATGCATTTATTAACCCCTTGGTGACCCAAGGAATATTTTTCTTTTGTCTGTCACTGTATTGTTTTATAGGACAGTTTTTATTGTACAATGATTGAAATATTTGTAAAAATTTATC
Organism: Pholidichthys leucotaenia; assembly: GCA_020510985.1. Taxonomy (NCBI): domain Eukaryota; kingdom Metazoa; phylum Chordata; class Actinopteri; order Cichliformes; family Pholidichthyidae; genus Pholidichthys; species Pholidichthys leucotaenia. Next base: position 449,279,271 of record CM035837.1, on the reverse strand, counting down.
ATATGCTTTATTTATATCATTTTCATCATAAACTATCTTCCAATCTTGTATTAATTCCTTTGTCAGTAAATACATAGATTCTTCGGTTCTTATTCTTTTATATTTAATATTTTTGGTATACTTTTTCTTCCTATAATCACACTGATAGACAACAAAAATCGGCAGGTGGTCACTGATATCATTCAATAAAAGCCCACTCCTGATATTATTTTCCATAATGTTTGTGAATATGTTATCTATTAGTGTGGCACTGTGTGACGTGATTCTGCTAGGTCCGGTAATTGTTGGATATAAGCCCATACTGTACACTGTGTTGATAAATTCTTCTGTCAAACTATGTTGTTTTGAATTCATCAGATCTATATTGAAATCCCCACAGATGAACATAACTTTATGAGTTAGTTTTGCATACATTTTTTCCATCCAGTCCTTAAATAAGTCAATGTTTGATCCAGGTGTTCTATATACACAGCTCACTACTATATTCTTCACATTGTCCAGACAGATTTCTATTGTAATACATTCAAATAAATCATCCACAGTTACTGACAGATTTTCAACAACCTTGTATTTCAAGCTCTTGTCAACATAAATTGCAACTCCTCCTCCTTTTTCACTTTTCTATTTATATAATTTAATTCATAGCCATCCATGGTAAAATCCACTCCTTTCTCTTCACTGAGCCACGTCTCTGATATTGCCACAATATTGAATGGCTCTTTAAACTGATGTAAATAATCTTTAATGTTATTAAAGTTGGCATAGAGACTTCTGCTGTTTTTTTTTTTTTGTTTTTTTTTTTGTTACTTATTTGTACCCGTAGGTAGACTTGGTTTGCAGTCTGGTGACAAGCCACTGGCTGCTGGTCGCTGCGTGCGCGAGCGCCCTAAACCTACATGTTTTTGGTGTGCGGGAGGAAACCGGAGAAATCCCGGAGTAAACCCGCGCAACACGGGGAGAACATGCAAACTCCACACAGCTCACTGTTGGTCGGGGGCTGGGATCGAACCCACGATCTCATGATCCCCGCGATCCCCCGGCCGAGGGTAAAACTGTGCTGCCACAGTGCTAAACCACTGCGCCACCGTGCAGCCATCTGCTGTTGAAGTGGATCATAGAAATATTGAAATCAGATGTGACCATTGTGTTAAACTGTTCATCTGTGTAGTAACTACAGTTATTATTGATGGAGCTAAATAAATTATTATCAGGGTCTATGTTATATTCTACGTCCTGTGGGTTGTGATCTGTATATTCAAAAACTTTCAGTTCCTGTTGTTCCTGTTTGTTGATCTTTTGTTTCATGTTGTTAAATGTCTTGTAGCAGATGAGTATATCCCTTCAGTGTCCTACAGTTGTCTCTTGTTGCTGTGACTCCAGTTCATAATATTCATTGATATTTGTCCAGTTCCATAATATTTCGGATGTTAATGACCTTGGCTTCTTCAGGTGATCCAATTAATTTTATGTATATTTTACAGTTTGATGTCCAGGTGTTTTGAATCTTTTTCTGCTTTCTCAGGTATCTTGCTTTTCTGGCTATTTCTGCGTTTTCTTTAGTGAGGTGCTCGTTTATGTAAATGTTTGTTCCTTTCAGTTTCCTACCTTGTTTTAGCAGCGCAGTCTTGTGTTTTCTATTCACAAACCTCATGATCACAGCCGGTTCGTCGCTGTTTTTCCTGGGCAGAGGGTGGCAGGCCTCAATGGTGTTACGGTCCAGCTGGATTCCTTTGGACTGCAGGAAGGCCGCCACTTGTTGCTCCGTGGATTTGTCTTCCAGCGCATCGAGCCTCCCTCCGCTGTCCGCAGCCACTGCCCATGCATACGATCGGGGTTTAATGTGGAGCCCAGTGATGATCACGTCATTCACCCGGGTGTTCTGCTCCAGGTCCGACACTCCAGATACGCCAGCCTCTTGTCCTTCTCGGCGTTCTGGATCCGCAGCGCTTTCACCTCCTCAAGCAGGCCCAGGATGTTTTTTTGCTGCAGCTTAACAGCAGAAATCTCTTCAGCCAAGAAGTTGAGCGATCTTTTAATATCGTCCACCTCCTCAGTCTGCTGAGCTTTCTTGGGACCCATGATCCCGGCCGATGTACGTTGATTGTGATCGTAGAAAGAAAACACGTGGGAGAAGTCCCTTTGTTCTCCCGGAGTTATCTAAATTACCTTATTCTAGAATTATCTATTTTGTCTGTCTTAATTTGACTTTTTTGACGTAATCTGATAAAATTAATTTGATAAAATTACGTCCCATAAATTCCCATAAACACATTCTTAAACCTTCACAGGAGAGTTGAAGCTGTTATAATGGCAAAGGGTGGCTTTCCACAAGGTTTAAGAGCATGCTTTTGGGAATTTTTGACCATTCTTCCAGAAGCACATTTGTGAGGTTGCACCAATGTTAGACTGTTATAATATATACAGTATAAGTTACAATCATTTTTCAATTAAAAATCTGAATACCCAGCCCCAGTTTTACTTACAACCCTCTTGTTGGTCCCATTATTATTGAATTTCACACCCCTGCTCAAAGGTTTATAATCAAGCCCATGAACAGCTCTTGCACTTCCCCATCACTTCCAGAAGATGGCAGTGATGCATTATCTTAAATCTGCTCCGATGCTCCTCTCCCATTATCTCTTTTTTAAGTGTAGGGCAGTTGAAAAATGTCAAGGCCTGTCACCGGTGAGCCCAGACAGAGTGTCAATACGACTGACCTCCTGCTTGGTGCCATTCCACAGTGCTCTGTTGATGGAGTCAGTGGTGACGTCCGTCCAGTAAATGTAGCCGTCTTTGGCATCCCAGTCCAGTGCTACAGCATTGCGGACGTCGGCCAGAGGAATGACGTCGTCAGACATGTCCTCTGTGTCAAAGCTGATTCGTCGGATGTCCGTCCTTCGGGCAAAAAGCAGGAACTTGTCAAGACCTGATTAAAGACCAAAGGTCTTCTGTCAGTCTCCTAGGTTTAACAACTGAGTGAACACAACAAAACAGCACTACCACAAAAGACACAGATGACTCAAGTCATGCATCATAAACTGTTGTGGGACAATACAATGGAGATGTCTTCTTGAGTGTGCGAGTTCTATATATTACTGGTTACAGCAGTGATATCGGATAATGAAAAATCAAACAAAATAACAGAACGCTAACTTCAGATTTGAAGGTCACTGTAATCCTCTGCATACCTATTTTATCCTCTAAAATTTCTTTCCTCAGATAACCTACACCTTGACTGCCAGGCTGATCAGATTAACTGTGTCTATTAGAGGATTATCTCCTCTTATTTAGGTTCCAAACACCAGCAGCTTAATCAAAGAAAACTTGGAGTCTCAAGAGTCAGGAGAAGCTAAAGAGCAAAGAAATTAGTTTGTTGGGAAGATGTTTGATTTAAAAAGACAATCCTCTCAGTCGAGATTCTGATTGACTCCAGGTTACTGTTCTCATTTAGATATTGTGTTTTGACAAAAAGATTTTAGTGTTGGCCAGTTTTGGAGATATCAGTGCAACTGTACATATGTTTCTGGAATATCAAGAAACCTGAATGACATTTGATTTAGGGTGATTTAAGTACAAAAAACAGAAAAAGTCAACAATGATGACCTAACTGTTTCATAATGTAACGTTTTTCACTCAATGTCAAACAAAATTTAAAAAATACTGGTGGCTAACAGTGGCCCCTCAGCCTCTGTTTGTTGTTGAGATGCAGTTTATAGCGAGCCCAAGCTCCATCCCTTCTGCTTCCACATACTGGACCTTAAATCGTAAAACAAATCTCCATTGAAGTGAATGACAAGAGAGAAATTATCTTTTGATCCCCATAGAATTTTGCCAGGAGTTACACAGATGATCTTTGTCAATTTAAAAGATAATTTTCTACATAATTAAAGTTGTAGGTTGTTGTATAATAAAAACCACTTAGTGGACTACATCTCATTGTTTCGGACTATACACATAACCAAACATGATCATGGCGGTTCCCCTCTCAAAGCTCACTTCCTGTTTCCTGACCGATGAAAGAAGGTTCCAAAGAGGAGAAAAACAAGACAAAGGTATTGTTTTGGATGTTGAGAGCTGCAGCTGATCCAGACGACTGTTAGTTACTTCCTTCTGGGAGTGCTTTGAAAATGATGACGTAACTTACATGAGTCTGTGTTTGTAGTCTTTCAATTTACATATTTTCACAACCTTATACCTTAACAGTTAGACAACAACCTACATCGTTGTTTAAATGGAAAATTATCTTAAATGGACAAACATCTGTGTAACTCGTGGCAAAATTCAATCGGGATCAAAAGATAATTTCTCTCATGCCATTCACTTCGATGGAGTGTTTTTTTTCCCCCGATTTAAGGTCCCATATGCGGAAGGAGGGTGTGTGTGACTTAGGTTCTCTATATGGCATTTTGACCTCGATCTTTGAAGCACATTAAGGTCCTGGAGTGGCCTAGCCAGTCTCCGGACCTTAATCCCATAGAAAATCTGTAGAGGGATTTGGAACTTCAAGTTGCCAAGTGACGGTCTGGAAACCTTCAGAGTATTTGTAAAGAGGAGTGGACCAGAATCCTTCCTGAGATGTGTACAAACCTGGCGGCCAACTACAAGAAACATCTGACCTCTGTAATGCCAACAAGGGTTTCTCCACCAAGTACTAAGTCACATTTTGCTTGGGGATCAAATACTTACAGTGGTGTGAAAAATGTTTGCCCCCTTCCTGATAGTAAACACAAAATGCAGTTTTTAAATGAAGGTGTTTATTATTAAGGGTAAAAAAAAAATCCAAACCTACATGGCCCTGTGTGAAAAAGTGACTGCCCCCTTTTTGTTAAAACATAAAGTAACAGGTTTATCACATCTTTGGGAAGCTGAGTTCAATTTCTCCAGCCACACCCAGGCCTGATTACTGCCACACCTGTTCTCAATCAAGAAGTCACTTAAATAGGACCTGCCTGACAAAGTGAAGTAGACCAAAAGATCCTCAAAAGCTAGACATCCTGCTGTGATCCAAAGAAATTCAGGAACAAATGAGAAACAAAGTCATTGAGATCTATCAGTCTGGAAAAGGTTAAAAAGCCATTTCTAAAGCTTTGGGACTCCAGCTAACCACAGTGAGAGCCATTACCCACAAATGGCGAAAACATGGAACAGTGGTGAACCTTCTCAAGAGTCGCCGGGTGACCAAAATTACCCCAATAGCACAGCAACGACTCATCCAAGAGGTCACAGAAGACCCCACAACAACATCCAAAGAACTGCAGGCCTCACTTGCCTCAGTTAAGGTCAGTGTTCATGACTCTACCATAAGAAAGAGACTGGGCAAAAATGGCCTGCGTGACACAATTCCAAGACGAAAACCACTGCTGAGCAAAAAGAATATAAAGGCTCGTTTCGTCTCAGTTTTGCCAGAAGACATCTTGATCCCCAAGACCTTTGGGAAAATACTATGTGGACTGACAAAAATTGAACTTTTTGGAAGGTGTGTGTCCCATTACATCCGGCATAAAAGTAACAGCATTTCAGAAAAGGAACATCATACCAACAATAAAATATGGTGGTCGTAATGTGGTGGTCTGGGGCTGTTTTGGTGCTTCAGGACCTGGAAGACTTGCTGTGGTAAATGGAACAATGAATTCTGTTGTCTACCAAAAAATCCTGAAGGAGAATGTCCGGCCATCTGTTCGCGACCTCAAGCTGAAGTGCACTTGGGTTCTGCAGCAGGACGATGACCCAAAACACACCAGCAAGTCCACATCTGAATGGCTTAAGAAAAACAAAATGAAGACTTTGGAGTGGCCTAGTCAAAGTCCTGAACTGAATCCGATTCAGATGCTGTGGCATGACCTTAAAAAGGCAATTCATATTCAAACCCTCCAATATGGCTGAATTACAACAATTCTGCAAAGATGAGTGGGTCAAAATTCCTCCACAGTGCTGTAAAAGACTCATTGCCAGTTACTGCAAACGCGTGATTGCAGTTGTTGCTGCTAAGGGTGGCCCAACCAGTTATTAGGTTTAGGGGGCAATTACTTTTTCACACAGTACCATGGAGGTTTGGATTTTTCTTTACCCTTAATAATAAACACCTTCATTTAAAAACTGCATTTTGTGTTTACTTGTGTGATCTTTGTCTAATAATTTATATTTGTTTGATGATCTGAAACATTCAAGTGTGACAAACATACAAAAAAATAAGAAATCATGACGGGGGCAAACACTTTCACACCACTGTACTTCCCTCCAACAAATGAAAATTAATTTATTACCCTTATTTAAACTTATTTTGTGGATTTTTTGTTGATATTCTGTCTCTGTTAAAATAAACCTACCATACAATTATAGACTGTTCATTTCTTTTTACAAGTTTCAGCTGTGGAGGAGCTCACCTTTGGCACAGGTGTGGTGGTCTACCTTCTTGAAGCCGGTGGGGCAGGCACAGGTATAGGTCTTGTTGCTGGGGAGACACAAGTGACTGCATCCACCGTTATTTGTGCCACAGCGGTTTCTGCCACCTAAAGGAGAAAAAACACAAATGGTTTAGCACCTAGAATCAAATACCAATGTTGTATCACATCTTAAATCTCTCTGCCAATATTTCCAGTCTGAGCTCCTCACCCAGGGCTCTGGATCCACATGCAGCTCTTTGATCCATACACAGCTAAATCTGGAGAGCCATTCTTCCAGAGTTACTATTATTTTCCTCTAAAATAGTCCTTTCTAATCAGTTTGGAGTATAATGATGACTTGTAATCACTAGAGTAGGAACAGAAATTCAGTTTAAATTCTACTGGAGTAATATAGCAAAGCCATGCCCACTGTGGCTCCTTAAGTTTCGTTTCTGCCACCATTACAAGTCTCTCATGTGGAAGACCCGCTGGAAGAACAACCGAGTCTTTCACGGGACTTTTCTTCACTTCATTTGGAGGACACTCGAAACACAACCAAACTTCCACCGGTTTGTTGACTGACCCACCAGAGAAAATAAAACACTGGATCTACTGTATGGCAATGCAAGAGATGCATACAGTGCCACAGTTCTACCCCACCCTTGGCAGATCAGATCACAACCTGGTCCTATTATCACCCAAGTATGTTCCCCTTGCGCAAAGGCAGCCTACTTACACACAGACTGTGAGGAAGTGGACACAGGAGGCTACTGATGCACTACAGGACTGCTTCAAGACAATGGACTGCGACGTACTCTGTGAACCACATGGGGTGGACATAGACAATATGATCAATGGCATCACAGAATACATCAGATTCTCTGAAAACACAACCATGCCAGACCAAATTGTGTGCCGTTTCCCCAACAACAAACCACGGATCACCAGTGACCTGAAGGTACATCTTAATAATAATAAGAAGGCTTTTTAGGTCTGAAGACAGGGAGGAACTGAGGCGAGTGCAGCATGAACTGAGAGAGATGCTGAGGAGGTGTAAAGACAATTACAGGAGGAAGTTGGAGGATAAACTACAGCAAAGCAATGTGAAGGATTGTTTGGATGTGAATGAAACATCACTGGGTGTAAGAGAAGAGACAGACAAACATCTGGGAGCCTTGAGAGAGCTAATAAGCTGAATCTGTTTTTTTAATAGGTTCAACTCACCGTCTGTCGCCCCCACAACACAGCCAGACCCGCACACACCCCTCACCCTCCTGGCAGCACCTCTCTCTACCCCCCCCCCCCCCCCCCGCGAGGACGTCAGCCCCCCCCCCCCCCCCCCCCCGGACGACAGACCAGGTTAAGAAGCAGCTGGAGAGACTCCATCAGAGGAAGAAGGCTGCAGGCCCTGATGGCATCTCCGCCAGGATCTTGAGGACCTGTGCCAGCCAGCTATGTCCTGTACTGAAACACCTGCACAATCTGAGCCTGAGTCTGGAGAGAGTGCCGGTGCTGTGGAAGATGTCCTGCCTGGTTCCTGTCCCCAAGAAATCGTCTCCATCTGACCTGAATGACTACTGTATCGATCAGTTGCCCTCACATCTCATGTGATGAAGGTCCTGGAAAGACTGGTCTTAGCCCACCTGAGGCTGCATGTGAAGATGTAGCTGGACCCCCAGCAGTTTGCATGTCAGCCACATTTAGGAGTTGAAGATGCTGTCATCTACCTGCGGCAACAAGCCCATTTGCACCTGGATGGTTGTGGAGACACTGTGAGAATCATGTTCTGTGATTTCTCCAGTGCATTTAACAACATTCAGCCACTATTGCTGGATGAGAACCTGCGGGAGATGGGAGTCGACAGCTCTGTGATCTCCTGGATTACTGACTACCTGACAGGCAGGCCACAGTTTATCCGGCTGGGCAGTGTCTTGTCTGATGTGGTGGTTAGTGATACAAGAGCTCCACAGGGGACTGTGCTTTCTCCTTTTCTCTTCACCTTATACACCACCGATTTTCAGTACAACACAGAGTCATGCCACCTGCAGAAATTCTCTGACGATTCAGCTGTTGTGGGGTGTATAAGAGGAGGAGAGGAGGGGGAGTACAGGAAACTGGTAGGCAGATTTGTGGAGTGGACGGAGCAGAATCACCTGAGGTTGAATGTCAGCAAGACCAGAGAGATGGTGATTGACTTCAGGAAGAGGAAGACACCTTCTCAGCCACTGCGGATTAGGAGGGAGGATGTGGGAGTGGTTGAGGACTACAAATATCTGGGTGTCAGGATCAGCAGCGGGTTGGACTGGAGATCCAACACCGATGCTGCGCACAAGAAGGGGATGAGCAGACTCTACTTCCTGAGGAAGCTGAGATCCTTCAACATGTGCAACAGGATGCTGGAGCTTTTCTACCAGGCCATTGTTGCCAGCGCCATCTTCTTTGCTGCTGTCTGTTGGGGTAGCAGTATCAGAGCCAGCAACACCAACAGACTTGACAAGATTATCAAGAGGGCTGGCTCTAATTGGTCTCAGGCCGGAGACTTTTGAGACTGTGGTGGAGAGGAGAACACTGAACAAACTGTGATCCATCATGGACAATCCTGATCACCCCCTCCACCACACACTGGACAGACAGCCAAGCACTTTCTCCAGCAGACTGCTACAGCTTCACTGCCGAATGGTTAGGTACAGGAAATCTTTTCTGCCACACACCATTTCACTGTTCAATAACTCACTCTGATGTTGAATTCTGGTCATAACTATGCTGCCATACTGCACCTTACAGTCTGATTGGTACCCCACATTGCACCCTGCATCTGATAGTCCTGCATTGGACAGCAAGTACGATTCATGTATCTAAACGGGTCATCATTATTCATCTATGATGTATATAAGTTATCTAGGCAGTTTTACTTTCCATGGGTAATCTCTTTGTCTATTATGCTGTGTGTGCTTCTGTCGTTTTGGTCGTCCACTGTCTTGCTGGCGTTACCCTGTAATTTCCCAGTTTGGGATGAATAAAGTACATCTATCTATAATGCCAGGTAAGGTTTCTTTTTAATTGGCTTACTTAATGTGTGTAAGGTTAAGTAAAATAACTAACAACCATTGTAGTGTAGGCTAAATGAACTGTATACTGTAGGTCAAAGTCAGATGCTAACTTTCGCTTCTGTGTATTTGACATTGTTAGCCACCTGTATTTGTTGTTTATGGATTTGAAGGAGGTATCTGCACGAAATTATCAGCAGAGCAGTAACCTTGTTTTTATTAGTACATTAGTTCGTGAAACTGACTGATGGTAGGTGCAATACTGTGCATTTTAAGCTACAGTCACAAAGATTCTCACAAACGATTGGTTCGTAAGAATCTCTCAATTCCTACGAATTCTGGAGTCAGCAGACATTCATGGAGGGGGCCAAAGTTTCTTATGCCTGCCGTTCAATTTACAAGAACAACTTGAGGCATTCTTGCAAAATGAGGTACTTTTCTGTCATATGATGGCCCTAGAGTTCTTACGATCTTCGTAAGGGTGCCTTGGGAGCTTCCTACCGCATACTTACTGGCATCTTATGAAAATATTTTGTGCAACTTACGACACTCAAAAGTCATTGGCAGGAAGATCTTACAGCTTTTAACACATTTTGTTGACACAAATGCCGCATGAATGGTGTACTTCTGCCTTATGGGAGCCTCACTACCACCTTACACACGCTGTACGAATCTCCGTACAAACGGGGATTCATAGGGCACTTCCTACGACCGCTGTAAGGGGCCCTCAAGAGCAACTTAAGGTGTTCTTGAGATCAACTTATAGTGTTCTTGAGGCATACTTATGGTAAACATCTTGTATAGTTCTTACGTTGCTGATGAGGGGTTTTCGTGGGTCGTTCGTAAAAATCTTGGACAAGACCATAGACCTGGCCAGGAACTTATGGTCTACAAATGCTGGATTCGCCTATGGCCACCTTAAGGAGGCGTATGAAACGGTCCAAAAATCATTCATATGGTGTTCGCAGCCATTCATCAGGGTTTTTCTGTAGCTTAAGGTAGGTGTACTAGACACACCAAACATTTAAAAACAAAAAAAAAGTTATACAATAACAGTGAAAATGTACACTGTTGCACTACAATAATGCAAGCGCTGCATTCCTACCGCATACTTACTGGCATCTTATGAAAATATTTTGTGCAACTTACGACACTCAAAAGTCATTGGCAGGAAGATCTTACAGCTTTTAACACATTTTGTTGACACAAATGTCGCATGAATGGTGTACTTCTGCCTTATGGGAGCCTCACTACCACCTAACAGTAGGGCTAAAACATGGCATCAGTGACGTTTTTCAAAACAACTTTGCATGTCGGGGACACGTGGATTACGTCAGAGAAGCATGTGGGTATTTTATACTTTTCTTTCCTCAGCAGTGTTTTGTGGGGTATAAAACAACAGCCCCCCTTCCACTGGCATGAGTGACTGAATGACTGAATTTGCACTTGTTGGTGAACTACCCCATTTAAAATGAATGGGGTTTTTTTGTCACTGAGGATGCAGACAGTATGAGTGAAGCACAAAAATTATCAGAGGTACATTTGTTATGAGGGGCAAGTAGGGCTGCGCGATATGACGACATATATCGGGTAATGTGATAAAAGCACCTACCGTTTCCTATAAAACTCTTTGTTTATATCGGGATTTAAAGGACACATACCCCGTTTCTATTTGTCACCACCCCGCCTCTCCCCTGCAGTGTGCCAGGTGTGTGGGTTCCGGTGGTTAGCATAGGAGCTAACTCCAAGCTAATGGTTTTGTCAAATAGCTGCTACTTCTGTTAGCCAGGGATGTGGGACTGTTTCCCACCATGCTGCGCCACAGCAGAGGATAGTCCTCTGACCTCATTTTAATTGAAGGTAAGTAACAGTAACACCATCTCTCTCTAATTATAAAACAGCGAATGCTGAATGACAATGCTAAGTTGTCGCTAATAGGAAAGTGTATCAGACCATCTTTTCTTTGGTTTAAATTACTGCCGAGTTTCTTAATTTTGTCTGAAAAAATATTACTAAAGCTGCAAAAGTGCGTGATAGCGGCTACATACACATTAAATAAATTAATTAAAATGTGTTGGAGGAACAAACTGGCCCTCAATGTAACTTGATTTCTAATAATTTTTAATTTGTCCAGTAGTGATAATGAATAAAGTTGAAGTCATCGTAAATGCACGATAAAAAACAATTTTATAACAACAGTGCAAAATTAAGAGGGGAAAAAAGGTGCATAAAATTAATGACAGATGGATTTGTATAATTGATTTTTTTCACTATGTAATTTAAAATGTAACCGGAGTGGTGGCCTAGAGGTAGAGCATCCACCCCACAACCAGGAGGTCGTGGGTTCAACTCCCGGCTGGGTCATACCAAAGACCATAATATAAAAATGGTATTTCCTGCCTTCTAGCTTGGTGCTCAGCAAAAATAGAATGGAGGAAGGAAAGTTGGTTACCCAGCCACAGGGGGTGCACAAGCCAGTGTAGTCCCTGTGCCAGTCCCAAGCCCGGATAAATGGGGAGGGTTGCATCAGGAAGGGCGCCCGCCATAAAAATCCTTGCCAAATCAACATGCGGATCATTGTGATATAAGGTGATGATACGCTGCTGTGACCCCGAAAGAGCAGCCAAAAGACAAAAAAAAAAAAATAAATAAAAATTAAATGTAGAAAAAAAGATGATCCTTTTTATGTGATTATTATATCTAAACTATAGAATTGACAGAAAATGTAAATCAATGACACATATCTATCATATAAGATTACTTATATTGTGATGTGAAATTTTGGTCATATCGCACAGCCCTAGGGGCAACTGACCTTCACATGCTTTTTGGAATGTAGTGAGTGAAATGTAAGATAATATACTTTATACTGTCATTGTAAAGACTATACAAAAAAATTCAGGTGCACTGTCAGGGTACGGTCTCATGAAGTAAGAAATATTCAAACAGAAAATGTGGTTATTTGAATCGATGCAGGCCTGGAGTGGCCCATAGAGAGAGTTGGAAGAATTCCCGATGGGCTGCTCCACTCGTGGGCGGAAGGAAGATTAATAAAGATAAATATCACTCGTCTCATCATCTGTGGCAGGCGCATCGTTAGCACTACCCCAATGTTTTTTGGAGTAGCCCTACATCTGCCTGACTGACCTACACTGCAGAGCATCCAGCAGCATCTGGTGCCAGTAATGACTTGGTCTGACTGAAAGAACAAGGACAGGGAAGTTGTGCTCATATTTCAGTGGTTAACAAGTAAAGGCAGAAATGGATATGAAAGGCAGTTTTTCCCAGAAAGAAAAAATGAGGCAGAAGGCACAGGTGAGAGGAGGCAGTGGAGGAGTGTGTTCTGGCTACAGAGGAGAGGCTGAGAGATTTCCAGGACCTCAGGTTTGTGAAGTGACTCTTAGAACTTTGAGAACAGTTCTGACCCCGACATGTTTTTTTCCTCACGTAAATGAAAAACTAATTGATTCCTCATTACAAAGATTTTTAAATAAAGTTCTAAATTTCCAAGAAACATATGGGTTTATGGCTACATAAACCCATATGTTAATATGACAATTTATAAGCAAAAGCTGCAATGTTTATGGTAAAAAAAAAAAATTAAAAATTACATTAAAATGGACCAACAGAACATAAAATCTCCCTGTACGCCGATGATATAATTTTGTTTATGTCGAATCTAAAAAAATCAATTCCAACCTTGTTGAATTTAATAAAGAATTTTGGGGAAATATCAGGATATAAAATAAATAAAACTAAATCTTCAATATTAATGCTAAATGAGACCCAGAGAAATTACCCAGCCCCTGAGGTAAATCAATTCAATGTTGTAAATCAGTTTAAATATTTAGGAATCCAAATTATGCCTAAGCTAGAATCAGTCGCCAGTGTCAACTATGAAGCCTTAATGTCAGATATCAGTGAGTTAACTCAGAGATGGATGTCACTACCAATGTCGATGATCGGGAGAATCAATATACTTAAAAGTAATATTTTACCTAAAATACTTTATTTATTTCAATACATTCCCTTATCACCACCTTTAGATCTATTCTCAAGAATAAAAAAAAAGTTAGTGGAATTTATATGGAACAACAGGAGGGCTAGATTACGTTTGTCTTTATTATATTTACCATTTGATCGTGGAGGTCTGAAATGTCCAAATTTTATGTTGTATTATTGGTCGGCACAACTGAGGTCTATGACATATTATTTTTCATCAAATGATCTCCCTCACTGGACTGAAATGGAATCATACAATTTACCTTTACCTCTTCCCATATTCATATACTCAGATTCGGCAAAAAAATTACAAAAACAAGTTAAAAATCCATTTGTAAAGCATATGATCAAAATATGGTGTGAAGCTAAAAACTATTTAAAAGAACCACAGTTATTGTCACAATTTAGTCCAATATGGGGTAATCAATATTTTAAACCAGGGAGAGCGGACGCTGTATTTAAAGTATGGAATTTAAAAGGGATACAAAAGATTCAGGATTTATATTTGCCATGTGCAGACAACATAATGTCTTTTGAAGAGCTGAGGATCAAATTTAATCTCAATAGAACACATTTTTTTAAATATCTTCAACTTAGAAACTTTATTCGATCAAATCAAAATAAAGCTCTCACTCGACCTATTTATTCATCCTTGGAAAAAATGATGATGAAAGATAGTAAAAGAAAGGGTATTATTTCAGAGTTTTATAACTCATTGACACTATCTTCAAGTGAAAATTCACTGAAAAGATTAAACTACTGGAAAGAGATCTGCAAATTGAAATTTCAGAGGAACAATGGGAATTGGCTTGTACAGAAGCTCAAACCAAATCAATAAATGCACGCCTTAAATTGATACATTTCAAATGGTTAATGCGGATGTATGTTACACCGGAGGAGTTAAATAGATACAACAAAAATATACCAGATACGTGCACAAAATGCATGGAAAGTAAAGGAACCCTATTTCATTGTTTATGGGAATGTAGATTAATAAGAATGTTTTGGGAAGAGGTGAGGGTAACAATTGAAAAAATAATCTCAAAACAAATCATATTGAATCCTAAACTGTTTTTGTTGGGTCTGTACCCAGAAAAGCATAATTTTAATAAAAGTGAAAGAACATTCATAGACCTCAGTTTGCTTAATGCCAAAAAATGTATTGCACTATTATGGAAAAAGACTCATAGACCAGATGTGACTCAGTGGTTAAGACAGATGTTAACAAACCTTCCATTAGAAAGAATAACATATATACTAAAATCAAAGGAAATTGTGTTTGAGAATATATGGAGACCTTTTATTGATTATGTAAAAAATTTAAACATAACTCTTGAAGAAGAAGGTGAATGATGTGTGTGGACCTTGTAAATTCCAAACTGGTGAACATAATATGTATACTTATGTATTGGATTGTCTAGACTAAACAGAGGAGCATTGTTGAAGATTTGATTTTGTTGGTGGTTGTTGGTGTTTTTAGTGCATTTTTTTTTTTTTTTGTGTAGTACTTTAGTGTTAGTGTTTGATTGTTTGTTAAAAAAAAAAAAAAGTTCAATAAAGATATTGTGGAAAAAAAAAATTACATTAAAACATTTCTAAAGTTAAAGAACAAAAATATGATTTTTGATGTGAAAAAAAAAATCACATTTTTGGAAAAAGTAATAAACATTCCTAGTAGTTATTACCTTTTACCCATTATCTTGATTTTAAGCTCAGCTACTGCTCCATGCAGATGTTTTTGGACACAATTTGGTGAAAAAATGCCTCTGAACAGTAGATGTTGTTGAATGAAGAAAACAATCTTGCTTGTTCTGGGGTGATTTATTTTTTAATAAGGACTCCCAAATTGGGCAGCGCGGTGGCGGAGTGGTTAGCACTGCGGCAGCACGGCAACTCACCCTTGGCCGGGGGATCCTGGGTTCGATCCCAGCCCCCGACCAACAGCGATCTGTGTGGAGTTTGCATGTTCTCCCCGTGTCTGCGTGGGTTTCCTCCGGGATTTCTCCCGTTTCCTCCCACATGCCAGAAACATGCAAGTTAAGTTAATTGGCATCAAAACTGGGGATTCCGAATTGTCCTTAGGTATGACTGTGAGAGTGAATGGTTGTCTGTCTCTGTGTGTTGGCCCTGTGATGGACTGGTGATCTGTCCAGGGTGGACCCTGCCTCTCGCCCAAATATGCTGGGATAGGCTCCAGCCCCCCCGTGACCCGAAAAGGATTAAGCGGAAGAAGATGGATGGACTCCCAAATTTAGCAAACGCTAATGCCTATAAATGTAAATTAAGTATAAATTTTCATGAATAAAAGTGCAAAAATATGACAAAGGATGCTAACAAGTAAAACTAGCACATTTCCATGAAAAAATAATCATAAATTCACAAGAATGAAGTCACAAATTTAAAGGACAAAAGCTGCAGATTTCCATCCATCCATCCATCCATCTTCTACCGCTTTTCCGGAGGTCTGGGTCGCGGAGGCAGCAGTTCAAGTAGAGAAGCCCAGACTTCCCTCTCCCCAGCCACCTGCTCCAGCTCTTCAGAGGGGATACCAAGGCGTTCCCAGACCAGCTGGGAGACATAGTCTCTCCACCGAGTCCTGGGTCTGCCCCGGGGTCTCCTCCCAGTGGGACGTGCCTGAAACACCTCAAGTGGGAGGCGTCCAGGAGGCATCCTAATCAGATGCCCATACCACCTCAAATGACTCCTTTCAATGTGGAGGAGCAGTGGTTCTACTCTGAGCCTCTCCCGGATGACTGAGCTCCTCAGAGCTGCAGATTTGTATAAATGTTTTAGGTTTTTGTTGCACACATTCTTCGAAGTTTATAACTTTTTTTCCTAGTATTTTTTCACTTTTGTAATAATTTTTAATTCTTTTCCTATAAATTCCCTGTTTTTGTGATAAATTTATTACTTTTCTCCACAGAAATTTACACCAATATACACGTGTCTTTTTACCTCCGCCAAGGAGGTTATGTTTTCATCGGCGTTGATTTGTCTGTCTGTTTGTTAGCAACATAACTCAAAAAGTTATGGACGGATTTTCATGAAATTTTCACAGATTGTACTAGTGAAAGCGCTTTGAGTGGTCTTTGCGACTAGAAAAGCGCTATATAAGTGCAGGTTAGTTAGTTAGTTAGTAATTGTCAGAAATGGGGTATCCTACAGATGATTAGATTTTGGTGGTGATCCGGATCACCGTCCAGAAGAAAACCGCCATGACGGAAAATGTGATTTTTGTCAATAACTACTGAACCACTAATCCTATCATTGTCAATCCAATTGCTAGTCATATGTTTTCATGGTCAAGGAATCTGAAAACATACACACAAACACTGTATGGGGGGGAACTGTGGCGCTTGGTGGAGGTCTGCGCTCTCCGAGTGCTTTTCTAGTTTTCTATTGAAATTGCAATTTTCAAAAACTTGCATTTTTTTTTTTATAGGATTGCTGGGCTTTATCGTTTATCTTTATTTGCACGATGGGATGTTTGGGTTTTATCTTTTACTGCTGTTTGCACTACAGGTAGCATTACTGTACATAGACTGCTGTTGTTTTTCCAGCCTTATTCCTTTTTTATATTGCACACACCAATGAAGAGAGAGAAATGGCATTTAAATTCACCTGTATGTCCTGTATATATAGTAGTATTGACAAAATCTCTGAATCTTTGAATGAGGGGGGTGAAGTGGTCTTTTGCTAACAAGGGGGATAGCATCCTGGCTGATCCTAGGGGAAAGTCTGGCTATGTAAGTACATTAAAAACAAAATCTAACCTATTTCTGGCTCACTTTTCTTGGGCTCCTGAGAAGTTCCTGTATACCCACCATCTCTGTCATCTCTTCTTAGCTCATCTCTGGTTTTATAACCAGTAGAGAGCAGCAGAGTAAAAAGATATGTAAAAAAAATATTAAAAAATAATCTGTGCATTTAAACTAAATTAACATTCTTAACTTTAGAAACAGAAGATGGGATTGAGTATCTGGCATGGAGACTGAAGCATGAGAGGGACAAAAGAAAACCCCTCATCAGTCACAGACACCAACTAACTACCTCACTCAATCTTCTGCTTTGTACATCACATTCCAAATTATTATTCAAATAGGAGTTTAGTGTCAAACATTCAATTTTTTTGTTTTTCCAATTAAACTCATGGATGGTATTGTGTCTCGGGGCTCTTTGGGTCACTGATATCGTTCTCAAGACACCCGTCATAATTAATTTGCCAGGCGAGCCCAATTAAAGGAAAACTACTTAAAAAGGATATTCCACATTATTAAGCATGCCACAGGTTTCAAGCAATATGGGAAAGAAAAAGGATCTCTCTGCTGCCAAAAAGCATCAAATAGTGCAATGCCTTGGACAAGGTATGAAAACATTAGATATTTCACAAAAACCTAAGCGTGATCATCGTACTGTGAAGAAATCTGTGGCTGATTCAGATCACAGATGGGTTCGTGCAGATAAAGGTATAATGAAGGTTTCTGCCAGACAAATTCGTTGGATTAAGAGAGCAGCTGCTAAAATACCATTACAAAGCAGCAAACTGGTATGTGAAGCTGCTAGTGCCTCTGGAGTCTCAAACCTCAAGATGTAGGATCCTCCAGAGGCTTGCAGTTGTGCATAAAGATTCAAAGATTTTATTTGTCAATATTACTATACGTACAGGACATACAGGAGAATTGAAATGGCGTTTCTCTCTCTATTCAGTGGTATGTACAATATAAAAAAGCCTACTATTCTCATCATCATCATCATAGTCTGTCGTGGGCGACAATGACCGTTTCATTTAGGTCTGATCAGATTCCTCCACACAGCTCTGTCCTCAGCCTTCTGCTGCCAGGAACTCCTGTCTATATCCAACTTCTCCAAGTTTCTTTTTACAGTGTCTTTAAATCTGAGCCTTGGTCTACCCTAATTGCGTTTGCCCTTGCATAACTGTGAGTAGAGTAACTGCCGAGGGAGACACTGGTGGTCCATCCTCTCAGCATGTCCGAGCCATCTCAGGTTCATCTGTATTAGCATGTCCTCCATTGATGGTAGACCAGCTTGTTTCAACACTTCTATGTTGGTTATCTTGTCTTTCCATGAGATGTTCATTATGGCTCGAAGGTGTCTCCTCATGTACGCGTGGAGTTTCTTCACCTGCACTCTGTAGACAGTCCAAGTTTCAGCACCATACAATAGAGCAGCCAGTACTGTCGCTCTGTACACTTTGCATTTCACATGGATAGACACATGTCGATTGTTCCACAGTCTCTCCCTCAAGTTTCCAAACACAGTGCTCGCTCTTCCCATTCTGAGAAATAGTTCATCCTCCAGCCTAGCATTCTCTGAAACAGTACTCCCGAGGTACTTGTAGTGATGTTGATAATTGGAACTTTGGTGATTGATAAAGGCACTCTGTCTTCTTGATGTTGATTTGGAGGCTGAATTGGCTAGCTGCTCTTGCAAATTTCTCCACTAAAGATTGCATATCTTCCACGCTGTGTGCAACTAGAGCACTATCGTCGGAAAAGAGCATTTCTCTTACTATCTTTATCGATGTCTTATTCTTGGCTTTAAACTGTGCCACATTGAACAAGTCTGCTTCTTTCCTTGTTTGAATGTATACTCCTTCTGAAGTGTCTCTGAAGGCCACCTCAAGCATGGCTGCCAGATATAGCGAGAAGATTGTAGGTGCCAGCACACACCCTTGTTTCACCCCATTGCTTATTGAAAAGTCTTTAGATACTGAACCACTCATTGCCACGTTTGTTTGCATACCTGTATTGAGTGCCTCGATCAGGCTGACAAACTTCTCTGTACAACCATATTTCTTGAGTACCTGCCAAAGTCCTTGTCGCAAAACAGTATCGAAGGCTTTACTGAAGTCTGTGAAGACTACATAAAGCGGCATATTCTGTTCGATACACTTTTCTTGAACCTGTTTCAAGCAGAAAATCATGTCCATTGTGCTTCTCCCACTTCTAAAGCCGCACTGGGTTTCCGGTAGTACATTCTGCTAGATGTGTTCACTGAGTCTGTTAAGTAGTACACGTGAGAGAATCTTACCAACAGTGGCTAGTAGTGATATACCTCGGTAATTTCCACAATCCTCCCTGTCACCTTTCTTGAACAAAGGCATAATACTTGCATCCTTCCAGTCTTGAGGAACTTTCTGGGCATCCCATATCTCTTGGATGAGCTTGTGCAGGCAGTTGGTCAGCTGACCACCACCAAATTTCCACACTTCTGCTGGAATTCCATCCCTTCCTGGAGCTTTACCATCCTGTGTTGTCTTGATAGCTGCCACTAGTTCATCAAAAGGGCAAAAGGGCACTCTCACTTCCGGCTTCTAGAGAGAGCAGACGCTTTTCCTCTCCTCTCCTCTCCTCTAGTATTCCCTGCTTGCGATTTCTGTCTTTCGCTCTTCTTCTGGCTGAATCTTAATCCAAATGGAAATTATGGATCTGGAAAAGCGGCTTATATGCGATTGTCACCACTTTAAAAGAAGAAGATCGGGTCAGGGGGAACCCAAGGAAGACTCATGGCATTGGAATTCATGTGTCTGTGTGATTCGACTGAAGATTGAAATGATCACAGGATTTTCTGTTTGGCCCTGGAGTTCCTGGTGTATCGAAATTATATTTGGGTGAGCTAATCAAATGCGGACCCCGGCATAGCTCCCTCAACAAAATCAACAATTCGTCCAGCTGGGGGGAGCACTGACTGTCAGCGGCAAATAGGATTAACATGGAATTTACCACCTGGCATGCATTGAAGAGAGAACGGACTCTCTTGGACATGTTTACCTATGTTTCGGTAGGTGGATAACATCTGGGGATCGCTGAGTGCTCTCCAGAGAATGATCTAAAGCATGATTCAAGCCTGTATGAAATTATGAAGCACAGAATCGAAGAGAGAGAAATTCTATTCTCTGAGTGCACTGTGCAGATTTGACCTTGTGTTTTAGTGCCCCTGTTTACATTCCTCCTCGATGAAGATAAGGCTGGAGAAGCGGCTTACCCAAACATTCGACAATTGTTGTTGTTTCAGCAGACAGAGCTCCAAGGACAGCGTTTTCATGTGTCTGGACTATAGAACACATGACTCAATAATATCTATCCGTTGCCAGAGGGTGCCCTCTGCTGTTCACTAGCAATGACACACCTACATTACACTGCATTCAACATTACATGAATGACTGATACACGTAAACTGACACAAATATACAGTACATACACTGACTCTCTCAATTCTCCTGCTTTGTTAATGTGTGATCTCATCTATTGTCTGCTAATTGTGCATAGAGGGTTTTTTTCTGTTTAATCAAAATTTGGCTCATTTGAGCTTTATATGAGCTTATACGAGCGTTATTCTGAAAACTATGTTTTTTCTCTCTGCCTATTGTGTTTTCCTCCCCCCCCTCCCCTCTTTACCCTCACTGTATGACAGGCGCCTTGTATGGCTGCCGCGTCATTGGATGCGCCTAACGTGTGCGCCCAATATCAAGTCAAATTCCTCGTATGTTTACTTGTAAATATACTTGGCAATAAAGCTGATTCTGATCAAAATTTGGTGGCTCATCCAGACTTCATACAGCTGGTCGCTGCATTAGAGCTTCTTTAGCCTCTTCAGTGAGATCTCCAGGGTTGTTTAGTAGTTGGTCAAAGTGGTCTGCAATTCTGTCCAGGATCTTGTCTTTCTCCTGCAAAACCGTTTCACCATCCGTAGCCTTTAGTTGGATCAATCCTCTTGGTTTAGGGCCGTGGATTTCTCTCAAACCTGTGAAGAATGTTTTCATGTCCTTCCTGTCTGCTGCAGTTTGAAGTTTCTCCGCTTTTTCATCCCACCAGTTGGACTTCATCTCTCTGGTGTACTTCTGTAGCTCACTCTGAGCCTTTGAGTATTTCTTCTTCTTTGACCTTGTGTTACACAGTAGGTTTTCCTGCCTAGCTGTATTCCTCACTTCTAGTAGTTTCTTCAGATGTTCATCATGCTCATCAAACCAATCTTGATGTTTCCACTCAGGGTAGCCGAATACATCACTCGCAGTCTGATACACTGTATCCTTCAGTGTTGCCCATTTCTCTTCTATGTCATTCTCTGAGTTGTTGCTGTCCCAGTCTTTCAAGTTTTCATCCATTTCCGGTGTAAGTTTTTCCTGCTTCTTTTGGCCTTTCAGTGCACTAGTGTTTAGCTTCCGTGGTGGCTTTGCACCAGTCCTGCAGTGCTGTTTTCGTCTGCAAATCCTTAATCTAGATCTCAGCATAACATGATTAGTGCCACGGTCCGCGCCACTCATTGCTCTGGTGTCCAATACATCCCTTCTGTCTCCCTGCCTGACTATGATGTAGTCTAATAAGTGCCAGTGCTTGGATCTTGGGTGCATCCATGTCTTCTTGTGTGTGTCCTTGTGCTTAAATAGAATGTTGGTTATTACAAGGCTGTACTCTGAACATAGTGCAAGTAGAAGTTCTCCATTACCATTGCACTTGCCTACTCCATGACTGCCTAGCACTCCTTTTCATTTCTCGGTGTCCGAACAAACTCTGGCATTAAAATCTCCAACGCGTATTAGCCTGTCATCAGTCGGTACACGCCTGATAGTCTCATGTAAATCACTGTAGAACTCTTCCTTCACCTCCTCTGTGTTGGTCATTGTTGGGGCATATACACTGATGAGTGTGGCATACATCTCATACATCATACATCTCATAGTCATTATCCTGTCGTTGATTGGCACCGGTTCCTCATCAAGCATTGTTGCCATCTCCTTTCTAACTGCAAAGCCCACTCTTGCTTCTCTCCTTTGAGTTGATCTCCCACTCCAAAAGAAGATGTACCCATGGTCTTCCAAGCTGTCATATCCAGGCAATCTTGTTTCACTAAGTGCAGCTATGTCTACATTATACCTGTTCATTTCCAGGGCCACAAGCGCGGTCTGTCTTTCTGGGCACTGTGATGTTGTTCTGTCCAACAGAGTGCTTACATTCCATTCTGCTACACACAAGGTTGCTGTTTTCCTCTTCTTTTGTCTTCCTGCTCCTAGCTTACTTTTCGCTGCCTGTCGGACTGTGAACAGATCAGCACGGACCTTGTAAGCCCGGGCGGCGTCCGAGCCGGTATGAGTTGCTTTCTGATTGACCATTTCATGAAACTGCTTGCAAAGTATCTGAGTACCGCTAGCTTTTGCTGGACTAGCAGCACATTCTTGGCAGATAAAGGTAATATTAGTGGCAAGGACAAGCCAAGACAAACTGACTCCAGTATATGTTTGCAATAACTGACCAGATGATAGGTTTGTTTATCTCTGCTCTTTGTGTAGTGCATTTCACAATGCACCGACTGGCACAGTCCACCACAGACCTTACGACAGATGTGGTTATCTGCCAGGATGTTCAGTCTCACCCTGTGTAACTGGGAGTGGTCCACCACAGACCTGTGACAGATATTGTTTTTAGTTCTGCCAGGATGCCCTGTTTCATCCTCCACGCCCTCGGAAGGGCGGGGATGCCGGTTGAGTTGCCGACGGCCCAACCCATGAGACGGGTAGTTCTGGTTTTCATGGTTATCCGGTAGCATGCAAGCCAATGCCTGACGTGTTGAAAGTCCGTCCATCTCAGCCGAGATCTGCTGAATGAATCAGTAATATAAACAACACTAAATGGCACAAAACACGAAGAGGGAAGAGAGGCCGCTACGTGTTCACGCGTCACCCAGCAAACAAGCCACAGTTGTTCGACAGTCCTTGTTTACAGTCTATCACCTCTGGTATTAATAAGGTGTCTTTTGTAGGCAAAAGAGTCCTAGTCCGCCGACTGAACAGCCTCTGCACTGGCTTGTGTAGAGTCCCTGGCTTGGCATGTTGCGATGGTCCAGCATATCCAAGTACAGATCCTGTCCTGCAGCTTCAGCTTTCTGCATGAGATGCTTTGCTGTTTTCACTGCAGACTCTGCTTTCCCATTGTTCTGTGGGTACCCTGGTTATGATTACCCTACTATTCTAAAGCCTACTATATTAAGTCTACTATTCGACCACTCCTAACCAATGCTCACAAGAAGAAACGTGGCAGTGGGCCCCGAAATACATGAAGACTAATATTCAAACAGTCTTGTTTACTGATGAATGCTGGCCAACCCTGAATGGTCCCGATGGATGGAGTAGTGGATGGTTGGTGGATAGCCTCCATGTCCCAACAAGGCTGCGATGTCAGCAAGGAGGTGGCGGAGTCATGTTTTGGGCTGGAATCATGGGGAGAGAGCTGGTAGGCCCCGTTAGGGTCCCTGAAGGTGTGAAAATGACCTCGGCAAAGTATATAAAATTTCTGACTGACCACTTTCTTCCATGGTACAAAAAAAAGAACCGTGCCTTCCGTAGCAAAATTATCTTCATGCATGACAATGCACCATCTCATGCTGCAAAGAATGCCTCTGTCACCGGCTGCTATGGACATAGAAGGAGAGAAACTCATGGTGTGGCCCCCATCCTCCCCTGAACCCTATTGAGAACCTTTGGAGCATCCTCAAGCAAAAGATCTGTGAGGGTGGGAGGCAGTTCACATCAAAACAGCAGCTGTGGGAGGCTATTCTGACATCTTGCAAAGAAATTCAAGCAGAAACTCTCCAAAAACTCACAAGTTCAAAGAATGCAAGAATTGGGAAGGTTATATCAAAGAAAGAGTCCTATGTTAACATGTAACTTGGCCTGTTAAGATGTTTTTGATTGAAATAGCTTTTGATTTCAGTAAATATGACCTCCTAATGCTGCAAATTCAACAAACTGTTTTCACTTCTTTACAACCAATAAAATGTTTTGAAACGCTGTTGTGCATAATAATTTGAAACACTGCATTCTGAGGGTTTTTTTTTTTTTTGCAAAAAAAAAAAAATAGTTATCATTGGGTGGTTTGTTCAATAAAATTTTAATTATGTTCTAACGGTTGATGACTTGTCATTTGTATCAACTATTTAGGGAAATCAGAGACAAATATCATTTGAATAATAATTTGGAACGCGGTGTATTTGATCGGTGTCTGAACAATCAACCTTTTTTTAATTTTGTAACAAAGCAGCACGTATAGTCATCTTCAAAGTTCCTAAGCCTTGTGTCTTAAATACTAGGACATGGCATTGGGTCAAGGTTCACCACTCATAGGTGGTACAAAAGCTGAAAGAGAACCCTTCAAAGAGGAAAACTGGTTAGCCACAGAGCCACACTGTGTCATGAGGCTGTTGCACTAATGAAGTAGCCAGCTGATGAAGCAACAGTCAAGGAGAAGATGAAACAGACCTTTACCTTTTGCCAAAAAATGACTCATGACCCAGAGAAAACTTCTGAGATCTTTACAGCGTTCCCAAGATTCCTGGACATAGCAGGGATAGTGTGTAGACCTTCGTCTGCTTGGTTTTGAAACTGGCGCTATTTTTTTCTATTCTATAACAGCCTGGCTCAGACTGTAAAACTGCCAGTGCCAGACCATAATGTTTACTGTTCTGCCTTGAGTATATTTCACCTGCAGATTGAGCAGGATTTCAGTCTGATGTTCAGTGATGCAGTCTCTGCAAAGTTTCCGGAGAAGTGGCCAACTGACTCCAAGCATAAAGTCCTTCATCAAAGCTGCGGTCTCACACAGACAGCCGAGAGCCAAGATCTGGTTCAGAATGCTGAATCCACAGCTGAAGTGGAGAATGTCACGATGGGATAAAAGTGTAATTCTAATATACTAAGTAGTACACTTTTTCTACACTGCAAATACTACAAAATTTGTACTTTACTTATATGCTTAACTTTGTTTTTTACATTTTACTTTATTTTCTAAGGGTGGGACAGTGATACTATCCATTCTGATCCTCATCCACCTTTTGCTACCATCACTTTGGCTGCAAGAGACCAGCAAAACTTAGTGAGAAGCCACTGACCAACTTATAAAGTTTATAAAGGTAAGGTTACAATTCTATTCAATTAAAAGAAGATTATTGTTCTGTCCCAATTCCTTATTCCATCAGTCATCTTTGTGATCATGGAATGATCATAATTGTCATTTAAAGACAGTTTAACTGTTTGATTTAAATGATTCAAATTAATAGACTAATGTAGTTATGCCACAGACTGGGACCAGCATCCAGGGACATCTGGACAGCATCACAGAGAGCCTTCAACCCTATCTGCTTACTCTGAGTGCTGCAATATTGTAATTTCCCTGTTGTGGGACTAGTAAAGGTTTATCTTATCTGAATAATACCAGGTTTCTTTTCAGCGCTGTAGCCAGGCTGACAAAGAGTCAGGACTGTTAAACCTAGCATTCCCTTAGAGCTTACTAGTCTGGACTTTATGAACTTTTTCGATAATAAAATTTCATCTATCAGAGATAAAATCAGTCAGATCCTTCCCACCATTAATTTAAATACCGTAACTAATACAACTCCTTCAACTGATATTCATCTGGACCAGTTTACTCCAACTGTCCTTTCAGAGTTGGATAAAACAATTTCCTCATCCAAGCCTTCAACTTGTCTTTTAGACCCTATTCCTACCAGGCTATTTAAAGAAGTCTTCCCATTTATTGGTAGCTCTATTCTTCAAACATTTAATTCTTCATTAACATTAGGCCATGTACCATAGGCTCTTAAAACTGCTGAAATTAAACTGTTAATTAAAAAGGCATCACTTAATTCAGGAGTTTTAGCTAACTGTAGACGATTTCTAATCTGCCTTTCTAGGGGTGGGAAAAAAAGATTGATTCAGTGATGAATTGTGATACTTGACACTGGCGACAATGCATTGATCCATAAATGCACGGATTGATTTTTTTTTTTTTTTTTTAAATGCACACTCATACTTTTGGGTTATCAGTTAATGGCATTTTCAGTCTACTAGATAGAGCAAAGCAAGCACCCAGCCAAGTGAAGTCACAGCTTGTCTCTGAGATTTGCAGCCAGCTTTGAAAGTTAGGAACCAGTTAGCTCAAAGTTAGCTCAAATGTTGGGCCTTTTTTGGATTTTATAACAAAGACGGAAGGAAAGACCTTAACATGACACACAACCTGCAAGAAGCGCTGCACGAAAAAAAAAAAAAAAATCCCCCAAACACTTGGAACAACACAGTGGGACACACACGTCTCAGAGCCGCATTGGCAATGGCTAAGCTAAAGAGACACCGGCATGGAGCTTTTTTGCCGAGCGCCAAGTAAATAAAGTTTATTGATGAAGCGCTTTTCACAGACATGTAGCCACAGGGTGCTGCACAATAAAATGGAAAAAAAGGAAGTTGATAGATAAAAATAATTTTAAAAATACAAAAACAAGACTTCCGGTTATGGCGGCCGCCTAGAAGGACACGTATCACTCTGCTCTGCTCCTGGAAATAAAGATTCGGCAAATAACTCTCTCATTTGGAACAGAACTTTTCCCAGCGTTTGGGTGAGGATATGCCGGGGAAGACTAAGGCTGGGAAATCAAGCGGGGGAAAAATTGAATCGCCGAAGCAGTCCAAATTAACGGACTTTAAAGTTTGTGGCGCAGTAGAAAAAGCTGCGGATATGGCGGATGAAACTAGCGGTGGTGCGGTAACTGCTGATGATGGCGGCACAGGTGCAGTGCTAGCTGCCATTAGCTCAATGAGAGCAGACTTTTCCGCTAAACTTGATGGGATTATGGCAGCGTTGGATGCAATGAGAAATGAGTTGGGTGACTGCGTGGAGCGAGTGACGCAGGCGGAGCTTCGTGTTTCCAGTGCGGAGGATGAAATCAGCGGACTTCAAATAAAGGTGCGCACTTTGGAAAAAAAAAATAAAGATCTGGAAAATAACGTTCTGGACTTGGAGTCCCGGTCCAGACGGAACAACCTGAGGCTGGTGGGTTTACCGGAGGGAGCCGAAGGTCGTGATTCATGCTCCTTTTTGGAGGGGTGGATCCCGGAGGCGCTGAACAACGCGGAGCTAAAATCATCAGTCGTCTTGGAAAGCTCCCACCGAATTGGCCCACCGAGAGGTAACAAGGCAGCACCGAGGACGTTAATTATGAAGTTTCTCAGCTACAGAGACAGGATGACGATCTCCAACGCGGTGCAGGCCAAAGGAGAAATTAAATACCAAGATCAGCAGGTGCGGTTCTACCCAGATTTGGCCTCAGGAATCCAACAATTAAGGAAGCAGTTTGACCCCATCCGTAAAGAACTGCGCAACCTTGAGATTCGTCATGGAGTGATTCACCCTGCAAGACTTCTGGTCACATATGAGGGCAGAACACACATCTTCAAGACCCCCGAGGAGGCGCAGGAGCTCATCAAGAAGATCCAGGAAGAGACTGGTGGGAGCTAAGCATTCATGAACAGAATATAGGGTAGAATATTTGAGCATTTAACTGATTAGAAGCATATAACAAGATTACAAAATATAGATTGTATTACATATTAAAAAAAAAATTTTTTTTTAAAAAGTACAAAATTGCTATAAAATTTTGGAGTTAAATTGGAAAATTACAGAAGAGAGTTAATGTTACGTTATTAAAAGCAGTAGAGTTAGGGTGATTGGGAGGATGAAGAAGGAGTGGCTTTGGCTGATCCTCGTGGGTGTGGAACGGTCGATGGCTATATCGGGAGACGGAATTTTTCTTTTGTTTTTGGGGGGATTGCTACAAATGTGGGAAGGGGGAATTTGTTTGTGTGTAGTTTGTAGGGTGAATGTTCAACCACTCATTTTTTTGCTTTTCTGTTTGAGCATGTTTACACTGCAAGGTAATCCCAAACTCCCTATTGATCATAAATCAAAGCGTTAATCTTAATTTAACTTCATGGAATTGCAGAGGTCTACAAAATTTAAAAAAACTTAAACAAGTTATGAATAAAATAAAAGACATGGGTTCAACAATTGTGTTTTTACAAGAAACTCATCTAATAGAGGAGGATGTAAAAAGAATTAGGAGTAGATGGCAAGGAAATGTTTTCACCTCATCATTTTCATCCCGAGCCAGGGGAGTTATGACTCTCATACATAAATCAGTCCCATTTCAAGTGAAAAATGTAATTGGAGACAAATTTGGAAGATATGTAATCATTCAAGGATCTTTGCTATTAGAAAATATAAATTTGGTGAACTTATATGGTCCCAGTATAGATGATCAAAAGTTCTTTGCTAATTTATTTCTTATCTTATCATCACTTACAGGGCAACATATAATAGCAGGGGATTTTAATTGTACATTGAATCCCGGTATAGATAGATCAACAGGACTGGACTGTACGCACAATGGATGTAGGATGACTATTAATCATTTTATGAAAGAATTGAAAATGATAGATATATGGAGAGAAAAGAAACCACAAGTTAAAGCATACTCTTGTTATTCCAATACCTACAAGACATTCTCACGTATTGATTATTTTTTGATCTCCACAGAATTAAGGTCCAAGATTCAAAACTGTTTTTATGATAACATCGTGATCTCTGATCATGCACCCTGCTGTCTAATATATGTAGATAAGAAATTGACAAAGGAACCAGGTAGATGGCAATTTCAGCATAAATGGCTTCAGGATGAGGAATTTGTTAAATACATAGAAAAACAGATAGATGAGTTCTTTGACATCAATACTACACAAACATCAGC
Source organism: Pholidichthys leucotaenia (assembly GCA_020510985.1). Classification (NCBI taxonomy): domain Eukaryota; kingdom Metazoa; phylum Chordata; class Actinopteri; order Cichliformes; family Pholidichthyidae; genus Pholidichthys; species Pholidichthys leucotaenia. The sequence goes on along the minus strand of CM035837.1, from coordinate 449,250,251 downwards.
ATGTGTAAAGTGGGAGGCTTTCAAAGCTTTTATTAGGGGACATATTAGTTATACAGGTTCAAAATCTAAGAAGACTCGAGAGGAGAGAGTCCAATTGGAACATAAAATAAAAATTCTTCAAGAAAGAGTATATGCAGGAAGAGATCCAAGGTTGGAGAACGAATTACTGATTTTGAGAGCTGAATATGACAAAAAATCAGCGAATAGAGCTGCCTCGAGTCTTCTAAGATTGAAACAATCTTTTTATGAACAAGGTGAAAAATCAGGAAAGTTATTGGCATGGCAGATTAATCAATTAGAATCTAAAACCCCAATTACCAGTATTATAAGTAACGGACAGGTAGTTATAGATCCTTTAGAAATTAATAGAGCCTTTAGAGATTACTATGAAAAATTATATGATACCAAAAATGAATCTGACTTAACAAAACTACACGGGTTTTTGAACGAACTATTTATACCGTGTATTCCAAATGAAAATAGGGAGATACTGGAGTCTAAAATTAGTCAAGAAGAAGTTGGACGAGCCATTGATAATATGAAATCAGGAAAAAGTGCAGGACCAGATGGTCTTCCAGTTGACCTTTATAAAAAATTTAAGAATAAATTAACAAAACCTTTTTTGGAAATGGTTTTAGAAGCATTTCAAAATAGTAATTTACCATCATATATGAATAATGCCTTAATTATACTGTTGCCAAAACCAGGTAAGCCCTCTAATAAATGTGAAAATATGAGACCAATAAGCCTATTAAAGGCGAGGAAGGCGTCGGGACCGGACGGCATCAGCGCAAAGCTCCTCAAGTCCTGTGCAGACCAGCTGTGTGGGATTGTGACGTACATCTTCAACCTGAGCCTGAAGCTGGGGAGGGTACCACAGCTGTGGAAAACATCTTGTGTGGTACCTGTACCAAAAACTTCCCACCCCAAAGACCTGAACAGCTACAGACCGGTGGCCTTGACGTCCCACTTGATGAAGACCCTGGAGAGACTGCTCCTTGCTCACCTCCGCCCCCTGGTGGAACCAGCGATGGATCCACTCCAGTTCGCCTACCAGCATGGCATTGGGGTGGAGGATGCGGTGATCTTCCTCCTTCACCGTTCTCTGTCCCACCTGGAGAAGCCCGGGAATATGGTGAGGATCATGTTCTTTGACTTCTCCAGTGCTTTCAACACCATCCAACCGATGATCCTGAAGGACAAGCTGCTGCGCGCAGGGGTGGACCAGCACCTGTCATCATGGATCCTGGACTACCTCACGAACCGGCCTCAGTTTGTGAGAACCCGGGACTGTGTGTCCGACACGATCATCAGTAGCACGGGGGCCCCCCAGGGAACGGTGCTGGCTCCCTTCCTGTTCACTCTTTATACTGCGGACTTCTCACACAACACAACACACTGCCATCTACAGAAGTTCTCTGATGACTCTGCGATCGTTGGCCTCATCTCCAATGGAGATGAAGCTGAGTACAGAGGGCTTATCCAGGACTTCGTGGACTGGTGCCATCGGAACTGCCTCCAGATCAACGCAAGGAAAACTAAGGAGCTGGTGGTGGACTGCCGCAGGCATGGGCAGCCCCTCACAGCACCAGTAAATATACAGGGAACAGACATCGAGATGGTGACATCCTATAAGTACCTGGGTGTTCATCTGAACAATAAACTAGACTGGTCACACAATACTGACGCACTCTACAAGAAGGGACAGCGCAGGCTGTTCCTGCTGAGGAGACTCAGGTCTTTTGGTGTACAAGGGGCGCTGCTGAAGACATTCTATGACACAGTGGTGGCATCAGCCATCACTTTTGGAGTGGTCTGCTGGGGCAGTGGCATTACAGCAGCCGATAGGAAGAGACTGAACAAACTGATTAAGAAAGCTAGCTCTGTCCTGGGGCAGCGCCTTGATCCGGTGGAGGAGATAGGAGAGAGAAGGACGGTGGCTAAACTGTCATCTCTGCTGGAGTCCGAGTTCCACCCTATGCAGGACGTACTGAATGCACTGAGGAGCTCATTTAGCAGCAGACTACATCATCCCAGGTGCACAACCGAGAGGTTTCGTAGGTCCTTCCTACCAACGGCTGTCAGACTGTACAACCTAAGCAGGGCTGCTCGCAGAGATAGCAAAAAGACGTAACAAACTAATAGTTTTTAAATGCAAAAGATGCAATAGACTTACACAATGGTCCCCTCCGGCATACAACTAGGAAAATACCGGTCGCTATGGAGGGTGAGAATATGTATGGGCACATAATCATACCATGTAGGATAACTAAGTAGAGGGTTATGCTGTTTCATCCCATCTAGCAACAATGCTCTGCACTGTGTGTGTTTATATATTTACATATTTATTCCATCTAGCTACAATGCTCAGCACTGGGTGTGTTCATATTTATATATCTATATATTTATTCCATCTAGCTACAATGCTCCGCACTGTGTTTTTATATATCTATATATTTATTCCATCTAGCTACAATGCTCCGCACTGTGTGTGTTTATATATTTACATATTTATTCCATCTAGCTACAATGCTCCGCACTGTGTGTTTATATATTCATATATTTATTCCATCCAGCTACAATGCTCTGCACTGTGTGTCTGTGTGTGTGTATATATATATTTTATAGTAATATGTACATATGTATATTAGCTGCTCTTGCTTGCTTGTTTTTTTTTTCTTGCCTTCTGATTGTTGCTCTGAGTGTTGCTATCCCTGTGCTGTTGCAATCCTGGAATTTCCCCGTTGTGGGACTAATAAAGGCTTATCTTATCTTATCTTAGCTTAAATGCCGACCTTAAGATAATCTGTAAAATTTTAGCAAGACGAATACAAGAAATTTTACCAAATATTATTAATCAAGATCAGAATGGCTTTATAAAGGGAAGACAAGGCTTCCATAATGTAAGAAGACTATTTAATATTATTTATTCTAATAAAGAAGCACCGGATACAGCTCTCTTATCACTGGATGCCGAAAAAGCCTTTGATAGAGTTGAATGGCCCTTTCTTTTTGAAGTCTTACAAAGGTTTGGACTTGGAAATAATTTCATAAAATGGGTTCAGATAATATATAATAATGCTACAGCAGAAATCCTAACAAATAATATTTCAAAATCAATAAAAATCAATAGAGGATGTCGACAAGGCTGTCCACTTTCACCTTTATTGTTTACTATGGCAATTGAACCTTTAGCGATGGCGATACGTCTACAGTCACAAATATATGGAATTAAAGTTGGACCAACAGAACATAAAATCTCCCTGTATGCCGATGACATAATTTTGTTTATGTCGAATCTTAAAAAATCAATTCCGACCTTGTTTTTTTTTTTTTCCACAATATCTTTATTGAACCTTTTTTTTTTTTAACAAACATGATACAAACAATCAAACACTAACACTAAAGTACTACAAAAAAAAAAATGCACTAAAAACACCAACAACCACCAACAAAATCAAGTCTTCAACAATGCTCCTCTGTTTAGTCTAGACAATCCAATACATAAGTATACATATTATGTTCACCAGTTTGGAATTTACAAGGTCCACACACATCATTCACCTTCTTCTTCAAGAGTTATGTTTAAATTTTTTACATAATCAATAAAAGGTCTCCATATATTCTCAAACACAATTTCCTTTGATTTCAGTATATATGTTATTCTTTCTAATGGAAGGTTTGTTAACATCTGTCTTAACCACTGAGTCACATCTGGTCTATGAGTCTTTTTCCATAATAGTGCAATACATTTTTTGGCATTAAGCAAACTGAGGTCTATGAATGTTCTTTCACTTTTATTAAAATTATGCTTTTCTGGGTACAGACCCAACAAAAACAGTTTAGGATTCAATATGATTTGTTTTGAGATTATTTTTTCAATTGTTACCCTCACCTCTTCCCAAAACATTCTTATTAATCTACATTCCCATAAACAATGAAATAGGGTTCCTTTACTTTCCATGCATTTTGTGCATGTATCTGGTATATTTTTGTTGTATCTATTTAACTCCTCCGGTGTAACATACATCCGCATTAACCATTTGAAATGTATCAATTTAAGGCGTACATTTATTGATTTGGTTTGAGCTTCTGTACAAGCCAATTCCCATTGTTCCTCTGAAATTTCAATTTGCAGATCTCTTTCCAGTAGTTTAATCTTTTCAGTGAATTTTCACTTGAAGATAGTGTCAATGAGTTATAAAACTCTGAAATAATACCCTTTCTTTTACTATCTTTCATCATCATTTTTTCCAAGGATGAATAAATAGGTCGAGTGAGAGCTTTATTTTGATTTGATCGAATAAAGTTTCTAAGTTGAAGATATTTAAAAAAATGTGTTCTATTGAGATTAAATTTGATCCTCAGCTCTTCAAAAGACATTATGTTGTCTGCACATGGCAAATATAAATCCTGAATCTTTTGTATCCCTTTTAAATTCCATACTTTAAATACAGCGTCCGCTCTCCCTGGTTTAAAATATTGATTACCCCATATTGGACTAAATTGTGACAATAACTGTGGTTCTTTTAAATAGTTTTTAGCTTCACACCATATTTTGATCATATGCTTTACAAATGGATTTTTAACTTGTTTTTGTAATTTTTTTGCCGAATCTGAGTATATGAATATGGGAAGAGGTAAAGGTAAATTGTATGATTCCATTTCAGTCCAGTGAGGGAGATCATTTGATGAAAAATAATATGTCATAGACCTCAGTTGTGCCGACCAATAATACAACATAAAATTTGGACATTTCAGACCTCCACGATCAAATGGTAAATATAATAAAGACAAACGTAATCTAGCCCTCCTGTTGTTCCATATAAATTCCACTAACTTTTTTTTTATTCTTGAGAAATAAAGTATTTTAGGTAAAATATTACTTTTAAGTATATTGATTCTCCCGATCATCGACATTGGTAGTGACATCCATCTCTGAGTTAACTCATTGATATCTGACATTAAGGCTTCATAGTTGACGCTGGCGACTGATTCTAGCTTAGGCATAATTTGGATTCCTAAATATTTAAACTGATTTACAACATTGAATTGATTTACCTCAGGGGCTGGGTAATTTCTCTGGGTCTCATTTAGCATTAATATTGAAGATTTAGTTTTATTTATTTTATATCCTGATATTTCCCCAAAATTCTTTATTAAATTCAACAAGGTCGGAATTGATTTTTTTAGATTCGACATAAACAAAATTATATCATCGGCGTACAGGGAGATTTTATGTTCTGTTGGTCCAACTTTAATTCCATATATTTGTGAATGTAAACGTATCGCTATCGCTAAAGGTTCAATTGCCATAGTAAACAGTAAAGGTGAAAGTGGACAGCCTTGTCGACATCCTCTATTGATTTTTATTGGTTTTGAAATATTGTTATTTGTTAGGATTTCTGCTGTAGCATTATTGTATATTATTTGAACCCATTTTATGAAATTATTTCCAAGTCCAAACCTTTGTAGGACTTCAAAAAGAAAGGGCCATTCAACTCTATCAAAGGCCTTTTCGGCGTCCAATGATAGGAGAGCTGTATCCGGTGCTTCTTTATTAAAATAAATAATATTAAATAGTCTTCTTACATTATGGAAGCCTTGTCTACCCTTTATAAAGCCATTCTGATCTCGATTAATAATATTTGGTAAAATTTCTTGTATTCGTCTTGCTAAAATTTTACAGATTATCTTAAGGTCGGCGTTTAATAGGCTTATTGGTCTCATATTTTCACATTTATTAGAGGGCTTACCTGGTTTTGGCAGCAGTATAATTAAGGCATTATTTATGTATGATGGTGAATTATTATTTTGAAATGCTTCTAAAACCATTTCCAAAAAAGGTTTTATTAATTTATTCTTAAATTTTTTATAAAGGTCAACTGGAAGACCATCTGGTCCTGCACTTTTTCCTGATTTCATATTATCAATGGCTAGCCCAACTTCTTCTTGACTAATTTTAGACTCCAATATCTCCCTGTTTTCATTTGGAATACACGGTATAGATAGTTTGTTCAAAAACCAATTCCGACCTTGTTGAATTTAATAAAGAATTTTGGGGAAATATCAGGATATAAAATAAATAAAACTAAATCTTCAATATTAATGCTAAATGAGACCCAGAGAAATTACCCAGCCCCTGAGGTAAATCAATTCAATGTTGTAAATCAGTTTAAATATTTAGGAATCCAAATTGTGTCTAAGCTAGAATCAATCGCCAGTGTCAACTATGAAGCCTTAATGACAGATATTGATGAGTTACTTCAGAGATGGATGTCACTACCAATGTCGATGATCGGGAGAATTAATATACTTAAAAGTAATATCTTACCTAAAATACTTTATTTATTTCAATACATTCCCTTACCACCACCTTTAGATTTATTCTCAAGAATTAAAAAAAAAGTTAGTGGAATTTATATGGAACAACAGGAGGGCTAGATTACGTCTGTCTTTATTATATTTACCATTTGATCGTGGAGGTCTGAAATGTCCAAATTTTATGTTGTATTATTGGTCGGCACAACTGAGGTCTATGACATTATTTTTCATCAAATGATCTCCCTCACTGGACTGAAATGGAATCATACAATTTACCTTTACCTCTTCCCATATTCATATACTCAGATTCGGCAAAAAAATTACAAAAACAAGTTAAAAATCCATTTGTAAAGCATATGATCAAAATATGGTGTGAAGCTAAAAACTATTTAAAAGAACCACAGTTATTGTCACAATTTAGTCCAATATGGGGTAATCAATATTTTAAACCAGGGAGAGCGGACGCTGTATTTAAAGTATGGAATTTAAAAGGGATACAAAAGATTCAGGATTTATATTTGCCATGTGCAGAAAACAATGTCTTTTGAAGAGCTGAGGATCAAATTTAATCTCAATAGAACACATTTTTTAAAATATCTTCAACTTAGAAACTTCATTCGATCAAATCAAAATAAAGCTCTCACTCGACCTATTTATTCATCCTTGGAAAAAATGATGATGAAAGATAGTAAAAGAAAGGGTATTATTTCAGAGTTTTATAACTCATTGACACTATCTTCAAGTGAAAATTCACTGAAAAGATTAAACTACTGGAAAGAAGATCTGCAAATTGAAATTTCAGAGGAACAATGGGAATTGGCTTGTACAGAAGCTCAAACCAAATCAAGAAATGTACGCCTTAAATTGATACATTTCAAATGGTTAATGCGGATGTATGTTACACCGGAGGAGTTAAATAGATATAACAAAAATATACCAGATACATGCACAAAATGCATGGAAAGTAAAGGAACCCTATTTCATTGTGTTTGGGAATGTAGATTAATAAGAATGTTTTGGGAAGAGGTGAGGGTAACAATTGAAAAAAATAATCTCAAAACAAATCATACTGAATCCTAAACTGTTTTTGTTGGGTCTGTACCCAGAAAAGCATAATTTTAATAAAAGTGAAAGAACATTCATAGACCTCAGTTTGCTTAATGCCAAAAAATGTATTGCACCATTATGGAAAAAGACTCATAGACCAGATGTGACGCAGTGGTTAAGACAGATGTTAACAAACCTTCCATTAGAAAGAATAACATATATACTGAAATCAAAGGAAATTGTGTTTGAGAATATATGGAGACCTTTTATTGATTATGTAAAAAATTTAAACATAACTCTTGAAGAAGAAGGTGAATGATGTGTGTGGACCTTGTAAATTCCAAACTGGTGAACATAATATGTATACTTATGTATTGGATTGTCTAGACCAGGGGTGGGCAGTGAGGGCCATTCCAGTGCAGATTTTCTGTTCCACCCAGTGTCTTCAGCAGGTGTTTTCAATTATTAGCAATCCTTGAAGATGATCAGAGCAAACACCTGCTGAAAACACTGGGTGGAACAGAAAATCTGCAGTGGAATGGCCCTCCATGGCACATGATTGCCCACCCCTGGTCTAGACTAAACAGAGGAGCATTGTTGAAGATTTGATTTTGTTGGTGGTTGTTGGTGTTTTTTAGTGCATTTTTTTTTTTTTGGAGTACTTTAGTGTTAGTGTTTGATTGTATCATGTTTGTTAAAAAAAAAGGTTCAATAAAGATATTGTGGAAAAAAAAATACAAAAACAAGTTAAAACTAACTAACCTGCAATTATATAGCGCTTTTCTAGTCACAAAGACCACTCAAAGCGCTTTCACTAGTACTAACCCTCTATTCTAAGGGCCTATAGGAAACAGATATCTAGGGACAATTTAGAACAACCAATTAACCTAACATGCATGTCTTTGGATTGTGGGAGGAAACCGGAGCCCCCGGAGTAAACCCACACAGCACAGGGAGAACATGCAAACTCCATACAGAAAGGTTCCAACCCCTGCCAACCTGGGGATTCAAACCAGGAACCTTTTAGCTGTAAGGCAACAGTGCTAACCACTGCACCACGTCTTCTTTGAGCTGCTCCCTTCAGAGGTCTCCACAGTGGATCATCTGCCTCCATCTCACTCTATCCCTTGCACCATGTCCTCCTTCACTACATTCATGAATCTTCTCTGTGGTCCTCCTCTTTTCCTCCTGCCTGGCAGCTCCATCTTCAACATCCCTTGTCCACTACCCCTCCTCTGCACATGTCCAAACCATCTCAGCCTTGCCTCTCTTACTGTGCCTCCAAGCTGCTCAACCTGAGACGTGCCTCTGATATACAGTGGGGCAAAAAAGTATTCAGTCAGCCACCAATTGTGCAAGTTCTCCCACTTAAAAGATGAGAGAGGTCTCCAATTTTCATCTTAGGTATACCTCAACTATGAGAGACAAAATGAGGAAAAAAAAATCCAGAAAATCACATTGAAGGATTTTTAATGAATTAATTGGTAAATTCCTCAGTAAAGTAAGTATTTGGTCACCTACAAACAAGCAAGATTTCTGGCTCTCACAGACCTGTAACTTCTTCTTTAAGAGGCTCCTCTGTCCTCCACTCGTTACCTGTATTAATGGCACCTGTTTGAACTCATTATCAGTATAAAAGACACCTGTCCACAACAGTCAGACTCCAAACTCCACTATGGCCAAGACCAAAGAGCTGTCAACGGACACCAGAAACAAAATTGTAGATCTGCACCAGGCTGGGAAGACTGAATCTGCAATAGGTAAGCAGCTTGGTGTGAAGAAATCAACTGTGGGAGCAATTATTAGAAAATGGAAGACATACAAGACCACTGATAATCTCCCTCAATCTGGGGCTCCGTGCAAGATCTCACCCCGTGGGGTCAAAATTATCACGAGAACAGTGAGCAAAAATCCCAGAACGACATGGGGGAACCTAGTGAATGACCTGCAGAGAGCTGGGACCAAAGTAACAAAGGCTACATCAGTAACACACTACGCCGCCAGGGACTCAAATCCTGCAGTGCCAGACATGTCCTCCTGCTTAAGCCACTACATGTCCAGGCCCGTCTGAAGTTTGCTAGAGAGCATTTGGATGATCCTGAAGAGGATTGGGAGAATGTCATATGGTCAGATGAAACCAAAACAGAACTTGTTGGTAAAAACTCAACTTGTCCTGTTTGGAGGAGAAAGAACACCATACCTACTGTGAAGCATGGGGGTGGAACATCATACTTTGGGGCTGTTTTTCTGCAAAGGGACCAGGACAACTGATCCGTGTAAAGGAAAGAATGAATGGGGCCATGTATCGTGAGATTTTGAGTGAAAACCTCCTTCCACCAGCAAGGGCATTGAAGATGAAACGTGGCTGGGTCTTTCAGCATGACAATGATCCCAAACACACCACCCGGGCAACGAAGGAGTGGCTTTGTAAGAAGCATTTCAAGGTCCTGGAGTGGCCTAGCCAGTCTCCAGATCTCAACCCCATAGAAAAGCTTTGGAGGGAGTTGAAAGTCCGTGTTGCCCAGCGACAGCCCCAAAACATCACTGCTCTAGAGGAGATCTGCATGGAGGAATGGGCCAAAATACCAGCAACAGGGTGTGAAAACCTTGTGAAGACTTACAGAAAACGTTTGACCTCTGTCATTGCCAACAAAGGGTATATAACAAAGTATTGAGATAAACTTTTGTTATTGACTAAATACTTATTTTACCGAGGAATTTACCAATTAATTCATTAAAAATCCTTCAGTGTGATTTTCTGATTTTTTTTTTCTTATTTTGTCTCTCTTAGTTGAGGTATACCTATGATGAAAATTGGAGACCTCTCTCATCTTTAAAGTGGGAGAACTTGCACAATTGGTGGCTGACTAAATACTTTTTCACGCCACTGTACTCATTTCTAATCTTGTTCCCTCCTAGTCACTCCCAGTGAGAATCTTAGCATCTTCAACTCTGCCACCTCCAGCTCCATTTCCTGTCTTGTTGTGAGTGCCACCATCTCCAAGCTATACATCACAGCAGGTCTCACTACCATCTTGTAAATCTTCCCTTTCACTCTAGCTGCTATCCTTCTGTCACAAATCACCCCTGACACTCATCTCCACCCACTCAATCCTGCCTGCGCTCTCTTCTTCACCTCTCTTTGCACTTTCCACTGTTTTGGATGGTTGTCCCCAGATATTTTAAATCATCTACTTTCATTACCTCTGCTCCTTTCATCTTCACCGTTACACCTGCCTCCCTCTCATTCACACTCATGTATTCAGTCTTGCCTCTGCTGACTTTCATTCCTCTTCTCTCCAAAGCATACCTCCACCTCTCAAGGTTCTCTTCCACCTGCTCCCTACTCTCACTACAAATCACAATGTCGTCTGCAAACATCATGGTCCACGGAGACTCCTGCCTGACCTCGTCTGTCAGCCTATCCATTGTCATAACAAACAAGAAGGGGCTCAGAGCCGACCCCTGATGCAACCCCACCCCCACCTTGAACCCATCCGTCACTCCTACAGCACACCTCATCACTGTCTTGCTGTCCTCATACATGTCCTGCACCACCCTCACATACTTCTCTGCTACTCCTGACTTCCTCATGCAGTACCACACTTCCTCTCTTGGCACCCTATCTTATGCTTTCTCTAGATCAACAAAGACACAGTGCAACTCCTTCTGACCTTCTCTATACTTCTCCACCAACACTATAAAGTACCTGTACCCCAAACATGAACAGGCAAATTTTTTGCCCAGCACAAATACATTATAACTATGTAAACACATGACATGAATTCACCATCTGAGTGAGATGCAGACAGGTGATGTTGCCTTTATAACTTCTGCAGTAGTGCTCAACCTGCTGTGGAAATCCCCAAAATAACATCATGCTTAGGTTTACATTATCCGACGGGGAGCTCACCTGAAAAAGTTGTCCCTACCTCCAAAGCTTCACAAGATGGGTGTTTCCGTTGCTAGCTTGCTAGTCTTGTTAGCATGTCTGTGGCAAGAATCTGTAGGTAAATAACTCTGACATCCCCACTCAGCTGAAGAGCTCCCAGTCCCTCTGTCAACAGGCGAGTCTCAGTTTCATTTTCAAACTACTTTACTCTCCAATGCTGATACTTTTACTCTGATGATGGTAAATGGCATTCACTTAAATAGCACTTTTATTCTCAATTCTAGATGACCAAAGCACTTTACAGATCCTACTATCCACCCATTCACACACACTCACACACTGATGCCATCAGTGCATTATAGTTGCCTCATAGATTCATTTTTCTCCTTATGGCAAGTAGCAAAAATAAGGGACATAATGTGTTTTGATACCTCTAGAAGGATATTGTTTACAAAAATGTACAAAAACACTAAAAATGTGTTGTTTTTGTTCATTTTCTTTTGAGTTTTTGATGGCGCTATTTCTCGGACATGAATGCGCAATTTCGCATGTGCTCGCCTCTTTCCACTGACTTTGTATGGACTTGCGTCGCCCGTTTGCATTTGGTGTGAAGGCACCTTTAGAGCAAACATTGCATCTGTAGTACTCTTTCTTGGCATGAAACTGGACTGCTGCTCACTGATTGTCACCTCTCCTCTCAACTTTGCTTCAATAACTTTCCCATATCTTCATAGTGTGGCTGATCAACTTTATGCCTCTGTAGTTACTACAGCTCTGAGCATCACTTCTGTTCCTGAAAACTGGTACCAAAACACTTCTTCTCCACTCCTCAGGCATCCTCTCACTCTCCAAGAATGTGTTAAACAATCTGGTTAAAAAGTCCACTGCCATCTCTCCTAAACATCTCCATCCCTCCACAGGTATGTCATCTGGGCCAACCGCCTTGCCATTCTTCATCCTCTTCAAAGCTGCCCTCACTTCTGCCTTGCTAATCCTCGGGACTTTCTTGTTCACCATCTTTCCTTCATCCATCCTCCTCTCTCATTTTCTTTATTCATCAGCTCTTCAAAGTCCTCCTTCCGCCTTCTCACCCTCTCATCATTTGTTAGCACATTACCATTTCTGTCCTTAATCAACCTAACCTGCTGCACATCCTTTCCAGCTGGATCTGTCAGTCTAGCCAATCAATACAAGACCTTTTCTCCTTCCTTACCGTTTAGCCTCTCATACAACTCACTATATGCCTTTTCCTTTGCTACCTCTCTCTTTGCCATGCGCCTAGATTCCAAATACTCCTGTCTACTTTCTTCATCTCCCTGATGACCCCACTTTTTCTTTGCTAACCTCTTCCTTTGAAGACTTTCCTGTACCTCCTCATTCCGCCACCAAGTCTCCTTGTCTTCCTTCCTCTGTCCACTGAATATAACACATACCTTTCCGTTTCCCTCAATACTTGTTAGCACGTGCATGGCAGGAATCTGTGGGTAAATAACCCTGACATCCCCACTCAGCTGAAGAGCTCCCGGTCCCTCTGTCAGCAGGTGAGTCTCAGTCTCAAACTACTTTACTCTCCAAAGTTGATACTTTTACTCTGATGATGGCACTATTCCTACGACAAAACACTTCATTTTTTCCACATTTTGTTATGTTACAGCCTTATTCCAAAAGGGATTAAACTCATTTTTTCCTCAAAATTCTACACACAATACCCCATAATGACAACATGAAAAAGATTTGAGATTTTCACAAATTTATTAAAAATAAAAAAACTAAGAAATCACATGTACATAAGTATTCACAGCCTTTGTCATGAAGCTCAAAATTGAGCTCAGTTGCATCCTGTTTTCACTGATCATCCTTGAGATGTTTCTACAGCTTAATTGGAGTCCACCAGTGGTAAATTCAGTTGATTGGACATGATTTGGAAAGGCACACACCCATCTATGTAAGGTCCCACAGTTGACAGTGCATGTCAGAGAACCAAGCATGAAGTCACAGGAATTGTCTGTTGACCTCTGAGACAGGGTTGTCCAGAGGGACAAATCTGGGGAAGGGTACAGAAAAATTTCTGCTGCTTTGAAGGTCCCACAGAGCACAGTGGCCTCAAGTTCAGAACCACCAGGACTCTTCCTAGTGCTGGCCGGCCGTCTAAACTGAGCGATCGGGGGTGATGGGTCTTAGTCAGGGAGGTGACAAAGAACTCAATGGTCACTCTGTCAGAGCTCCAGTGTTCCTCTGTGGGGAGAGGATAACCTTCCAGAAGAGCAACCATCTCTGCAGCAATCCACCAATCAAGCCTGTATGGTAGAGTGGCCAGGTGGAAGCCACTCCCTAGTAAAAGGCACATGGCAGCAAACCTGGAGTTTGCCAAAAGGCACCTGAAGGACTTTCAGACCATGAGAAACAAAATTCTCTGGTCTGATGAGACAAAGATTGAACTCTTTGGCGTGAATGCCAGGTGTCATGTTTGGAGGAAACCAAGCACCACTCATAACCACGCCAGTGGTGGTGGCAGCATCGTGCAGTGGGGATGTTTTTCAGTGGCAGGAACTGAGATACTAGTCAGGATAGAGGGAAAGATGAATACAGCAATGTACAGAGACATCCTGGATGAAAAACTGCTCCACAGCACTCTTGACCTCAGACTGGGGTGATGGTTCATTTTTCAGCAGGACAACAACCCTAAGCACACAGCCAAGATATCAAAGGAGTGGCTTCAGGACAACTCTGTGAATATCCTTGAGTGGCCCAGCCAGAGCCCAGACTTGAATCCAACTGAACATCTCTGGAGAGATCTGAAAATGGCTGTGCACCGATGCTTCCCATCCAACCTGATGGAGCTTGAGAGGTGCTGAAAAAAGGTATGGGTGAAACTGCCCAAAGATAGGTGTGCCAAGCTTGTGGCATCATATTCAAAAAGACTTGAGGTTGTAATTGCTGCCAAAGGTGCATCAACAAAGTACTGAGCAAAGGCTGTGAATACTTATGTACATGTGACTTCTGAGTTTTTTTTATTTTTAATAAATTTGCAAAAATCTAAAAAAAACTTTTTTCATGTTGTCATTATGGGGTATTGTATGTAGAATTCTGAGGAAAAAAATGAATTTTATCCCTTTCAAAATAAAGCTGTAACATAAAAAAATGTAGAAAAAGTGAAGCGCTGTGAATACTTTCCGAATGTACTGTAAAATACAAGATTAAAATAATTTATAAATATCAGACTGACCATTAAGAAGCAGGTGAAACTCAACGGAAATCCTCGTTAAACAAAAAAAGTTTTCAGCTGCTTTTTAAAAGAGTCCACAGAGTCAGCTAAATATATCTGGAGTGGGAGTCTATTCCAAACACTGTCCACCACCCTCTCTGTGTGCAGAGACGTGTCTATGTGAAAAATGGAGCCCTGAGAATACTTTATTACATAATTCAACTTTATTTATATAGCGCCATTTCACAACACCAGTCATCTCATTGCCCTTTCAACTGCAGGGGAAAACCCCACAATTGCAGAAATGCCCCAGCAATCAGGCAATCCCCTGTGAGCAAGCACTTGGTGATGGTGGAGAGGAAAAACTCCCTTGTAACAGGAAGAAACCTCCAGCAGAACCAGGCTTAGGGAGGGGCAGTCATCTACTGTGACTGGCTGGGGGGTGAGGGGATAGAGAAGATGAAGAAAAGAACAGACATGTAGAGAGCAAACAGCACGACGGGGACTCAATCTATGGGAAAGAACAAAGAGATGTTAATGACCAGCAAAAATATTTCATTGCGAGTGAAGAAAGCAGTGAAGCCCAGTGCATTATTGGAGGTTCCCCAGCTGTCTAAACCTATTAGCAGCATAACTAAGGGAGGGTTCAGGGACACCTGATCCCACCCTAACTATAGGCTTTGCCAAAAAGGAAAGTTTTAACCATATTCTTAAAAACAGAGATTGAGTCTGACTCCCGAATCCAGATTGGCAGCTGATTCCAAAGGAGAGGAGCTTGATAATTGAAGGCTCTGCCTCCCATTGTTAAAGAGATGTCAACAGTTTTACTTTGGGACATGATTTGAGGTTGAGTAAGTTGAAAAACATTTGAAATCTATGGGATTGTGACACTTGATATCACAATATCATGATTATCTTTGAATCGTGATGGGATTGTATCATGACCCAAGTATCATGATCCGAATTAAATCATGAGGTCCCTCGCGATTCCCACCCCTATGCTTTTTATTTCAAAAATTGTAGTTGTTGCTCAACAATTATTTGACCACTTGCAGGGAAATGGTTTATTTGAAGAGTTTCAATCTGGGATTAGAATCCATCATAGTACTGAAACAGTCTTAGTGAAGGTCACTAATGACCTCCTCATCGTATCTGATAATGGACTTGTTTCTGTACTTGTCCTTTTGGATGTTAGCGCCAGTTTTGATACTATTGATCATAATATTTTACTTGATAGACTAGAACACCTTGTTGGACTTAATGGAACTTTGTTGCAGTGGTTAAAATCTTATTTATCTGATAGGTTCTAGTTTTCTCATGTCAATAATGAGTTTTCTTCTAATTCAAAGCTCAACCACAGAGTTCAACAGGAATCCGTGTTAGGTCCTGTTCTTGGTAGTTTATACATGCTTCTGTCAGGTAATATTAGAAAGCACTGTATAAATTTCCATTGTTATGCAGATGACAATTATATTTGTCAGTGAAACCAGATGACAGTAATCAATCAGCCAAATTAGAGGCTTGTCTTAAGGAAGTCAGAGTGTGGATGACTTGTAATTTCTTGCTATTAAATTCAGATAGTACTGAAATCATTCTAGTTGGTCCAAAAAAACCTTAGAAATACCTTCCCAAATCAAACTCTTAGGCTGCATTCACACCAGAATAGTCCGGGGGTCTCTGTTCAACTGGGCGGGGAATGCCGAGAATTTTCACACCTTTGGTTTGCATTCACACTGCAGCGGACCAAACTGCCTGGACGTCACGCAGTTACAACAACTGCTAATTTGGGGCACTGTAGCCGAAACCACCACTGACCATGAATAAAAAATCTCGGCAAAGAAGAAGAAAAAAAATCAGGCTCATCGATTGGCCAGGCTCGAAAATGGAACTCTGTTCCCTTCAGCAGAGTTGTTTGTCTGCCACAAACAAGTCATTTTTTAACTTTTCTCCTCGGCTTTCACCGGTAAAAGGATTTCTCGGATTCACGCGGTTGTCTTTATTGTTATTTTCTACCAAAAATGCACTTAGGTAAATGCCACTTCCTCTTCTCAGACTCCGTGTTGCTATGGTTACACAAACACCGAGGGGCACTTCCGCCCTTTGGTCTGCTGGATACTCTGGATTCACAGTGCAAGTGGAGCGCACCTGACTTCGTTTGCAAGAGAACCAAGACCCCCATTTTCAGGGGGTCCAGACTTCTCTTGTTTGGTGAGCACTAGAGTTCCAATACGCCTTCAGAGTGCAGCAAACAAACCAAACAATCCGTGGAAGCCACTGTTTGGTCCCTTTGCCTGGACCAAACAGTGGCCATCTGAAGGCCCCCTTAGTTTGGGTGGGGTTACTCTCTCTTAATAGTTCTGTGAGGAACCTTGGAGTTATTTTTGATCAAGATCTGTTCTTTAATTCACAAATTAAACTTGTTTCTAAGACTGCCTTCCATCATTTGCATAATATTGCCAAGATTAGGAGCATCCTGTCTCAGAGTGATGCTGAGAAACTACACTAATCCACACTTTTGTTAGCTCTAGATTAGATTATTGTAACTCTTTATTATCAGACTGTCCTAAAACATCTTTAAAAAGTGTTAGGCTGATCCAAAATGCTGCAGCAAGAGTTTTAACAGGTACTAGAAAGAGAGATCACATCTCTCCGGTTCTGGCCTCCCTTTATTGGCTTCCTCTAGAATTTAGAATTAAGTTTAAAATCCTTCCCCTCACTTGCAAAGCTCTAAATAATCAGACCCTTTGTTATTTAAAAGATCTGATACTACCTTATCATCCTAACAGAGCACTACGCTCCCAAAATGCAGGTTTACTTGTAATACCTAGAATTTCTGAAAGTACAATGGGAGGCAGATCTTGCAGTTATCAGGCTCCTCTCCTTTGGGACCAGCTGCCAATCTGGATTCAGGAGACAGACTATTTTTAAGAATAGGGTTAAAACATTCCTTTTTAACAAAAGCTTATAGTTAGGGTTGGATCAGGTGGAGGTTTCTTCCTGCTAAAAGGGAGTTTTTCCTCTCCATTGTTTCCAAGTGCTTGCTCACAGGGGATCGCCTGATTGCTGTTGTCTTTCTGCAATTGTGGGGTTTCCCCCTACAGTTTGAGAGGGCTATGAGATGACTGTTGTTGTGAAATGGTGCTATATAAATACAGCTGAATTGAAAAATAAATTAAAAATACTTAAGTTGAATCCCTGTTGTCCCAGCAGTGAGTAGCTAATCCCTGTGCTTCCCCCACATCAGCTCCTACCTCTGTGGATAATAGTGTTTTTCTATGTTTTTCATGATGACACTATTTAATACTTTGAAAGCATGCACTCACAACAGCACCCTAACCACATCAGGCTGCAGTCAGCTGACTCCACCATTAATCATTTACCCGTGCAACAAGTTTGAAGTTTCAGAGACACTTAACCAGCTGTAGTCATGGCATTTAGCTACAGACCTGCAGGCTGCCTCTGTGGGTGCAGTGTGTGGATGTCCATGGGAAAGTGCAGCTTGTTACGGATGATCTCCTGGTTCTTGCCGGTGAACTTGTTAGCGCTGTTGATGCTCTTGGTGTGCCAGTCAGTCCAGTAGAGGCTGTCCTCAAACACTGTGATTGCAAAAGGGTGGGGGAGACCTGAAAGATAGAAAGGCATAAAATACAGGTATGGCTAAGAGATGCCAACTAGAGGGATGAATTGAACTTATAAAACCAGCAAAAATTAAGAGCCGTTTTTCCAAAAAAGAACTAGCTGTGTTTCTGTGAGAAGTGAATCATCAAAACAAAAACAAACAGGCTTATAGACCGACACCTTTATAAGGAAAAGAAATTATTCTGCGTGGTTGTACACACACACAAATGGGAAAGAACAAATGCTTCTTTTGGCTTGTTCCACCCCCGCTCTCTAAACATACTCTCATTCAGTGCTGTGGGTTTGGCTGAAGTTGTATCATCCCCATTTAGAGCTGCTTTCAATTACTTGGCCTCTTATTGGCCTGTGGCTGATTTAGTTGTGGCAAGAGTGTCTAAAAGCAGAGGTGATTCACTGGTTTTCCATACATACTGGGACTTTTCTATACACAGTCTTCAAATCAGATTGAGAACAGCCATTTAACCAAATCAGACCGATACAGGATGCCGATTGTCTAGTTTTTCCTCAAACCACAACTGTATTGTGTTTTCCTTGAAGATGTATATTTTATTTGGATTCTGAGCAGGAACAATCCCAAGATTTTCTCTACCTCTTACAAGATGTCTCTATAGCGTGTTGTGTGGCAGTCAATATAGCTGTGCGTTGGGACTATGACTGAATCACTGTTGGTCTACATTCATGATACCACATAACCACAGATATAAGACTGGCTTTTTTCAGAAAAGTACTTTGGATGTTGACGGTAATAACTGACAGATAATGATTTTTTTTTTTCCGTTTATTTAATGTTATAGTTGTGGAAGTCCAGTATCACCAAGTGAAAAACTACCATAACTTCTACTTTTGGATGTTAACACAAACACTGAGAATAATACAGAATATATTAGTTTTACTGTCATTTTACTGTCAATCCAGGTCAGGTCAGGCATTGGCTTGCTTGCTACCGGATAACCATGAAAACTGGTACTACCTGTCTCATGGATCGGGCCGTCGGCAACTCAACCGGCAACCCCGCCCTTCCGAGGGCGTGGAGGGTGAAACAGGGCATCCTGGCAGAACTAAAAACAATATATGCCACAGGTCTGTGGTGGACCACTCCCAGTTACACGGGGTGAGACTGGACATCCTGGCAGATAACCACATCTGTCGCAAAGTCTGTGGTGGACTGTGCCAGTCGGTGCATCGTGACATGCACTACACAAAGAGCAGAGATAAACAAACCTATCATCTGGTCAATCACTGCAACAGATACTGGAGTCAGTTTGTCTTGGCTTGTCCTTGCCACTGATAATACCTTTATCTGCCAAGAATGTGCTGCTAGTCTAGCAAAAGCTAGCGGTACTCAGATACTTTGCAAGCAGTTTCATGAAATGGTCAATCAGAAAGCAACTCATACTGGCTCAGACGTCGCCTGGGCTTACAAGGTCCATGCTGATCTGTTCACACTCTGACAGGCAGCAAAAAGTAAGCTAGGAGTAGGAAGACAAAAGAAGAGGAAAACAGCAGCCTTGTGTGTAGCAGAATGGAATGTACGCACTCTGTTGGACAGAACAACATCACAGCACCCAGAAAGACAGACTGCGCTTGTGGCCCTGGAAATGAACCGGTACAATGTAGACATAGCTGCACTTAGTGAAACAAGATTGCCTGGATATGACAGCTTGGAAGACCATGGGTACATCATCTTTTGGAGTGGGAGATCAACTCAAGAAAGGAGAGAAGCAGGAGTGGGCTTTGCAGTTAGAAAGGAGACAGCGGCAATGCTTGATGAGGAACCTCTGCCAATCAACGACAGGATAATGACTATGAGACTCCCATTACAGCGGAAGATGTATGCCACACTCATCAGTGTATATGCCCCAACAATGACCAACACAGAGGAGGTGAAGAAAGAGTTCTACAGTGATTTACGTGAGGCTATCAGGCATGTACCAACTGATGACAGGCTGATACTCGGGAGATTTTAATGCCAGAGTTGGTTCGGACACCGAGAAATGGAAAGGAGTGCTAGGCAGTCATGGAGTAGGCAGGTGCAATGCTAATGGAGAACTTCTACTTGCACTATGTTCAGAGTACAACCTTGTGATAACCAACACTCTAAGCACAAGGACACACACAAGAAGACATGGATGCACCCAAGATCAAAGCACTGGCACTTGTTAAGACTACACTGGGGATGGCAGTGGCCAGTGGCCAGATGCCAGTGGCTGCCGCCAACCATGCGGCAATAAACTGCATGGTTGGCGGTTTGAATCCCGCTCTCCCCAGATATCCTGCCGTTGTGTCCTTGGGCAAGACACTTCACCCCCAATTGCTCCTGGTGGGTCTGGAAGTGCCATGTTAGGCAGCATGCCGCCATCAGTGTGTGAATGGGTGGATAGCAGGATCTGTAAAGCGCTTTGGTCGAGATGAGAATAAAAGCGCTATATAAGTGAATGCCATTTACATCATAATCCGGCAGAGAGACATAAGGGATGTATTGGACACCAGAGCAATGAGAGGCATGGACTGTGGTACTGATCATTTTATGCTGAGATCTAGATTAAGGATTTGGAGAGGAAAACAGCACTGCAGGACGGATGCGAAGCCACCATGGAAGCTAAACACTAGTGCACTGAAAGGCCAAAAGAAGCAGGAAAAACTTACACAGGAAATGGATGAAAACTTGAAAGATTGGGACAGCAACACCTCAGAGAATGACATAGAAGAGAAATGGGCAACACTGAAGGATGCAGTGTATCAGACTGCGAGTGATGTATTAGGCCACCCTGAGAGGAAACATCAAGATTGGTTTGATGAGCATGATGAACACCTGTAGAAACTACTAGAAGCGCGGAATACAACTAGGCAGGAAGACCTACAGTGTAACACAAGGTCGAAGAAGAAGAAATACTCAAAGGCTCAGAGTGAGCTACAGAAGTACACCAGAGAGATGAAGTTCAACTGGTGGAATGAAAAAGTGGAGGAACTTCAAACTGCAGCAGACAGGAAGGACATGAAAACATTCTTCACAGGTTTGAGAGAAATCTACGGCCCTAAACCAAGAGGATTGATCCAACTAAGGGCTATGGATGGTGAAACGGTTTTGCAGGAGAAAGACGAGATCCTGGACAGATTTGCAGACCACTTTGACCAGCTGCGAAACAACCCTGGAGATCTCACTGAAGAGGCTAAAGAAGCTATAGTGCAGCTACCAGCTGTATGAAGTCTGGATGAACCACCAAATTTTGATGAACTAATGGAAGCTATCAGGACAACACAGGGTGGTAAAGCTCCAGGAAGGGATGGAATTCCAGCAGAAGTGTGGAAATTTGGTGGTGTTCAGCTCACCAACTGCCTGCACAAGCTCATCCAAGAGATATAGGATGCCCAGAAAGTACCTCAAGACTGGAAGGATGCAAGTATTGTGCCTTTGTTCAAGAAAGGCGACAGGAAAGATTGTGGAAATTACCGAGGTATATCACTGCTAGCCACTGTTGGTAAGATTCTCTCACGTGTACTACTTAACAGACTCAGTGAACACATCTCGCAGAATGTACTACCGGAAACCCAGTGCGGCTTTAGAAGTGGGAGAAGTACAATGGACATGATTTTCTGCTTGAAACAGGTTCAAGAAAAGTGTATCCAACAGAACATGCCGCTTTATGTAGTCTTCATAGACTTCAGTAAAGCCTTCGATACCGTTTTGCAACAAGGACTTTGGCAGGTACTCAAGAAATATGGTTGTACAGAGAAGTATGTCAGCCTGATCGAGGCACTCCATACAGGTATGCAAGCAAACGTGGCAATGAGTGGTTCAGTATCTAAAGACTTTTCAGTAGTGCTGGCACCTACACTCTTCTCGCTATATCTGGCAGCCATGCTTGAGATGGCCTTCAAAGACACTTCAGAATACATTCACATTCAAACAAGGAAAGAAGCAGACTTGTTCAATGTGGCACAGTTTAAAGCCAAGAGTAAGACATCGATAAAAGATAGTAAGAGAAATGCTCTTTGCCGACGACAATGCTCTAGTTGCACACAGTGTGGAAGATATGCAATCTTTAGTGGAGAAATTTGCAAGAGCAGCTAGCCAATTCAGCCTCAAGATCAACATCAAGAAAACAGAGTGCCTTTATCAACCACCAATGTTCCAATTATCAGCATCACTACCAGAAGAGATCAGCATTGGTACAGAGCCACTAGTCAAGTGCAAGACTTTCAAGTATCTAGGGAGTACTGTTTCAGAGAATGCTAGGCTGGAGGATGAACTCTCTCTCAGAATGGGAAGAGCGAGCACTGTGTTTGGAAACATGAGGGAGAGATTGTGGAACAATCGACGTGTCTATCAGTGTGAAATGCAAAGTGTACAGAGCGACAGTACTGGCTACTCGATTGTACGGTGCTGAAACTTGGACTGTCTACAGAGTGCAGGTAAAGAAACTCCACGCGTACATGATGAGACACCTTCGAGCCATATTGAACATCTCATGGAAAGACAGATAACCAACATAGAAGTGTTGAAACGAGCTGGTCTACAATCAATGGAGAACATGCTAATACAGACGAACCTGAGATGGCTCGGACATGTTGCGAGGAAGGACCACCAGCGTCTCCCCCGGCAGTTACTCTACTCACAGTTATGCAAGGGCAAACGCAATCAGGGTAGACCAAGGCTCAGATTAAAAGACACTGTAAAAAGAAACTTGAAGAAGTTGGATATAGACAGGAATTCCTGGCAGCAGACGGCTAAGGACAGAGTTGTGTGGAGGAATCTGATCAGACCTAAATGAAACAGTCATTGTCGCCCACGACAGACTGCTATGATGATGACTGTCATTTTACACTTGTGTTCAGCAAAATTTGCTACCATCTCCCAGACACTGTTCATACACTTACTTTTCCAGAGCCCACTGGTCTGGTCCCTTTAGTTGAGTGGCTTGCTAGCACTTGACCGTATCTCTGCTTTTGTTTATATTATCTTTGCCACCTTCTTAAAAATAAACCTTTAACAGATTAGACCTTTATAAGGCATCTTCAGATGAAGTAAAGCGCCAAATGCATGTACAACCCCAACTCCAGCGAACAATATGATTTCCAAATCATTTTCAACCTATATTCAACTGAATACACTACAAATGGTAAATGGCATTCACTTATATAGTGCTTTTTTTCCTCATCTAGGATGACCAAAGCGCTTTACAGATCCTGCAATTCACCCATTCACACACTGATGGCGGCAGAACTGCCATACACACAGGCGCTAACCAGGCCACCAGGAGCAACTAGGGGTTCAGTGTCTTGCTCAAGGACACTTCGACAAGTGGACAGCAGATAGAGCGAGAATCGAACCCATGACCCTCCGATTGGTAGTCGGTCACACTACACCTGTGCCACCGTCGCCCCTATAAAGATAAGCTTTTTAATATTCAAACTGATGAACTTTATTGTTTTGTTGCAAATATTCACTCATTTTGAATTGGATGCCTGCAACTCGTTCCAAAAAAGCTGGGACAGGGGCAAGAAAAGACTGGGAAAGTTGAGGAATGCTCAGAAAACACCTTTTTGGAACATTCCACAGGTGAGCAGTTTTATTGCAAACAAATGAGTGTCATGACTGGGTATAAAAGGAGCATCCCCAAACGGCTCAGTCATTCACAAGCAAGGATGGGGTGAGAGTCACCACTTTGTGAATTACTGTGTGGGCAAATAGTCCAACAGTTTAAGAACATTTCTCATGCACAACTTGAAGGAATTTAGGCATTTCTTCATCTACAGTCCATAATTGTCAGGCCTTGAGTTGGGTCCATGTCCTCGCTTTGGTTTATAATTTGTATTTTCTTGTCACTGGGACATAGGTTCAGTCCACGTCCTCGCCTTGAGTTCTGTCCTTGTGATTCTTTGTGTTTAGTGTTATTAGTATTTTGGGTTTTATGTTTTGTATTGTCATTCCTGTCATCAGTTTGGGTTTTTATTTTGACAGCGTTTTCTGTTCATGTTCTAGTGGTGGTCTTCGTTTTGTATTGTTTTTCCCCACGTTGTCTTTTGTCCTGTATGTTCACTGTCATCATGTTTCATGTGCATCCCCTGTCTGTGCATCCCCGCCTGTCCTGTTCTCCATACCTGTAGCCACTCCCCTGCTGCCTCCGTTTGCCCTTGATTGTTTCCACCTGTTCTGTGTTGTCTTGATTGCCCCTTGTCTATGTCACTGTGAGTCTCTGTCCTGTGCGGTATCCTTGTTGTCTCATGTTGGCACGTTACCCATGGTTCTGTCTAGCCTGGTGTGCCTTAGCCCCGAGCTATCCTGCCTGTAACCCTGTGTCTGAGCCTTGCCGTCCTTTTCTTTCAGCCCACAAGCTGCTTTATTTTCTGTTCCGTTATCGCAATAAATTATGTATGAAATGCACATTGCGTTTGGGTCCTTTTCCTTGCTCCGGACGGGCAATCCTAACAATACTATCATCAAAAGATTCAGAGAATCTGGAGAAATTTCTGCACATTAGCAGCAAGGCCAAAAACCAACACTGAATGACAATGATCTTTGATCCCTCAGACGGCACTGCATTAAAAATTGATATTCTGTAAAGGATATTACCACATGGGCTCAGGAATACTTCAGAAAACCATTGTCAGCTAACACAGTTCATCACTACATCTACAAGTGCAAGTTAAAACTCTACCATGCAAAGATAAAGCCATATACAGCATCAACAACACCCAGAATAACTCATTTTAAAAGTAAGCCAAATGCAGTTAACAGGACTAACTACTGTATAAGCTGTAGCATCATCGTCTCCTCAAAACCAAGACAGAAGATCACTTCTCTTCAGTTTACAGGAATTTCATTTTATTCATTACACAGGAATATCACTTTTCTGCCTTTTCAGGAATATCACTGGCTTTTATGTCGACTCATGCAGGCTTCTTCCAGGCCTGACCAAAGATGCTTGCTTTCCCAGGACCCCAATGTAAACAGTTGCCTCTTGCAGAGATTGTAAGGATCAGAATTTGCTTTTAAAGGCTCAAAGGAACATAAAACTCAAGAGACCAGACCTCTCAACGTGAACACTGCATTTGATAACGTACCTTTTCACAGGAAACCAATGTTCTTAAAAGAGTCATAAACCACTTAATCTGATGGGTTTATAGCCGATGCTGTCCAGGTACCTTCATCCAGATACTAAAGGAAATCATCTACAGCTCAACAGTACCTCTTAGCGGATACCTACGGAATGTGTTTTCAGTGTGTAGGATGACTTTTAATTTGTTCTAAATATTAAGTTTCTTTCAGCTTATCCTCTGGATCCTAAGGACACTGAAAATCATCCCTCTTTTATCACCAACCATGGTTTGCTGCATGTTTTGCTGCATTTTGGATCTAAATGTGAATGCATGTATTATAATTATGTATAAGAAATGTTATATTCATGAGTGTTATTGGAGTAATGGTATAAATGCATGATCACCATATATTAGCCAAGTCATTTAATTTAGTTAGATTTTATATTGAGCATTTACAGTATTTCATAAGAACTGACTGAGTGTTGATTTTCCCTCTGAAATTTCATGGGATGGTGTCTTCATTTGATTGGCTGCTCTGGGGGCATTGCTCATCCATTGCTCTGGGGGGGCAATGGATCAGCGTTCTCGTCGCGCCCTCCGCCAGTACCCGGGCTCGCCTGGGGAAGCTAATGATCCTACCAGCAGACTAAATTCGAAGAGATGACGCCTCTGTGCCAAGTCAAAGAAGAATCCTAGTCACAGTCCTAAAGCCGAAAGCAAACAGCCCCAAGAGCACTTTGTGGTAGGATCTGCCCTTCGCATATTACAACTAAACG
Organism: Pholidichthys leucotaenia; assembly: GCA_020510985.1. Lineage (NCBI taxonomy): Eukaryota > Metazoa > Chordata > Actinopteri > Cichliformes > Pholidichthyidae > Pholidichthys > Pholidichthys leucotaenia. The sequence continues at coordinate 449,224,327 of CM035837.1, read as the reverse complement.
TTGAAGGCCTATCTGCAGCCAAGCGAAGCCTTATTGAAGTCCTCGCCTTCCAACATTCAATTGATGTAATCTGCCTCCAAGAGACTCATATTGGCACAGAGGAAGCTGGCCGCTTCACCATCAAAGGCTTTGACCTCCTGTGCTATGTTCTACATGCTAAACATGGACGTGCCACCTATGTGCGTTCTGACATAGTTGAAGCAAATCACCTGATAACAACACATTTCTCAGACACCATAATCATTGGTGGCTTCCATATTGTCAATGTGTACAAGCCCCCTAATGCCAACTGGGATCTGCAGGTCTTACCCACCCTACCCCACCCTGCCATCTATGTGGGGGACTTTAACAGCCATCACCCTGACTGGGGGTACCCAGCAGTGGACAGTGATGGGGAGGCACTTTCAGACTGGGCATCCAGAAATGACCTCGCTTTGATATACGACCCCAAACAAAGAGGAACCTTCCACTCTGCTAGGTGGAAGAAGGACTATTCTCCTGACCTGTGTTGGGTCAGCTCTTTGAATGGGGAGCCATATCCTACACAGATCCTCATTCTTGATGATTTTCCACACAGCCAACACCGGCCCCTGCTTGTACACATTGGCCTACAACTTCCAGTCATATACAGCCCAAGGAAGATGCGCTGGAACTTCCGCAAAGCCAACTGGAAGAAATTCAGTGAAACTCTGGACCGGAGCGTTGTTACCATCCCACTCCACACCATCACTGTAGATGAAGCATACAACCGCTTCTGCAGCGCAATCTTCAAGGCTGCCCATACTGCAATCCCACGAGGCTACCGACCCCTCTATGTCCCATGTTTGGACGGAGAAAGTGCTGCCCTCCTACAATCCTATCAAACATCAGGGGACCCAGAGATAGCAGACCATCTCATTAAATCGCTAAATACAGCCCGGCGAAAGAAATGGGAAGAGACAGTTGCTGACCGGAGCTTTACCCACTCTAGCAGGAAATGTTGGAGCCTCATCCGTCGCCTAGGAGCTGCACAGAAGCCCCCTAGCCAAAGCCGAGCATCCGTCACACCCAACCAAGTTGCATCCCACCTACTGACTATCGCCAAAGCACCCCAAGACAAAGACACCAGAACAGCAGTTACAACTGAGCTAAAAAAACACCAAAAAATGCCTGTAGAGGAAACGAACCCTGAACCCTTCGAGGCTGCTGAACTGGAGAAAGTCCTACAGGGCCTGAAATGTGGAAAGGCAGCAGGATACGATAACATCTTCCCAGAATTCATGAAAAATCTTGGCCCCTGAGCCCTAACCTGGTTGACACAATTCTACAAAAGGATCACACAAACGAACTCGATCCCAAAGAAATGGCGGGCAGCAAAGGTCATTGCCATCCCAAAACCTGGCAAAGACCACAAACTACCAGCAAGCTACCGCCCAATCTCCCTACTCAGCGTTCCTTACAAAATCATGGAGCGCCTAATACTGCAACGCATTTCCCCAGAAATAGAGGATATTCTAAGTGTGGATCAAGCAGGTTTCCGCAAGGACCGCAGTACAGGAGAACAAGTACTGGCCCTAACCACCTTCATTGAAAATGGCTTCGAGAGCAGACTGAAGACAGGGGCTGTGTTTCTCGATCTTACAGCCGCCTATGATACGGTCTGGCACAAAGGCCTCCTCCTGAAACTTATAAAGGCGATCCCTGCTTGGGCAACAGCAATTATAAAAACGCTGCTGACCAACCGAAGGTTCAGAGTCCACCTCAGTCAGAACACAAGTGCATGGAGAATGCAGAAAAACGGACTCCCACAAGGCTCAGTTCTAGCTCCAACTCTGTTCAACCTCTACATAAACGACCTGCCTACTACAAAATCCCGCAAATTCATCTATGCAGACGACATCTGTCTGGCATTCCAAGCACCAGACTTTGGACCACTGGAACGGGTGCTCACGGAAGATCTTGCTAAACTGGACCAGTTCTGCAAAATCTGGCGCCTAAAACCAAGCCCAGCAAAAACCGTCTCCAGTGTATTTCATCTCCACAATGCAAAAGCTGCCAGAGAACTAAACATCCACCTGAGCGGACTCAAGCTTAAGCATGCCCCAAATCCAACTTATCTTGGAGTGACCCTTGATAGGACCTTATCCTTCAAGGAACATCTAAAGGGGACGGCTGCTAAGGTGAAAGTACGAAACAACCTGCTCTGCAAGCTCGCTGGTGCAAAATGGGGGGCGGCAGTCTCCACCCTGCGCACCTCAGCACTGGCCCTTTCATACTCTGTAGCAGAATATTGTGCCCCTGTCTGGTCCAGGTCATCTTACACACACCATGTAGACACCCAGCTCAACTCAACCATGAGAACTATAACTGGAACAATCCGCTCAACACCACTCCCCTGGCTCTCTGTACTGTCAAACATAGCCCCTCCACACATCCGGCGAGCAGCATTAACTCAAAGGATGCTCCAAAAAGTTAAAGATTTTCCTCACTTACCAATCCATGCAGATATCTACACCCCACCCACTGCCCGACTTTCATCCAGACGGCCGATTTGGAAAAACCCTCCCCCAGCTGACTTTACCATCCAGACAGCTTGGCAAGAGGAATGGGAGACCAAGGAGGTCCCAAACAAACAGCTGGTGATAAACCCCAACCAACAGGTCCCGGGCACCAACCTCCCAAGGAGACAGTGGTCTACACTCAATCGCTTCAGGACTGGACATGGCCCCTGCTTGGCCAGCCTTCACAGATGGGGCAGTAGCCCTAGCCCACTGTGCGCATGTGGAGAGGAGCAAACTATGGAACACATCATAGAGGCTTGCCCGCTCCAAAGACTGGAAGGAGGATTACACACCCTCCATACAGCAAACCAGGAGGCAACTGCTTGGCTTAAGGACTTTGCATTCGCTAAATAAATAAATAAATTGGCTGCTCTCAAACAAAGAAGTGTTCTCACATTGGATAGCAGCCATTTCAAACTGCTTCTGAAAAAGCTGATTGGTCAGTCTTGCGACTACATCATCAGTTTTACGACCCGGCGAGGTAACTTTAAAAGAGAAGTTAGATTTGAGTTTAGTGAGAGATCAGATAAGAAAGAGTTGAAAAAAAAGGGTAGACAAAGAACAGGCAGGAAGATTAGCTAGAAATAGAATTAAGAATTAGAAACACAGAAAGAAGAAAGAAAGAGATTTTGAGAAGGATTAGGAACTAAATTAAGATCAAAGAAGCAGAATAGTAATCTAGATCTCAGAAGAAGATTTTATTCCACCGTTTCAAGGCCCTGTGAAGTTTTATTTTATTCTCTGTGTGTTTGTCAAGTCTTTCCTTATATTCTGGTCACTGAGGAGAAACCATTTTTCTTTAGAGCTCGTTCCTTTTAGAGAATCAAATTCTCAAACTTTTTCCTTCACCTCAGAAGCTATTCTTATCCTAGTAAATGTTTTTCTAACATTTTTTTTCATGACTTTTCACGCCATTAAAGTGGACCTTTAATTTGCCTAGTTTAAAGTGAACAGAGACTGAGAAGATTTTCCTTCAGTTTTTGGGTCGATCCCGCTACAAGAGACCCCAAACTTGGACTTTTTTTTTTTTCAAAGGACTTTTCACGCCGCCCTGAGACAAACTATCCACGGCTGCAACTGTCTGCTTGAAGGGCCCCCAGCTGAGTTATCACCCCCACGACTGTGAGTGAGGACAGCAGCCGCTTCCTCCGACGTCCTAACTTCAAAACCCAGCGGTACCGACCCGCTGAAACGTGGACCAACGGCCGTTGTGTGAGTGAAACTCTTATTTCTCCTATCTCCTGGGTTAAAACGTGATGTCCTAACAATTAAATTACAGTTGAATATGGCCCGTATTTCAGGGCTCAATTAGTCTCTCAGCCGCAGGATGGAACTGTAAACTGAAGGAAAACTCTTAGTCATTTTTAAGTAACTGCCCTTAAAGTTTTGTAGATTAATTCTGGAGTCATTTTTAGATAATTAGCTTATGAATTTTCCACATAAAATTGCGTTGTTTTGTTAAAACATTCCAGCCTCATTTACCGTTGAAACATAAGTCTAGTTCCTCCGTGGTTCTGCAGAGGTGTAATGCTGGATTTTATGTTCAGGAACCCAATATCAGTTGATGTGATATATTACGCTGTTATCATCTGAATCTGTTTATTCATCATTTGAACGCCATGCCATGTAACCTGAATGATTTTAATAAAAGAGTGAATGAGAGCAGTTGAAGCATTTTCCTTTCGCATATACAGGTTTCCTAATCACGGCAGGACAAAAACTCACTGAAACTTTGAGACTGATTCATTAAGTAATTTAAGGTACAAAATTAATTAAAATTAAAGTTAATACTATTGTCCGTTAGGACTGGTGCCCCTTTTACGAGTGCTTTTATTTAATTTAGTGGGTGTAGAAGTGACGGTTTAACTCCGCCCCCTTTCACACCCACTATTAAATAAAATAAATAATTCCTGTACCTTATGACAAATATTTTTATCGGCAATTCACCCTACAAAGCATCAACTTGGAACACAGTTTTCAGGTTATGATGGATGTCTATTTTTTTAAACAGCACTTCACTGTGGAAATTAAAGTAAACAACACATTGTAACGCTCACATACAAGAAGTCACAGATGGTTACTGTAACTAAAGATTATTCAAACACTGCTAAAGCAGAGTGATAACTATTTAGTTAAGTGTCTGTGTGTGTTTGTCAGGTAATATAGTGACTCCTGGAATATCTATTGCCCAATGAAACTGCCCAGTTGGAACAAGCTGTTGTATAAATGCCATTTGAATGCTGGGAACAAAGTCCTACTGTCAGACAAAGCCTCCAACCACTTCAAACTCCAGAAAAGAAAAAAAAATACAGGAACTTAACTTTTAGTAGACAGTCTTGTTTACATGTAAAACCTCGTTACTTTTACATGTGATAGAATGAAACCAGCCAGTCAATGACGGGAGTACCTCATTCCTGCCTGACAAAATCACCCCGGAAGTGCTCAGATCTCCTGACCTAAAGCACAGCCGAGATAGAAACCCATCTATGCTGTCCTTAAGGTCAGTGGAATTGGAGGAGTCATGGTTTGTTTGGTTTTTTGCAAAATCATAAATGTCCATATCTTCTGACCTTTGACAATGACCTTGACCTCAACATGGACAAAGACCTGCCTAAGGGTCATTGCTAATGAGTTTTATGAGAACCGAGGTAACTGCCTTGGAGGAGGAGTGCTTTTTCTGAAATCATGTAAATGCACAGATCTTCTGACCTTTGACCTTGAGCACAACTCAGATGCAGACCCTTCTGAGGATCATTGTGAGTGAGTTTGGTGAGCATTGGGGAAAATGTTGAGGAGTAGTGATTCCCATGAATTGTGTATGGACAGACAGACAGATGCAATGTCATCACATTATGAATGAAAATGAAACCAAAGTGATGTAAATGAGTACTCTGCATCAAGGCTTTCAGCCTGGTATCTTGTGTCATTTTGCAAATAGTAGTTTTGTGTAGATAAAAACGGCAACTTCCAAAGTCTGTATCAGTTGATCCTGTTGTTAAACACGAACACATGTGACAAAGAACTCCCCACAGTTTTGTTTCCAGAGGGAACATCTGCTCAAGGCGACTCTTCCACACATTTCTCAAAGTCAGTGTTCCCCATCTCTCCCCCAGCTTTTATCCTCCAGTCAAGCAGCTGCACAGCGAGACAAACGGGAGTGCTGAATGGATAGAAAAAGTGAATTCTGCAGATGCACAGAGCTGTGGTGGTGTGGCTAGCATGCTGGTGCACGGCTTTAAAAACAATCATTTAATGGAAGCGTTTTACATCATTGCAGAAATGTCAAGTGGTGAAAGGCTAAAAATGGAGAAAAGAGGAGAAGGATAAGCCATAAAGATCAAAGTCATTGTGTGCATTTCCCTTTTCCCTTTAGTTATATCATAATTTAATTTATGATTTACTAGCAATAAACTATTTGTCTCATCCAGCAGGAAGCATTTTAGCCTGGGGCATTACATTATAAATTATTTCATTAAGTTAGAAGGTCATTGTCTGATTTAAAGTGTAATGTAGGCAAGCCAATTTTAGCTGCATGTTTGTCCCTCTTGCTTCCTTAAATCATACTGTGCCTGATGACCTGTTTAAATGATATGTAGCCAAAGAAGAATATTAAACCTGCAGTTTGCAGAAACCCAGGAAAAATAAAAATAGCAAAGTTTACAAAGCTTTAAAAATGAGCAGCTCTCACTACAGTTAAAATCTGGCACACAAGCCCTGCACATGCATAATGCCCATTATCAGGGTACGTTCAATCTCAAGATTGCTTGCAACATTTGTTTTAGGTAGAACAGCACTTTCGATGGATGATCAAAGTGCCGGAATATAAAGTGACATATGAGCTCCGCTATATTAATGACAGCATAATTCAAGCATGACAATTTTAAACACACCGTACCACCATTTCCATTTTTCCAAACTATGTTGGGGATGAACTGAGGTCACATGTGAAAATCTCATAAGAAACCTCATTAATTGGTCAACTTCCTCGGTCTTACTACCAAGCCTAAATACACTGAGATCTGGAAACAAATTGTTAGATTTTAGTACTAGACTGTTTTTAACACTCTGTAAATAATAGCATCATTAACACTGGAGACTGATTTTGTAACTATGATAATAATTAATAATTCTGCAATAAGCATTCTCAGCTCCTGGTCAGTAAATTCAGTAATTCAGCCAAACAGAACAATCACACAAACATGAAAATCTAAACATTTTTCCCACTTCCTTAAGACTTGCTATGACAGATTTCATGTGACACTGACCCCAACTACATGGTCACAATAAACCAATTACTGTGAATAAACAGATAATGGCAATAATCACATTTGTCATGTTTACAGGTACTGAGCAAATGGATTATTAGAATAGACCTTTATTGTCATCGTTACATGAACAACGAAAATCGGTTTCACAGCTCTGTTCTGTTTAGCAGCAGATTTTTAAGGTACAGAATAAAAACTACATACAAACACTACTGTATATAGAACAACTATCACACAATATAAGAACACACAAAGATTAAAAAAAAAAACAAAAAAAACAAGGAGGGTAATCCACTTGAGTTAATGACCCCGGTTACATGGCCTTTATCAGAGCATTCTGTTTACATGGCCACTTCAACAATCAGATAACTCCAGAAATTCACTCATGTGCATGTAAACATGGTCAATGTCAAGACAACCAAGCAATAAGAAAACCTAAACTATTTTGACCTGTTTGCCACCATAGGGAGGAGGGCATTTAGTTCCTCTGCTCCCCATCTCTGGAACTTGTGCTGGATTGTGTATTTACCATTAAAAAGTGCCTTTGGTCTGGTGAATAAAAAAGCTGTAGTTCCAAAGATGCATCTTCAGTGATTTAGTTAAAGGAACAGGCATGTAATGCTACAATTCAGGCAGTGAGATGGGACATCTTCCTGAGTGTGTGAACAAGGAGAGTGTTTTAATACAATTCAGACAGAGTAGATAAGCATGGAATGCTGAGTAATCAAAAATACAGAGCCTAGCTGTCTGTGAATTAGCCTTGGGTGTGAGACAGCATAAAAAAATGATGTACTGTGTTTTGGAACAGTGTACAACTAATATGCAATAAAAAAAAAATCTTTGTCACTCCCAGCGTCTGATCACACACTGATCACCATTTTGCTTAACATTTCATGGCTTGCTTCCACATATGAGAGCAAAAACCCTGGTTTATATTTCATTGATAACTATCTTTGCAGAGAAAACTTCTCCCATGTCTTTGAATCAGGATAACTGAATGAGCTTATCTTATCAGCCATACTGACAAAACAACATCCATATGTCAATATCCAAATGTGCCTTCACAATCTAAATGGAAGAGCATTCATAAAACCTCATTAGTTTAGATAAAGTATTGGAATTACTGAAAAAATGGATGGAAACACACCAGTATTTAGGAATAAAAATTTAAATTAAGAATAAAATCATTGCACTTCCGGTTATGGCTGCCACGTAGGACGGACGTGTCTCGCTCTGCTCTGCTCCTGGAAAAAAAAAATCGGCAAATAACTCTCTCATTTGGGACAGAACGTATCCCAGCATTTGGGCGAGGATATGTCGGCGAAGCCTAAGGCTGGAAAACCAGGAAAAGGAAAAAGCGAGCCGCCGAAACAGTCCAAATTAACGGACTTTCAGGTCTGTGACGCAGCAAACAAGGCTCCATATATGGCGGAGGAAGCTGGCGGCGGTGCGATTTCTGCGGGGAATGGCGCAGATGCGCTGATGGCTGCCATGAGTTCAATGAGAGCGGACTTTTCCTCTAGATTTGATGGGATTATGACAGCGCTGGAAGGAATAAGAAAGGAATTGGGTGACTGTGTAGAACGAACGGCGCAGATGGAGCTCCGTCTCGCTAGTGCTGAAGATGACGTCACCCGTCTTCAATTAAAGGTGCGCACTTTGGAAAAAAAAAATAAATCTCTGGAAGATAATATTTTGGATTTGGAATCTCGGTCGAGACAGAATAACTTGAGGCTGGTGGGTCTTCCAGAGGAATCAGAAGGTCGGGACGTATGTTCCTTTCTGGAAAAGTGGATTCCGGAGGTGCTGGGCAGCGAGGAGTTGCAATCAGCAGTGGTTCTGGAAAAAGCACATCGTATTGGCCCACGGAGAGATAAGGGACCGCCGAGGACCTTAATTATGAAGTTTCTAAGCAACAGAGACAGGATGAAGATCTTCAACGCTGCACGTGCTAAAGGAGAGATTAAACACCAGGACCAGCAGGTGCGGTTCTACCCAGATTTGGCCACAGGAATCCAGCAATTGAGGAAGCAGTTTGATCCCGTACGTAAGGAGCTGCGCAACCTTGGGATTCGTCATGGTGTAATCTATCCTGCGAGACTGCTGACCACGTATGAGGGCAGAACCCACATCTTCAAGACCCCAGAGGAGGCGCAGGAGTTCATCAAGAAGATCAAAGAAGAAGAAGAGACTGGTGGGAGCTAAGCATGAACAAAATATAAGGTAGAATAACTAAGCATTTGCACAGGCATCTGACTGACTTGAAGTAAATAGTAAGTTTACAAAATATAGATTGTATTATATATTAAAAAAAAACAAAACAAAAAAAAAAACTAGGATGTACAAAGTTGGTAAAAATTTTGGAGTTAAGTTGGAAAACTACAGAGGAGAGTTAATGTTACGTCATTAAAAGCAGTAGAGTTAGGGTGATTGGGAGGATGAAGAAGGAGTGGCTTAGGCTGTTCCCCGTGGATGTGGAACAGTCGATGGCTATATCGGGAGACAGAATTTTTCTTTTGATTTTGGGGGGTTTGCCACAAGTGTGGGAAGGGGGAATTTGTTTGTGTGTAGTTTGTAGGATGAATGTTCAACCACTCATGTTTTTGCTTCTCTGTATGAGCATGTTTACACTGCAAGGTAATCCCAAACTCTCTATTGATCATGGACCAAAGTGTTAATCTTAATTTAACTTCATGGAATTGCAGAGGTCTACAAAATTTAAAAAAACTTAAACAAGTTATGAATAAAATAAAGGACATGGGTTCAAGAATTGTGTTTTTACAAGAAACTCATCTGATAGAGGAGGATGTTAAAAGAATTAGGAGTAGATGGCAGGGAAGTGTATTCACCTCTTCATTTTCATCCCGAGCCAGGGGAGTTATGACTCTCATACATAAATCAGTTCCTTTTCAAGTGAAAAATGTAATTGGAGACAAATTTGGAAGATATGTAATCATTCAAGGTTCTTTGCTATTAGAAAATATAAATCTTGTGAACTTATATGGTCCCAATATAGATGACCAGAAGTTCTTTGCTAATTTATTTCTCATCTTATCATCACTTACAGGGCAACATATAATAGCAGGGGATTTTAATTGTACATTGAATCCAGGTGTGGATAGATCAACAGGACTGGATTGTACGCACATTGGATGTAGGATGACTATTAATCATTTTATGAAAGAATTGAGATTGTTAGATATATGGAGAGAAATGAAACCACAAGTTAAAGCCTATTCTTGTTATTCCAGTACCTACAAGACATTCTCACGTATAGATTATTTTTTGATTTCCACAGAATTAAGGTCCAAGATTCAAAACTGCTTTTATGATAACATCGTGATCTCTGACCATGCACCCTGTTGTCTAATATATGTAGATAAAAAATTGATAAAGGAATCAGGTAGATGGCAATTTCAGCATAAATGGCTTCAGGATGAGGAATTTGTCAAGTATATAGAAAAACAGATAGACGAGTTCTTTGACATCAATACTACACAAACATCAGCATGTGTAAAGTGGGAGGCTTTCAAAGCTTTTATTAGGGGACATATTATTAGTTATACAGGATCAAAATCTAAGAAGACTCGAGAGGAGAGAGCTAAATTGGAACATAAAATAAAAAATCTTCAGGAAAAAGTGTATGCAGGAAGTGACCCAAGGTTGGAGAATGAATTACTGATTTTGAGAGCTGAATACGACAAAAAATCAGCGAATAGAGCTGCCTCGAGTCTTCTAAGATTGAAACAATCTTTTTATGAACAAGGTGAAAAATCAGGAAAATTATTAGCATGGCAGATTAAACAATTGGAAATTAAAACACCAATTACCAGTATTATAAGTAATGGACAGGTAGTTATAGATCCTTTAGAAATTAATAGAGCCTTTAGAGATTACTATGAAAAATTATATGATACCAAAAATGAACCTGAATTAACAAAACTAAATGGGTTTTTGAACGAACTATCTATACCGTGTATTCCAAATGAAAACAGGGAGATATTGGAGTCTAAAATTAGTCAAGAAGAAGTTGGGCTAGCCATTGATAATATGAAATCAGGAAAAAGTGCAGGACCAGATGGTCTTCCAGTTGACCTTTATAAAAAATTTAAGAATAAATTAATAAAACCTTTTTTGGAAATGGTTTTAGAAGCATTTCAAAATAATAATTTACCATCATACATAAATAATGCCTTAATTATACTGCTGCCAAAACCAGGTAAGCCCTCTAATAAATGTGAAAATATGAGACCAATAAGCCTATTAAACGCCGACCTTAAGATAATCTGTAAAATTTTAGCAAGACGAATACAAGAAATTTTACCAAATATTATTAATCGAGATCAGAATGGCTTTATAAAGGGTAGACAAGGCTTCCATAATGTAAGAAGACTATTTAATATTATTTATTTTAATAAAGAAGCACCGGATAGAGCTCTCCTATCATTGGACGCCGAAAAGGCCTTTGATAGAGTTGAATGGCCCTTTCTTTTTGAAGTACTACAAAGGTTTGGACTTGGAAATAATTTCATAAAATGGGTTCAAATAATATACAATAATGCTACAGCAGAAATCCTAACAAATAACAATATTTCAAAACCAATAAAAATAAATAGAGGATGTCGACAAGGCTGTCCACTTTCACCTTTACTGTTTACTATGGCAATTGAACCTTTAGCGATAGCGATACGTTTACATTCACAAATATATGGAATTAAAGTTGGACCAACAGAACATAAAATCTCCCTGTACGCCGATGACATAATTTTGTTTATGTCGAATCTAAAAAAATCAATTCCAACCTTGTTGAATTTAATAAAGAATTTTGGGGAAATATCAGGATATAAAATAAATAAAACTAAATCTTCAATATTAATGCTAAATGAGACCCAGAGAAATTACCCAGCCCCTGAGGTAAATCAATTCAATGTTGTAAATCAGTTTAAATATTTAGGAATCCAAATTATGCCTAAGCTAGAATCAGTCGCCAGTGTCAACTATGAAGCCTTAATGTCAGATATCAGTGAGTTAACTCAGAGATGGATGTCACTACCAATGTCGATGATCGGGAGAATCAATATACTTAAAAGTAATATTTTACCTAAAATACTTTATTTATTTCAATACATTCCCTTATCACCACCTTTAGATCTATTCTCAAGAATAAAAAAAAAGTTAGTGGAATTTATATGGAACAACAGGAGGGCTAGATTACGTTTGTCTTTATTATATTTACCATTTGATCGTGGAGGTCTGAAATGTCCAAATTTTATGTTGTATTATTGGTCGGCACAACTGAGGTCTATGACATATTATTTTTCATCAAATGATCTCCCTCACTGGACTGAAATGGAATCATACAATTTACCTTTACCTCTTCCCATATTCATATACTCAGATTCGGCAAAAAAATTACAAAAACAAGTTAAAAATCCATTTGTAAAGCATATGATCAAAATATGGTGTGAAGCTAAAAACTATTTAAAAGAACCACAGTTATTGTCACAATTTAGTCCAATATGGGGTAATCAATATTTTAAACCAGGGAGAGCGGACGCTGTATTTAAAGTATGGAATTTAAAAGGGATACAAAAGATTCAGGATTTATATTTGCCAGGTGCAGACAACATAATGTCTTTTGAAGAGCTGAGGATCAAATTTAATCTCAATAGAACACATTTTTTTAAATATCTTCAACTTAGAAACTTTATTCGATCAAATCAAAATAAAGCTCTCACTCGACCTATTTATTCATCCTTGGAAAAAATGATGATGAAAGATAGTAAAAGAAAGGGTATTATTTCAGAGTTTTATAACTCATTGACACTATCTTCAAGTGAAAATTCACTGAAAAGATTAAACTACTGGAAAGAAGATCTGCAAATTGAAATTTCAGAGGAACAATGGGAATTGGCTTGTACAGAAGCTCAAACCAAATCAATAAATGCACGCCTTAAATTGATACATTTCAAATGGTTAATGCGGATGTATGTTACACCGGAGGAGTTAAATAGATATAACAAAAATATACCAGATACATGCACAAAATGCATGGAAAGTAAAGGAACCCTATTTCATTGTTTATGGGAATGTAGATTAATAAGAATGTTTTGGGAAGAGGTGAGGGTAACAATTGAAAAAATAATCTCAAAACAAATCATATTGAATCCTAAACTGTTTTTGTTGGGTCTGTACCCAGAAAAGCATAACTTTAATAAAAGTGAAAGAACATTCATAGACCTCAGTTTGCTTAATGCCAAAAAATGTATTGCACTACTGTGGAAAAAGACTCATAGACCAGGTTTTTCAATTGGGTTGTAAAGGTTATAGGTCACATTAATAGTGGAAAAAGTTTTGAAATGATTTATCTTGGTCTCATTTTTTGTACATCACAAAAACTTGGCATTTGAATACTCAACAGGATACAGGATACAACAGGATACAACAGGATACAGGATACTCAACAGATACAGGATACAACAGGATACAGGATACTCAACAGAAACAGCAAATTTGTTTGTATCATGTTTGTTAAAAAAAAAAAAAAGAAAAGGTTCAATAAAGATATTGTGGAAAAAAAAAAAAGAATAAAATCATTGGACATCAGGGATACTGACTTACTCTCTCTTCAAATCCAGACTCAAGACCCATCTATTTAAACTAGCCTACTTCTCTTAACTGCCTACTCTCGGTCTCATTTTAATGTTTTAAATCTTTGTTTTTATTTGTTGTTTTGATTTTATTGTACAGTGTCCTTGAGTGTTCTGAAAGGCACCAACAGTGCATCCGAAAAGTTTTCATAGCACTTCACTTTTTCCACATTTTGTTATGTTACAGCCTTATTCCAAAAGGGATTAAATTCATTTTTACCCCTCAAAATTCTACACACAATACCCCATAATGACAATGTGAAAAAAATTGAGATTTTTGCAAATTTATTAAAAATAAAAACACTAAGAAATCACATGTACATAAGTATTCACAGCCTTTGCTATGATGCTCAAAATTGAGCTCAGGTGCATCCTGTTTCCACTGATCATCCTTGAGATGTTTCTACAGCTTAATTGGAGTCCAACTGTGGTAAATTCAGTTGATTGGACATGAATTGGAAAGGCACACACCTGTCTATGTAAGGTCCCACAGTTGACAGTGCATGTCAGAGAACCAAGCATGAAGTCACAGGAATCGTCTGTTGACCTCTGAGACAGGGTTGTCCGGAGGGACAAATCTGGGGAAGGGTACAGAAAAATTTCTGCTGCTTTGAAGGTCCCACAGAGCACAGTGGCCTCAAGTTCAGAACCACCAGGACTCTTCCTAGTGCTGGCCGGCCATCTAAACTGAGCGATCGGGGGTGATGGGTCTTAGTCAGGGATGTGACAAAGAACTCGATGGTCACTCTGTCAGAGCTCCAGTGTTCATCATCATTATCATCATCATAGCAGTCTGTCGTGGGCGACAATGACTGTTTCATTTAGGTCTGATCAGATTCCTCCACACAGCTCTGTCCTTAGCCTTCTGCTGCCAGGAACTCCTGTCTATGTCCAACTTCTCTAAGTTACTTTTTACAGTGTCTTTAAATCTGAGCCTTGGTCTACCCTGATTGCATTTGCCCTCGAATAACTTGAGTAGAGTAACTGCCGAGGGAGACGCTGGTGGTCCATCCTCTCAACATGTCCGAGCCATCTCATGTTCATCTGTATTAGCATGTCCTCCATTGATGGTAGACCAGCTCGTTTCAACACTTCTATGTTGGTTATCTTGTCTTTCCATGAGATGTTCATTATGGCTTGAAGGTGTCTCCTCATGTACGTGTGGAGTTTCTTTACCTGCACTCTGTAGACAGTCCAAGTTTCAGCACCATACAATAGAGTAGCCAGTACTGCCGCTCTGTACACTTTGCATTTCACACGGATAGACACATGTCGATTATTCCACAGTCTCTCCCTCAAGTTTTCAAACACAGCGCTCGCTCTTCCCATTCTGAGAGATAGTTCATCCTTCAGCCTAGCATTCTCTGAAACAGTACTCCCTAGGTACTTGAAACTCTTGCACTTGACTAGTGGCTCTGTACCAATGCTGATCTCTTCTGGTAGTGATGTTGATAATTGGAACTTTGGTGGTTGATAAAAGGCACTCTGTCTTATTGATGTTGATTTGGAGGCTGAATTGGCTAGCTGCTCTTGCAAATTTCTCCACTAAAGATTGCATATCTTCCACGCTGTGTGCAACTAGAGCACTGTCGTCGGCAAAGAGCATTTCTCTTACTATCTTTTATCGATGTCTTACTCTTGGCTTTAAACTGTGCCACACTGAACAAGTCTGCTTCTTTCCTTGTTTGAATGTATACTCCTTCTGAAGTGTCTCTGAAGGCCACCTCAAGCATGGCTGCCAGATATAGCGAGAAGAGTGTGGGTGCCAGCACACACCCTTGTTTCACCCCGTTGCTTACAGAAAAGTCATTAGATACTGAACCACTCATTGCCACGTTTGCTTGCATACCTGTATCAAGTGCCTCGATCAGGCTGACAAACTTCTCTGTACAACCATATTTCTTGAGTATCTGCCAAAGTCCTTGTCGCGAAACGGTATCGAAGGCTTTACTGAAGTCTATGAAGACTACATAAAGCGGCATGTTCTGTTGGATACACTTTTCTTAAATCTGTTTCAAGCAGAAAATCATGTCCATTGTGCTACTTCCACTTCTAAAGACGCACTGGGGTCTCCGGTAGTACATTCTGCGAGATGTGTTCACTGAGTCTGTTAAGTAGTACACGTGAGAGAATCTTACCAACAGTGGCTAGCAGTGATATACTGTACCTCGGTAATTTCCACAATCCTTCCTGTCACCTTTCTTGAACAAAGGCACAATACTTGCATCCTTCCAGTCTTGGGGAACTTTCTGGGCATCCTATATCTCTTGGATGAGCTTGTGCAGGCAGTTGGTCAGCTGAACACCACCAAATTTCCACACTTCTGCTGGAATTCCATCCCTTCCTGGAGCTTTACCATCCTGTGTTGTCCTGATAGCTTCCATTAGTTCATCAAAATTTGGTGGTTCATCCAGACTTGATACAGCTGGTCGCTGCACTAGAGCTTCTTTAGCCTCTTCAGTGAGATCTCCAGGGTTGTTTAGTAGGTGGTCAAAGTGGTCTGCAATTCTGTCCAGGATCTTGTCTTTCTCCTGCAAAACCGTTTCACCATCCGTAGCCTTTAGTTGGATCAATCCTCTTGGTTTAGGGCCGTAGATTTCTCTCAAACCTGTAAAAAATGTTTTCAGGTCCTTCTTGTCTGCTGCAGTTTGAAGTTTCTCTGCTTTTTCATCCCACCAGTTGGACTTCATCTCTCTGGTGTACTTCTGTAGCTCACTCTGAGCCTCTGAGTATTTCTTCTTCTTTGACCTTGTGTTACACTGTAGGTTTTCCTGCCTAGTTGTATTCCTCGCTTCTAGTAGTTTCTTCAGGTGTTCATCATGCTCATCAAACCAATCTTGATGTTTCCTCTCAGGGTAGACTAATGCATCACTCGCAGTCTGATACACCACATCCTTCAGTGTTGCCCATTTCTCTTCTATGTCATTCTCTGAGTTGTTGCTGTCCCAATCTTTCAAGTTTTCATCCATTTCCTGTGTAAGTTTTTCCTGCTTCTTTTGGCCTTTCAGTGCACTAGTGTTTAGCTTCCGTGGTGGCTTCGCACCCATCCTGCAGTGCTGTTTTCGACTGCAAATCCTTAATCTAGATCTCAGCATAACATGATCAGTGCCACAGTCTGCGCCACTCATTGCTCTGGTGTCCAATACATCCCTTATGTCTCTCTGCCTGACTATGATGTAGTCTAGTAAGTGCCAGTGCTTGGATCTTGGGTTCACCCATGTCTTCTTGTGTGTGTCCTTGTGCTTAAATAGAATGTTGGTTATCACAAGGTTGTACTCTGAACACAGTGCAAGTAGAAGTTCTCCATTAGCATTGCACTTGCCTACTCCATGACTGCCTAGCACTCCTTTCCATTTCTCGGTGTCCGAACCAACTCTGGCATTAAAATCTCCAACGAGTATCAGCCTGTCATCAGTCGGTATACGCCTGATAGTCTCACGTAAATCACTGTAGAACTCTTCCTTCACCTCCTTTGTGTTGGTCATTGTTGAGGCATATACACTGATGAGTGTGGCATACATCTTCCACTGTAGTGGGAGTCTCAGTCATTATCCTGTCATTGATTGGCACCGGTTCCTCATCAAGCATTGCCGCTATCTCCTTTCTAACTGCAAAGCCCACTCCTGCTTCTCTCCTTTCTTGAGCTGATCTCCCACTCCAAAAGAAGATGTACCCATGGTCTTCCAAGCTGTCATATCCAGGCAATCTTGTTTCACTAAGTGCAGCTATGTCTACATTGTACCGTACCGGTTCATTTACAGGGCCACAAGCGCAGTCTGTCTTTCTGGGTGCTGTGATGTTGTTCTGTCCAACAGAGTGCGTACATTCCATTCTGCTACACACAAGGCTGCTGTTTTCCTCTTCTTTTGTCTTCCTGCTCCTAGCTTACTTTTCGCTGCCTGTCGGAGTGTGAACAGATCAGCGCGGACCTTGTAAGCCCGGGCGGCGTCCGAGCCGGTATGAGTTGCTTTCTGATTGACCATTTCATGAAAATGCTTGCAAAGTATTTGAGTACTGCTAGCTTTTGCTGGACAAGCAGCACATTCTTGGCAGATAAAGGTAATATCAGTGGCAAGGACAAGCCAAGACAAACTGACTCCAGTATCTGTTGCAGTGACTGATCAGATGACAGGTTTGTTTATCTCTGCTCTTTGTGTAGTGCATGTCACAATGCACCGACTGGCACAGTCCACCACAGACCTTGTGACAGATGTGGTTATCTGCCAGGATGTCCAGTCTCACCCTGTGTAACTGGGAGTGGTCCACCACAGACCTGTGACAGATATTGTTTTTAGTTCTGCCAGGATGCCCTGTTTCACCCTCCACGCCCTCGGAAGGGCGGGGATGCCGGTTGAGTCGCCGACGACCCGACCCATGAGACAGGTAGTACCAGTTTTCATGGTTATCCGGTAGCAAGCAAGCCAATGCCTGACCTGACCCCCCCCCCCCAAAAAAAGGGAGGGAAGTAAGTCTCAGTTAAAAGCTGCCAATTTCTGACCAAAAAAGTGCAATTTTATGGGTAAAAAGCTGCAACTTTAGCAAAAAGTCAAAAAAAGGTGTAAATTTCCAACTGTTTACAACGTAAAAATGCTGCAGATCTAAGAGTTGAGTAAAATGCTGCAAGTTTAAGCTTTTTGTTTTTTTTTAAACTGCAAATTAAAGAGTAAGAAAAGTTCTAAATTCATGAGGAAAAAGCTGCAAAACTATGAATAATAAAAAGCTGTAAATTTTCAAATAAGAAGCTGCACATTTCTGAGTAAAATGGCTGTAACTCTGCAGGAAAATCCTGCAAATTTGAGAAAAATCCTCACATTTACAAAAGAATGTTTCTAATTTACATGAAAAAGGATGTGATAAATTGGTGTGTGTTGGCCATTTTTTTTAAGACAGCCATGAGGAGGAACTAAGCGGTTGTGTTCCGAGGTGTTAAAATCTGCAAATCTGCATTAATCAGCAGGGAAAAGGAGAAGAAGAGGAACAGGTGATCCCCAGCAGAAGAAATAATCCAGTTAACCCAGGAAAAGTAAACACATGACACCCCACGACACCCAATAGATCACCCCCCCACCTGCTGGACAGGAACTAACAACTCCTCAGACCTGTTAAACACAATTTTAACAACAAAAGGACATGCAAAACAACAAAGATTCCCTTTGATTTAACAGGGTAACAGCGTGGATTTTCTGGTCTGTGAATGAACAGAGCAGCCATGAGTGTTTCACAGAGTCACTTAATGAATTATAATGGTTAATAGTTAAAAACTTCAGGGGAAACTTAAACCCAAGACACATTGTTTTAAATTTTGCTGATTTTTCTTTTTTTTCCCCCCGCTTCTCTTCCAGTCCTTATGGCCACTTTCTGATTGCTTTGAGTTTTTAAAACATAATTTTAAGAATAATGTTAACTGACTTAAAGTACATTTCTAACTACACTATATCATACAATATGCCATTTAACATACAATTTCATTTGATTGCATTTAGTTCTTAATTTCAAACAAGCAGAGTATTTGGAACCAACTTAATTAAGACTTGAACAAAAACAATCAATCTGAATACAACTGGGAGCGTTTAAGAATAAAAATCTTTGGATTCCTTAATGAAGTTCTGCCTGCAGATCACCTGCACTCAAACATTCCAAGTACCACTCAGGGGACGGACCAGATTCCATACAAAATGTTAAAAATTTTACTTTGGCTTTGTCTTTAAGGGGTTGCTGTTCCAGTTAAAAGTCTCAAGTGTTGAAGAGTCCACCTTTGTATACAACGGCCAAGTCAGTATACCACTAAAGGCTCCAAGTCGCTAAGATAATCCAGAGGTTAAACCGGCTGTTAATGTCATTTAAGCCCTTCATGGCGTCGACAACGTGGAACCGGTGTTTCACTTTGAAACGGACGGCAGCGAGTTCTTGCAAACGAGCAGGTTTAAATCACACATAACATTAAAGTTAAGAGTATTGCAAGAAGGAAAATAGTTTAATATAAAACACAGCTGTCTTACCTTGGAATGTCCTTTACAAATGAAGATATTCAAATTGAAGTACGGAGGAAAAATGTAAAAACTGTCCAAAATATCCAGTAGATTCTCCAGAAGTGTTACAATATATATGTATATATTGTGGAGGAATGAAAGGATGAGACATGTGAAGCCCAAATTGTGCACCAGAGGAAAAGTGGAAAAACACAGATCGTACTGCTTATGCAAAGGGCTGCAAACTAACAAAAAAAGTTACATGAAAATGGCACAAAATCACCAGAAAAAAAAGACCCGTTTAAGTACAGAAGGTCTGAAGTCATGTGAAAATGTTAGAGTCAGAGCCGAGGGCTGAACTACTATTTACACGGTAAAAACGCCGAAATCAGGAGCAATTATACACAAACTCGCCGCTCCTTTCACCTCCGTTCTTGAAGCAAATAAAAATAAAAACACTCCAAAAATCTCACAGTCACTACTAAAACTACTATTTACTATTCTGAACTATTGTTTACACGGTAAACTGTTACTGGGAACCCTTATTTCCACTGTAATGACTGGACCGGTTACAGATAAATAACTGAAGAGTTGTACCAGTGTGTCTTAATTTTCAATAAATATACATACATATTATATATACATATATAGTACATACATATTATACACACACACATACTGTACGTGCATACATGCATACATACAGTATATGGTGGACCACTCCCAGTTGCACGGAGTGAGACTGGACATCCTGGCAGATAAGCACATCTGTTGCAAGGTCTGTGGTGGACTTTTCCCAGTTGGTGCATCGTGACATGCACAGAGCAGAGATAAACTTATCATCTGGTCAGTCACTGCAACAGATACTGGAGTCAGTTTGTCTTGGCCTGTCCTTGCCACTGATAATACCTCTATCTGCCAAGAATGTGCTGCTAGTCCAGTAAAAGCTAGCGGTACTCAAATCCTTTGCAAGCAGTTTCATGAAATGGTCAGTCAGAAAGCAACTCATACCGACTCGGACATCGCCCGGGTTAACAAGGTCAGGAGTTCCTGGCAGTGGAGGGCGAAGGACAGAGCTGCGTGGAGGAATCTGATCAGACCTAAATGAAACGGTCACTGTCATCCCTGACAGACTGCTATGATGATGACAGCTGTGTATATAAGATCCCATAGTTGACAGTGCATGTCAAAGCACAGACCAAGCATGAAGTCAAAGGAATTGTCTGTAGACTTCTGAGACAGGATTGTCTCGAGGCACAAATGTGGGGAAGGGTACAGAAAAATTTCTGCTGCTTTGAAGGTCCCAATGAGCACAGTGGCCTCCATCATCTGTAAATGGAAGAAGTTCAGAACCACTAAGACTCTTCTTAGAGCTGGCTGGCCATTTAAACTGAGCAATCGGGGGAGAAGAGCCTTAGTCAGGGAGGTGACCAAGAACTCGATGGTCACTCTGTCAGAGCTCCAGCGATCCTCTATGAAGGGAGGAAAACCTTCCAGAAGGACAATCATCTCTGCAGCAATCCACCAATCAGGCCTGTATGGTAGAGTGGCCAGATGGAAGCCACTCCTTAGTAAAAGGCACACGGCGGGACTTCCGGTTATGGCTGCCACGTAGGACGGACGTGTCTCGCTCTGCTCTGCTCCTGGAAAAAAAAAAATCGGCAAATAGCTCTCTCATTTGGGACAGAACGTATCCCAGCATTTGGGCGAGGATATGTCGGCGAAGCCTAAGGCTGGAAAACCAGGAAAAGGAAAAAGCGAGCCGCCGAAACAGTCCAAATTAACGGACTTTCAGGTCTGTGACGCAGCAAACAAAACTCCATATATGGCGGAGGAGGCTGGCAACGGTGCGATATTTGCGGGGAATGGCGCAGATGCGCTGATGGCTGCCATGAGTTCAATGAGAGCAGACTTTTCCTCTAGATTTGATGGGATTATGACAGCGTTGGAAGGAATAAGAAAGGAATTGGGTGACTGTGTAGAACGAACGGCGCAGATGGAGCTCCGTCTCGCTAGTGCTGAAGATGACGTCACCCGTCTTCAATTAAAGGTGCGCACTTTGGAAAAAAAAATAAATCTCTGGAAGATAATATTTTGGATTTGGAATCTCGGTCGAGACAGAATAATTTGAGGCGAAGAAGGTCAGAAGGTCGGGACGTATGTTCCTTTCTGGAAAAGTGGATTCCGGAGGTGCTGGGCAGCGAGGAGTTGCAATCAGCAGTGATTCTGGAAAAAGCACATCGTATTGGCCCACGGAGAGATAAGGGACCGCCGAGGACCTTAATTATGAAGTTTCTTAGCAACAGAGACAGGATGAAGATCTTCAACGCTGCACGAGCTAAAAAAGGAGAGATTAAACACCAGGACCAGCAGGTGCGGTTCTACCCAGATTTGGCCACAGGAATCCAGCAATTGAGGAAGCAGTTTGATCCCGTACGTAAGGAGCTGCGCAACCTTGGGATTCGTCATGGTGTAATCTATCCTGCGAGACTGCTGACCACGTATGAGGGCAGAACCCACATCTTCAAGACCCCAGAGGAGGCGCAGGAGTTCATCAAGAAGATCAAAGAAGAAGAGACTGGTGGGAGCTAAGCATGAACAAAATATAAGGTAGAATAATTAAGCATTTGCACAGGCATCTGACTGACTTGAAGTAAATAGCAAGTTTACAAAATATAGATTGTATTATATATTAAAAAAACAAAACAAAAACAAAACAAACAAAAAAAAAAAACTATGATGTACAAAGTTGTTAAAAATTTTGGAGTTAAGTTGGAAAACTACAGAGGAGAGTTAATGTTACGTCATTAAAAGCAGTAGAGTTAGGGTGATTGGGAGGATGAAGAAGGAGTGGCTTAGGCTGTTCCCCGTGGGTGTGGAACGGTCGATGGCTATATCGGGAGACAGAATTTTTCTTTTGATTTTGGGGGGTTTGCCACAAGTGTGGGAAGGGGAAATTTGTTTGTGTGTAGTTTGTAGGATGAATGTTCAACCACTCATGTTTTTGCTTCTCTGTATGAGCATGTTTACACTGCAAGGTAATCCCAAACTCTCTATTGATCATGGACCAAAGTGTTAATCTTAATTTAACTTCATGGAATTGCAGAGGTCTACAAAATTTAAAAAAACTTAAACAAGTTATGAATAAAATAAAGGACATGGGTTCAAGAATTGTGTTTTTACAAGAAACTCATCTGATAGAGGAGGATGTTAAAAGAATTAGGAGTAGATGGCAGGGAAGTGTATTCACCTCTTCATTTTCATCCCGAGCCAGGGGAGTTATGACTCTCATACATAAATCAGTTCCTTTTCAAGTGAAAAATGTAATTGGAGACAAATTTGGAAGATATGTAATCATTCAAGGTTCTTTGCTATTAGAAAATATAAATCTTGTGAACTTATATGGTCCCAATATAGATGATCAGAAGTTCTTTGCTAATTTATTTCTCATCTTATCATCACTTACAGGGCAACATATAATAGCAGGGGATTTTAATTGTACATTGAATCCAGGTGTGGATAGATCAACAGGACTGGATTGTACGCACATTGGATGTAGGATGACTATTAATCATTTTATGAAAGAATTGAGATTGTTAGATATATGGAGAGAAATGAAACCACAAGTTAAAGCCTATTCTTGTTATTCCAGTACCTACAAGACATTCTCACGTATTGATTATTTTTTGATTTCCACAGAATTAAGGTCCAAGATTCAAAACTGCTTTTATGATAACATCGTGATCTCTGATCATGCACCCTGTTGTCTAATATATGTAGATAAAAAATTGACAAAGGAATCAGGTAGATGGCAATTTCAGCATAAATGGCTTCAGGATGAGGAATTTGTCAAGTATATAGAAAAACAGATAGACGAGTTCTTTGACATCAATACTACACAAACATCAGCATGTGTAAAGTGGGAGGCTTTCAAAGCTTTTATTAGGGGACATATTATTAGTTATACAGGATCAAAATCTAAGAAGACTCGAGAGGAGAGAGCTAAATTGGAACATAAAATAAAAAGTCTTCAGGAAAAAGTGTATGCAGGAAGTGACCCAAGGTTGGAGAATGAATTACTGATTTTGAGAGCTGAATACGACAAAAAATCACCGAATAGAGCTGCCTCGAGTCTTCTAAGATTGAAACAATCTGTTTATGAACAAGGTGAAAAATCAGGAAAATTATTAGCATGGCAGATTAAACAATTGGAAATTAAAACACCAATTACCAGTATTATAAGTAACGGACAGGTAGTTATAGATCCTTTAGAAATTAATAGAGCCTTTAGAGATTACTATGAAAAATTATATGATACCAAAAATGAACCTGATTTAACAAAACTAAATGGGTTTTTGAACGAACTATCTATACCGTGTATTCCAAATGAAAACAGGGAGATATTGGAGTCTAAAATTAGTCAAGAAGAAGTTGGGCTAGCCATTGATAATATGAAATCAGGAAAAAGTGCAGGACCAGATGGTCTTCCAGTTGACCTTTATAAAAAATTTAAGAATAAATTAATAAAACCTTTTTTGGAAATGGTTTTAGAAGCATTTCAAAATAATAATTTACCATCATACATAAATAATGCCTTAATTATACTGCTGCCAAAACCAGGTAAGCCCTCTAATAAATGTGAAAATATGAGACCAATAAGCCTATTAAACGCCGACCTTAAGATAATCTGTAAAATTTTAGCAAGACGAATACAAGAAATTTTACCAAATATTATTAATCGAGATCAGAATGGCTTTATAAAGGGTAGACAAGGCTTCCATAATGTAAGAAGACTATTTAATATTATTTATTTTAATAAAGAAGCACCGGATACAGCTCTCCTATCACTGGACGCCGAAAAGGCCTTTGATAGAGTTGAATGGCCCTTTCTTTTTGAAGTCCTACAAAGGTTTGGACTTGGAAATAATTTCATAAAATGGGTTCAAATAATATACAATAATGCTACAGCAGAAATCCTAACAAATAACATTTCAAAACCAATAAAAATCAATAGAGGATGTCGACAAGGCTGTCCACTTTCACCTTTACTGTTTACTATGGCAATTGAACCTTTAGCGATAGCGATACGTTTACATTCACAAATATATGGAATTAAAGTTGGACCAACAGAACATAAAATCTCCCTGTACGCCGATGATATAATTTTGTTTATGTCGAATCTAAAAAAATCAATTCCAACCTTGTTGAATTTAATAAAGAATTTTGGGGAAATATCAGGATATAAAATAAATAAAACTAAATCTTCAATATTAATGCTAAATGAGACCCAGAGAAATTACCCAGCCCCTGAGGTAAATCAATTCAATGTTGTAAATCAGTTTAAATATTTAGGAATCCAAATTATGCCTAAGCTAGAATCAGTCGCCAGCGTCAACTATGAAGCCTTAATGTCAGATATCAATGAGTTAACTCAGAGATGGATGTCACTACCAATGTCGATGATCGGGAGAATCAATATACTTAAAAGTAATATTTTACCTAAAATACTTTATTTATTTCAATACATTCCCTTATCACCACCTTTAGATCTATTCTCAAGAATAAAAAAAAAGTTAGTGGAATTTATATGGAACAACAGGAGGGCTAGATTACGTTTGTCTTTATTATATTTACCATTTGATCGTGGAGGTCTGAAATGTCCAAATTTTATGTTGTATTATTGGTCGGCACAACTGAGGTCTATGACATATTATTTTTCATCAAATGATCTCCCTCACTGGACTGAAATGGAATCATACAATTTACCTTTACCTCTTCCCATATTCATATACTCAGATTCGGCAAAAAAATTACAAAAACAAGTTAAAAATCCATTTGTAAAGCATATGATCAAAATACCCCCTCATGGATCGTCACCTTATCGTGGTGGGGGGGTTTGCGTGCCCCAGTGATCCCAGGAGCTATGTTGTCCGGGGCAATTTGCCTCTGATAGGGTCTCCCAAGACAAACTGGTCCTGGGTGAAGGGCCAGACGAAGAACGATCCAACAGACTCTCATGATAAATTGTATATCAAGGATTCAGTGTACCCCGCCCGGTATGGGGTTACCGGGGCCCCACCCTGGAGCCAGGCCTGGGGGAGGGGCTCGAAGGCTAGCGTCTGGTGGCCGGGTTTCCACCCATGGGACCCGGCCGGGCTCAGCCCGAAGGAGTTACATGGGTCCGCCCTCCAGTAGGTTCACCACCTGCAGGAGGGATCATGGAAGTCCGGTGCTATGTGGATTAGGTGGCAGTCAAAGGCGGAGACCTTGGCGGACTGATCCCAAGCTTTCTAAACTGGCTTTTGGTACGTGGAATGTCACCTCTCTGGTGGGGAAGGAGCCTGAGCTGGTGTACGAGATTGAGCGATACCGGCTAGATATAGTCGGCCTCACCTCAACACACAGCTCCGGTTCCGGAACCAGTCTCCTGGAGAGGGGCTGGAGCTTGGCCTTTTCTGGAGTTGCCCCGGGCGAGAGGCGACGAGCAGGGGTAGGTATTCTTGTATCGCCCCACCTTGCTGCCTCTATATTGGAGTTTTCCCCGGTGGACGAAAGGGTTGCTTCCCTGCGCCTTCGGGTTGGGAAACGGGTCCTGACCATCATTTGTGCCTATGCACCAAATGATGTTTCAGAGTACCCACCCTTTTTGGAGTCTGTGACTGGGGTGCTGGAGGGTGCTCCTCCTGGAGACTCCATTGTCCTACTGGGGGACTTCAATGCGCACGTGGGCAACGACAGTGAAACCTGGAGGGGGGTGATTGGGAGGAACGGCCTGCCCGATCTGAACCCGAGTGGTGTTCAGTTATTGGACTTCTGTGCTAACCACAGTCTGTCTATAACGAACACCATGTTCAAGCATAAGGGTGTCCATATGTGCACCTGGCACCAGGACACCCTAGGCCGCAGGTCGATGATCGATTTTGTTATCGTGTCATCAGACCTGCGACCGTATGTCTTGGACACCCGAGTAAAGAGAGGTGCAGAGCTGTCAACTGACCACCACCTGGTGGTGAGTTGGATCCGATGGCAGGGGAGGAAGCCATTCAGACCTGGTAGACCCAAACGTATAGTGAGGGTGTGCTGGGAGCGTCTGGCTGAGGCCCCTGTCCGGGAGGTCTTCAACTCCCACCTCCGGAAGAACTTCAACCACATTCCGAGGGAGTCTGGAGACATGGAGTCTGAATGGGCCATGTTCTCCACCTCTGTTGTTGAAGCGGCAGCCCAGAGCTGCGGCCGCAAGGTGGTCGGTGCATCTCGTGGTGGCAACCCCCGAACCAAGTGGTGGACACCAGTGGTGAGGGGGGCCATTAAGCTGAAGAAGGAGTCCTATCAAGCTTGGTTGGCTTGTGGGACTCCCGAAGCAGCTGAGGTGTACCGGCAGGCCAAGCGGAGTGCAGCTCGGGTGGTTGCTGAAGCAAAAACCCAGGTATGGGAGGAGTTCGGTGAGGCCATGGAACAAGACTTTCGGTCGGCTTCAAAGAGATTCTGGCAAACTGTTCGGCGGCTCAGGAGGGGAAAGCAGCTCCCCGTCCACACTGTGTATGGTGCGGATGGGACACTGTTGACTTCAACTGGGGATATCGTCGGGCGGTGGAAGGAATACTTCGAGGATCTCCTCAATCCCACTGATACGCCTTCCACAGAGGAAGCAGGGTTTGGGGACGAGGGGGATGACTCGCCTATCACAGGGGCTGAGGTCGCCAAGGTGGTTAAAAATCTCCTTGGTGGCCGGGCCCCGGGGGTGGACGAGATTCGCCCCGAGTACCTCAAGGCCCTGGATGTTGTTGGGTTGTCATGGTTGACACGCCTCTGCAACATTGCGTGGAGGTCGGGGGCAGTGCCTTTGGCATGGCAAACCGGGGTGGTGGTTCCTCTCTTCAAAAAAGGGGACCGGAGGGTGTGCTCCAACTTTAGAGGGATCACACTCCTCAGCCTCCCTGGGAAGGTCTATGCCAAGGTACTGGAGAGGAGAGTCCGGCCGTTGGTCGAACCTCGGATTCAGGAGGAGCAATGTGGTTTTCGTCCTGGCCGTGGCACATCGGACCAGCTCTTTACCCTCTCGAGAATTCTTGAGGGTTCGTGGGAGTTTGCCCAACCAGTTTACATGTGTTTTGTGGACTTGGAGAAGGCATTTGACCGCGTCCCTCGTGGATTTTTGTGGGGGGTGCTTCGGGAGTATGGGGTATCGGGCTTGTTGTTACGAGCTATTCGGTCTCTGTACGACCGTTGTGAGAGTTTAGTTCGCATTGCCAACACTCGGTCGGAGTCATTCCCAGTGAGAGTTGGACTCCGCCAGGGCTGCCCTTTGTCACCGGTCCTGTTCATAATTTTTATGGACAGGATTTCTAGGCGCAGCCAGGGAATGGAGGGTGTCATGCTTGGTGACCACAGGATCTCATCTCTGTTGTTTGCAGATGATGTTGTCCTGTTGGCTTCATCCAGCAATGACCTACAGCTCTTGCTGGGACGGTTTGCCGCTGAGTGTGAAGCGGCTGGGATGAGAATCAGCACCTCCAAGTCCGAGTCCATGGTCCTCAGCCGGAAAAAGGTGGATTGTCCTCTCCGGGTTGGGGACAGGCTCCTGCCCCAAGTGGAGGAGTTTAAGTATCTTGGGGTCTTGTTCACGAGTGAGGGGAAAATGGAGCGAGAGATCGACAGACGGATTGGAGCAGCATCTGCAGTGATGCGGACGTTGTACCGGTCTGTTGTGGTGAAGAGGGAGCTTAGTTCTAAGGCAAAGCTGTCGATTTACCAGTCAATCTACGTTCCTACTCTCACCTATGGTCACGAGCTTTGGGTAATGACCGAAAGAACGAGATCGCGGATACAAGCGGCTGAAATGAGCTTTCTCCGTAGGATTGCTGGACTCACCCTCAGAGATAGGGTGAGGAGCTCAGTCATCCGGGAGAGGCTCAGAGTAGAACCGCTGCTCCTCCACATTGAAAGGAGTCAGTTGAGGTGGTATGGGCATCTGATTAGGATGCCTCCTGGACGCCTCCCACTTGAGGTGTTTCAGGCACGTCCCACTGGGAGGAGACCCCGGGGCAGACCCAGGACTCGGTGGAGAGACTGTGTCTCCCAGCTAGTCTGGGAACGCCTTGGTATCCCCTCTGAAGAGCTGGAGCAGGTGGCTGGGGAGAGGGAAGTCTGGGCTTCTCTGCTTGAACTGCTGCCTCCGCGACCCGGACCTCCGGAAAAGCGGTAGAAGATGGATGGATGGATGATCAAAATATGGTGTGAAGCTAAAAACTATTTAAAAGAACCACAGTTATTGTCACAATTTAGTCCAATATGGGGTAATCAATATTTTAAACCAGGGAGAGCGGACGCTGTATTTAAAGTATGGAATTTAAAAGGGATACAAAAGATTCAGGATTTATATTTGCCATGTGCAGACAACATAATGTCTTTTGAAGAGCTGAGGATCAAATTTAATCTCAATAGAACACATTTTTTTAAATATCTTCAACTTAGAAACTTTATTCGATCAAATCAAAATAAAGCTCTCACTCGACCTATTTATTCATCCTTGGAAAAAATGATGATGAAAGATAGTAAAAGAAAGGGTATTATTTCAGAGTTTTATAACTCATTGACACTATCTTCAAGTGAAAATTCACTGAAAAGATTAAACTACTGGAAAGAAGATCTGCAAATTGAAATTTCGGAGGAACAATGGGAATTGGCTTGTACAGAAGCTCAAACCAAATCAATAAATGCACGCCTTAAATTGATACATTTCAAATGGTTAATGCGGATGTATGTTACACCGGAGGAGTTAAATAGATATAACAAAAATATACCAGATACATGCACAAAATGCATGGAAAGTAAAGGAACCCTATTTCATTGTTTATGGGAATGTAGATTAATAAGAATGTTTTGGGAAGAGGTGAGGGTAACAATTGAAAAAATAATCTCAAAACAAATCATACTGAATCCTAAACTGTTTTTGTTGGGTCTGTACCCAGAAAAGCATAATTTTAATAAAAGTGAAAGAACATTCATAGACCTCAGTTTGCTTAATGCCAAAAAATGTATTGCACTATTATGGAAAAAGACTCATAGACCAGATGTGACTCAGTGGTTAAGACAGATGTTAACAAACCTTCCATTAGAAAGAATAACATATATACTGAAATCAAAGGAAATTGTGTTTGAGAATATATGGAGACCTTTTATTGATTATGTAAAAAATTTAAACATAACTCTTGAAGAAGAAGGTGAATGATGTGTGTGGACCTTGTAAATTCCAAACTGGTGAACATAATATGTATACTTATGTATTGGATTGTCTAGACTAAACAGAGGAGCATTGTTGAAGACTTGATTTTGTTGGTGGTTGTTGGTGTTTTTAGTGCATTTTTTTTTTTTTGTAGTACTTTAGTGTTAGTGTTTGATTGTATCATGTTTGTTAAAAAAAAAAAAGGTTCAATAAAGATATTGTGGAAAAAAAAAGGCACACGGCAGCCCGCCTGGATTTTGTCAAAAGGCACCTGAAGGACTCTCAGACAATGAGAAACAAAATTCTCTTGTCTGATGAGACAAAGATTGAACTCTTTGGCGTGAATGCCAGGCATCCTGTTTGGAGGAAACCAGGCACTGCACATAACCACGCCAATGGTGGTGGTAGCATCATGCTGTGGGGATGTGTTTCAGTGGCAGGAACTAGGAGACTAGTCAGGATAGAGGGAAAGATGAATGCAGCAATGTACAGAGACATCCTGGATGAAAACCTGCTCCACAGCACTCTACTTCAGACTGGGGTGACAGTTCATCTTTCAGCAGGACAACGACCCTAAGCACAAAGCCAAGATATCAAAGGAGTGGCTTCGGGACAATTCTGTGAATGTCCTTGAGGGCCCAGCCAGAGCCCAGACTTGAATCCAACTGAACATCTCTAGAGAGATCTGAAAACGGCTGTACACTGATGCTTCCCATCCAACCTGATGGAGCTTGAGAGGTGTTGCAAAGAGGAATGGGCCAAACTGCCCAAAGATAGGTGTGCCAAGCTTGTGGAATTATATTCAAAAGACTTGAGGCTGTAATTGCTGCCAAAGGTGCATCACCAAAGTACTGAACAAAGGCTGTGAATACTTATGTACGTACATGGGGTTTCTTAGTTTTTTATTTTTAATGAATTTGCTGTCATTATGGGGTATTGTGTGTAGAATTTTGAGGAAAAAAAATGAATTTGTTCCATTTTGGAATAAGGCTGTAACATAAAAAGTAGAAAAAGTGAAGCGCTGTGAATACTTTCCAGATGCACTGTATAAATTCAATGCATTATGTTTTCCAAGACTCTGGAAAGAAAACTATTCAGTTCAACTGTATTTATATAGCACCATTTCACAACAACAGTCATCTCATAGCATGCTGGGAGTGGAGAGGATGCTGGCATCGTTTGTTCGCCACTTCTCCACCTGAGCTTTTAACTAACGTTTCCCTCTACAATCAGTCAAGTTTTCGGTCAAGCTTTCCAAGTTTTATACGGATTAAACGGAGTTCGGTAAAAATTTACCTGGTGCTGCTGCACTGCTAGTGGACTCTCTGGGTTTGCTCGTCTCTGTGAGGAAACCTCCTGGGCCGTTGCTTTTGGTTTGCTGTGGCTGCTTTTTGGTAGCCATCTGGGAGGGCAGGCAGAATCTACTGTCTGAGGCTGCCGTGACCGAGACACTTCAGCTGGGCTAACTGGACTGGTTCGTCGCTGATGCTACCTGGCTAGTCCTCAGAGCCCCCCGGCTACAGAGCTAGCAACCAGCTAACTTTCCAGCACTGGCATAAACATGCTGAACTGTCCTTTCAACCAGCTGATGAGCCTTAACAACTTTTCCACTCCACCATGCATCACACTTATCAAAAGCCTTGGAATTCTCCACCGACCACGATATGTTCATCATAGCTCCCAAAGAAAGTTTGTTTACTTCCAGAAAGGTAATGCCATCCTGGCTCTCTGGTCAGCCACTCGAATGGTCACGTCTCAATCACGTCATCAGAGCGCTGTCTCCTCTTGAACTAGTAGCTCAGGCATTTCCAAGGCAACATCTTCAAGACCGCAGGGTGGAAAATGTGGAGTCGATTTTAGCCTACTCCGGCCAGTACAAAGACTTACTTCTCCAGCAAGTATCAAAACAGAACTGTTTAATGCACAATCACTCAAATAAATTCTGCCTAATTCATGACCATATTCTGGATAAGTGTCTGGACTTGATGTGCACTACAGAGACCTGGCATCAACCAAATATATTTTCTGCTCTCAGTGAAACCTGACCTCCTGGTTACAGCTACCTTCAGAAAGCTCGCAACACAGGTCATGGTGGTGGCCTGACAGTCATCTATAGCGGCAACCTGGACCTGTCCCCACTGACCATACCTGAACCAGGGTTTCCTCTGGTAACATTTCTAGGTAGCGGCCCACCACGCCTGAAAATTATCCGCCACTCTATAAGGAAATATAAATTTAAGAAAAAAAAAATATGAAGGAATTACGGTCCACAAGCACGCACACAAACAACGCGCGTGACCGTCATCCACACGAAGTTCAGAAGTGCCCTTCCCGCGTGTTCCAGTCGGCAAGTAGAGTGTCTCGTTGTCCAAGAGAAACATGAGCTTATTAAAGTACTTCAAATGCGGAAACAAATCAGAAGAGGTATGTAAGTAGTGAAGGCATTTATCATGGTTTTAACCCGCTGGGAACGGGAGCAATAATGGAAGAGTCTCTTAGCTAACACGTGTGGTTAGTTTTGTTTTTCTTATTTCACACAAGAATAAAAGGAGATGTTTGTACCTTTACCTTAGTTAATATTAATTAATTTATGTTCATTATTTTGTACCTGGCAACTTAAGAAAACCAAAGTTCACAAAGTCAATGACTTTAATCTGTACGCAGCCTTCAGACAAACTAAATGTGCCAACATTTGGATTTCAAAATAAGGGAGGTTTTTCCCTGCTGTCTGGGTGGTGAGAAGATTAAAAAAAAAACTATAAATATATAGAAATATTATAACAGAAATAACTGCATCTTTGGTCATTTAAGTTAATTTATTTCATTAAATAGAATTTTATTAATATTTTTTCTTTGAAATTAGAGTTAAATTATTGTTCTGTTCTGGCTCTGCAAAATTATGGTCAACAACCCAAAACATACACTACCGTTCAAAAGTTTGGGGTCACTTAGAAATTTCCTTATTTTTGAAAGAAAAGCACTGTTTTTTTCAGTGAAGATAACTTTAAACTAATCACAAATACACTCTAATATCTAATATACATTGCTAATGTGGTAAATGACTATTCTAGCTGCAAATGTCTGGTTTTTGGTGCAATATCTACATAGGTGTATAGAGGCCCATTTCCAGCAACTATCACTCCAGTGTTCTAATGGTACAATGTGTTTGCTCATTGGGTCAGAAGGCTAATGGATGATTAGAAAACCCTTGTGCAATCATGTTAGCACAGCTGAAAACAGTTTAGCTGGTTAGAGGAGCTCTAAAACTGACCTTCCTTTGAGCAGGTTGAGTATCCAGAAAAAAATATTATTTCAAATACAAATCCTTATTTCTAACCTTGTCAATGTGTTGACTATATTTTCTATTCATTTTACAACTCATGGTGGTAAAAAAGTGTGACTTTTCATGGAAAACACAAAATAATTGTCTGGGTGACCCCAAACTTTTGAACGGTAGTGTATGTCGCTCCTGGTGAAGAACTACCTTCAGAAGACGAAGGTGAATGTTACCAATGGGCCTGCACAAAGTCTTGAACTGAAAACCAAGGTTCATGGCAGAAGAGGATGAGCAGCTTGAGAGATCCACCAAAGAAGAATGGATTGGGACTGCTCAGGAAATATGTGAGAGATTTGTTGAAAACTACAACAAACTGCAGGCAGTTATCCAGCAAAAAGGACACATGATTGTTCACATCAGGGGGCTGTTAGTTTTTGTGAAAATCTTGTTTCTGTGGGCAAAGTAAAATAATGTAACCATCCAAAACAAGACTAGGATGTTTGGAAAAGCTGAGTTAAAAATGATTTGCACTGCTTAACAGCACTTGGGAAATACCTTTTTTTTAAAAAAAAATAAATAAATAAAAATGACATTTTCATACGCAGGTTCATAATTCTGTCCTCAAGTGTACATCTATGAAGGTGTGTGGCTGTCA
The DNA here is from genome assembly GCA_020510985.1 of Pholidichthys leucotaenia. NCBI lineage: Eukaryota > Metazoa > Chordata > Actinopteri > Cichliformes > Pholidichthyidae > Pholidichthys > Pholidichthys leucotaenia. The sequence continues at coordinate 449,190,746 of CM035837.1, read as the reverse complement.
TACGCTCACCTTCATTGTCATCTCTTCAGCCCAAACCCAGTCCCCCTCCTGCTCCTTATTTCTAGGACAGCTGGAGGAGCAGCTGCAGGAGGACGGGGCATCAAAAGTCCCACCAAGCTTTCACAGTGATATCACCTTTAACCTTCAAGTGGCCAAGCTTAGTATTTTCACAGCTTGACTGATTCTGTCATACTGGTTAAGGTCATTTGAAGCAACATGATATGATAAGGAAACATTTTCTTTTAATCTCCATTTAATTTTCTTACCAACTATTACTCAAGTTGTTATTGACAAAACAACAAAAACAAGGGCACTCTGAGACAAGTGCAATATCCCCCACCTCCATTTTCTTTGAAGATCCCAATACTCATTGACAGAAAGCAGTTTTCAACTTTTCAATATAATTACTGTGGCAGAACCAAATTATGACAAACCCATCATCCATAAATATACAACAAAGTATACAACCCATAGTTGTAGAGCAGGATCCCCAGGTGAACCTGTGTAGCAAGTTTGGTGACCCTGAAAGGGTTAATGGAAAGTTAGTGCAAAATAATAATTCTGTAGGCAATCTCCCATTATGCTCTACACAGAATCCATACATATTCTGTTTGCATGCTTATGAACAAATACGTAGTGCTAAACCCTGGTAAACTGGAATTAGGCAAAGCTATAGAGCTCTCTCTCTTTTTAGTCAGGTCTTTCACATTAGTTACACACCCAAAACAACATTCTCACACACACTTTTGATAGTACATTTTAGGAGATCGGTAACGTGAATAGCGGATGGCCTGTTCACGTCAGAGTTAAACTGGCCAATCAGACAGTCGCGTACAAGCCCATCCTATTGTACAGGGGGTTGGTCCGACCCGCCAACCCGAGAAGAAAACTGTAACACACACCCGGAAGTTGTGGTCAGTGTGGCGACGCTCCAGAGGGAGCTGCGTCATGCTGCACCCAGCACTGCTTGCTTTACTTGTGACTTCTAAATAAATGTTCCATCTTTAAATTGAAGAAATCTCCGGCATGTTCTTGGATCTTTCAATCAAAGAATCGGGTATTTTTCTAACAAATTGGTGCCGGTGACCCGGATTGAACTATTCCGAGGCAAGCATGAACACAACAGATGGAAAGGACCCTTTTCAGACGACCGTGGCGGTACCTGAACAAAAGAAAGGTAAGCAAAAAACCTTTTGTATACAAAATGTCTGCAGTTTGGCCATTCTAAATTTACAGTCGTCTGATTAAGGGGTATATCCGATCTCCAAATTTTATCATTTGGTTGGGAGTCACATGTAAAGTCTAAACAAATAGACAAATAGTTTGAAAAGTTATAAAAGGGTACACATGTTCTATTTTCAGTCTGAGGTAGAACGGTTGCGATCATGGCCATACAATTCACGGGTGTATGGTCCGTCAAATTTTAAAACATTTTGGAGTCAGTCTGAACCAAAATACCGAGACTTAGGAGGCCAGGGTGACTAATAATCACCCAGGTTCGTCTCCCAAATTATAAGCCAGGTTTTAGTAACCTGTTGCCGGGGGGAGCCATTGAAAGTGTTCGACCCGATGCTGCTGTGGAGCGAGGCCACGACCGGTTAATCTGCTGGACACGGCACCGCTTGTACTCGGGGCTGAAAGAAGACCCCCAGTGAAAGTGTTCTCTGTGTATCAGAGTTGGTCATGGCACCGCTTATGCGTGGGGGACCTGCCGAGGCCTCAGCGAAAGTGTCCTCTGTCTAACAAAAGATTAAACGGATCGGTGAGGTTTTGGGATGCAGTCTGTACCCAGAACTAAACACATAGGATGCAATGGCCGTGCCTGTCTTCCAAATTGATATCCAGGGTTAGCCTGTTGCCGGGGGGGTTAAGTGACCAACCTGATGCCGTTAAAGAACGATGCCACGTAGCTGAAGTATTTCGGAGCAGTCTGTTCTGAAATAATTACGAGACTTAGTGAACAGCGGACTCAACCGTGTTCGTCTCCCAAATTAAAGGACCCGGATTAGGCTGAGGGCCAGTAATTTCGATTGCAGTCTGTGCCGGAATAAGAGACTTAGTGAACAGCGAAATCAACCATGTTCGTCTCCCAAATTAAAGGACCCGGATTAGCCTGGGGGCCAGTAATTTCGGTTGCAGTCTGTGCTGAAATAAGAGACTTGGTGAACAGCGGTGATCAGCGATCAACCGTATTCGTCTCCCAAATTAAAGGAACTAAGGTAGCCTGGTGCCGGATGTCTTTGTTAATTTTGTGTCTTTAAGGGATAAAAGTGTGGTTTGAGAAATATCGGGAGTTGGAAATATCTATTAAACTTTCCACATAGTATGATTTAACTAATGGCGCACTCTGGAACGCGTGGCCAGAACAAAGGAAGGTAATGCACCCCTACCACCGAGTGGAGGTGAGATTGGTAAAACAGGTTACTGAGAGAATTATTTAAGGTAACAGTATTCAAATGAAGCGCTAAATTAAAGTTGTAAGGTTATCCTGGCATGTGTACAGCTGGGGTTAGGGAGGCAGCGCTCTATTTCTTTAAATAAAAAAAAAGACATGGTTTGTGAACAATAGGCTCAGGAGCCATCTTGCGCGTGTTGCATTTACTGCGCATATGCATGACAACGCCATCTTGAACCACCTTCAAGCTGTGGCACAGTGCCTCCATCGTGTAGTCAAATATAGGAAGTGCACTATTTCACAAAATTACTGCCAATAAGAACTTAAATCTTAATAATAAATTTGGAACCTTATCTCTCTGGCTGAAAGGAAACCTTTAAGTCTGTGCACGGCAAAATGAAGTCCTCCCGCGCCCGCCTATGTGGGTTTGTTTGTAGTGAGGCAAAGCATGTCCACTCAGCTTGGAGAAAAAAGGCTCAACTTTAAATTAGGCAGAGGGAAGTACAAGAATAATAACTATTCCTACTTATACAATAAAACTGTAGATAAGGATTTATTCCTCAATAAGAGTGTAGAAAAAAATTCTAGGTGGACACTATATAAAGGTGAGATAATTTAAATGAAAAATGGAAAATTGCAGATTGGAACATAAGTAAATATATAAATGAATTAAATTATAAATACAAAAATAAATGAATAAATAAAATAAACTAAAATGGATGAATAAGACTTTCGGTTATGGTGGCCACGTAGGAAGACGTGTTTCACACTGCTCTGCTTGTCAAACTAAAAATTTAACTAAAACTCTCTCAATTGGAACAAAAACCCATCCCAGCGTTTTGGCGTGGATATGGTAAAGACCAAGGTTGGAAAATCAGGTGGAGGAAAAAGCAACTCAACAAAACAATCCAAGCTAACAGACTTTCACGCTCAAGGCAAGGCAGGGAAAACTCCAGAAGCAATGGCGGAGGATGGAGCCAGCGGCGGAGCGGGAACTGCTGGGGAGGGGACAAGCATAGTGCTCGCTGCCATCACCTCCATGAGAACAGAGTTTTCGTCTAAATTTGATGGGATTATAGCAGCGATAGAAGGTATGAGGAAAGAAATAAACGACTGCACGGAGCGAATGTCGCAGGCGGAGCTCGGAATATCAAGCGCTGAGGATGACGTCACCAGCCTGCAAATTAAGCTGCAAACACAGGAATCAAAATGGAAACGTCTGGAAGATAACGTCCTAGACTTGAAATCCTGCTCGCGACGGAATAATTTGAGGCTGGTGGGCCTCCCGGAGGGAGCAGAGGGACGGGACTCATGTTCCTTTTTGGAAAAGTGTGATTCCAGAAGTGCTGAACAACGCGGCTCTGCAGTCATTGGTTGTTTTAGAGAGAGCTCACCGAATCGGCCCACCGAGAGATAATAAGACACCACCGAGGATGCTGATTATGAAGTTCCTCAACTACAGAGACAAGATGACAGTCACCAATGCTGCGCGAGCTAAAGGGGAAATTAAATACCAGGACCAACAGGTGCGGTTCTACCCATATTTGGCTGCAGGAATACAACAATTAAGGAGGCAGTTCGACCCCGCCCGCAAAGAGCTGCGCAACCTCGGGATTCGTCACGGAGTGATTCATCCGGCAAGACTGCTGGTCACATATAAGGGGAGAACCCACACCTTCAAGACCCCTCAAGAGGCGCAGGAGCTCATCAAGCAAATCCAAAAGGAGACTGGTGGGAGCTAAGCATGAACATGACAAAGGTAGAACATTTAAGCGTATGTACAGACATCTGATTGATTTGAAACATATAAGTCTACAAAATACAGACTGTATTAAAAAAAAAGCTATGATGTAGAAAGTTGCTATAAAACTTTGAAGTTATGCTGAAAAAACTACAGAAGAGAGTTAATGTTATAAGAATAGTAGTAGTGTCAGGGTGATTGAGAGGAGAAAGAGAGAGTGGTTTGACTGATCCTCGCAGGTGTGGAACAGTCGGATTTTTTTGATTTTGGGGGGATTACCACGAATGTGGGGAAAGGGAATTTGTTTTTGTTTAGTTCGTAGGATGAATGTTCCATCATCCATGTTTTTGCTTCTCTGTAAGAGTATGTTCATATTGCAAGGTAATCTCAAACTCCTTATTGATCATAGATCAAAGCGTTAATCTTAATTTAACTTCATGGAATTGCAGAGGTCTACAAAATCTAAAAAAAACTTAAACAAGTTATAAATAAAATAAAAGAGATTCAAAAATTGTATTTTTACAAGAAACTCATCTTATAGAGGAGGATGTAAAAAGAATTATGAGAAGATGGCAAGGTAACGTGTTCACCTCATCATTTTCATCCCGAGCTAGGGGAGTTATGACTCTCATACACAAAACAGTCCCATTTCAAGTGAAAAATGTAATTGGAGACAAATTTGGAAGATATCTAATCATCCAAGGATCTTTGTTATTAGAAAATATAAATCTGGTGAACTTATACGGCCCCAATATTGATGATCAAAACTTCTTTGTTAATTTATTCCTTACTTTATCATCACTTACAGGGCAACATATAATAGCAGGAGATTTTAATTGTACATTGAATCCCAGTATAGATAGATCAACAGGACTGGACTGTACACACAATGGATGTAGGATGACTATTAATCATTTTATGAAAGAATTGAGATTGCTAGATATATGGAGAGAAATGAAACCACAAGTCAAAGCCTATTCTTGTTATTCCAATACCTATAAGACATTCTCATGTATAGACTACTTTTTGATCTCTACAGAATTAAGGTCCAAGATTCAAAACTGTTTCTATGATAACATTGTGAACTCTGATCATGCACCCTGCTGTCTAATATATGTAGATAAGAAATTGACAAAGGATCCAGGTAGGTGGCATTTTCAGCATAAATGGCTTCAGGATGAGGAATTTGTTAAGTACATAGAAAAACAGATAGATGAGTTCTTTGATATTAATACTACACAAACAACGGCATGTATAAAGTGGGAGGCTTTCAAAGCTTTTATTAGGGGGCATATTATTAGTTATACAGGTTCAAAATCTAAGAAGACTCAAGAGGAGAGAGTCCAATTGGAACGTAAAATAAAAATTCTTCAAGAAAAGGTGTATGCAGGAAGTAACCCACAGTTAGAGAACGAATTACTGATTCTGAGAGCTGAATATGACAAAAAAATCAGCGAATAGAGCTGCCTCGAGTCTTCTAAGATTGAAGCAAACTTTTTATGAACAAGGTGAAAAATCAGGAAAATTATTGGCATGGCAGATTAAACAATTAGAATTTAAAACACCAATTACCAGAATTATAAGTAACGGACGGGTAGTTATAGATCCTTTAGAAATTAATAGTGCCTTTAGAGATTATTATGAAAAACTAAATGATACAAAAAAATGAAACTGACTTAACAAAACTAAATGGGTTTTTGGGTGGATTATCTATACCGTGTATTCCAAATGAAAACAGGGAGATACTGGAGTCTAAAATTAGTCAAGAAGTTGGGCAAGCCATTGATAATATAAAATCAGGAAAAAGAGCAGGACCAGATGGTCTTCCAGTGGACCTCTATAAAAAATTTAAGAATAAATTAATAAAACCACTTTTGGAAATGGTTTTAGAAACATTTCAAAATGGTAATTTACCACCATACATGAATAATGCCTTAATTATACTGTTGCCAAAACCAGGTAAACCCCCTAATAAATGTGAAAACATGAGACCAATAAGCCTATTAAATGCTGATCTTAAAATAATCTTTAAAATTTTAGCAAAACGACTACAAGAAATATTACCAAATATTATTAACCGAGATCAGAATGGCTTTATAATGGGAAGACCAGGCTTCCATAATGTAAGAAGACTATTTAATATTATTTATTCCAATAAAGAAGCACTGGATACAGCTCTCCTATCATTGGACGCCGAATAGGCCTTTGATAGGGTCGAATGGCCCTATCTTTTTGAAGTCCTACAAAGGTTTGGACTTGGAAATAATTTCATAAAATGGGTCCAGATAATATACAATAATGCTACAGCAGAAATCCTAACAAACAGCAATATCTCAAAATCAATAAAAATCAATAGAGGATGTCGACAAGGCTGTCCACTTTCACCTTTACTGTTTACTATGGCAATTGAACCTTTAGCGATGGCAATGTTTACATCCACAAATATATGGAATTAAAGTTGGACCAATAGAACATAAAATCTCCCTGTATGCCGATGACATAATTTTGTTTATGTCGAATTTTTAAAAAAATCAATTCCGACCTTGTTAAATTTGATAAAGAACTTTGGGGAAATATCAGGATATAAAATAAATAAAACTAAATCTTCAGTATTAATGCTAAATGAGACCCAGAGAAATCACTCAGCTCCTGAGGTAAATCAATTCAATGTTGTAAATCAGTTTAAATATTTAGGAATTCAAATTTTTCCTAAGCTAGAATCAGTCGCCAGTGCCAACTATGAAGCCTTAATGACAGATATTAATGAGTTACTTCAGAGATGGATGTCACTACCAATGCCGATGATCGGGATTACTTAAAAGTAATATCTTACCAAAAATACTTTATTTCACAACATTCCTTTACCACCACCTTCAGATCTATTCTCAAGAATTAAAAAAAGTTAGTGGAATTTATATGGAACAATAGGAAGGCTAGATTACGTTTGTCCTTACTATATTTACCATTTGATCGTGGAGGTCTGAAATGTCCAAACTTTATGTTGTATTACTGGTCAGCACAACTGAGGTCTATGACATATTATTTTTCATCAAATGATCTTCCTCACTGGACTGAAATGGAATCATACAATTTACCTTTACCTCTTCCCTTATTCATATACTCAGACTCGGCTAAAAAATTACAGAAACAAATTAAAAATCCAATTGTAAAGCACATGATCAAAATATGGTGTGAAACCAAAAAATATTTAACAGAACCACACTTACTGTCACAATTTAGCCCAATATGGGGTAATCAATATTTTACACCAGGGAGAGCAGATGCTGTATTTAAAGTATGGAATTTAAAAGGGATTCAAAAGATTCAAGACTTATATTTGTCACGTTCAGATAACAATGTCTTTTGAAGAACTGAGGATTAAATTCAATCTTAATAGAACACATTTTTTTAAATATCTTCAGCTTACAAATTTTATTCGATCAAATCAAAATAATGCTCTCACCCGACCTACTTATTCATCCTTGGAAAAAATTTTAACGAAAGATGGTAAGAGAAAGGGTATTATTTCAGAGTTTTATAACTCATTGACACTATTCTCAAGTGAAAACTCACAGAAAAGACCGAATTATTGGAACAAAGACCTGCATATTGAAATTTCAGAGGAACAATGGGAAATGGCTTGTGCAGAAGCTCAAACCAAATCAATAAATGTACGTCTTAAACTGATACATTTTAAATGGTTAATGCGGATGTATGTTACACCAGTGGAGTTACATAGATATAACAAAAACATACCAGATACATGCACAAAATGTATGGAAAGTAAAGGAACCCTATTTTACCGTTTATGGGAATGTAGAAAAATCAGAATGTTTTGGGAAGAGGTGAGGGTAACAATTGAAAAAATAATTTCAAAACAATTCACATTGAACCCTAAACTGTTTTTGTTGGGTCTGTATCCAGAAAAACATAACTTTAATAAGACTGAAAGAACATTCATAGACCTCGGTTTGCTTAATGCCAAAAAATGTATTGCACTACTGCGGAAAAAGACTCATAGACCAGATGTGACTCAGTGGTTAAGACAGATGTTAACAAACCTTTCACAAGAAAGAATAACATATATACTGATATTAAAGGAAAATGTGTTTGAGAATATATGGAGACTTTTCATTGATTATGTAAAGAAATTAAACATAACTTCTGAAGAAGAAGGTGAATGATATGTGTGGACCTTGCAAATTCCAAACTGGTGAATGTATATTATGTATTCTTATGTAATAGATTACCTAGACTAAACAGAGGAGCATTGTTGTTGACTTGCTTTTGCCAATGGTTGTTGTTGTTTTTAGTACATTTTTTTTTTTTGTTGTTAGTGGGGGTTTTTTAATTTTTAAATTACTTTAGTGTTAGTGTTTAACTGTTTGTGCCATGTTTGTAAAAAAGGTTCAATAAAAAATATTGTGGAAAAAATGGATGAATAAAAATAAACAAACAGAAGTTTTTGTTGTGGAGATGAACCTTGTGGAGGTGAGAGTGGGCAGAAAATGGAAAGGGAAATATGTTTTTTGAAAAAATTGAAAACTGGTGAAATGTTGAAGTTTTGTGCAGGACGCAAGACAAAATATGGAGAAACAATTGGAGGAAGGAAAGAAGAAAAAAAAACAATGTAAGAATAACAGACTTATGCTGCAACGGTGAGAACAAATGCAAAATAATCAATAAACACTGCGGCGGCATGAAATAAAGCGGCGTTGTTTGAGGGTTTAAGTAGAGTTTTATTATCATACCGCCGTCACGAGCTCCGCTCCTGGCGCCGTGCATGAGCGCCGGTGAGCGAGCCCACGGCTCTCAGAGAAGAGGGGACACGTGTGTGTGTCTACCAGTTGCAGGATCAGAGTGAGAGTGAGAGAGAGAGTTTGCGTTACAGAGTTGCAGCATATATACTCGACTACAACAATACATCAAGGGCATACCCCAGCAGTTGGTATGATCAAACAAATGACAGAACAGGCATAAGACATTTGCATTTGAGAGACATATTGATCTCAGTCCCTAGGTCACAGTGAGGACAGGACGCATGAGCACAATGCATGAAAGGCAACCATTAACATCACAGAAGTGAGCCAGACGAAACGCGTCTGCCTGTAGACATTAATACACATTACACTGTTCTGTTATTTGCTCTAGCCGAGCGCTGTGTTTGACCAGTCTTTTTGTGGAGATTTACCTCAAAGCACATCTACATATGTAAGATGACAAGATGCATGAACACTTTAACTTCACGGCTGTAAACGCAGCATGCAGCGGAAAAACCCAGGAGTGCGAGCTGACTGTCTCTGTGTTCTGTCTGTGTGTTGTGGGGGTTTAATCAAACCGCTACAACACGATACAATGGAAAAGGACAAAAACACGCTGTTTAACAGCTTGTCTGTTTCTCTTTTTTAAATCTGAAAGGAAGTGGTGGCTATGTGGTTGAGGATGCCATCCCTCGCCCAGTGACCTCGTGAGACCCTCTTCAGGCACCCTGGAGGCATCCACCCTCCTCCTCTGCCACCACCTAGCGACCCCCTCCTCCCTCCGCAACAGTAAAGGAATGCAAAGCAAAGGGAAAGATGAACCACAGAGGAACAATTGAGCACATGTAAGTACAGTACTGTTGCTTTCCATAGCAGAGACGTGGCAAGACCACAGACTGAGCAAACCCAATACATGACCAGTCTTCAAAAAGCCATACCCATGCCCCACCTAATTTGACCTATCAGTATCAGCTGCAGGGCCACAGGAGGTCAGAGTTTTAACAATAGAGTCAGAGGTCCCCATGGGACTAATACTTCCTATGCAAGGGCACCCAGGGGGGTCCCCCAATTAGCAACACAATGTGTATCCTCCCCTACAGGATGTTGAAAAAGAACGGCTTTGAAATTAATGCTGTTCTGTTTCAAAAGGGGGAGAGTGGGACAGGAGCTGACAGAGAAGTTACTAGGTCATTTAAAAGAGTGGGATAGAAAAGTTAAGTCATTTAAGGTTTACTGTCTTGAAGTCTTAAGTTAGGCATCTTGTGAGTTGGCATCCTCTTTAACAAGCAGGGAGTGAATCTAATAGTAAGACTAAGAAAATTAATCACAATGGTCTCAGCCTTACAGCTGAGAGGTCAGTGTGCTTTCTCATCTACAGTGATACTATTTATGCAAATTATTGAGTAGCTACATAAAGAGTATAAATGAACGACTTTATTTTCCAGATAGATTAGACTAAAAGATTAAAAGAAAGGAACAAAACAATATATCAAGGAAAAATCCAACAAGGTCAAATTAAACAATAACTCCTCTGCTTGTACAATTCAACATAAGTTATCCGAAAAGGGTGATGGCTGCAGCCGCAGCTTATATTGCCCACGCATGTTCCATCTAAGAAACATCTAATAAAATGAAGGCTAGCAATTAAGGCCAAAATCTGGAAAATTCTTGACGCTTGAAAGGTCATTTTTCCACAGAATATCAGGCAGTCTGAATTTTTGCTATAAGAAAACTAGCCACCTGCTGACCAAGAGAAAGGATGCAGGTTTAGGGCTCCTTAATACTTAAGGGCCAATACATATTTGGAGATTCCAAGACCCTCTTATCTGTAGTTTTTGCACATCTCCCAAAACTTTATGGATATGAACTAAACTTATTAGCACATTTTCTAGTCTCAAAGACCACCACTCGTACTAGCCCTCTATTCTAAGGGCCTATGGGAGAGGGATGTCTGGGGACAATTTGGAACAACCAATTAACCAAACATGTGAGAGCAGTGCAGCCAAGAGTTCAAGAAAAGCTAGAGAAAAGCATTGCTTATGCTTTACAAATTTGTTGAAATCTAATCACATTGTTAAAGTAAGAGATTTGCAGTAAGCATTTTTTTTTAACTCAACATGGGGTATGAACGTGTGAGGGTAGGTCGGGTACAAGTTTGTAAGATGGAGGTGCAAAATATGATAAAAATGCTGATTTACAATCACAACTTAAGACAACGGTTGAAAATTTATGCAAAAAGGTATAAAGGTAAAACTGTGCAAGTTTCAGAGAAAATTGCACATTTGAGGAAAAGTTGCAAATTTACAAAAATATTTTGGAAAGAGTCACAAATTTCTGAAAAAAAACTTGCAAATTTACAAAGAAAAAAATCCAAAATTTGTTAGGAGAAAAATGACACTTTAGAGAAAAGCTGTAAGTTTACGTTAAAGTCACATTCTTTACACATTTCCTTACACTTTGTATGGAGATGGGGGATGGCAGCATAACAAGGGTGATGGTTTTTGATCATCCAGTGATGAGTAAAAGCGTTCTAGAAGATGAATTAAAACAAACATGACTAGAGTAGACTAGAGAAACAAGAAGATAATTTGAGGTAAAAGCTGCAAACACTCGGCCGAGTAGACTCAAGAATGAAGCATATACATACATATAGCTGTGTGCGCACTGGCCTTTTCCAAAGGGTATAGTTTAGTAGGCATGGTGGTAGCTTGCGTGGAGGCTATCTGTTCAGAAGAAAAAAGGACAGAAAACTCCACCACACCAAGATACAGATGACTCTGTTATACTTTAGTTTTCAGAGTAATCAGCAGATGTCTTATTTTAATACATTCCTCGAAAGGCAGATGTTCAGACCCAGAGGCATTATTTAATTCCAAAACAAATTCGAAAGGCCGGTAATGAAAAAGCATCCAACGCCAGGGCAGAGATCAAGAGATGAGTTTTGCCACAAGACAGAATTTTGAAATGAGCCATGTTGGTTTATTATAAAGCTGACTTTTCAGAATGAAACCGATCACCTTTATGTGTAGGATCTTACATGGAGCATTAGCTGTGGACAGTGGGCAACAGTATGAACGACGGGACAGTGAATCATGAAGAAGACAAGCAGGTGGTAACAGAATGTTGATGAAGGCAGAAGAGAACCAAGACCAGATGAATGAAAGGAAGCTTGAAAGAGATTATAGATGTGAGATGTGCAGCTTCATCAGCTAGTCCAGGGAAAGGTGAAATCTTGTATGCAGATGGATAGTGGATGGTAAAAATCGAGTGTTTCTGATGGAAAAAGTACGTAGAGGAAGAAGAACGGTGGATTTAGCAAGTGTAGAAAATATTTCTGATGTTGAGATGGAAATGGAAAAAGAAATGAAAGCAGAGTATGTGTAACCAAAGAAAAATAAAGATCCATTTAAGATTTGCAAATGTAGCTTGAAAAGAAAAATAATAATAATAATAAATAAATTAAATTTTGCTCAATCCTGAAGAGTGTCAGAAAGAATGCACAAACACAGGCAGCCATCTTAAATGTTTCCAAGTACTTAAAGCAGAAGAGAGGCATTAGGTATCCATTCTTTCAGTGCATTTCTTTTAGTTGTCAATATTAACATTAAGTAATGAGCAAACACTCACCGCAAAGATTATAGCTTTACTGTATACTCAGTTAATTTAAGTCAATCTAACACCCCAGTTATGTTCCTCCCCAATAGAGGGTTTGCATAGGATGTCATTGAGCAGGACTCTTGGAAGACAAACACTGAGTGGAAGGAATTGGTGGCAGCATGGAGGTGTATGCCAGTGCAACACAAAGGTCCATGCAGCATTCAGTTACAGTAGTACAAATAATATCTGTTGGCATGGTGGAGAGTTAACCTTATTATCCCATCTTGTATTAAATTAGCAAAAATTAAATAAAGGCTTTGAAGCAGTTCCTTTCTTGACTCAAGATTGGAAATCTAAATAAGGGGAAAATAAAATTTGAAGGAAAAACACGCACTTATTTGTGGAATGGCTGACACAAGGGGAGCCTGAGGCGCCCCATGAATCTGTTTCTCTTATAAAAGGAAGCCAAAAGGAGGAGGGGGAGGAGAGCGGAGGAGGAGGAGGAGGAGGAGGGAGCACACCCCACAATGGCCGCTGCTGGCAGGAGGGAGGCACCCACATCCACCACGGAAAAACTGGACTTAAAGACTAGAACAGATAAGTGGACTCACTTGTACACATATACAGAAAATTAGCAAAAGTTAAACCATTGCATGTAAAGTAGGAACCTCCGGGTAATGACATACAGGACTTTAAGGTCAGAAAAGTAACGATCAAATTCTGCAAATGGCAAGCTACCAGTAGAACACCTATCAACATCTGTAAAAGTAGCATTGTACCCAATGTACTATAGGTGACTGAACAGATCTGATCCAAATTATTAACAACCATTATTTGCAAATCCATCCTCCAGATTGGTCATAAAATTGGATTGATAAAGAAATGTGTGGAAGCATCCATTGTCCTAATTGAAGAGGATAAGAGACATTTCAACCTATGGGGGGTTCCACACATCCCGCTGGTTAAACCCAAACACATGGATTGGAAAATGTTAGACATTTTGTCACCTCTACTGTGGAATAGAGCCATCTATGGAAAACCAATACCTGACCTTAACACAGAATATTCTCCCAGAATAAAACCATAAGCATTGTCTCTTAACTGGGTAACCACAGCACAAAAGGCGGTACACACTGACGCCCAGAAATCTCCTATATGACCAATCTTAACATTAACAAACGAGGGGATGAGGAAAATTTGAAGCAAATTCCAAATTGGTTATGGTAAAAGGATAACCAGATGTAGATCTAATAAAAGGAGCAGAGTACGACACTATAGGCCATATATTCAGAAGCCCAGAAGGGCGTTAACAAATGCAATTTTCCACAGTGGGAGTCATCAGCAGGTCTTAGACCAATTGCTGTGTCGAAAGGAAGAGCTGAGGACCCCAAGACGGAGGATGAGGAGGAGGAGGACCATTCTGCCATCACAGATTATTTGTAAACACAGTGTGCTACTAATAATATATAAATCCTACATAGCTCACCACACATAGGTACGGGTGTGAGACTTATAGTACTCTTGCGTGTTTATTTCCATCATGCTAATTACACTTAGGTAGTCTGGATAAGAGTGAAGGTTAGAAGCTCTGAATGCCTGAATACAACAATGCATGGATAAGGATGTCTCCTAACGTTGAACGATGTTGTCTACTACCTACCCACTGCTGAACATATAGGTCCCATCACCCAACACACTCATCACAACACAACCACCGCTTGCAGATTTCATATAGTCAATCACACACTCAAGGCTACTGGGAGATAACTTACAACAGCACATAGATAACTACAGATGTAGTGAATAATGATAAAATGGTACAGGCTCCATACATTGTGATGGCAACCCCTCAGGCCATTATTGGTCCTGCCCCGGCTGAGCCCTTTGTATCGGCATCCGATTAAAGGTGTAGGGTAAAGGGAAGATGCATGCCGGAGGGCACCAGACCATCACGATGTGTGCCTGTGATGTGGAAAAAGGTCGTAGGGTGAGTGACTGTACAACTTCTGTCCCTAGAAGAAGAATGGACTGGTACCCAAGCGCATCCACCGCACCTCCAGCATCCGGGGTGGAGCAAGCAGCTCGAGCCTTACGAACACCAGTATCTCTACCTCTGTCCAGCGCCGGGGGGGGGGGGGGGGCATCCCTGGGGCAGCATCACTGAACTGTTCACTGGCTGGACTGGATGTTATCCATCCTCTGCTGCTCACACCAGACTGTCCTATAGACCTCATGGGACGAGGTGTGCCTCTGAGAGCGGGGACAAACAGTTGTTTCGCTTCTGTGTCAGCAAGATGGGACTGTGCTCCATAGTTGCGAATACGGAAAGCAGACACAGAGGAAGGTCAAACCCTTGTCGCAACCGTGGGACAACGGCAGCCGAATGATGCGAGCCCTGGCAAGGGTCAACCGGAGGACAAAGGTTTCGTGGGCATCGTGGATTGACAGTTCATCTGGACAAGGCCCTCTTAGACATCGCTGCACTGCGCTAGGGTGTCCACAAGGGGGGGAGGAAAAGGTAGAATCAATGGTGTAAGCCTCTTGGGTTGACACACAATGTAGGGACCTGCCTTATTCACCATCTGTTAATCGCTAGCATCTCTCACACCATGCATGGTTGACATGATAAAATCATGTCAAAGGGGGGAGTGAAAGGGTTAATGGAAAGTTAGTGCCAAAATAATAATTCTGTAGGCAATCTCCCTTTATGCTCTACACAGATTCCATACATATTCTGTTTGCATGCTTATGAACAAATACAGTGGGGTAAAAAAAAAGTATTTAGTCAGCCACCAATTGTGCAAGTTCTCCCACTTAAAAGATGAGAGAGGTCTCCAAATTTCATCATAGGTACACTTCAACTATGAGAGACAAAATGAGAAAAAAAAAATCAAGAAAATCATATTGTCTGATTTTTAAAGAATTTATTTGCAAATTATGGTGGAAAATAAGTATTTGGTCACCTACAAACAAGCAAGATTTCTGGCTCTCACAGACCTGTAACTTCTTTAAGAGGCTCCTCTGTCCTCCACTCGTTTCCTGTATTAATGGCACCTGTGTGAACTCGTTATCAGTATAAAAGACACCTGTCCACAACCTCAAACAGTCAGACTCCAAACTCCACTATGGCCAAGACCAAAGAGCTGTCAAAGGACACCAGAAACAAAATTGTAGACCTGCACCAGGCTGTGAAGACTGAATCTGCAATAGGTAAGCAGCTTCCGTGTGAAGAAATCAACTGTGGGAGCAATTATTAGAAAATGGAAGACATACAAGACCACTGATAATCTCCCTCGATCTGGGGCTCCACGTAAGATCTCACCCTGTGGGGTCAAAATGATCACGAGAACGGTGAGCAAAAATCCCAGAACCACACGGGGGGACCTAGTGAATGACCTGCAGAGAGCTGGGACCAAAGTAACAAAGGCTACCATCAGTAACACACTACGCCACCAGGGACTCAAATCGTGCAGTGCCAGACGTGTCCCCCTGCTTAAGCCAGTACATGTCCAGGCCCGTCTGAAGTTTGCTAGAGAGCATTTGGATGATCCAGAAGAGGATTGGAAGCATGCCATATGGTCAGATGAAACCAAAATAGAACTTTTTGGTAAAAACTCAACTTGTCGTGTTTGGAGGAGAAAGAATGCTGAGTTGCATCCAAAGAACACCATACCTTCTGTGAAGCATGGGTGTGGAAACATCATGCTTTGGGGCCATTTTTCTGCAAAGGGACCAGGACGACTGATCCGTGTAAAGGAAAGAATGAATGGGGCCATGTATCGTGAGATTTTGAGTGAAAACCTCCTTCCATCAGCAAGGGCATTGAAGATGAAACATGGCTGGGTCTTTCAGCATGACAATGATCCCAAACACACCACCCGGGCAACGAAGGAGTGGCTTCGTAAGAAGCATTTCAAGGTCCTGGAGTGGTCTAGCCAGTCTCCAGATATCAACCCCATAGAAAATCTTTGGAGGGAGTTGAAAGTCCGTGTTGTCCAGCGACAGCCCCAAAACATCACTGCTCTAGACGAGATCTGCATGGAGGAATGGGCTAAAATACCAGCAACAAAGTGTGAAAACCTTGTGAAGACTTACAGAAAACGTTTGACCTCTGTCATTGCCAACAAAGGGTATATAACAAAGTAGTGAGATGAACTTTTGTTATTGACCAAATACTTATTTTCCACCATAATTTGCAAATAAATTCTTTAAAAATCAGACATTGTGATTTTCTGGATTTTTTTTCCCTCATTTTGTCTCTCATAGTTGAGGTATACCTATGATGAAAATTGGAGACCTCTCTCATTTTTTAAGTGGGAGAACTTGCACAATTGGTGGCTGACTAAATACTTTTTTGCCCCGCTGTATGTGGTGCTAAACTCTGGTAAACTGGAATTAGGCAACGCTATAGAGCTCTCTCTTTTTCTTTTTAGTCAGGTCTTTCACATTAGTTACACACCCAAAACAACATTCTCACACACACTTTTGATAGTACATTTTAGGAGATCGGTAACATGAACAGCGGATGGCCTGTTCACGTCAGAGTTAAACTGGCCAATCAGACGGTCGCGTACAAGCCCATCCTAATGTACAGGGGGTTGGTCCGACCCGCCAACCCGAGAAGATAACTGTAACACGCACTCGGAAGTCATGGTCAATGTGGCGACGCTCCAGACGGAGCTGCGTCATGCTGCACCCAGCGCTGCTTGCTTTACTTGTGACTTCAAAATAAATGTTCCATCTTTAAATTGAAGAAATCTCCGGCTTGTTCTTGGATCTTTCAATCAAAGAATCGGGTATTTTTCTAACAACCCTAGAGGGATTTAAACATTCTATAATAAGAAGGCATAGGGAATGCCAACCCTGACCTTTGACCTTTTGACTCCAAACCTGTAGTCAGAGGTCATGGTATCGGAGCGAGCCTGTGTACCAGGTTTGGCGATCCTAGCTTTCTTTGTTGTTGAGATGTAGTCTCTAAACCATTTAGCTGTTGACCTTTGCAACCCGAAATCCACAGTCAATCTTCAGGGTCACAGGGTGAACCTGTGTACCAAGTTTGGTGACCCTAGCTTTAGTCCTTGTACAGTAATAAGTCATAGGGAATGTTAACTGTGACCTTTGACCTTTTGATCCCAAACCCATATTCAGGTGAGGGTGTAAGTCGTTCAAGATGTGTATCAGATAAAAACTACTGTAACGATTTGAAAAGCTGACACCATTTCTTTCAGCAGTTATTGCATTTACAAGAGTTAGGGAAAATGTGACCTCTGACCTTTGACCTCAAGGTCATCTGATCAGAGTCAAATTGCAATATGCACATCATCTGTGTATACCAAACCCTGGTACCAAGTTTCAAAATGATCAGAACAAAACTGTAGGAAGAGTTCATTTCACAAAAGTGAGAGAGTGACTGACTCATAACATCATCCTTCTTTGGTCTTAAGACCGGCGAGGGATAATGAAAAATTGCACAGAATGGCATTGTCCAGAGTGGAGGTTGTTGACCGCTGCTTTAACCCATGTTCCAAGGTGCGCTCCATGAGGAGCGTTGCTTCACCGTTCTACCGCCACACCTCTCACTGGACAGATCGAATGTCCCTTGTATCATCATCGTTGTTCAGCAGACAGCTCATTGTGAATGAAGAATCAGTGAGGTATACGTTTGTCCTCAGGCAGATATACTCCACTATCACATCCATAAGAACACACACATGCTCGCACATTCCAGCTCTGATTCCAGTTCCACACCTCCAGGTGCACAGGTGTGCGGCCCGGATAGCAGTGTTATCAATGACACTCGTCTGAGCTGCATCTACAATGACAGAGAGGATGGCACAAATCCAGCTATCTCAAAGACACACACACACACTGGACTGCCTATATAGTTTCAGGGAGATAAATGCTTGTTAACATTCCTGGGCACCGCAGCTTAGTATGCAACCCCCACCCCAAATACACACACACATCCCATTTCTCCTGTGTGTTGTCTGAGCACACAGAGGCTGTGGAGGAAGGACAGGGCCAATTACAGCCTTTTATCCTGAGAGCACACATCATTAAGAAGAGCTCAAAGGGCTGATCACACACACACACACACACACACACACACACACACACACACACAGAGTCACCCATGTGCTTCCATGTGCTTTTTTTACTTCATTAGGATAAGTGAGTAGGCTAAAAGTTGGTAAGGGCCTACTCACATTGTCAAAGTCTAAAACGTTTGACCAATGTCAAACGACATTGGTCGTTTTGACCACTTCATACTATTCTGTAGAACAGAACATTTCCCCAGCTGAGCACGCTCAACCCATGCCTTGCCACCGTTGGCTTTGCGTGCCCATGCAGCTTGAATATGCTTCATCAACCCAACCTATGACGGGGGGCTGAAAAGTTCATAGGCTGAATAAAGGTGCCTTCACACCAAACGAGAACGGGCAAATTTGTCACGTGGCACAATTACATTATACTGTAACTCAATGTAAACACACGACTAGACATGAATTCACCGTCTGAGTGAGATGCAGACAGGCAAAATTGCCTTTACAACAGGAGTGTCCAATCATCTGCCATGGAGGGCCAGGACCCTGCAGGCTTTACCTCCATCCAGTGTCTTCAACAGCAGATTCCACTGAATTCTTCCCACTGATTGCAGATAAGTGAAAGCACCTGCTGAAGAGACTGTGTAGAAGAGAAAACCTGCAAGGTCTTGGTCCTCCATGGCACATGATTGGACACCCCTGCATTATAACTTCTGCAGCAGTGTTCAACCTGCTGTGGAAACTTTATGCTTAGGTTTACATTATTTGAATGGGGGGCTCACCTGAATAAAGTTGTCCCTGCCTCCAAAACTTCACAAGATGATAGTTGTTTATATTGCTAGCTTTAATAGCACGTCCATGGCAGGAATCCGTGGGTAAATACCTCAGACATCCTGATTCAGCTGAAGAGCTCCTGGTCTTTCTGTCTGCAAGTGAGTGGCAGTCTCATTTTCAAACTAGTTTACTCTCCAATGTTGATACTTTTACACCAATAATGGTAGAATCTCAAAGCTAGCGCTATTCCTTGGACATGAATGCACGAATACGTGATTTTGCGTGTACTCACTTCTTTCCATTGACTTTGTATGCATTTGTGCCGCCCCATTCGGTGTGAAGGCAAGTTAAGGAGTTATGCTCGTAGGTGATGAGCCAGTAGTATTTGTGCTTCAGTGGTCGAGGAACAATAGATCAGAGCTGAGAGTGAGAGAACTGTCAAGAGTATGGGTACAATAAACCATAATTGGTCAAATTTGACCACTAAATCATGGTCAGCTTATGAACTTTTCAGCCCACCCTCATACAGCACGTGTCAAACTCGATGCCTGTGTGCCAAATCAGTGGATTTGGTCCACCATGTCATGTGTGGCCCACAGGAGAATACTGTGCTGCCTTTATTAGGTTCCAGTGGTTCCACCACCTTGCTTGGGGGAGTTAATCATAAGCCCTGGATGACTGCAGAGGTGCGCTCGCTGCTTAAAGCCAGAGATGCAGCGTTCAGAGCGAAGGACAGGATTGCCCTCCGCTCAGCCAGGTCTGCGCTTTCAAAGGGAATTAAGGCGGCAAAGCGGGCCTATGTGCAGAAAATCCAGGGACACCTCTGTGACACTAGGAACACCAAGCAGATGTGGCAGGGAGTTCGGACACTGACAGGCTTTAAGTCTAGGCAGGGGGTCGATGATGACGACGCTTCACTTCCAGACAGGCTTAACGACTTCTTTGCACGTTTTGAAGCATCAAACTCGACAATCAGAGGGAGGGCCGGCCCATTCCCACCATCGGTCGGACCAGCTTTTACCATTAACACAGCGGACACACGGAGGACCCTATCCAGAATCAACCCACGCAAAGCTGCAGGTCCAGACAACATTCCGGGACGTGTGCTCCGAGACTGCGCGAGCGAGTTGGCAGATGTCCTGACTGACATTTATAACATCTCCCTGAGTCAGGCCATCGTTCCCAGATGCTTCAAGACCTCTATCATTGTACCGGTGGCAAAGAAACCAGTGGTGTCCTGTTTGAATGACTATCGTCCTGTTGCACTTACACCAATTGTGATGAAGTGTTTTGAACGGCGTGTCAAACCACACATCACAGCCTGCCTCCCTGCATCACACGACCCACTCCAGTTTGCATATCGTTCAAACCGCTCCACGGAGGATGCTATAGTCACCACCCTACACTCTGTCATCACCCACCTGGACCAGAAAGACACCTACGCCAGACTCCTGTACACTGATTTCAGTTCAGCATTCAACACCATTATTCCCCAGAGACTGATGGAGAAATTACTCCTTCTCGGTCTGAACACTGCCACATGTCTCTGGATCCTGGATTTCCTGACAGAGACCTCAGTCTGTCCGGGTTGGAAACAACATCTCCAACTCTGCCACGCTGAGTACCGGAACCCCTCAAGGCTGTGTACTCAGTCCACTGTTGTTTACACTTCTAACACATGACTGTGTATCCAAACACGAGGGGAACCAGATTATTAAGTTTGCAGATGACACCACGGTGGTGGGACTTATTCAGAGGGATGAGGAATCAATGTACAGGGAAGAAGTGAGAGACCTGGAGGGCTGGTGCAGGGAGAACAATCTGGTGCTCAACGTGGACAAAACGAAGGAGATGATTATCGACTTCCGGCGGTCACAGCCTGAGCACGTCCCCCTCAGCATCGGCGGCCGTTTAGTGGAGAGAGTAGAGAACATCAAGTTCCTCGGAGTGCAGATCTCGCAGGACCTGACCTGGAGCAAGAATTCCTTGGAGATCAGGAAGCGAGCTCAGCAGAGACTACACTTCTTGAGGAAACTCAAACAGGCCTCTCTCCCCATCTGCATCCTCAGGACCTTCTACAGAGGTGTGGTGGAGAGTGTTCTGACGTACTGCATTGCTACATGGTACTCCAGCTGCAGTATGTCAGACAAAAAAGCCCTGCAGAGGATAGTCAAGGGGGCGGAGAGGGTAATTGGAGTCTCCCTCCCCTCTGTCCAAGAACTTTTTCAGAACCGTTGTAGGAGCAGGGCACTGAACATTGTCAAGGACCGTTCTCACCCTCTGCATAAACACTTTGAACTTCTTCCATCTGGTAAACGATTCCGGAGCATCAGAGGCAGAACCACCAGACTGATCAACAGCTTCCTCCCACAAGCTGTCAGGATGCTGAACAGCTGACCTGGATTCTCACATACACACTACTACACCTATGGACATTTTGTATATTATAGTTAGTTATTCTTTTTCCCCAAGTATGTCTCAGGGATGTGTGAATGGATGGGGGGGTGGGGTGGGGTGGGGGGTGGAGCTATGTGGGAGTGTGTCTTAATCATGCTGCTTCTTATATGGATGTCGAGAGAAACGCAATTTCATCTTGCCTGCACTACAGTTGTATGTACAGCAATATGACAAAGTTTGATTTGATTTGATTTAAGCTATGGTCAGAATCAGATTTATTGCCATTGTTCATGTAGTACACAAACAAGGAATTTGTCTCGGTGCAATGCTGCAACATTAAACATGATAAAATAAAATAAATAAAAAACTATACATGCAATAAAGTGTAGAATAAGAATGAGTAATACTAGTCAAAGCAGTTTTTAAATATATTAGCGAGCAGCAGATATTGTGGAGTACCCCATAGTGCAGTCGGTAATGCAAAAAGAAAACAGTGATGATTGACATGAGTCTGGTTGAGCTGCTGTACGTAGTGCACGAGAGTCAATAAGTCACTTAGTGTTCAGCAGTCTGATGGCAGAGGGTCACAAAGATTCTTACGAACAATGGGTTTGTAAGAATCTCCCAGTTCCTACAAATTGTGGAGTTTGCAGACATTCATGGAGGGTGTCAGTTTCTTATGGCTGTCATTTTCTGTTGTATGATGGTCCTAGAGTTCTTACGTTCTTCGTAAGGATGCCTTGGGATCTTCCTACGGCATACTTACTGCTATCTTACAAAAAATTTCATGCAACTTACGGCACTCTGAAGTAGTTGGTAGGAAGATGTTATGGAGCAATGATACAAGTGTGAGTGGAGGCTAGCAGGAAATGTGGAGGGGGGACAATCGCCTTTGGAATGGCATGGACCAACGAGAACCAGTGAGTCAGCTTTAACTCAGCTAACATCAGTCCTCATATGATGCTAGTTCTTCAAAAAAATGTTTGACTTATGGCCTTTTTTTACATAATAATGAATGGACCTCAAAAACAAACAAACCAGATTGTCAATCATGGAGTAGTAAGAGCCTTCAATTATC
This sequence comes from Pholidichthys leucotaenia, assembly GCA_020510985.1. Classification (NCBI taxonomy): domain Eukaryota; kingdom Metazoa; phylum Chordata; class Actinopteri; order Cichliformes; family Pholidichthyidae; genus Pholidichthys; species Pholidichthys leucotaenia. Next base: position 449,167,960 of record CM035837.1, on the reverse strand, counting down.
ACTCTTTTTATACAGTGCATATAGTATATAGCCAAGAGATGCTCCAAACTGAAATGATGCATATTCTTGGCTTGTGACCTTTGACCTTGAGCACAATGTGTATGCAGACTGACTCGAAGATCCGTATGTTTGAGCTTGGTAAGCATCCAGGCAAGTGCCTAGGAGTAGAAATTTTCATGAAAAGAAAGGTGGATGATGAAAGAAAGATGGATAAAGAAAGCCACGCCATGGCAGTGGCTCATTTTGTCTTTGCTGGAATGAGTTTAAAAAAATACATTTTTTTCCATAGTGGATCTTTTAATGTCCATAAACTTCATTTAAAGTGACACACTGCCAAAAATCTAGTCCCCCCCCCCCATTTACATGTCTCTAACATGAGTCACACTCAATCTCCATTGCATCCCATGATGCACTGGGCTTCACTCCTTTCTTTACTCTCAACGAAATATTTTTGCTAGTCATTAACGTCGGATTGTTCTCTCCCATAGATTGAGTCCCCATTGTGCTGTTTGCTCTCTACATGTCTGTTCTTTTCTTCTTCTTCTCCATCCCCTCACCCCCCAGCCAGTCGCAGCAGATGACTGCCCCTCCCTGAGCCTGGTTCTGGAGGTTTCTTCCTACTAAAAGGGAGATTTTCCTCTCCACCATCGCCAAGTGCTGCTCACAGGGGATCACCTGATTGCTGGGGTTTTTCTGCAATTGTGGAGTTTTTCCCTACAGTTTGGCTGCATCCAGACCAGGATGGTCCAAGGGTCTTGCTTCAACTGGGCAAGGAATGCTGAGAATTTTCACACCTTTGTTTGGTTTGCATTCACACTGCAGTGGACCCAACTGCCCGGAGAACGTCACGCAGTTACAACAACTGCTCGTTTGGGGCACTGTAGCCAAAACCATCACTGATCAGGAAGAAAAAATCTTTGAAGAAAAATCAGGCTCATCGAATGGCCAGGATCAAAAACAGAAATCCGCGCCCTTCAGCCGGGTTGCTTGTCCACCACAAATGAGACATTTTTTTTAACTTTTCTCCCCAGCTTTCTCCAGTAAAAGGATTTCTTGGATTTGCGCGGTTGTCTTTGTTATTTTCTACCCAAAATGTACTACGGCAAATGCCATTTCCCCTTGTAGCTGCACTGGTTCCCTGAATAAAGGCTGCATTTCATACTGATGTTTTTCCAAAGCTTTATCCAATCACTCATTTTCTCTGGTGTGGACATGAGCAACCAACGATGATATGAAACCACTGATGGAAATATAACATTGTGAAAACTACAAAAAAAAAAAAAAAAAAAACACAAAAAATTACCACTAAAACGCTTCCCTTCCAGTCCATAGAGAGTCCCCCCACCAAGCAATACTCGGATCCCAAACATGCTAGCATAATGGCAAACACATTAATAAAGTCCAATAAAATGTCCATATGCATCACAATGTTTAGACAGGCATTGCAGAAATAAATTATACAATTACAAATAAACACAAACCATTTTGCGTCTCTTGAACCATGTGCAAGTATGATGATAATCCCAGGGGATCTCTGACTGCCTTCATTCCCTTCTAACCCATAATGCCTCAGTCACATCCTTTTTCCCAGTCATGTGATCCACAACCCTCACATAAACAACTTTATTAACAAAGTATAAATAAATTGTTTACACTAAAAATCACATTTTAACTCCTTTTAACCATATTAAACATTTATCACACATTTTAACAACAATTTTCACAACCAAATAAATTATAAAAACACACCTACAAACTATCATAAAAAAACTGTCTCCCTGCCAGTTACACCCCTTCTCGGACTACGTGCTGCTGTGGTTAAAAAAACCTTCAATGTAGGACAGCTGTATGAATGCCATAAGAACAACGTAAGAACTATGCAAGAGGTCGGCCCTCAAGAACATCTTAACCTTTTAACTGTCCACGTTTTCACATGCCCCTAGTGGCGCAGCACCGCAACTGTGCCTGTCAACTGAATCGTGACATCCTTTAACTCCCCAGCTGTGCCAGCACTTGTACTGATCGTGCCAGTTCAGAAGGTGGCAGGCACACATTGGAGGACTCATGGCTGACAGGGAATACAGCAAAGAAGAAGAAATCTTCATCATTATTCTTCCTTTTCTTGCTTTGAGCTCACAAGACCAATATGGCTGCCATGATCATCATGGATTGTCATAGAAAATCAAATCACCCTTTATTGTCATTCAACCATACAATCAATCATGTACAGTAGAACGAAATTGTGTTTTTCCTATCTACAGTGTTAATCACACACACCCCATATGTAGAATCAGAGGGCCGCTGCTATGCAAGGCGCCGCCACAGATTTCCCTCCTCCATTCCATTATTACTGAGCGCCAAGCTCGACAGCAGGAAGTTCCGCTTTTATATGGTCTTCGGCATGACCCGGCCGGGATTTGAACCCCTGCCTCCCGGGTGTGGGGCAGATGCTCTACCAACTGAGCCACCACGTAGAGTCAACAAAACTGCATCATACAGGAAAAATAGCTGCATAATACAAACAAAGTTCACATGGGATAATCATAAGAGTTTGTAGATGGGATAGAGAGCTTAAACGACCGATAAAACGCAAAATACCGACCACGATGGGCAAAAACGGACCGACCATGCGAGCGAGCCCCCCCCCGCCACCAATAAGTGACAAATTTATTTATTTTTTTACATTGTACTGATTTTCTGGTTCATATACTTTGGAGATAAGATAAAAACATACCCCTGTAGACAAAACGGTGTAAAAAAAATAAAACAAAAAACCTCCCCCGAACCATTCTTTGTGTAAATATGTCCAAAGTCAACTTTTAACTGAGTTATGTAATTTATATAGCTGCTGCGACATTCTGCAAATTAGATGCGTAAATTTATTCCTATCTGAAACTTTGGATCATATTCTACAGCTTTCTAATTGACAATAAGCCATTATCTCTTGCAACTTTCAAGTTATAGCCTTGGAAATCTGAACTATTTTATTGACAAAAAATCATTACAACTCTTGACCACTAGGGGTTATGTTGCCATACGGCGACTGGGACAGTTAATGGGTTAAGTTGCTCTTGAGGGCCCCTTCAAGCGGTATAGGGAAACACTGTACAAATCCCCATTCGTACAGCATATGTAATGCGGTAGTGCGGCACTAATAAGGTAGAAGTACGTCATTTGTGTGACATTTGTAAGATCTTCCTACCAACGACTTGAGACTGTCGTGAGTTGTAGAAAAATTTTCATAAGATAGCAGTAAGTATGCTGTAGAAAGATCCAAAGGCACCCTTACAAAGAACGTAAGAACGCTAGGGCCATTGTATAACAGAAAAGCACCTCATTTCTCAAGAATGCCTCAAGTTGCTCTTGTGAATTGAACGGCAACCGTAACAAACTATGACCCCGTCCATGAATGTCTGTGAACTCCAGAATTCATAGGAACTGGGAGATTCTTACGAACCCATTGTTCATAAGAATCATTGTGACTGTAGCTTTAGTCTTTTTAGAACAGGATTTATTCTGTTTAAAGTAGTGCTCGTCATCATTAGCTTTTTGGGATGTGGGTGGGCATATCCATAAATCCTGGTGTTTGAAGGAGGAGGAAACGTGAAAGGATTTTCAAAACAAAAGTATAAGACAATGAAAGGGGTTTTTTTTGTAGAAAAAAGGGCATAAGATACCATTTTAGATGATGTAGATTTGTTTTTGCAGGGGATTTATATCCACCAGAGGGCATCTTTAAGGGAAACACCACTTTGGGAAATGTACATTAGCAGAACAATTATGTAATAATTCAGAATCTGGCCACAGAACACCCTAAACACACAAATCCTCTGTAGTGAAGCTAAAGAAACCAAGTGTATTGATTTAAGGAGTTGGAATAATCAACTTCTGCTACCCTGCCTCAATGTTTGGTCAATTCAGCTTCCATCCCACACAAACCAGCATGTCACAGCCGTCACGCAGCATGTCAGCAGTCTGGTACTACTGTGCCACTCTCATTACCGAGTCTCATCATCTCTATACAACTGAATCGTTACACCACCAGCCCACCTGTTGACAGAAAAAGGAAGTGGCAGGAAACAGCCAAGACTATTGGCTAAAACCGAGGAAACGAATCTCTCTAAATGAGTTCTCGGAGTTTTAGTGTGCATGTGAGCATGGAAACATCTCTGTAGAAAAAAAAAACAAAAAACATATGCATATATTTATTTTCATGCTGTAATTTATTATTTGTTGGTAGTGTGCGTTTCAGTGGTAGGCCCATGTACAAGCTTTCTAATGGAAATGTGGCTTTGATTAAGTCCATATGGAATAATGAAGGCAACATCCTACATCTGGGAATGTATTTACTGCAAGTACGTTTCCTTGCATGAGAAGGTGACAATGGAAATCATCAAGAAGCAACTACACTCCAGACAGTCTTCAGCACACTAAAACTACAACTATTAAGAGACATCAATGAAAGCGCTCCAACAACAACTGTGGTCATCATTTAAAAATACCAACATTTTTTTTTTTTTTTTTTTTTTTTTTTTTTTTTTCTCGGCGCCACACGAGTCGGCTGCCTTTTGCAACAGCGGCTCGATTCCGAGTCTTTTTCCCTTCCTCTCTCTTTTGATCCGTCTTTTTTTTCACCCCACTTATATCACGGACACACAGATCGTCCTAAATGTCTCCTGAGCCGGTGGACGGAGCCACTGTCTATAGCAGGATACGATACAGCAGAGAACAGCTGCTAGCATTCAACCGCCACCCGGTCCCATTGGAAAAACTCGACATACCGAGTGAACTGAGGCGAAAACGCCGCGGCTGCCGGGCTGGAGTAAGGCGGAGGACAAAAAATATAAGGTACAGACCCTCCCTTCCATCTGTTGTCATGGGAAATGTACGGTCGATACTGGGAAAGTTAGATGAGCTAGCGGCTATCTCCCGTTATGATAGCACATACCGGGAGTGCTCTCTCCTTTTGTTTACTGAGACGTGGCTAACTGAACTAGCAGCAGATGCTAACATTGAGCTGGAGGGTTTTCACATGATACGAGCTGACCGAACACCAGACAGTGGCAAGGCTAGGGGCGGTGGAGTGATCATGTATGTTAACAACAACTGGTGCAGACCGGGACATATCACTGTTAAACAACGACACTGCAGCAAAGACATTGAGTTGCTAGCTGTTAGCATGAGGCCTACATATCTCCCGAGAGAACACTCACACGTGATCTGCATTGTTGTTTATGCAAATCCGACGGCGAACGCTGGGACAGCACGTGACGTCATCCATTCAGTAACCAGCAGGCTGCAGACAGAACACCCAGATGCTCTTCTCCTCATCTCAGGCGATTTCAACCATGTTTCACTGTCTCCCATTCTACCCACGTTCACCCAGTATGTCACATGCCACACTAGAGACAATAAAACACTGGATTTATTCTACGCAAACACTAAGGAGGCGTACACCTCATCACAACTCCCCCCACTCGGGAGATCGGATCACAACTTGGTTCATCTCCGGCCGGTGTACAAACCCCTAGTGCACAGACAACCTCCGGCCATGCACACTGTGGAGTTATGGTCTGAGGAGACAATGGACACCCTAAAGGGCTGTTTTGAAGCCACCGCCTGGAAGCAGCTCTGCGATCCACATGGTGAGGACATCGATGGCCTCATTCACACCTTCACGGGCTACCTCAGCTTCTGTGTGGACAAATCCGTTCCCACCAAGACCATACGGCGTCACTCAAACAACAAACCCTGGATCAACCCTGAGATAAAAACACTTCTGAGAGAGAAGAAGAGGATCTTCAGGTCGGGGAACAGGGAGATGCTGAAGTCCGTACAGAGGGAGCTGAGGAGAAAGATCAGAGAAGGCAAGGACAGCTTCAGGAAGAAGATGGAGGACAAGCTGCAACAGAGCGACATCAGCGGGGTCTGGAGAAACCTCAAAACCATCTCGGGGCTCCAGAATACCTCCCCCCAGGCCACAGGGGGCAGGGAGTGGGCGAACAACCTGAATCTGTTTTTCAATAGATTTGACCAACCGCCCTCCCCCCTGACTGCACAACAACCACTGCTGCCTCTAAAGAAATCAAGTCCTGCTGCCCACTCCCCACTCTACCAACACCCCCCCACTCCCAACACACAGCCCCCCATCCTGACCCTGACCAGGACCCAGGTGAGGACGGAGCTGAGGAAGATCAAGGCGAGGAAGGCGCCGGGACCGGACGGCATCAGCGCAAAGCTCCTCAAGTCCTGTGCAGACCAGCTGTGTGGGATTGTGACGTATATCTTCAACATGAGCCTGAAACTGGGGAGGGTACCACAGCTGTGGAAAACATCTTGTGTGGTACCTGTACCAAAAACTTCCCACCCCAAAGACCTGAACAGCTACAGACCGGTGGCCTTGACGTCCCACTTGATGAAGACCCTGGAGAGACTGCTCATTGCTCACCTCCGCCCCCTGGTGGAACCAGCGATGGATCCACTCCAGTTCGCCTACCAGCATGGCATTGGGGTGGAGGATGCGGTGATCTTCCTCCTTCACCGTTCTCTGTCCCACCTGGAGAAGCCCGGGAATATGGTGAGGATCATGTTCTTTGACTTCTCCAGTGCTTTCAACACCATCCAACCGATGATCCTGAAGGACAAGCTGCTGCGCGCAGGGGTGGACCAGCACCTGTCATCATGGATCCTGGACTACCTCACGAACCGGCCTCAGTTTGTGAGAACCCGGGACTGTGTGTCCGACACGATCATCAGTAGCACGGGGGCCCCCCAGGGAACGGTGCTGGCTCCCTTCCTGTTCACTCTTTATACTGCGGACTTCTCACACAACACAACACACTGCCATCTACAGAAGTTCTCTGATGACTCTGCGATCGTTGGCCTCATCTCCAATGGAGATGAAGCTGAGTACAGAGGGCTTATCCAGGACTTCGTGGACTGGTGCCATCGGAACTGCCTCCAGATCAACGCGAGGAAAACTAAGGAGCTGGTGGTGGACTGCCGCAGGCATGGGCAGCCCCTCACAGTACCAGTAAATATACAGGGAACAGACATCGAGATGGTGACATCCTATAAGTACCTGGGTATTCATCTGAACAATAAACTAGACTGGTCACACAATACTGATGCACTCTACAAGAAGGGACAGCGCAGGCTGTTCCTGCTGAGGAGACTCAGGTCTTTTGGTGTACAAGGGGCGCTGCTGAAGTCATTCTATGACACGGTGGTGGCATCAGCCATCACTTTTGGAGTGGTCTGCTGGGGCAGTGGCATTACTGCAGCCGATAGGAAGAGACTGAACAAACTGATTAAGAAAGCTAGCTCTGTCCTGGGGCAGCGCCTTGATCCGATGGAGGAGATAGGAGAGAGAAGGACGGTGGCTAAACTGTCATCTCTGCTGGAGTCCGAGTTCCACCCTATGCAGGACATACTGAATGCACTGAGGAGCTCATTTAGCAGCAGACTACATCATCCCAGGTGCACAACCGAGAGGTTTCGTAGGTCCTTCCTACCAACGGCTGTCAGACTGTACAACCTAAGCAGGGCTGCTCGCAGAGATAGCAAAAAGACGTAACAAACTAATAATTTTTTGAATGCAAAAGATGCAATAGACTTACACAATGGTCCTCTCCGGCATACAACTAGGAACATACCGGTCGCTATGGAGGGTGAGAATATGTATGGGCACATAATCATACCATGTAGGATAACTAAGTAGACGGTTATGCTGTTTCATTCCATCTAGCAACAATGCTCTGCACTGTGTGTGTTTATATATTTGCATATTTATTCCATCTAGCTACAATGCTCCGTACTGTGGGTGTTTATATATTTATATATCTACATATTATTCCATCTAGCTACATTGCTCCGCACTGTGTGTGTTTATATACTTGCATATTTATTCCACCTAGCTGCAATGCTCCGTACTGTGGGTGTTTATATATTTACATATTTATTCCATCTAGCTACAATGCTCTGCACTGTGTGTTCATATATTCATATATTTATTCCATCCAGCTACAATGCTCTGCACTGTGTGTCTGTGTGTGTGTGTATATATATATATTTTATAGTAATACGTACATATGTTTATTAGCTGCTCTTGCTTGCTTGTTTTTTTTCTTGCCTTCTGATTGTTGCTCTGAGTGTTGCTATCCCTGTGCTGTTGCAATCCTGGAATTTCCCCGTTGTGGGACTAATAAAGGCTTATCTTATCTTATCTTATCTTATTTCTGCAATATCATTATTGTAGTGAAACACTTCACATTTTCTGGATGTTAGACACAATGAAGAGGACCTTTGCTTTACTGTAGTGCTGATTTAATGAAAGCACTAAGGTGCTGATGCCTCGGTACCTGTGGTAGGGAGGCATGGGGGGGCCTGTAAAAAAGGCGCACTGCCACCTTTACTGGCCTAGCATAGTTATTACAATACCTTTTACCAGCTGCAGTGACAGTTAAGGTGAGTTAAATTAGAGTATTTTGATAAAGCCATATGTGGAAATTGTGCCAAATCAAAAGTTGATAAAATATGGCGATACAATGATACAAGCCTTTAGTGTCATGACTCGCCATTCATCATCGGCTCCTGCTGCGCGCACACCTGTGCCTCGTCAGCAACAGACTACTTAACCCACTCAGCCCTGTGCTTCGGCCTGAAGCCGTCTGTTCCCTTCAGCTCGTCTTGGTGATTGGAACCCCCATGACTGGCAAGACTACGCTTAACTGTAAGCATCTTACCTTGTTTCTTCAGTCCTCTCCCCTGTGCACAGGTGGATTCCTCGGCGGCGGACTTTCACCTTCGCCAACCTCTCCACACTACTGCCACAGGCACCGCAGGCCGCTGTCTTCTGGGCTCATCCCTTGCTGACGCCAGCCACCTGTCATACCAAGTAAGCAGCTGTCATTCTCACATTCCCCGTCCGGGTGTGTTGCCCTTTACCTTGTCCCTCTGCTTTGTCGTTATAGGGTTGCCCGGCTGTACGACGGTCTGCCCTGCTACCTGCACTTGGAAGTCCATCCTCAACACATACCCATACCCCACTCACGCATTCATCCATACCTGTCTGTCAATAAAAGCTGTTAAATCTATTCTGAGCCTGCGTGTGTGTCTCCTGAGCCGGACCTTATGTCAGTACGGCTTCAGCAGAGCGGCTCGACAGACAGCGGGCTCGCACGCCGTCTTGCCACCCTCGAGGCTCGAGTAGATTTAATAGCCCACCAACAGCAGGTAATTTTGAATCAGTTGACCTCAATTACTCACCGGTTAGACCGCCTGGACCCCCAGCAGGCGTTCCCCCGGGCTCCCCAGGGAGGGTTAGCTCCTGTCGCTCCGGTGGCCGGCCAGCCTACCGCGGGAACGCCGACCCGGCTCACACCGATCCCGACTCCGGCCCGTTTTAACGGCGAAGCTTGGCGGAGCTCGGGGTTTCATTATGCAGTGTAAGTCGGTGTTCATGCGCGTTCCCGGGGACTTCCCCTCAGACCACAGTCGGATTGGTTACGTTGGTACTCTCCTGAAGGGGCGAGCGCTAACCCGGGCTTACGCCGTAACTGCAAAGCCCAGTTACGCGAACCTCTCCTATAACCAGTTTGTGCGAAACTTCCTTGAAGTGTTTGATCACTCTCGGCTCGATAGCGTCCTAACCGATTGTCTCCTTGCTCTCCAGCAGGGAAGCCGGTCGGCGGCGGACTACGCCATCGACTTCCGGGTCGCTGCAGAGGAAGTAGGCTGGGGCGAGGCGGCACTTTGTGGCATCTTTCTCCGCAGCCTCAGCTCCGGTCTGAGGGATGAATTGGCCGGTCGAGATCTCCCGGAGACTCTCGTGGAGCTAATCTCCGTAGCGATTAGCTTGGATAACAGGCTGCGCGAGCGCTCCTCCGAGCGGAAGTCGACCAACCGCTCGCGAGGAGGCTCCGCTCGTTTGCCTCAAGCTCGCCCCCTGGCGTTACCGCCACCGGAGTCCTCCGAGGAGTCGGAGGCAATGGTGGTTGGCCGGTCAAAGCTCCCTCCAGCGGAGAAACAACGCCACTGGAAGTTGGGCCTGTGCATGTATTGCGGAGGCAGCCAACACACCATGGAGAATTGTCCGGAGAAGCCAAACGGGGAGGTCCGCGAGTCACTGTAGGGGGCCTCGCGGACTCTAACCGGACAAAACCCCTCACCAGCCTTTCTTTGCCTATCCGTTTCTGTCACAACGCCATGGGGCATCTTACTCACGCACTGGTGGACTCAGGAGCAGAGCAGAGTTTCATTTCTAAGAGCCTGGCAACCCAATTGGGCATCCCCTGTCACCCTCTGCCAACTCTGCTCAGCCTGGTCACCCTCTCTCAAGCTCCCCTCGGGCGTGTGACCCATCGTACCAAGCCCATTCCTGTAATCATCTCAGGTAACCATCGGGAGGATCTGGTTCTCTATGTCTTGTCCACCTCTGTCTCACCAGTCATCCTAGGCTACCCCTGGCTGCGCCTACACAACCCGGTGCTGGATTGGCAGGCCGGAGGCATTGCCGCCTGGAGTTCGTTTTGTGTGAGCACCTGCCTCCAGTCCGCAGCCTGCGCCCCGTCCTCACCCCCTCTGACCAAGGACACTGTGCCTCCTGATCTCACCCAGGTGCCCTCGGAGTTTCACGACCTGGGCCTCGTCTTCAGTAAGTCCAAGGCAATGTCGCTCCCCCCTCACCGGCCCTATGATTGTGCAATTAACATCCGCATGGGGGCTCCCTTACCCTCTGGGCGTCTTTACAGCCTGTCAGCGCCAGAGAGGGAAGCGATGGACGCCTACCTGAAGGAGTCGCTCAGCGCAGGAATCATCCACCCATCTTCGTCCCCGCTCGGCGCAGGGTTCTTCTTTGTATCCAAAAAGGACGGTTCTCTCCGCCCCTGCATAGAATATCGGGCCCTCAACGACATCACAGAGAAGGACCGCTATACCCTGCTGTTGATGGACACTGCCTTCCACTCCCTCCAGGGGGCAACCTGGTTCACCAAGCTGGACCTCTGCAGCGCCTACCACCTCGTCCGGATCCGGGAGGGAGATGAGTGGAAGACAGCCTTCCGTACGCCAACTGGTCACTTCGAATACCTGGTGATGCCGTTCGGATTAACCAATGCCCCCGCAGTATTTCAGCGCCTCATAAACGACGTCCTTCGTGACTTCCTCGGCCTCTTCGTCTTTGTGTACCTGGACGACATCCTAATCTTCTCCAGGACACGAGACGAACACCGGGTCCATGTGAGGCGGGTCCTGCAGCGGCTGCTTGAGAACAGGTTGTACGTCAAGGCTGAAAAATGCGAATTCTATGCCAAGACCACCTCCTTCTTGGGGTTTGTGATTTCACACGACCAAGTCCTGCCCGACCCCGCTAAGGTCAAAGTGGTGGTCGACTGGCACACACCGACCTCCAGGAAGCAAGTACAACAGTTCATAGGATTCGCCAACTTCTACTGCCGCTTCATGCCAAACTTCGGCGCCATCATCGGCCCATTGACCCGCCTCACCTCGCCTAAGACCCCCTTCCGGTGGACCGAAGAGGCAGCTGCGGCGTTTCTTGCACTCAAGGAGTTCTCTTCCTCCCGGGTCCTTACCCAGGTCGACCCCGCGCTGCAGTGCTGGGTGAAGGTCGATGTGTCCAATACAGGAGTAGGGGCGGTGTTGTCCCAGCGGTCGCCTGCCGACGGGATCAAGCGACCCTGTGCCTTCTTCTCTCGACGCCTGTCGCCTGCCGAGCGCAATTATGATGTCGGGGATAGGGAGCTCCTCGCAATCAAGCTCGCCCTGCAGGAGTGGCGCCACTGGCTGGAGGGGGCTGCTCTGCCGTTCATAGTGCTAACGGACCACAAGAACTTGGAGTATTTGAGATCTGCCAAACGTCTGAATGCCTGCCAGGCGCTTTGGTCCTTGTTCTTTGCCCGTTTTCGCTTCACCATCATGTACCGCCCTGGTTTGAAGAACGGCCTGCCTGATGCCCTATCCAGGCAATTTGCCCCCGAAACATCTGAGAAGTCAGCGCACACCATCCTGCCCGGCTCGTGTATTGTGGGGACGATGTCCTGGGCCATCGAGGACAAGATCCGGAAGGCACAGGAGACTGAACCGGACCCTGGCGGCGGACCGGAGGGGAGGCTATTCGTTCCATCTTCAGTCCGGGGGGAGGTTATCCACTGGATTCACACCTCCAAGTTCGCCTGTCATTCTGGGGTCTCCCGGCTGGTCGATCTCCTCCAGCGGTCCTTCTGGTGGCCTGGTCTACAGAAGGACGCCGCCAATTACGTCCGGGTCTGCCCAGCCTGTGCCACCGGCAAGTCAGGTAACGCTCCCCCCGCGGGTCTGCTCCAGTCCCTGCAAATCCCAGGCAGGCCCTGGTCTCACATAGCCCTCGACTTCGTCACCGGTCTCCCAGTCTCAAACAACTACGACGCTGTACTGACCATCGTCGACCGCTTCTCCATGGCCGCCCACTTCGTGCCACTGCAAGGCCTCCCTACGGCGCGAGAGACAGCGGATCTCCTTGTCCATCACGTGGTCAGACCGCATGGGATACCGGTGGACGTTGTGTCGGATCGGGGGCCCCAATTCGTCTCCGAGGTATGGAAGTGCTTCTGTAACGCCCTGGGAGCCACGGTAAGCCTCCCCTCCGGCCACCATCCGCAGTCCAATGGGCAATGCAAACGGGCCAACCAGGAGCTGGAAGCTGCCCTCCGCTGCGTCACCGCCTCCAACCCGGCCTCTTGGAGCACACATCTGGCCTGGGTGGAATACGCCCACAACTCCACTCGGTCTTCTGCCACTGGTATGTCCCCCTTCAAGGCCTCCCTGGGTTACGATCCGCCATTGTTCCCGACGCAGGAGGGTGAGTTGGCCGTCCCGTCCATCCAGGCGCACCTGAGGCGGTGCCGGAGTCTTTGGTCCAAGGCGCGCGATGCGCTCTTCCGCACAGCGAAACGCAACAGCACCACCGCCAATAGTCATAGAAGACCGGCACCGGCCTACCAGGTGGGTCAGAAGGTTTGGGTTTCCGCTCACAACGTCAAACTTAAGGGTGAGAAGAGGAAGTTGGCCCAACGCTTCATCGGACCCTTCACTATCACCAAAATTGTCAACCCGGTGGCTGTGCGTGTGGCTATTCCTCCCCCCCTCCGTATCCACCCCACCTTCCACGTATCCAAGATCAAACCTGTGGTGTCCGATCCCCTCTGCCCCCCGCCCGCGCCCCTGATGATCAATGGCCACCCGGCCTGGAGAGTCACTACCATCTTAGACTCTCGGCGCCGAGGTTGCGGGCTGCAGTATCTGGTGGACTGGGAGGGTTTCGGTCCAGAGTGGAGGCAATGGGTGCGCTCATCCCTGGTTCTGGACAAGAGCCTCATCACGGAGTTCCATCGGGCGCACCCGGATAAACCAGCACCAGGAGGTGCTGCTAGTGGGGGGAGTACCGTCATGACTCACCATTCATCATCGGCTCCTGCTGCGCGCACACCTGTGCCTCGTCAGCAACGGACTACTTAACCCACTCAGCCCTGTGCTTCGGCCTGAAGCCGTCCGTTCCCTTCAGCTCGTCTTGGTGATTGGAACCCCCATGACTGGCAAGACTACGCTTAACTGTAAGCATCTTACCTTGTTTCTTCAGTCCTCTCCCCTGTGCACAGGTGGATTCCTCGGCGGCGGACTTTCACCTTCGCCAACCTCTCCACACTACTGCCACAGGCACCGCAGGCCGCTGTCTTCTGGGCTCATCCCTTGCGGACGCCAGCCACCTGTCATACCAAGTAAGCAGCTGTCATTCTCACATTCCCCATCCGGGTGTGTTGCCCTTTACCTTGTCCCTCTGCTTTGTCGTTATAGGGTTGCCCGGCTGTACGACGGTCTGCCCTGCTACCTGCACTTGGAAGTCCATCCTCAACACATACCCATACCCCACTCACGCATTCATCCATACCTGTCTGTCAATAAAAGCTGTTAAATCTATTCTGAGCCTGCGTGTGTGTCTCCTGAGCCGGACCTTATGTCATTTAGTTCTGCTTGATTTTGACCAGCAAAGCTGGTAACAGACAGACTGACACACACTGAGACGCATGTAGTTATTATGGTATGCCTAAGTTGCTTTGCACCAAGGTATAATTAATGTAATGCAGCAGCCCCCAGTATGGGAAAAAAATAGAGGACATTGGAAGAAAAATAATGTGATGCAACATAAGCTTTAAGAATCAAATGTAGCAGTTGTAGGAGTTATTAGTGGTTTAATATTGAAATGGCTGCATAATTTAAGCACAAAACTTACTCTGAAAGGGTTTTTAGCTTTCCTCAGCTTTCCGTTGTGGTCCGTCATGTTTTAGAGGCATGGAGTGTGGGACTTGTTTTTACAGGTGAGAAAAATAATGTGACGCAACATAAGCTTTAAAGAAGATAAGAAAACGCTCCATGTAATGATCATAATTCAAAACATGGACACTTAGTCTAAATGTAACAGTAGTGGAATAAAATCCAACTGAAATTATGTTTTTCAGAATTGAAAACTGCCATATTGGTGGTGTGGTTGCCAGGAAGCAGCAGCTGTGCCCATTAGCTAAACCCATCAGGAGGAGAGTTATTTTCATATTCATATTTAAAAATATGGTGAGGCGGACTTCCGGTTATGGCTGCCACGTAGGACGGACGTGTCTCGCTCTGCTCTGCTCCTGGAGAAAAAAAATCGGCAAATAACTCTCTCATTTGGGACAGAACGTATCCCAGCGTTTGGGCGAGGATATGTCGGCGAAGCCTAAGGCTGGAAAACCAGGAAAAGGAAAAAGCGAGCCGCCGAAACAGTCCAAATTAACGGACTTTCAGGTCTGTGACGCAGCAAACAGGGCTCCATATATGGCGGAGGAGGCTGGCAACGCTGCGATTTCTGCGGGGAATGGCGCAGATGCGCTGATGGCTGCCATGAGTTCAATGAGAGCGGACTTTTCCTCTAGATTTGATGGGATTATGACAGCGTTGGAAGGAATAAGAAAGGAATTGGGTGACTGTGTAGAACGAACGGCGCAGATGGAGCTCCGTCTCGCTAGTGCTGAAGATGACGTCACCCGTCTTCAATTAAAGGTGCGCACTTTGGAAAAAAAAAATAAATCTCTGGAAGATAATATTTTGGATTTGGAATCTCGGTCGAGACAGAATAATTTGAGGCTGGTGGGTCTTCCAGAGGAATCAGAAGGTCGGGACGTATGTTCCTTTCTGGAAAAGTGGATTCCGGAGGTGCTGGGCAGCGAGGAGTTGCAATCAGCAGTGGTTCTGGAAAAAGCACATCGTATTGGCCCACGGAGAGATAAGGGACCGCCGAGGACCTTAATTATGAAGTTTCTTAACAACAGAGACAGGATGAAGATCTTCAACGCTGCACGAGCTAAAAAAGGAGAGATTAAACACCAGGACCAGCAGGTGCGGTTCTACCCAGATTTGGCCACAGGAATCCAGCAATTGAGGAAGCAGTTTGATCCCGTACGTAAGGAGCTGCGCAACCTTGGGATTCGTCATGGTGTAATCTATCCTGCGAGACTGCTGACCACGTATGAGGGCAGAACCCACATCTTCAAGACCCCAGAGGAGGCGCAGGAGTTCATCAAGAAGATCAAAGAAGAAGAAGAGACTGGTGGGAGCTAAGCATGAACAAAATATAAGGTAGAATAATTAAGCATTTGCACAGGCATCTGACTGACTTGAAGTAAATAGTAAGTTTACAAAATATAGATTGTATTATATATTAAAAAAAAACAAAAAAACAAAAACAAAAAAAAAAAAAAAACTATGATGTACAAAGTTGTTAAAAATTTTGGAGTTAAGTTGGAAAACTACAGAGGAGAGTTAATGTTACGTCATTAAAAGCAGTAGAGTTAGGGTGATTGGGAGGATGAAGAAGGAGTGGCTTAGGCTGTTCCCCGTGGGTGTGGAACGGTCGATGGCTATATCGGGAGACAGAATTTTTCTTTTGATTTTGGGGGGTTTGCCACAAGTGTGGGAAGGGGAAATTTGTTTGTGTGTAGTTTGTAGGATGAATGTTCAACCACTCATGTTTTTGCTTCTCTGTATGAGCATGTTTACACTGCAAGGTAATCCCAAACTCTCTATTGATCATGGACCAAAGTGTTAATCTTAATTTAACTTCATGGAATTGCAGAGGTCTACAAAATTTAAAAAAACTTAAACAAGTTATGAATAAAATAAAGGACATGGGTTCAAGAATTGTGTTTTTACAAGAAACTCATCTGATAGAGGAGGATGTTAAAAGAATTAGGAGTAGATGGCAGGGAAGTGTATTCACCTCTTCATTTTCATCCCGAGCCAGGGGAGTTATGACTCTCATACATAAATCAGTTCCTTTTCAAGTGAAAAATGTAATTGGAGACAAATTTGGAAGATATGTAATCATTCAAGGTTCTTTGCTATTAGAAAATATAAATCTTGTGAACTTATATGGTCCCAATATAGATGATCAGAAGTTCTTTGCTAATTTATTTCTCATCTTATCATCACTTACAGGGCAACATATAATAGCAGGGGATTTTAATTGTACATTGAATCCAGGTGTGGATAGATCAACAGGACTGGATTGTACGCACATTGGATGTAGGATGACTATTAATCATTTTATGAAAGAATTGAGATTGTTAGATATATGGAGAGAAATGAAACCACAAGTTAAAGCCTATTCTTGTTATTCCAGTACCTACAAGACATTCTCACGTATTGATTATTTTTTGATTTCCACAGAATTAAGGTCCAAGATTCAAAACTGCTTTTATGATAACATCGTGATCTCTGATCATGCACCCTGTTGTCTAATATATGTAGATAAAAAATTGACAAAGGAATCAGGTAGATGGCAATTTCAGCATAAATGGCTTCAGGATGAGGAATTTGTCAAGTATATAGAAAAACAGATAGACGAGTTCTTTGACATCAATACTACACAAACATCAGCATGTGTAAAGTGGGAGGCTTTCAAAGCTTTTATTAGGGGGCATATTATTAGTTATACAGGATCAAAATCTAAGAAGACTCGAGAGGAGAGAGCTAAATTGGAACATAAAATAAAAAATCTTCAGGAAAAAGTGTATGCAGGAAGTGACCCAAGGTTGGAGAATGAATTACTGATTTTGAGAGCTGAATACGACAAAAAATCAGCGAATAGAGCTGCCTCGAGTCTTCTAAGATTGAAACAATCTTTTTATGAACAAGGTGAAAAATCAGGAAAATTATTAGCATGGCAGATTAAACAATTGGAAATTAAAACACCAATTACCAGTATTATAAGTAACGGACAGGTAGTTATAGATCCTTTAGAAATTAATAGAGCCTTTAGAGATTACTATGAAAAATTATATGATACCAAAAATGAACCTGATTTAACAAAACTAAATGGGTTTTTGAACGAACTATCTATACCGTGTATTCCAAATGAAAACAGGGAGATATTGGAGTCTGAAATTGGTCAAGAAGAAGTTGGGCTAGCCATTGATAATATGAAATCAGGAAAAAGTGCAGGACCAGATGGTCTTCCAGTTGACCTTTATAAAAAATTTAAGAATAAATTAATAAAACCTTTTTTGGAAATGGTTTTAGAAGCATTTCAAAATAATAATTTACCATCATACATAAATAATGCCTTAATTATACTGCTGCCAAAACCAGGTAAGCCCTCTAATAAATGTGAAAATATGAGACCAATAAGCCTATTAAACGCCGACCTTAAGATAATCTGTAAAATTTTAGCAAGACGAATACAAGAAATTTTACCAAATATTATTAATCGAGATCAGAATGGCTTTATAAAGGGTAGACAAGGCTTCCATAATGTAAGAAGACTATTTAATATTATTTATTTTAATAAAGAAGCACCGGATACAGCTCTCCTATCATTGGACGCCGAAAAGGCCTTTGATAGAGTTGAATGGCCCTTTCTTTTTGAAGTCCTACAAAGGTTTGGACTTGGAAATAATTTCATAAAATGGGTTCAAATAATATACAATAATGCTACAGCAGAAATCCTAACAAATAACAATATTTCAAAACCAATAAAAATCAATAGAGGATGTCGACAAGGCTGTCCACTCTCACCTTTACTGTTTACTATGGCAATTGAACCTTTAGCGATAGCGATACGTTTACATTCACAAATATATGGAATTAAAGTTGGACCAACAGAACATAAAATCTCCCTGTACGCCGATGATATAATTTTGTTTATGTCGAATCTAAAAAAATCAATTCCAACCTTGTTGAATTTAATAAAGAATTTTGGGGAAATATCAGGATATAAAATAAATAAAACTAAATCTTCAATATTAATACTAAATGAGACCCAGAGAAATTACCCAGCCCCTGAGGTAAATCAATTCAATGTTGTAAATCAGTTTAAATATTTAGGAATCCAAATTATGCCTAAGCTAGAATCAGTCGCCAGTGTCAACTATGAAGCCTTAATGTCAGATATCAGTGAGTTAACTCAGAGATGGATGTCACTACCAATGTCGATGATCGGGAGAATCAATATACTTAAAAGTAATATTTTACCTAAAATACTTTATTTATTTCAATACATTCCCTTATCACCACCTTTAGATCTATTCTCAAGAATAAAAAAAAAGTTAGTGGAATTTATATGGAACAACAGGAGGGCTAGATTACGTCTGTCTTTATTATATTTACCATTTGATCGTGGAGGTCTGAAATGTCCAAATTTTATGTTGTATTATTGGTCGGCACAACTGAGGTCTATGACATATTATTTTTCATCAAATGATCTCCCTCACTGGACTGAAATGGAATCATACAATTTACCTTTACCTCTTCCCATATTCATATACTCAGATTCGGCAAAAAAATTACAAAAACAAGTTAAAAATCCATTTGTAAAGCATATGATCAAAATATGGTGTGAAGCTAAAAACTATTTAAAAGAACCACAGTTATTGTCACAATTTAGTCCAATATGGGGTAATCAATATTTTAAACCAGGGAGAGCGGACGCTGTATTTAAAGTATGGAATTTAAAAGGGATACAAAAGATTCAGGATTTATATTTGCCATGTGCAGACAACATAATGTCTTTTGAAGAGCTGAGGATCAAATTTAATCTCAATAGAACACATTTTTTTAAATATCTTCAACTTAGAAACTTTATTCGATCAAATCAAAATAAAGCTCTCACTCGACCTATTTATTCATCCTTGGAAAAAATGATGATGAAAGATAGTAAAAGAAAGGGTATTATTTCAGAGTTTTATAACTCATTGACACTATCTTCAAGTGAAAATTCACTGAAAAGATTAAACTACTGGAAAGAAGATCTGCAAATTGAAATTTCAGAGGAACAATGGGAATTGGCTTGTACAGAAGCTCAAACCAAATCAATAAATGCACGCCTTAAATTGATACATTTCAAATGGTTAATGCGGATGTATGTTACACCGGAGGAGTTAAATAGATATAACAAAAATATACCAGATACATGCACAAAATGCATGGAAAGTAAAGGAACCCTATTTCATTGTTTATGGGAATGTAGATTAATAAGAATGTTTTGGGAAGAGGTGAGGGTAACAATTGAAAAAATAATCTCGAAACAAATCATATTGAATCCTAAACTGGTTTTGTTGGGTCTGTACCCAGAAAAGCATAATTTCAATAAAAGTGAAAGAACATTCATAGACCTCAGTTTGCTTAATGCCAAAAAATGTATTGCACTATTATGGAAAAAGACTCATAGACCAGATGTGACTCAGTGGTTAAGACAGATGTTAACAAACCTTCCATTAGAAAGAATAACATATATACTGAAATCAAAGGAAATTGTGTTTGAGAATATATGGAGACCTTTTATTGATTATGTAAAAAATTTAAACATAACTCTTGAAGAAGAAGGTGAATGATGTGTGTGGACCTTGTAAATTCCAAACTGGTGAACATAATATGTATACTTATGTATTGGATTGTCTAAACAGAGGAGCATTGTTGAAGACTTGATTTTGTTGGTGGTTGTTGGTGTTTTTAGTGCATTTTTTTTTTTTTGTAGTACTTTAGTGTTAGTGTTTGATTGTTTGTAACATGTTTGTTAAAAAAAAAAAAAAAAGGTTCAATAAAGATATTGTGGAAAAAAAAAATATGGTGAGGCGTTTTAGAGACATTCTGGACTGCGTCGTTAAACCAGTGAGGAGAACAACAGGAGGCTGGAGGTTTACAGCAGCCCCTCCTTCATTCAGGTGTGTGGAGACCATAGAGACTAGGGTGTGGATCAGTGTTGCTGGTAACCATGATCCTACTGTCAGGACATCGAGGTGGACCACTTGTATGAGGACGATTCCTACATCCATGTTTCAAGAACCGGGTGTTTTTCTGTGAGAGAGATGATTCTACTTCATGACGTTCAGCTGGGACAAAATGGGCTAGTGAAGATAATTAATGGAGCTAATGTTAGCTATTTAGTGTCAACACGGGAGCAAATTCACTTGTGAAAATGAGAGAATGGAGAACGTAAGTGGAGGATGTAGTTACAGCAGTTGTCTGTCTGAAAAAAACTTGACGGAGACAGTCCATCATGGAGACAAGCCTTGTGATGATCTTCAGATAATAAAGTCTGAAAAAAATAATGTGGTGTTTCTATTGACAATGTTTTCCACTTTAAATAAGTTCAGTCCTTATGAATCATCAGAGAATGGCCAGACTTCATCTGTTAAGTTTTGTTCAGGACTTAAACCTTCTACAACAGTTTAGAATGTGTGAAGTTCAGTGTAGCAACAGAAAGGTTTTAACATTCAACAGATCCAGGTGTTCAAGACTGGTGAAGAAAAGATGGAGAAAAACCGAGACACAAACTGACCGGGTTTTTAAACTTTCTTTACTCATGATGGTTTTTTTTTTTAATTTACTCATGATTTGAGCCTCTTATTTACAAGCAGTAAACTTACTAATGAACCAATGAAACCTTACAGGAAGTCCTTTTTCACAAATCCATTGTAGATAACTGAAGCTAAACAAACTATGGTCATTCAAATAGTTATGGACATATTTTTTTCTCCTGTAAGGTAAATATAATGGGTTTTAATTATTTTCTCTCACTTTTTTAAAAAAAATTTGTAGTATATTTTACACAGATTTTCACCTTTAAATATTTTAATATCCAAGCCCCCTCATGGATCGTCACCTTATCGTGGTGGGGGGGTTTGCGTGCCCCAGTGATCCCAGGAGCTATGTTGTCCGGGGCAATTTGCCTCTGATAGGGTCTCCCAAGACAAACTGGTCCTGGGTGAAGGGCCAGACTAAGAACGATCCAACAGACTCTCATGATAAATTGTATATCAAGGATTCAGTGTACCCCGCCCGGTATGGGGTTACCGGGGCCCCACCCTGGAGCCAGGCCTGGGGGAGGGGCTCGAAGGCTAGCGTCTGGTGGCCGGGTTTCCACCCATGGGACCCGGCCGGGCTCAGCCCGAAGGAGTTACATGGGTCCGCCCTCCAGTAGGTTCACCACCTGCAGGAGGGATCATGGAGGTCCGGTGCTATGTGGATTAGGTGGCAGTCAAAGGCGGAGACCTTGGCGGACTGATCCCAAGCTTTCTAAACTGGCTTTTGGTACGTGGAATGTCACCTCTCTGGCGGGGAAGGAGCCTGAGCTGGTGTACGAGATTGAGCGATACCGGCTAGATATAGTCGGCCTCACCTCAACACACAGCTCCGGTTCTGGAACCAGTCTCCTGGAGAGGGGCTGGAGCTTGGCCTTTTCTGGAGTTGCCCCGGGCGAGAGGCGACGAGCAGGGGTAGGTATTCTTGTATCGCCCCACCTTGCTGCCTCTATATTGGAGTTTTCCCCGGTGGACGAAAGGGTTGCTTCCCTGCGCCTTCGGGTTGGGAAACGGGTCCTGACCATCATTTGTGCCTATGCACCAAATGATGTTTCAGAGTACCCACCCTTTTTGGAGTCTGTGACTGGGGTGCTGGAGGGTGCTCCTCCTGGAGACTCCATTGTCCTACTGGGGGACTTCAATGCGCACGTGGGCAACGACAGTGAAACCTGGAGGGGGGTGATTGGGAGGAACGGCCTGCCCGATCTGAACCCGAGTGGTGTTCAGTTATTGGACTTCTGTGCTAACCACAGTCTGTCCATAACGAACACCATGTTCAAGCATAAGGGTGTCCATATGTGCACCTGGCACCAGGACACCCTAGGCCGCAGGTCGATGATCGATTTTGTTATCGTATCACCAGACCTGCGACCGTATGTCTTGGACACCCGAGTAAAGAGAGGTGCAGAGCTGTCAACTGATCACCACCTGGTGGTGAGTTGGATCCGATGGCAGGGGAGGAAGCCATTCAGACCTGGTAGACCCAAACGTATAGTGAGGGTGTGCTGGGAGCGTCTGGCTGAGGCCCCTGTCCGGGAGGTCTTCAATTCCCACCTCCGGAAGAACTTCAACCACATTCCGAGGGAGTCTGGAGACATGGAGTCTGAATGGGCCATGTTCTCCACCTCTGTTGTTGAAGCGGCGGCTCAGAGCTGCGGCCGCAAGGTGGTCGGTGCATCTCGTGGTGGCAACCCCCGAACCAAGTGGTGGACACCAGTGGTGAGGGGGGCCATTAAGCTGAAGAAGGAGTCCTATCAAGCTTGGTTGGCTTGTGGGACTCCCGAAGCAGCTGAGGTGTACCGGCAGGCCAAGCGGAGTGCAGCTCGGGTGGTTGCTGAAGCAAAAACCCGGGTATGGGAGGAGTTCGGTGAGGCCATGGAACAAGACTTTCAGTCGGCTTCAAAGAGATTCTGGCAAACTGTTCGGCGGCTCAGGAGGGGAAAGCAGCTCCCTGTCCACACTGTGTATGGTGCGGATGGGACACTGTTGACTTCAACTGGGGATATTGTCGGGCGGTGGAAGGAATACTTCGAGGATCTCCTCAATCCCACTGACACGCCTTCCACAGAGGAAGCAGGGTTTGGGGACGAGGGGGATGACTCGCCTATCACAGGGGCTGAGGTCGCCAAGGTGGTTAAAAATCTCCTTGGTGGCCGGGCCCCGGGGGTGGACGAGATTCGCCCCGAGTACCTCAAGGCCCTGGATGTTGTTGGGTTGTCATGGTTGACACGCCTCTGCAACATTGCGTGGAGGTCGGGGGCAGTGCCTTTGGCATGGCAAACCGGGGTGGTGGTTCCTCTCTTCAAAAAAGGGGACCGGAGGGTGTGCTCCAACTTTAGAGGGATCACACTCCTCAGCCTTCCTGGGAAGGTTTATGCCAAGGTACTGGAGAGGAGAGTCCGGCCGTTGGTCGAACCTCGGATTCAGGAGGAGCAATGTGGTTTTCGTCCTGGCCGTGGCACATCGGACCAGCTCTTTACCCTCTCGAGAATTCTTGAGGGTTCGTGGGAGTTTGCCCAACCAGTTTACATGTGTTTTGTGGACTTGGAGAAGGCATTTGACCGCGTCCCTCGTGGATTTTTGTGGGGGGTTCTTCGGGAGTATGGGGTATCGGGCTTGTTGTTACGAGCTATTCGGTCTCTGTACGACCGTTGTGAGAGTTTAGTTCGTATTGCCAACACTCGGTCGGAGTCATTCCCAGTGAGAGTTGGACTCCGCCAGGGCTGCCCTTTGTCACCGGTCCTGTTCATAATTTTTATGGACAGGATTTCTAGGCGCAGCCAGGGAATGGAGGGTGTCATGCTTGGTGACCACAGGATCTCATCTCTGTTGTTTGCAGATGATGTTGTCCTGTTGGCTTCATCCAGCAATGACCTACAGCTCTTGCTGGGACGGTTTGCCGCTGAGTGTGAAGCGGCTGGGATGAGAACCAGCACCTCCAAGTCCGAGTCCATGGTCCTCAGCCGGAAAAAGGTGGATTGTCCTCTCCGGGTTGGGGACAGGCTCCTGCCCCAAGTGGAGGAGTTTAAGTATCTTGGGGTCTTGTTCACGAGTGAGGGGAAAATGGAGCGAGAGATCGACAGACGGATTGGAGCAGCATCTGCAGTAATGCGGACGTTGTACCGGTCTGTTGTGGTGAAGAGGGAGCTTAGTTCTAAGGCAAAGCTGTCGATTTACCAGTCAATCTACGTTCCTACTCTCACCTATGGTCACGAGCTTTGGGTAATGACCGAAAGAACGAGATCGCGGATACAAGCGGCTGAAATGAGCTTTCTCCGTAGGATTGCTGGACTCACCCTCAGAGATAGGGTGAGGAGCTCAGTCATCCGGGAGAGGCTCAGAGTAGAACCGCTGCTCCTCCACATTGAAAGGAGTCAGTTGAGGTGGTATGGGCATCTGATTAGGATGCCTCCTGGACGCCTCCCACTTGAGGTGTTTCAGGCACGTCCCACTGGGAGGAGACCCCGGGGCAGACCCAGGACTCGGTGGAGAGACTATGTCTCCCAGCTGGTCTGGGAACGCCTTGGTATCCCCTCTGAAGAGCTGGAGCAGGTGGCTGGGGAGAGGGAAGTCTGGGCTTCTCTGCTTGAACTGCTGCCTCCGCAACCCGGACCTCCGGAAAAGCGGTAGAAGATGGATGGATGGATGGAAATATTTTAAGCTTCCCATTATCATATTCAGTCCTGTAATTTTTATGTGTTCGTCTCTGAATTGTAGACATCAATAAAATAACTGATTTGTGTTCTTGGTAAACTGGATTTAGTTGAAGTATTTTAATTAATTCATTTATCTGGAAAATCCAAGTCCCTGTTAAAATGATCCATTTTTACCAGAGGGAGAAAAAGCTTTTTTTAATCCTAAAGACTGCGGTGATATCAGGGGTCCTCATGAAAGGTAAGAAAGCAGTTTATTAACTGATGAGTTGTTGCACATACATGAGCTCATTATTACATTTAAAAAGAATAGAAAACCGTGGTGATCTATAAATCACCACTGAGGAGGTACTTTCTGCTCAGCCTAAAAAAGAGTTTAGTTGAAGAGTTGAACTGACGTTAGCACACGTTAAAAAAAGAAGTCAGCTTCATTGTCATTCAGTCCATACAGCCAATCATGTACAGTAAAACGAAATTATGTTTCTCCTATTTACAATATTAATCACATGTAGAATCAAAGAGACTGCTGCCATCCAAGGTGCCGCCACAAACAACTTTTCCTTCCCACATTCTATTATGCTAAGCACCAAGTTTGAAGGCAGGAAGTACCATTTTTATATGGTCCTTGGTATGACCCAATCAGGACTTGAGCCCATGACCTCCCGGCTGTGGGGCGAATCCTCGACCGCTAGGCCACCACTCCGGTGGTTACCTCTATGCTAACTGTCTGTGCAGTGATCTGTGGACACTAGACTTTATCAGAGGAAAAAAAAAAAAATCAGAGAACAGTAGGATCAGACTTGAGACATTTTTATCTGATGAACCATCAGTCCCTCTGATTCTAAAACCCCCCGGTCTCATTGTTAATATAAAAGATCGTTGCACACGTTAGCATCGCTGCTAACAGCAGCTCTGTCATTTCAATACCGACATCAGTCAGCTGTTGAAGATGTCATAAAATAAAGCGGGCAATCTCTCCTCGTTCTGACCACATAAAATATACCACTACAGTCAGGGTAATATAATAATGACACCCTTACATCTGTTTTTAGCTTTGGTCTAATAATCATCCATTAACCCTTTGACTGCCCAGATTAAATGGACAAGTCACACGCCCCCAGTGGGACAGTGCAGCAACTGCACATGTCAACTTATTGACGTCCCCCGGCTATACTGAGAATTTGTACTAATCTCTATTGATCTGACAGTTTAGAAGGTGGCAGACATGCACCGAAGGAATCATGGCTGAAATGGAATATAGCAAAGAAGGAGAAATCCTCATTATTCTTCCTTTTTCTGCGTTGAGCTCACACACCAATGTGGATGCCGCCATGTTTGGTCATCGCTGCCGTGATGATGACAGAAACTGCATGAAACGGGAAAAATAGCTGCATAATACAAACAAAATTCACGTGGGATAATCATAAGGGTTTGTAGATGTGGAACACAGGTGTAAATTACTAAGTAAACGTGTTACATCGACCACCATGGACGAAAAACTGAGCTCCCAATACCAAGATGGCAGCGCCCACGGGCAGCATAAATTCCCAAAGGAATAATGCACCAAACAGAAAAAATAGCCGCGTAATACAAATGAAATTCACATGGGGTATTCATAAGAGTTTGTAGATGTGGTACATGGTGTAAATGGCTGAGCAAAAACACAAACATCGACTACGATGGACAAAAACGCCCCCACCCAGCACCAGGTAAGAGAAATATGTTTTTTTGAAATTTTATTGATTTTCTGGTTCATATACTTTGAAGATGAGATAAAAACATACCCCTGCAGACAGATCGGTGTCAAAAAAACCAGACCATTCTTTATGTGACTGTGTCCAAAGTCCACTTTTGACTGAGTTATGTAATTTATACAGCTGCCGCAACATTATGCAAATTAGATGTGTAAATTTATTCCTATCTGAAACTTTGGATCATATTCTACATCATTCTAATTGACAGTAAGCCATTATCTCTTGTAACTTTCAAGTTATAGCCTTGGAAATCTGAACTATTTTATTGACAATTTTTTTTTACCACTCTTGACCACTAGGGGGGCCTTGAGTTGCCTTGCGCTGCCCCAGGTGCCACTTGGCACCTTAGGCAGTTAAAGGGTTAACCTGGTGTTGTAAAAACTCTCCACAGCAGCTAATGCAGACGTCCGTCCGTCCATCCATCCATCTTCTACAGCTTTTCCGGAGGTCCGGGTCGCGGAGGCAGCAGTTCAAGCAGAGAAGCCCAGACTTCTCTCTCCCCAGCCACCTGCTCCAGCTCTTCAGAGAGGATGCCAAGGCGTTCCCAGACCAGCTGGGAGACAGTCTCTCCAGCGAGTCCTGGGTCTGCTCCCAGTGAGACGTTCCCGAAACACCTTAAGTGGGAGGCGTCCAGGAAACATCCTGATCAGATGCCCATCCCACCTCAACTGGCTCCTTTCAAAGTGGAGGAGCAGCGGTTCTACTCTGAGCCTCTCCCGGATGACTGAGTTCCTCACCCTATCTCTGAGGGTGAGTCCAGCGAGCCTACGAAGAAAGCTCATATCAGCTGCTTGTATCCGCAATCTCGTTCTTTCGATCATTACCCAAAGCTCACAACCATAGGTGAGGATAGGAATGTACATTGACTGGTAAATCGACAGCTTTGCCTCAGAGCTTAGCTCCATCTTCACCACAACAGACCGGTACAACGTCCGCATCACTGTAGATGCTGCTCTGATCCATCTGTCAATCTCTCGCTCCATTCTCCCCTCACTTGTGAATAAGACCCCAAGATACTTAAACTCCTCCATTTAGGTCAGGAGCTTGTCCCCAACCCGGAGAGGACAATCCACATTTTTCCGGCTGAGGACCATGGACTCGGATTTGGAGGTGCTGATTCTCATCCCAGCCGCTTCATACTCAGTGGCAAACCATCCCAGTAAGACCTGTAGGTCATTGCTGGATGAAGCCAGCAGGACAACAACATCTGCAAACAACAGAGATGAGATCCTGTGGTCACCCAGCATGACATTCTCCATTCCCTGGCTGCACCTAGAAATCCTGTTCATAAAAATCATGAACAGGATCGGTGACAAAGGGAAGCCCTGGCAGAGTCCAATTCTCACTGGGAATAAGTCTGACCGAGTGTTAGCAATATGAACCAAACTCACAACGGTCGTGCAGAGACCAAATAGCTCGTAACAACAAGCCCAATAGCCCATACTTCTGAAGCACCCCCAACAAAAATCCACGAGGGACGAGGTCAAATGCCTTCTCCAAGTCCACAACACACAGGTAATCTGGTTGGGAAACTCCCACGAACCCTCGACGATTCTCGAAAGGGTAAAGAGTTGGTCCAAAGTGCCACAGCCAGGACGAAAACCACATTGCTCCTCCTGAATCCAAGGTTCGACCAACAGCCGGACTCCCCTCTCCAGTACCTTGGCATAGACCTTCCCAGGGAGGCTGAAGAGTGTGAGCTCTCTAAAGTTGGAGCTCACCCCCCGGTCCCCTTTTTTGAAGAGAGGGACCACCACCCTAGTTTGCCATGCCAAAGGCACTGCCCCCGACCTTCACGCAATGTTGCAGAGGCGTGTAAACCATGACAGCCCTACAACATCCAGGGCCTTGAGGTACTCAGGGCGAATCTCGTCCACCCCCGGGGCCCAGCCACCAAAGAGATTTTTAACCACCTTGGCGACTTCAGCCCCTGTGATAGGCACATTGTCCCACTCGTCCACAAGCCCCGCTTCCTCTGTGGAAGGCGTGTCAGTGGGATTGAGAAGATCCTCAAAGTATTCTTTCCACCACCCGACGATATCCCCAGCTGAAGTCAGCAGTGCCCCATCCGCACCATACACAATGTGGACAGGGCGCTGTGCAGGGAGCTAATGCAGACGTCTGAACACTAAACTTACTAGCCAACCTAGTGATGTCACAGAAGTAGTCCATGGGTTGTAAAAAAAAAAAGTTGCACTGCCGCCTCTAGTGGCCCGGCATAGTTATTACAATACTTTTTTTTTTTTTTTTTTTTTGCACAGCATCATTACACGGCAATGGTAAGTTAAATTTGTGTTTATTTTGAAAAAAAGCCTTATCTTGCAATTCTGGTAAATTAAAAGTCGAGAAAATATGGCAATACAATGATAATATAAGCCTTTAGTTCCACTTAATTTTGACCAGGCGAGCTGAAACAGACAGGCGGACAGACAGACAGACAGATCCACATAGATGCACTGAGTAATTACTGCATGTCTCTGTTTTCACCGAGGCATGGCAATGAGCGGGATAAGGACCTGTACTTATATAGCGCTTTTGTCTAGTCACAAAGACCACTCAAAGCACTTAAGTAGTAGGTACACCAACCTTCTATTCCAGGGGTGGGCAATCATGTGCCATGGAGGGCTATTCAATGACAGGTTTTCTGTTCAACCCAGCCTCTTCAGCAGGAGTTCTCTGCCGAAAAGACTGAGTGGAACAGAAAAGCTGCAAGGGAATAGCCCTCACTGCCCATCCCTGCTCCATTCTAAGGGCCTATAAGAAACAGATACCTCGGGAAAATTTATAGTCACCAGTTAACCTAACAGTTCATTTAATTTACTCAGATCTCCATTAGCTGTAACCAAAACAACAGCTACTCTTCCATCTCAGCCACTGTAATCTTTTAAAGTTTACAATTCCATTCAAACAACAACAATCACTACCTCAAGAGCACTCAACACAAACTCAGACACATAAAGCACATAAACTACAATGAAATTCACACATTACATCACAGTGGACTGCTTTCCATCCATCCATCCATCCTCTACCACTTTTCTGGGGATCCGGGCCACAAAGGCAGCAGTTCAAGCAGAGAAGCCCAGACTTCCCTCTTCCCAGTCGTCTGCTCCAGCTCTTCAGAGAGGATGCCAAAGTATTCCCAGGCCAGCTGGGAGACGTAGTCTCTCCTGCATGTCCTGGGTCTGCCCCGGGGACACCTCCCAGTGGGATGTGCCCGAAACACCTCAAGTGGGAGGCGTCCAGGAGAAATTCTGATCAGATGCCCAAACCATGGCAACTGACTCCTTTTGATGTGGAGGAGCAGCAGTTCTACTCTGAGTCTCTCATGGATAACTGAGCTCCTCACCCTCTCTCATGAATAAGAAAGACCCCAAGACACTTGATCTCCTCCACTTGGGGCAGGAGCCTGTCCCCAACCCAGAGAGGACAATCCACCCTTTTCTGGCTGAGAACCATGAACTCAGACTTGGAGATACTTGATTCTAATCCCAGCTGCTTCCCATTCAGGTGCAAACCATCCCAGTGAGACCTGTACGCCATTGCTGGATGAAGCCAACATGACAACAACACCTCCAAGCAGCAGAGATGAGATCCTGTGGTCACCATACATGACACCCGCCGTTCCTTGGATGCACCTAGAAGTCCTGTCTATAAACATTATGAACAGGATCGATGACAAAGAGCAGCCCTGGCAGAGTCCAACTCTCACTTGAAACGAGTTTGACTGACTGTAGGCAATGCGAACCAAACGCTCACAATGGTTGTACAGAGACTGGATAGCTCGGAGCAACAAGCCCAATACCCCACACAAGAAACAATGAGGGGTGCCATTGAATGCTTTTTCCATGTCCACAAAACACATGGAGACTGGTTGGGCAAACTCCCATGAACCCTCGAGGATCTTTGAGAGGGTGAATGAGGTGTACCATATTGTATTGTTCATGATAATGCCAGTATAAATTTTGATACTGGTGTAAAAAAATTAATATTGCAATATTTGGGGTCTGCTGTGTGATGAACTCACACCATTACACTGCTGACGTGTTACCACAGAAACAGCAAAACAAACATGGCCCAGTAAGCTGCTACTCTGTTGTTGGAGCGTCTGCATCTATTTGTGTGGAATCTTTGAGTTTTAAGGCTGTTTCAGACTGCTACCATGTTTTAAAAATGGTGCAGCACTGTGGATGATCTTACCGCATTTTTCCCCCCACACGTCAATAACACCACTCCTGAGCGGTACCATTAATACTGTACGTCTTAACATCCGACGGTGTTGACATTCAAGTGTCCAGTGTTCCATTTTCATTCCATTTCAGCTGCTTCAACTTGATTTTATTCGACCACCCAAAGTTAAAAAACAAAACAAAACACCAACCCATCGGTTCAGTGCGACGAGCCAAAAAGCCCCGGGACATGTCTGTGCAATGGAGACTTCTAACGCAGGTAAACTGATTCAACATAGAACACTGACATCTGTGTGCACTTAATATGTGGTGGTTTATATTATTTTCTTGTAATATTGATGTAGAATTAAAAAAAAATTAAACTCAATCTGAGGTGTTGTTGATAATCTGAAGAAATAAGAGAATTTCTGTTTTGTTTTTTACTGAATATGTTGAAGGTATATGGCTGCTGGCCTATGAAACTGTCCTTTATATATTAATAAGAAAAAAAAACACACCTGTATCCTGTGATATTGTGAAGAATATCTTTATGAAAATTCACAGAAATATTGCAATATCATTTTTAGGCCATGCTGACCACCCCTAGTGAAGAGTTGGTCCAATGTGTCACAACCAGCACGAAAACATCATTGTTCCTCCTGAATCCAAGGATGACCAACAGCCAGACTCTCCTCTCCAGTACCTTGGCATACAACTTCCTGGAGATGCTTGACAGCTGCGTCTGACACTCACTCGCGTCAGACTACTTTTTTCTCCATTTGTTTTTATTGATTGTTTTTGTCGATTTTATTTATTTATTTATTTTTTATCCCCATTTGTTGTTATCAGTTATTATTTACTGTTATCTTGGTATTGGCCTCGCCTAAAAGTCTGTCCGGACGTACGAGTAGCTGTTTTTGGCTAGCTGCGGGCTACCCATCTCAGCGCCTGGAACGCCATGGCTCCTTCTCCGTCATGTTCCTGCTGTTGCTCATGAGCGTGCTCATCGCTCCTGGAGAAGGTTTCTGAGCTGGAAACGAGGCTCTCCAATCTTTACAAGATTCGGGAGTCCGAAGACCATATCGACACCATCATTCTCGGGCGATCATCAGCCCCGGCCACTGCCTCGCAGCTGGCAGAAACGGCTACTTATTTGGGTGAGCTGAGTGCATCTCCACCTACCTCCACACCTGCTCCAGCCTCCGCAGACGTCCATGACCTCAGCAACAATCACTGGTTTCGTCTCGGGGCTAAATCAAAAGCTTCGCTTGGTCTCTCTCATCCTCCATCTGTACCCTGGACCTTGGTTCGACCAGCTAATGGCCATCGTCGATCGACCGGAACGGGCCGCGCCTCTTCTCTCCCGCTGTCCTTGGATAACAGATTTGATATCCTTTCCCTGGAGGATTTTCCCCACCTGGACGCTGGACGCCCGCCCGTGGATGCCCCTCATCTTCCCTCTCCTCCTTCAGCGACGGCTCATGTCTGCAAACCCCGGATAAAGACCACCCAGGGTGTGTCAAATTACACACCTGCTCCAGACAGAAGAAAAGAGCGCTTTTCCCCGCCTTCGCAACAACATCATCCTCCAGAATTTCTCTCCACATCAGAATCCACCGACAAACCCCCCCCCCCCCCGCCCCCCGACGACGCTGGTAATTGGTGACTTGATCGTGAGGAACGTCAGAAGCAGGTACTGTGTTACTCGATTTTTTCCCGGGGCTAGAGTCTCTGATATTGAGGTTCTTATCCCTGACGTGCTGAATGAATTCCCTCATGTTCAAACTGTCGTTGTGCATGTGGGATGCAATAACATCCTAGATGAAGCATCTGAGATTTTAAAAAGTGACTTCAGGAGCCTTCTGTCCACTCTCATGAACTGTGGCAGACGTGCGCTCATCTCTGGGCCTTTGGCACCTCTCAGACGAGGCTGTAATCGTTTTAGTAGAACTCTCAGCCTTAATTCTTGGCTGTGTTTTACTTGTCCTATTTTTAACATTGGTTTTGTTGACAATTTTAACTTAGTTTGGAACCGCCCATCACTTATGAGGCCTGATGGCATCCACCCAAATAGACTTGGTGCACGTGTTTTAACAGACAATCTTTTCTATTTTATTCGGTGTTTTCTGGTACAGTGACTGACATTTGGTGTGTTTACTCACTCTGAAGTTTCTGGGTTTGCCTATCTGCCCTTTTTTGGTCCCGTTCCCACATATTGCATCGATCCCGTTAACTTGGGTGGTCTTTACCATTTGGATCAGCCTTTGATTTATAATTCTTCAGAGACTGAGTCTGTCTCCCGTTGCCCTAAATATTGTAACCCAGGACTATTACAACACAACCTGAAAAACACTCGCACTCCTGCAGCTCCTCCTCATCCACCACCCTTCAACTTTGCCCCTCTCTCCTCCCTTAGAGAACCTTTTTCTGCTCCCTCTAAAGTTAATAAAAAAGTTAAAAAAAAATAGAATGCATAAACTTCCCAGATTGATTAAACAAAATGTTGGGAAAATTCTAATCCAGCCTCAAGTCTCTAAAATTAATAAAATTAATAATTTGGCCTGTCTCCCCCCCCCCCAAAGTTTAAAAATTAAATGTGGCTTATTAAACATTAGGTCTCTATCTTCTAAGTCTCTTCTGGTCCATGATTTATTAATCGATCACCATATCGATCTACTATCCCTCACAGAGACCTGGCTGGGGCTTGATGATTATGTTGGTCTGAATGAATCAACTCCCTCTGGGTATTTAAACTGTCATAACCCCAGAGGTTCTGGTCGTGGTGGTGGAGTGGCGGTAATTTTCCATCCTAAATTGCTGGTTAATGTTAAGCAGAAATTATGTTTTAATTCCTTTGAAGGTTTGGTCCTCAGTGTGGGGCCTGTTGGCAATCTTGGCTTGATCCCAGTTCTCTTTGCCATAGTTTATCGTCCTCCCACGGCCTATTCAGCGTTTCTATCGGAATTTGCCGAATTTTTAGCTGATTTGGTGCTGAAAGCCAATAGAATAATTATTGTAGGGGACTTTAATATACATGCTGATGTTGAGAGTGACTGTCTTAATAAGGCTTTCAATTCAATTTTAGACTCAATGGGGTTTTCCCAAAAAGTAAAAAATTCTACCCATTATTTCCACCATACATTGGACCTTGTTTTGACATATGGTATAGATATCGAAAATCTGGTTGTGTCTCCTCATAATCCTGTACTGTCTGACCACTGTCTGTTAATTTTTGATTTCATTATCTCTGATCACTTATTTCCTAAAGAAAAATACTACTACAGCAGATGTCTTTCTGATGATGCTGTTGCTAAATTTTTGCAGATTGTCTCCTCTATGCCATGGGTCAACACAACAGAAACACCTGAAATAAGTGACGGAGAGTCTGCTCCATTCGTGATTGATAGCATGGTTGATGGTGTTACTGCCTCTCTGCATCGGACTCTAGATTTGGTAGCCCCTTTAAAAAAGAAAAAGTCTAACCAGAGATTTCTTACTCCTTGGTTTAACTCAGAAACTCGTGGCTTGAAACAGAAGGCTCGTCAATTGGAAAGAAAATGGCGTTCAACTAATTCAGATGAATTCTACTTGGCATGGAGAAATCATCTCTTAATCTATAAAAAAATCTCTTAGAAAAGCTAGATCAAGCTATTATTCTGCATTAATAGAAACAAACAAGAATAACCCCAGGTTTCTCTTCAACACTGTAGCCAGGCTTACAAAGAGCCATGACTCGGTCAATCCTCGCATCCCCCCTGAGCTTTCTAGTCAGGACTTTCTGAACTATTTCAATCTTAAAATTTTATCTATTAGAGATGAAATTAGTCAGATTCTTCCTACCGTAAACTCTAGTTCATTAACTACTGCAGCTCCCTCAATTGATATCTGCTTGGATAGATTTACTCCAATCGACCTCTTGGAGTTGGATAGGGTAGTTTCCTCTTCTAAGCCTTCATCTTGCCTTCTGGACCCTATTCCTTCCAGGTTATTTAAAATTATTTTCCCAATTATTAGTAGCCGTATTCTTCTTATCATTAATTCTTCTTTAACTCTG
Source organism: Pholidichthys leucotaenia (assembly GCA_020510985.1). NCBI lineage: Eukaryota > Metazoa > Chordata > Actinopteri > Cichliformes > Pholidichthyidae > Pholidichthys > Pholidichthys leucotaenia. The sequence goes on along the minus strand of CM035837.1, from coordinate 449,133,448 downwards.
GGTTATGTTCCACTGGCTTTTAAAACTGCTGTAATTAAACCTTTACTTAAAAAACCGACGCTCGATCCTGGAGTTTTGGCCAATTATCGACCAATCTCCAATTTGCCTTTCATTTCAAAAATCCTGGAAAGAGTTGTTGCTGTGCAATTATCTGACCATTTGCAGGGAGTTGGTTTGTTTGAGGTGTTTCAATCTGGGTTCAGAGCTCATCACAGCACTGAAACTGCCTTAGTGAAGGTCTCTAATGACCTCCTGACTGCATCTGAAAATGGACTTGTCTCTGTTCTTGTTCTTTTAGATCTCAGTGCAGCCTTTGACACTATCGATCATGCCATTCTACTTGATAGACTGGAACACTTTGTTGGACTCAGTGGAACTCCGTTGCAGTGGTTTAGATCTTATTTGTCTGATAGATTTCAGTTTGTCCATGTCAATGATGGATTTTCTTCCAGCTCTAAGCTCAGTCACGGAGTTCCACAGGGATCTGTGTTGGGCCCTACTGTTTTTAGTTTATATATGCTCCCACTGGGCAATATCATCAGAAAGCACTGTATACATTTTCATTGTTACGCTGATGACACACAACTATACCTGTCAATGAAGCCCGATGATTGTGATCAGTTGGCCAAGCTAGATCTGTCTTAAGGACATCAAAGCTTGGATGACTTGTAATTTTTTACTATTGAACTCTGATAAGACTGAAGTCATTGTTGTTGGACCAAAACATCTTAGAAATTCCTTTTCAGATTATGCCCTTAATTTAGATGCTGCCACTCTCACTCTGAACAGTTGTGTGAGGAACCTTGGAGTGATTTTTGACCAGGATTTGTCCTTTAATTCACATATTAAAACTGTTTCTAGGACCGCCTTATATCATCTGCGCAATATTGCTAAGATCAGGAGCATCTTGTCTCTGGGTGATGCTGAGAAACTGATTCATGCCTTTGTCAGTTCGCGATTAGATTATTGTAATTCGCTATTATCTGGCTGTCCTAGAATATCTTTAAAAAGTCTTCAATTGATTCAAAATGCTGCTACTAGAGTTTTAACTGGTTCTAGAAAAAGAGATCATATTTCCCCGGTTCTGTCCTCCCTCCATTGGCTTCCCATTGAATTCAGAATCAAGTTTAAAATCCTTCTTCTTACTTTCAAAGCTCTTAACAATCTGGCCCCCCAATATATAAAAGATCTGATATTACCTTACCATCCTAACAGAGCATTACGCTCCCAAAATGCTGGCTTACTTGTGGTGCCCAAAATCTCCAAAAGTACGGTGGGAGGCAGAGCCTTCTGCTACCAAGCCCCTTCTCTCTGGAACCAGTTACCACTCTGGGTCCAGGAGTCAGACTCGGTCTCTGTCTTTAAGAACAGGGTAAAGAAAAATCATTCCTTTTTAATATAACTTTCATTTAAGGAGGGTATTTGTGTCTTTTAACCCCACTCTTGTTCTATTGTTATCTGATCCATACTGCTGGTTGATCTCCAATATTGTACTTGGCATCTTACTGCTATGTTCTTTATGTCTGTTCTTTCCATCCTCCCTATCCCCTCATCCCCAGCCAGTCGCAGCAGACGACTGCCCCTCCCTGAGCCTGGTTCTGCTAGAGGTTTCTTCCTTCCAAATGGGAGTTTTTCCTCTCCACTTTCGCCTAGTGCTTGCTCATAGGGGATCATCTGATTGCTGGGTCTTTCTGTGACTGTGTGATTTTTTTATCTGCACTGTGGCGCCACGAGACGGCTTTTGTTGTGATGTGGCGCATTATAAATAAAGCTGAATTGAAAATAAAGCTGAATTGAATTGAATTAAAGCCGAATTCATGCTGCACTGCCGGTGTCCGTGTCCGCTCGACCGCAAGGCTTGTATGTCAGAAATTACGTCATTGTCTCCAGTCCCCTAGGCTCTGCAGAAACCTTCCGTGGTCATCCGCGTGTAGTCGCCTCATGACGGGGTGTCCTCCAGCTGGCTGTGGGAGCAGAACGGCACAGCGAGATACTGCCCTTTGAGATCCCGTGGCTCAGTTCTGCCAGCACCCTTGGGTTCTGGGCCAGACTGGTTGTGGTGACTGGGGGGGGGCTGCGCCGTGCTAGTGATGTGTTGTGGAATCACGGCAAAATTATTGGGAGATGGGCCGGAGTAACGCGAGATAAACCATCAACTGTGGAGCATTGAAACAGTGCCGCTCATCTGAGCTAGAAGGAGGCTAGAAGCTACATGCTAGAAGCTAGGCAGCTAATGGCTCACTGATGTAAGAGGGAGGGCAGAGCCGAATAGGTGAAGGATGTTTCTTAAAGTGACAGGATTTAAATCAAAACATTTCAAGAAAGCCAGGAAAAATACAAAACGAAATTGCTTCAATACTTAAACTAAAATGTCAACAAAATATGTCACAAACACTTCATTAAGACATGTGTGAGCTATTAAAATGTGGAAAAAGTGCAGTCAGTGACCCCTTTAATGCTAGTTATGTATGAAAACTGAAGTAAACAATAGGCTGCTTTATTTTGATCATACCTCTGAACAATAGTCCAGATGCGATAACAAGTGTTTTCATGGCATTCTCCTTCACATGTGGAGGAAAAAAAAAATAAATCAGAGCATCTCTTTATAACGGAGAGACCTCTGCCCATTTTACAGACCGCTTTATCTATGTGCTTAGACCACTATAATGTACAGTCAACTTCTACACTAAGAAGTTTGGTCTCCTGAACCAGTTCAACTGCCACATCATTTAAATAAAGATTCAACTGATGTTGACCTTGCGGTCCTAAGTCCATAGTCACACTTCGGGGTCACAGGGTGAACGTGTGTACCAAGTTTGGTGACCCTTGCTTTACTCGTTGTACAGTAATAAAGCATAGGGAATGCTAACCTTGACCTTTGACCTTTTAGCCCCAAACCCACAGCCAGAGGTCAGGGTCCCAAGGTGAACCTGAATACCAGGTCTGGTGGCTCTAGCTTTATTCGTTTTATAGTACTAGTAACTTCAGCAGTTGCCATTTACCATAAGTGCAAATGGAATGTTATCTTTGACCTTTGACCCCTTGACCCCAAACCTACAGTCAGGTCAGGGTGTACGTCGTCCCAGATTTGTCTTAGATACAACTACTGTGTCGATATGAACAGCCTACATCATTTTTTTCAGTAGTTATTGCGTTCACAAGATTTATGGAAAATGTGACCTCTGACCTCAAAGTCACCCGATGAGAGTCATATTACAATATGCACATCAGAGTATATCAAACCTTAGTCCCAAGTTTCAAAACATTTGGAACAAAACCATAGGGGGAGTTGATTTCACAAAAGTGGGACAGACAGATGGACAGACTGACCCATAATGTAACCCCACTTTAGGCTTCACCCAAAGGACTCTTCGACTGGTGGGGGATAAAAATTTACATTTGAGTATTAGAAAGATGAAGAAAGAGCACTAAGTTTTCAACATGCTATGTTAAAGGCCCCATACTGTGAAATTTCCAGGCCATAATTTTAAGTTTTAATATCTTAAAGGACATACAGTATACTATGCAGCCTTAAAGAGGGAAAAAAAAAAAAAAACCTTACATGACTATGTTTCCACCTGACAATGTTCCCAGGACATGCAACTGCCAAAATGAGAACAACATCGTCTTCATTAAACCTCCTCAGCTCTAAACACGGTAAAGATGAAGAAGCCACATGAGACGGAGAGCTGAAAGCAATGAGGCTTGCCACAGTTTAAACAAAGGCTTCAGACCAAGGAGAGTATAATATTTCTCTTGTTTTAGGTACTTTTGAAGTACTTCAGCCAAATACAGTGGCACAAAATGAATACTCCAGGAACAAAGTGAGTGTAGTTTTAATCAAAAAGAATTAGGGTGACTGTCAAAATAAACAGCAGGGCCTTTTTGTGTTGTGTCTCCATTAGTCATCCTGTGCTGGTTTACCTCTGCAGTTTCCAAGGACATACTCATTAGGTTAATTGGGGGATTCTAAACTATCCACAGATGTGGGTGTGTGCGGCTGCGTCTGTGAACTGTGGAGGGCTTTGGATCGATACAAATCTGAGCCCAGAATGGAGACGAAGGAAAAAAAGAAGATAGCAGGTTTACCTTGGCTAATAACAGCCTTGCGGTTGCGTCCGTCCAGGTCGGCTCTCTCTATGACGTGGTGTTTGGCGTCCACCCAGTACATGCGGCGGCCGGCATAGTCAATGGTAAGGCCATTGGGCCAGAAAAGGTTTGTGTCGGCAATGACGCGCCGGTTAGACCCATCCATGTTGGCGTACTCAATGCGTGGCGTGTTGCCCCAGTCTGTCCAGTAGATCTTCCTGAAGAGGAAAGTGGGGCAGTCAAAGTCAGTTAGCAGCTGTGGAGTGGAACTGTTTGGTGTCAGCTGAACACGACAGATTGTTGTCTCGACTGAAGACACGGCAGATGTCTGACGATGAAAAAACAGCCTCCCCTGTCCTCTGCATTCTTGTCATCATTCATCTGTTCTGTCCAGCCTCAGAGGAACAATTCAACATTTTTTTTGTTTTCAATTATCTGATGCAAATGAGAAACCTAATAAGCTGAATGAGTTTTCAAGCTGTAAATTTCTCTGGGGCTTCATCCAAAACTCTTTCTGCTGCCACAGCAGCATATGAAAGGAAGGAGAAAACAAGCTTAGCTCACTGCCCCTTTCTTGAAATACTTGCTCCACACAGATGCTCGCCTGTGGGTACTGCTGTGCTGCCAAACTTTAATCCTCACTCTGCCGCTGCACTACAACTGGGACACATCCACAGGGGATATATGCGTGTAGAGTGTGCCCATTCTGAAGCATCTGTGGTGAATTATAGAGTGGGTGTGGACTCCTACCCTTCTATGGGGTGTAGTGCAATGGCCCTGGGCTTCTCCAAGTTCTGCCACAGCAGAACTTTGCGGTGCGTCCCATCCAGGTTGGCCACCTCAATACGGGATGTCCCCGAGTCTGTCCAGTACAGCTTGTCATGAATCCAGTCTATAGCCAGTCCACCTACAGAAGGAAAGAACACAATTAATTCTTGTTACTGTTCCTTTGTTGTTGTTTTTTTCCACAATATCTTTATTGAACCTTTTTTTTTTAACAAACATGATACAAACAATCAAACACTAACACTAAAGTACTACAAAAAAAAAAATGCACTAAAAACACCAACAACCACCAACAAAATCAAGTCTTCAACAATGCTCCTCTGTTTAGTCTAGACAATCCAACACATAAGTATACATATTATGTTCACCAGTTTGGAATTTACAAGGTCCACACACATCATTCACCTTCTTCTTCAAGAGTTATGTTTAAATTTTTTACATAATCAATAAAAGGTCTCCATATATTCTCAAACACAATTTCCTTTGATTTTAGTATATATGTTATTCTTTCTAATGGAAGGTTTGTTAACATCTGTCTTAACCACTGAGTCACATCTGGTCTATGAGTCTTTTTCCATAATAGTGCAATACATTTTTTGGCATTAAGCAAACTGAGGTCTATGAATGTTCTTTCACTTTTATTAAAATTATGCTTTTCTGGGTACAGACCCAACAAAAACAGTTTAGGATTCAATATGATTTGTTTTGAGATTATTTTTTTAATTGTTACCCTCACCTCTTCCCAAAACATTCTTATTAATCTACATTCCCATAAACAATGAAATAGGGTTCCTTTACTTTCCATGCATTTTGTGCATGTATCTGGTATATTTTTGTTATATCTATTTAACTCCTCCGGTGTAACATACATCCGCATTAACCATTTGAAATGTATCAATTTAAGGCGTGCATTTATTGATTTGGTTTGAGCTTCTGTACAAGCCAATTCCCATTGTTCCTCTGAAATTTCAATTTGCAGATCTTCTTTCCAGTAGTTTAATCTTTTCAGTGAATTTTCACTTGAAGATAGTGTCAATGAGTTATAAAACTCTGAAATAATACCCTTTCTTTTACTATCTTTCATCATCATTTGTTCCAAGGATGAATAAATAGGTCGAGTGAGAGCTTTATTTTGATTTGATCGAATAAAGTTTCTAAGTTGAAGATATTTAAAAAAATGTGTTCTATTGAGATTAAATTTGATCCTCAGCTCTTCAAAAGACATTATGTTTTCTGCACATGGCAAATATAAATCCTGAATCTTTTGTATCCCTTTTAAATTCCATACTTTAAATACAGCGTCCGCTCTCCCTGGTTTAAAATATTGATTACCCCATATTGGACTAAATTGTGACAATAACTGTGGTTCTTTTAAATAGTTTTTAGCTTCACACCATATTTTGATCATATGCTTTACAAATGGATTTTTAACTTGTTTTTGTAATTTTTTTGCCGAATCTGAGTATATGAATATGGGAAGAGGTAAAGGTAAATTGTATGATTCCATTTCAGTCCAGTGAGGGAGATCATTTGATGAAAAATAATATGTCATAGACCTCAGTTGTGCCGACCAATAATACAACATAAAATTTGGACATTTCAGACCTCCACGATCAAATGGTAAATATAATAAAGACAAACGTAATCTAGCCCTCCTGTTGTTCCATATAAATTCCACTAACTTTTTTTTTATTCTTGAGAATAGATCTAAAGGTGGTGATAAGGGAATGTATTGAAATAAATAAAGTATTTTAGGTAAAATATTACTTTTAAGTATATTGATTCTCCCGATCATCGACATTGGTAGTGACATCCATCTCTGAGTTAACTCACTGATATCTGACATTAAGGCTTCATAGTTGACACTGGCGACTGATTCTAGCTTAGGCATAATTTGGATTCCTAAATATTTAAACTGATTTACAACATTGAATTGATTTACCTCAGGGGCTGGGTAATTTCTCTGGGTCTCATTTAGCATTAATATTGAAGATTTAGTTTTATTTATTTTATATCCTGATATTTCCCCAAAATTCTTTATTAAATTCAACAAGGTTGGAATTGATTTTTTTAGATTCGACAAACAAAATTATATCATCGGCGTACAGGGAGATTTTATGTTCTGTTGGTCCAACTTTAATTCCATATATTTGTGAATGTAAACGTATCGCTATCGCTAAAGGTTCAATTGCCATAGTAAACAGTAAAGGTGAAAGTGGACAGCCTTGTCGACATCCTCTATTGATTTTTATTGGTTTTGAAATATTGTTATTTGTTAGGATTTCTGCTGTAGCATTATTGTATATTATTTGAACCCATTTTATGAAATTATTTCCAAGTCCAAACCTTTGTAGGACTTCAAAAAGAAAGGGCCATTCAACTCTATCAAAGGCCTTTTCGGCGTCCAATGATAGGAGAGCTGTATCCGGTGCTTCTTTATTAAAATAAATAATATTAAATAGTCTTCTTACATTATGGAAGCCTTGTCTACCCTTTATAAAACCATTCTGATCTCGATTAATAATATTTGGTAAAATTTCTTGTATTCGTCTTGCTAAAATTTTACAGATAATCTTAAGGTCGGCGTTTAATAGGCTTATTGGTCTCATATTTTCACATTTATTAGAGGGCTTACCTGGTTTTGGCAGCAGTATAATTAAGGCATTATTTATGTATGATGGTAAATTATTATTTTGAAATGCTTCTAAAACCATTTCCAAAAAAGGTTTTATTAATTTATTCTTAAATTTTTTATAAAGGTCAACTGGAAGACCATCTGGTCCTGCACTTTTTCCTGATTTCATATTATCAATGGCTAGCCCAACTTCTTCTTGACTAATTTTAGACTCCAATATCTCCCTGTTTTCATTTGGAATACACAGTATAGATAGTTCGTTCAAAAACCCATTTAGTTTTGTTAAATCAGGTTCATTTTTGGTATCATATAATTTTTCATAGTAATCTCTAAAGGCTCTATTAATTTCTAAAGGATCTATAACTACCTGTCCATTACTTATAATACTAGTAATTGGTGTTTTAATTTCCAATTGTTTAATCTGCCATGCTAATAATTTTCCTGATTTTTCACCTTGTTCATAAAAAGATTGTTTCAATCTTAGAAGACTCGAGGCAGCTCTATTCGCTGATTTTTTGTCGTATTCAGCTCTCAAAATCAGTAATTCATTCTCCAACCTTGGGTCACTTCCTGCATACATTTTTTCCTGAAGATTTTTTATTTTATGTTCCAATTTAGCTCTCTCCTCTCGAGTCTTCTTAGATTTTGATCCTGTATAACTAATAATATGTCCCCTAATAAAAGCTTTGAAAGCCTCCCACTTTACACATGCTGATGTTTGTGTAGTATTGATGTCAAAGAACTCGTCTATCTGTTTTTCTATATACTTGACAAATTCCTCATCCTGAAGCCATTTATGCTGAAATTGCCATCTACCTGATTCCTTTGTCAATTTTTTATCTACATATATTAGACAACAGGGTGCATGATCAGAGATCACGATGTTATCATAAAAGCAGTTTTGAATCTTGGACCTTAATTCTGTGGAAATCAAAAAATAATCAATACGTGAGAATGTCTTGTAGGTACTGGAATAACAAGAATAGGCTTTAACTTGTGGTTTCATTTCTCTCCATATATCTAACAATCTCAATTCTTTCATAAAATGATTAATAGTCATCCTACATCCAATGTGCGTACAATCCAGTCCTGTTGATCTATCCACACCTGGATTCAATGTACAATTAAAATCCCCTGCTATTATATGTTGCCCTGTAAGTGATGATAAGATGAGAAATAAATTAGCAAAGAACTTCTGATCATCTATATTGGGACCATATAAGTTCACAAGATTTATATTTTCTAATAGCAAAGAACCTTGAATGATTACATATCTTCCAAATTTGTCTCCAATTACATTTTTCACTTGAAAAGGAACTGATTTATGTATGAGAGTCATAACTCCCCTGGCTCGGGATGAAAATGAAGAGGTGAATACACTTCCCTGCCATCTACTCCTAATTCTTTTAACATCCTCCTCTATCAGATGAGTTTCTTGTAAAAACACAATTCTTGAACCCATGTCCTTTATTTTATTCATAACTTGTTTAAGTTTTTTTAAATTTTGTAGACCTCTGCAATTCCATGAAGTTAAATTAAGATTAACACTTTGGTCCATGATCAATAGAGAGTTTGGGATTACCTTGCAGTGTAAACATGCTCATACAGAGAAGCAAAAACATGAGTGGTTGAACATTCATCCTACAAACTACACACAAACAAATTTCCCCTTCCCACACTTGTGGCAAACCCCCCAAAATCAAAAGAAAAATTCTGTCTCCCGATATAGCCATCGACCGTTCCACACCCACGGGGAACAGCCTAAGCCACTCCTTCTTCATCCTCCCAATCACCCTAACTCTACTGCTTTTAATGACGTAACATTAACTCTCCTCTGTAGTTTTCCAACTTAACTCCAAAATTTTTAACAACTTTGTACATCATAGTTTTTTTTTTTTTGTTTGTTTTGTTTTTGTTTTGTTTTTTTAATATATAATACAATCTATATTTTGTAAACTTACTATTTACTTCAAGTCAGTCAGATGCCTGTGCAAATGCTTAATTATTCTACCTTATATTTTGTTCATGCTTAGCTCCCACCAGTCTCTTCTTCTTCTTTGATCTTCTTGATGAGCTCCTGCGCCTCCTCTGGGGTCTTGAAGATGTGGGTTCTGCCCTCATACGTGGTCAGCAGTCTCGCAGGATAGATCACACCATGACGAATCCCAAGGTTGCGCAGCTCCTTACGTACGGGATCAAACTGCTTCCTCAATTGCTGGATTCCTGTGGCCAAATCTGGGTAGAACCGCACCTGCTGGTCCTGGTGTTTAATCTCTCCTTTAGCACGTGCAGCGTTGAAGATCTTCATCCTGTCTCTGTTGCTAAGAAACTTCATAATTAAAGTCCTCGGCGGTCCCTTATCTCTCCGTGGGCCAATACGATGTGCTTTTTCCAGAACCACTGCTGATTGCAACTCCTCGCTGCCCAGCACCTCCGGAATCCACTTTTCCAGAAAGGAACATACGTCCCGACCTTCTGATTCCTCTGGAAGACCCACCAGCCTCAAATTATTCTGTCTCGACCGAGATTCCAAATCCAAAATATTATCTTCCAGAGATTTTTTTTTTTTCCAAAGTGCGCACCTTTAATTGAAGACGGGTGACGTCATCTTCAGCACTAGCGAGACGGAGCTCCATCTGCGCCGTTCGTTCTACACAGTCACCCAATTCCTTTCTTATTCCTTCCAACGCTGTCATAATCCCATCAAATCTAGAGGAAAAGTCCGCTCTCATTGAACTCATGGCAGCCATCAGCGCATCTGCGCCATTCCCCGCAGAAATCGCACCGTTGCCAGCCTCCTCCGCCATATATGGAGTTTTGTTTGCTGCGTCACAGACCTGAAAGTCCGTTAATTTGGACTGTTTCGGCGGCTCGCTTTTTCCTTTTCCTGGTTTTCCAGCCTTAGGCTTCGCCGACATATCCTCGCCCAAATGCTGGGATACGTTCTGTCCCAAATGAGAGAGTTATTTGCCGATTTTTTTCTCCAGGAGCAGAGCAGAGCGAGACACGTCCGTCCTACGTGGCAGCCATAACCGGAAGTCCTGTTCCTTTGTTGTTGCTTTCTCACTGATGCTTTATCCTTTAAAACACAATAACAGCCTCTTTCATTTTGTCCCTTGTCTGTCTGAATAGTAAACATCTCCAAATTGCAAATCACAATTCGTTAACCTGGAGAAAAATCACACATCCATCTATCTTCTGCCACTTAGTCAAGGGTTTAGGTGGCGGGAGCAGCAGTCTAAGCAGAGAAGCCCAGACGGTTGCCCAGCTCACACAGTGCCACGGTCCCTGTGGTCCCTCCTCCAAGTGGAGGTCAGACCCATCTGGCTCGCTCAGGCTGAGCCTAGCCTGGCCCTATGATTATAAATGGTAAACCTGCCCTATAGCAAGAAAAACTGCACAAAAACAATGTGCTGACTGTTGCTGTGAGCTACTGGTATATTAACACTGAACTGTAGTACTGTCAGTAATACTGAACTGTTTTCAGCACAACACACAAATCTGGATTCAAACGTTTTTGCTTTAATATGCAAATCTGAAAAAACGAGAATCTTCTTAAGCAAAATTTCTATAAAACAAATTAGCAAATTACCACAGATGTGCACACATAAATGAGGGTACAGCTGTCACCCCACCACTGAAGAAGACATTTGAATGTTATTCTACAGGTGTTGTCTGTAATCTCCTGTATCCAGGGCTGAAGCACTACATGTTGGTGCTCAGAGGCATCAGTGAATGTGCCCCTCTAATTCTCCTGAAACCCCCCCCCCCCCACACACAAACACAATAAACAAACAAAATAGGATCATTAAAATAAGAACATTTTATACTACTAGCTTTAGAAGCCACCCTTTCCACTGAAAGTTCTAAGTTTTTTTTCACCTTTACGTTACAAGGAAGTATCATTAAATATGTTACTCATTACAAAACAGTTATATTGAACTATATATATGGAAGAATATATCACAATATAGTGTATACTTCATGCTTCAAATGATGCTACAGTATGAACTGTAGGCCATACTGTTAATAAATATTTCTTTAAGGTTTTAGGTTAGTCATTTCTTCAGTTTACTCTCTTTATGCTAAACGAAGACAAAACTATTACATTTTTAATTACATAACTGTCCATGAGGTAATATACATATACTATATACAAAGCTTAGTCATGGAGTTCCACAGGGATCTGTGTTAGGTCCTATTCTTTTTAGTTTATAGTATATGCTTCCCTTAAGTAATATTATTAGAACGCACTGCATAAATTTCCATTGCTGTGCAGATGACGCACAATTATATTTGTCAGTGAAGCCAGATGACAGTAATCAATTAACCAAATTAAAGGCATGTCTTAAGGAAATCAAGACTATGGATGACTTAGAATTTTCTTACTATTAAATTCAGATAAGACTGAAGTCATTCTAGTTGGCCCCCCAAAAAACCTTAGAAATACTTTCCCAACTCGAAGTCTTATTTTGGATGGGGTTACTCTCTCTCCTAGCAGTTCTGTGAGGAACCTTGGAGTTATTTTTGATCAAGATCTGTTCTTTAATTCACATATTAAACTTGTTTCTAAGACTGTTTTTTATCATTTGTGTAACAGTGTCAAGATTAGGAACCTCTAGTCTCAGTGATACTGAGAAACTGATCCACACTTTTGTTAGCACTTTATTCTTACACTCTTTATTATCAGGCTGTCCTAAAATGTCTTTAGAAAGTCTTCAATTGATCCAAAATGCCGCAGCAAGAGTTTTAACAGGTACTAGAAAGACAGATCACATCTCTCCAGTTCTGGCCTCCCTTCATTGGCTTCCCATAGAACTTAGAATTAAGTTTAAAATCTTTCTCCTCACTTACAAAGCTCTAAATCAGGGATGGGCAACTGGCGGCCCATGGGCCGCATGCAGCCCCCAGCCAGATTAACTGTGGCTTGCCAGTCCATTTCCAATGATCAATTATTTATTTGTATCACGTTTAACAGAATTTGGAACTACATTCTTAAATGCAATTATAGAGTCCACCAGCAGATGGAGCGCTAATCAAAACCTAGGTGCTGCTCTGTGTTAGAAGTGGAGCGAGCAAGAGTGAGGGAGGTGCAGAGAGGGAGCAGCAGTGTGCACTGGAGTGTTGTAAAGTACTGTATGTGTTGCATGCTGAGACCGCATTAATAGGTAATGTAAAAAGTAGTAAATGTACTACCGTTTACCTAGCAGTAAATGTACAAAGTAGGCTGCTTTTAAACAGGAATAAATGCTACAGTTGCTCAGTAGTGATGGCAGGTGAAGCCTCAGAGCTTGGAGGCTTTCCTTCTAATTGTGCAGAAAAAGATTCAAAGCTTTGAAGTTTCTTTCTGAAGAGCTTGACTGAAGCACCAACACTGTTTCAATCCCATGTCAGCAGTAAAAGTTTAGAAACTGTGGTCATTTCAATCTGCCTATTTTTTTTGTTCATTTATACCAGTGGCTCTTAAAACTTTTTTATTCCCCATTTTGGGGAGCCAGATGATTACAAAGCCCACCTACACACAGCCATTTCTCTGCCCCTCCACACCCACAATGAGTCCAAGAACAAGCTAAGCATCGTCATATTTCCTTTTGTTAATTACAATTAACAAAAGAAATTTATTGTCCAAGTGTTTTTTAGCTGATTTAGGACAATTTTGATGTGCTGAATCAAAAAAATCACATTGGTTTTGCTCAATCAGGTCAACTTTTTGAACTATGGGCACATGTTATTTTGTATGTTTTTGTTTACATGTACGGGTATTTTTGCTTTATATGATGCAAAAATCTTTTTTATTTCTTGAAATTTCTCGAACTCTGAAGAGTTTGCATGCACCAATTTATGGCATGATGTCATAAATTGTCATGACAATTTATGACATTGTCATGATGGCTGATTACCGTTTGACTCTGAAGAGAGACATCCCTGCCGCTGAGCATTCTAGAGGTTCGAATAAACGGATGCTGAAGCTCTGAATTCTGAACAATGATGATGTAACGTTCAATTTACATGTACTTACTTTTATCAATGTCTACTATTCAATTTACAGTAATCAAAGTTTGTAACATTTAATCAATAAATTGTGTTAGAAAATGATTTTCTCTCTTAAAAATCTGTTTTGGATGAGAAATTTTAACAAAAATCAACCGACCATTTCACAAAAATTTTTTTGACCTTATCGAGAGAAATTATGTCATTTTCGGATTCAGCGGTGCAAAATTGTCTTAAATCAGTTGAAAAAACAGACAACTTACAAAACAATGATTTTTGTAACCCTGTGTTATTGTCCAGAATTTCTCTTTGCTCATCATTTTGATGGAGAGAGTTTTAAAAATGAGGTCATGATATACTTTTATCCATCCATCCACCCATCTTCTACCGCTTAATCCTTTTTGGGGGGGGGGGGGGCTGGAGCCTATCCCAGCATCTTTAGGCAAGAGGCAGGGTACACACTGGACAGATCGCCAGTCCTTTGCAGAGGGCCAATATAATTTTATCAATAATTTTAAGTCTAATATGACAAAACACTGAGTAGCTTTTATTTTCATTTTCTTTTTCAGTTTTAATTGTGACGATCCCCCCCCAACCCTCACTACCACCAAAGTTGGCCATCCTTGCTCTATATAATCAGGCCCCTTGTTATTCAAAATATCTGATAGTACCTTATCATCCTAACAGAGCACAACACTTCCAAAGTACAGGATTACATAAAATACCAAGAATCTTAAAGTACAGTGAGAGGCAGTACTTTCAGTTATCAGGCTCCTCTCCTTTTGAACCAGCTACCAATCTGGATTTGGGAGTCAGACTCGATCTCCGTTTTTAAGAATAGGGTTGAAACCTTCCTTTCTGATATTGTCTATAGTTAGGGTTAGGCTGCTCATAGGGGATCGTCTGATTGCTGGGGTCTTTCTGCAATTGTGGGGTTTTCTCCTCCAGTTTGAAACTGCTATGAGATGACTGTTGTAAAATGGTGCTATATAAATAAAGTTGAATTGAACTGAAAGCAGAATGCAAAGGATGGGAAAAAAAAAAAAAGAGTTCAAAATCCCAGAAAAGACTGGAGAAAGAGATTGAATAATAAAGATGAGAACAACTTCAACGGTCGTGATGAAACGGCTGAATTCATACATGAACATGGTGATGGATGAAGTGACAGCAGAGCTCAATAAATGGGAAAAATGATAAATGAGCCTGTTGTCCTGCAGATGAACCCCAATCCCGTTAGCTGCCGTGCCCACCTGGGCTCTCCAGACCAGTGGAGACAACCTCCTCCACGTTGGAGCCATTGAGGTTGGCCTTCATGATGCGGTCCAGTGTCACATCTGACCAGAAGACCAGTTCACGGTTGTGATGGAAATCAAGCGCAATGGCGTTTTCCAGGTTGTTGAGCAGAAGGGTGTACTCAGAGCGATGTGGCAGAACCTGACGGATGTCGATGCGGTTGGCAAACAGCAGCACCGGCTCAGGACCTAAAGTGAACAGGACAGATTGTGGAAAATCTTAAGCTGAAATTCAGAAGATACCACAAAACAAAACAGCCAAGTCAGAACTCGAAGTGACTTTTAATAAGAGGAAACATTAATCTCAGTGGAGGAGCAGGTCTGGGTCACAGTAGCTCTCCGACAGACAGTCCTGATCCAGGTTCAACTCTGCAGCAGATTGATGGGCTGCTGCACCAAGCCTGCACTCTACCTCTACTACATACCTAAATGTAAATCAGACCCTCCAAATAAGCCGACATCATTGCGAGTCCAAGACCCCTGAGCAGAGAGACTCTGCAGTCACATGTCATGGTTGAAATCCAATACAGTTTTGCTTTTTTTGTTTGTTTTTACCAAGAGCTTTGCAGCTGCGCTTGTCAGGTCGGAGCTCGTAGCCCTGAACACACCAGCACTGGAACCCCCCCTCAGTATTGGTGCAGCCCTGGCTGCAGTAGCCTTCTTCGGCACACTCATCCACATCTGGAAGAGACCACATCGGTTACTAGTATTAGTCACAGCAAATAAAAAAAGTGAATGCTGAATTCATAGAAGTGTAGCAGTGGATAGATGTTTAAAAGATTCTTGACCTGCATCCCCCATGATTTTTTTTAAAAGAATATAAATTATTGCCCTAGGCAGACAATTCACATCAAACTGTGCAGCAAAGATTTAATCAATTTCCACATGAAAGTCAAAGTTTCAGTAAAATACTGTTAAAATGTGTTTATACTTTTGGGGATGAGAGCAAATTGTGAATTTCTGCATGTCTTTTTCACAGCCTTTTTGGTCTAAAACAGGTGTAAAATACAGGTGTTAGCCACATTAATTAAAGGCCCCATGCCTTTCTTTCAGGTCATTAGTAACACCACAATTCATCTATTTTGTTAACTAAGTGGCACCAAAGTAAACTATGGAACACAAGGACTGGACCACTCATTACCTTTATGACATCCCACTCTAACTCCATAGGCATTAACAGAGTTGCCCCCACTCTGTGTCAGTAACTTGAATGTCAGAAGCCACAGTAAATTAATATGTAGGCAGTTTCCATCCATCCATCCATCTTCTACCGCTTTTCCGGAGGTCCGGGTTGCGGAGGAAGCAGTTCAAGCAGAGAAGCCCAGACTTCCCTCTCCCCTGCCACCTGCTCCAGCACTTCAGAGAGGATACCAAGGCGTTCCCAGACCAGCTGGGAAACATAGTCTCTCCACCGAGTCCTGGGTCTGCCCCGGGGTCTCCTCCCAGTGGGACGTGCCTGAAACACCTCAAGTGGGAGGCGTCCAGGAGGCATCCTAATCAGATGCCCAAACCACCTCAACTGACTCCTTTCAATGTGGAGGAGCAGCGGTTCTACTCTGAGCCTCTCCCGGATGACTGAGCTCCTCACCCTATCTCTGAGGGTGAGTCCAGCAATCCTACGCAGAAAGCTCATTTCAGCTGCTTGTATCCGTGATCTCGTTCTTTCGGTCATTACCCAAAGCTCGTGACCATAGGTGAGAGCAGGAACGTAGATTGACTGGTAAATGGACAGCTTTGCCTTAGAACTCAGCTCCCTCTTCACCACAACAGACCGGTACAACGTCCGCGTCACTGCAGATGCTGCTCCAATCCGTCTGTCAATCTCTGGCTCCATTTTCCCCTCACTTGTGAATAAGACCCCAAGATACTTAAACTCCTCCACTTGGGGCAGGAGAGCCTGTCCCCAACCCAGAGAGGACAATCCACCTTTTTCCGGCTGGGGACCATGGACTCGGACTTGGAGGTGCTGATTCTCATCCCAGCCGCTTCACACTCAGCAGCAAACCATCCCAGCAAGAGCTGTAGGTCATTGCTGGATGAAGCCAAAAGGACAACATCATCTGCAAACAACAGAGATGAGAACCTGTGGTCACCAAGCATGACACCCTCCGTTCCCTGGCTGCACCTAGAAATCCCGTCCATAAAAATTATGAACAGGGTCGGTGACAAAGGGCAGCCCTGGCAGAGTCCAACTCTCACTGGGAATGAGTCCGACCGAGTGTTGGCAATACGAACCAAACTCTCACAACAGTCGTACAGAGACCGAATAGCTCGTAACAACAAGCCCGATACTCCATACTCCCGAAGCACCCCCCACAAAAAACCACGAGGGATGCGGTCGCTCTTTACCCTCTCGAGAATTCTCGAGAGGGTAAAGAGCTGGTCCGATGTGCCACGGCCAGGACAAAAACCACATTGCTCCTCCTGAATCCGAGGTTCGACTAACGGCCAGACTCTCCTCTCCAGTACCTTGGCATAGACCTTCCCAGGGAGGCTGAGGAATGTGATCCCTCTAAAGTTGGAGCACACCCTCCGGTCCCCTTTTTTGAAGAGAGGAGCCACAACCTCGGTTTGCCATGCCAAAGGCACTGCCCCCGACCTCCACGCAATGTTGCAGAGGCGGGTCAACCATGACAGCCCAACAACATCCAGGGCCTTGAGGTACTCAGGGCGAATCTCGTCCACCTCCGGGGCCCGGCCACCAAGGAGATTTTTAACCACCTTGACGACCTCAGCCCCTGTGATAGGTGAGTCATCCCGCTCGTCCACAAACCCTGCTTCCTCTGTGGAAGGTGTATCAGTGGGATTGAGGAGATCCTCAAAGTATTCCTTTCACCGCCCCACAATATCCCCAGTCGAAGTC
This sequence comes from Pholidichthys leucotaenia, assembly GCA_020510985.1. Taxonomy (NCBI): domain Eukaryota; kingdom Metazoa; phylum Chordata; class Actinopteri; order Cichliformes; family Pholidichthyidae; genus Pholidichthys; species Pholidichthys leucotaenia. The sequence goes on along the minus strand of CM035837.1, from coordinate 449,115,792 downwards.
AACAGCGCCCCATCTGCACCATACACAGTGTGGACAGGGAGCTGCTTTCCCCTCCTGAGCCACCGGACAGTTTGCGAGAATCTCTTTGAGGCCGACCGAAAGTCTTGTTCCATGGCCTCACCAAACTCCTCCCATACCCGGGTTTTTGCTTCAGCAACCACCCGAGCTGCACTCCGCTTGGCCTGCCGGTACACCTCAGCTGCTTCTGGAGTCCCACAAGCCAACCAAGCTTGATAGGACTCCTTCTTCAGCTTAATGGCCCCCCTCACCACTGGTGTCCATCACTTGGTTCGGGGGCTGCAAACCACAAGATGCACCGACCACCTTGCGGCCGCAGCTCTGGGCTGCCGCTTCAACAACAGAGGTGGAGAACATGGCCCATTCAGACTCCATGTCTCCAGACTCCCTCGGAATGTGGTTCAAGTTCTTCCGGAGGTGGGAGTTGAAGACTTCCCGGACAGGGGCCTCAGCCAGACGTTCCCACCACACCCTCACTAGACGTTTGGGTCTACCAGGTCTGAATGGCTTCCTCCCCTGCCATCGGATCCAACTCACCACCAGGTGGTGATCAGTTGACAGCTCTGCACCTCTCTTTACCCGAGTGTCCAAGACATACGGTCGCAGGTCTGATGACACAATAACAAAATCGATCATTGACCTGCGACCTAGGGTGTCCTGGTGCCAGGTGCACATATGGACACCCTTATGCTTAAACATGGTGTTCGTTATGGACAAACTGTGGTTAGCACAGAAGTCCAATAACTGAACACTACTCGGGTTCAGATTGGGCAGGCCGTTCCTCCCAATCACACCCCTCCAGGTTTCACTGTCGTTGCCCACGTGCGCATTGAAGTCCCCCAGTAGGACAATGGAGTCTCCAAGAGAAGCACCCTCCAGCACCCCAGTCACAGACTCCAAAAAGGCTTGGTACTCTGAAACATCATTTGGTGCATAGGCACAAATGATGGTCAGGACCCGTTTCCCAACCTGAAGGCACAGGGAAGCAACCCTTTCATCCACTGGGAAAAACTTCAATATAGAGGCAGCAAGGTGGAGGGATACAAGAATACCCACCCCTGCTCGTCGCCTCTCCCCCGGAGCAACTCCAGAAAAGGCCAAGCTCCAGCCCCTCTCCAGAAGACTGGTTCCGGAACCGGAGCTGTGTGTTGAGGTGAGGCCAACTATATCTAGCCGGTATCTCTCAACCTCGTACACCAGCTCAGGCTCTTTCCCCACCAGAGAGGGGACATTCCATGTACCAAAAGCCAGTTTAGAAAGGTTGGGATCAGTCCGCCAAGGTCTCCGCCTTTGACCGCCACCTAATCCACATAGCACCGGACCCCCATGATCCCTCCTGCAGGTAGTGAGCCCACTGGAGGGTGGACCCATGGGTGGAAACCCGGCCACCAGATGCTAGCCATCAAGCCCCTCCCCCAGGCCTGGCTCCAGGGTGGGGCCCCGGTAACCCCATACCGGGCAGGGTACACTGAATCCTTGATATAGAATTTATCATGAGAGTCTGTTGGATCGTTCTTAGTCTGGCCTTTAACTAACAAAACTGTACAGATACTGTATATACAGTCAAGGCTTGGCATTAACATTGGCCAACCAGCCAATGGCGAATGGATTTCAGCAGTGGCCGTTAAGACAGTCACTCCCCACCAACCATTTTGGCAGGTTGTAGTTTTCTCAAACAGCATCTAAAATAACACACCTATTGTAATGTGAGACAACAAAACTACAATTCCCATAAGCACTCTCTGCACACAGTGTGTGATCATTGGTCCACTGTTGCCGTGGAGAAGCCGTGGATGGTCTACTCCACGGGTTGGTGGGAAGAAATGCCATGGTGGGTGGCAGCTTCTCCTGTACCGAGTACAGAGTGGAGCCAGACTCCACCCATGGCAAACTCATTTTGCAGCCAGTCTGGAGAAACTGTGACAGACAGCAGCAAGCAGAACACACCTGTCCTTGCTCTCAGCAATAATATTACTAGGAGAACTGCTCCTGATCCCTGTTGTCCCAGCAGTGAGTAGCCAATCCCTGTGCCCCACATCAGCTCCTACCTCTGTGGTTACCCTCCAAATATGTATTTTTAATGGGTTGATCCAGGAGTGTCAAACATGGCCCATGGGCCAAAACTGGCCACCGGGGTGTCCAAATTTTTCTCTGTGAATTTACAGCTTTCTTTCTAGTAAATTTCTGACCTTTTCTACTGATTAGAATACTTCATATAAATTTAAGACATTTTTCTCCTTAAGATGTGAGTTTTTTCCTCATCAGTTTTCCGTTTCTTTCGCTTCTTTTTTTCTAGTGAAAACAGGTTAGACTAATCCATCAGCAACTACTAATGATGTAGTGCAGCCATGAAGGCGTGTCCCAATTCATAGGGGTAGGCAAGGGGTAGAGGCACAAATGAGAATTGGGAGACCCAAATCTACCAGTACTTCACTCTCACATTGCAAATATTTTTCTCTACCATTTTCCTGCTGTTTATAAATGAACAGTGTTTCTCTTGCTATTTTTATGTATTATAATGGTTGTTTACATTTAGTTCAAGCAAATTTTAGTGTGTGATAATCAAATTTGATCATATTAAACAATTTTCCAACCACAAAATTGTGGCTAGTGAGCAAAAAAGTTAATATCAAGCCATGTATACAGTATATCTAAAAAACCAACTTGTTCTGAAGCACAGTTCTCAGCCCTCCACAAAAACACAACTTGCATACGGCATAGGCAGGAAAACCAATTCCTGTTTGTGTTTGTAAATCTGTGGACTTCCTGGTTCAGGCTGGAGTTTGTATGACCTGCACAAATGAAATAATTCACTTGGAAAAAATATCACCAATTTGGGTAATTTTGGATATGAATTTTTGCTTTTATGCAAAAATGTATGCAGTTTATAATTATAATCTAGTCACATGTGCCCTCCAATAGATATCATAAAATGATGACTGAGGAAATCTAATAATAAAACTGGTGAGAAAAACTTGACTTGCACTCACTTCAAATCAGTCAAATCAAAAGTTACTCAAAAAGTACAACTAAATATACTCAAGTAAAAGTACTGTTTTTATCTTTAAAAGTATGGAGGGGTTTTTTTCTTTTACATGTAAGAGTAAAAAAGTATTCTGACATACAGTAAAACTACTCACAGAAGTCGAATTTTGGACTTCGGTAGATGCACATTTGTAAATGCAATTAGCACCTGGTGTTTATGGCTTTTAAACTCTGGTTAAAAGCCATAAACACCATATGGGCCTTTAAAAAAACCCATGGCTTTAATTTCTGCCCCCTGTCCAATGACGTTCAGATGTTGTGTACAACATAATTATACAACAGTTAGTTCCAACCGAGCAATCTGATTGGACAATAGGGATTCCAGGAGTTACTATATTCCACAATAGTTGTACTTCAGCGTTTCACTGGATATGCATCACTCTGCTTCACTCTGCAGACTTGAGAACTGCAATACTGTGTTGAATACCTTAATTTCCACAGTGAGGCACTGTTTGAAAAATCGTTGTGGCGACCTGGAAGTCCCACCCTGTTTAAAAAAAACTATTCAGTTTGTCTACCCTTGTAAACATCCTTGAGCTATTTCACGTCTGTTTAAAAAATAGGCAGTGACAGAGTTTGATTTATTGTCTCGATTAACAAACCACAATACCTTATTGGTGATTGACTCTTTGTTTCATCTGAAAATGCCAAGGAAAAGTGGCGAAGTGTGCTGAAGTCAAATCGCTAGCACGCTAATTAGCCACCAGCATTGGCCACTTTTTGATCTCGGCCCTTTTGTGGTACCGACTCAACAGGTGAAAGGTATGTTTCATAAACACTTATTGCTTTTGCACTTGACAATATTTAATTTGTTTACATGTGTGTGAAATGATGATAGACGTCTTCATGCTGACTGAGATGTTTAGCAACAGTTACTGGCTACATTTAGAAGGAACTATTTTTTTCCCTCAGCTGCACAAAATAATTGGTTAAACAAACAAATCATAATATTTTGTCCAGTATTGCTGTCATTTAATAAAACATGCTTGTGGAACTGTTGTATAAAAGCAATATTACACTCGAGCTCGTTGTGGTATCATGAATATTTTAACTGGCGGTGATTCATAGTATGCCCTCCGCAATCATCGCCAGTTAAAATATTCATTGATGCCACACTCACTGTTGTGTAATATTGCCTAAATAAAAACAGAACACTATGATTTGCCAATCCTTTCCAACCTATATTTAATTGAATACACTACAAAGACAAAACATTTAATGTTTAAACTGATAAACTTTGTTTTACTGCAAATTTCACGGAATTTGATGCCTGTAACGCATTCCAAAAAAGCTGGGACAGGGGTACAAAGACTTGCAAAGTTGAGGAATGCTCAAAAAACCCCCCCACCTTTTTTGGAACATTCCACAGGCGAACAGGTTAATGAGACAGGTGTCATGACTGGGTATAAAAGGAGCATCCTTGAAAGGCTCAGTCATTCACAAGCAAAAATGGGGTGAGGTTCACCACTCTGAACAACTGCGTGGGAAAAGTCAGTCGCTCTGGGCCCAAGCTCATCTGTGATGGACTGATACAAAGTGGAAAAGTGTGCTGTGGTCTGACAAGTTCACATTTCAAATCGTTTTTGGAACTCATGGGCATTGTGTCCTTTGGGCTAAAGAAGAAAATGACCATCCAGACTGATCAGCGCAAAGTTCAAAAGCCAGTATCAGTGATAGTATGGGGGGGTGTATTGGTGCCCATGGCATGGGTAACTTTCACATCTGTGAAGGCTCCATTAATGCTGAATAGGATGTGTTACAACAGTGTGGCTTCATAGTAAAAGAGTGCGAGTACTAGACTGGCCTACCTGCAGTCCACACCTGTCTTCCCTTGAAAATGTGTGTGAAGTGCAATATACGCTCATGGACAGACCCCTGACGGTTGAGCAACTTAAGTCATACATCTCGTGAGAATGGGAAAGAATTCCACCTACAAAGCTTCAACAGTTAGTGTCCTCAGTTGCTAAACACTTATTGAGTGTTGTTAAAACGACAGGTAATGTAACAAAGTGGTAAACATGACCCTGTCCCAGCTTTTCTGGAACATGCTGCAGGCATCAAATTCAAAATGAGAGAATATTTGCAATAAACCAATAAAGTTTAATCAGTCTGAACATCAAATATCTTGTCTTTGCCATATACGTATGTTGAAAAGGATTTGCAAATCATTGTATTGCGTTTTTAATTAAATTTTACACATTGTCCCGACTTCATTGGAATTGGGTTTGTACTTCAAGATAACAAAAAATCGAATAAAATCAATATTCAAAGAGTACATGCAATCTTTTAAGTGACTGCACATGGAAACGCAGTTATATAATTTTTAGAGAGGGTCAGACAAACCTATCAGATGTTTAACACAAAACAACAACTGGCCCGATCGTCCAACTGTGGAGGCCATGAATGAAACACCCGCCTCAGCCTACTCACTCACTTTCAATCCAGACCCATCTCAGTCTCCCTCACACGCACACACACAGTCACACGGTGTTACCCTGGCAGGTTTTGCCATCGTCTGTCAGTCGGTATCCGGTGTGACAGGTGCAGTGCACCAGTCCCCTCCCCATCTGACATTTCTGGGAGCAGCCGCCGTTATTCCGGTTACAGTTGCCCTCGCTGGAGCGCGGCCCTGCGCACAGCACAAACATTACGGGGACATAAACAGCATGCTGCTTCAGTATAAATACAAGCACATTCCGAGGAAAAAGGGGCCAACATCTGCTGTGGACACTTGAAATATTTTAGTGCAACGGACAATGAGGAATGATGAATGTTAACATTTGGCCTAAATACAGAAATAAATACATACAGTACAAGGGTTTATACATAATTTTTATTTATTCATTTAACCTTTATTTATACAGGGTAGTTCCATTGAGAGGCAACCTCTCTTTTTCAAGGACGCCCTGTTCACACTCACACAGTAACACAATCACACCAGGAAGCTGCCCAGTACAACCACAGACTGACCTGTGGCCACTCAGCAGCTCCACTGAAGCTGTTGTGGTTAAGGGCCTTGCTCAAGGACACCATAGTGTGTCATCTGTCCCACCCAGATCTGATCCTGCTGGTCCTGGGATTGAACCAGCGACCCTCCACTCACCAGTCCACATCCCTAACCATTAGGCCACCACTGCCCAGCAATTACAGTTAGGCCCAAAAATATTTGGACAGTGACAAGTTTTGTTATTTTAGCTGTTTACGAAAACATATTCAGGATACAATTATATAATCAATATGGGCTTAAAGTGCAGACTCTCAGCTGTAATTTGAGAGTATTCACATACAAATTGGAGCAAGAGTTTAGGAATTACAGCTGTTTAATACGTAGCCGCCTCTTTTTCAAGGGACCAAAAGTAATTGGACAATTGATTCAGAAGGCTGCAAAAAAAAAAAAAAAAGGGTGCATGGGCTCTTCCCTCATTAACCTGTCATCAATTAAGCAGTTAAAAGGTCTGGAGTTGATTCCAGGTGTGGCGTTTGCATTTGGAAGCTGTTGCTGTGAACACACAACATGCGGTCAAAGGAGCTCTCAATGGAGGTGAAACAGACCATCCTGAGGCTGAAAAAAAAGAAGAAATCCATCAGAGAGATAGCAGAAATGTTAGGAGTGGCCAAATCAACAGTTTGGTACATTCTGAGAAAAAAAGAGTACACTGGTGAGCTTGGGAACTCAAAAAGGCCTGGACGTCCACAGAAGACAACAGTGGTGGATGATCGCAGAATCCTTTCCATGGTGAAGAACAACCCCTTCACAACATCCACTCAAGTGAAGAACACTCTCCAGGAAGTAGGTGTATCAGTATCTAAGTCTACCATAAAGAGAAGACTTCATGAGAGTAAATACAAAGGATTCACCACAAGGTGCAAACCATGAATCAGCCTCAAAAATAGAAAGGCCAGAATTGACTTTGCCAAAAAAAACACCTGAAGAAGGCAGCCCAGTTCTGGAACAGCATTCTTTGGACAGATGAGACTAAGATCAACCTGTTCCAGAATGATGGGAAGAAAAAAGTTGGGAGAAGAATTGGAACAGCTCATGATCCAAAGCACACCACATCTTCTGTAAAACATGGTGGAGGCAGCGTGATGGCATGGGCATGCATGGCTTCCAATGGCAGTGGGTCACTTGTGTTTATTGATGATGTGACAAAAGACAGAAGCAGCCGGATGAATTCTGAAGTGTATAGGGATATACTTTCTGCTCAGATTCAGCCAAATGCAGCAAAGTTGATTGGACAGCGCTTCACAGTACAGATGGACAATGATCCAAAACATACTGCAAAAGCAACCCAGGAGTTTTTTAAAGCAACGAAGTGGAATATTCTGCAATGGCCAAGTCAATCACCAGATCTCAACCCAATCGAGCATGCATTTCACTTGCTCAAGACAAAATTTAAGGCAGAAAGACCCACAAACAAGCAACAACTGAAGACAGCTGCAGTAAAGGCCTGGCAAAGCATCACAAAGGAGGAAACCCAGCGTTTGGTGATGTCCATGGGTTCCAGACTTCAGGCAGTCATTGCCTGCAAAGGATTCTCAACAAAATATTGAAAAGTAACATTTTACTTAGGGTTATATTTATTTGTCAAATTACCTTTGAGCCCCTGAAATCAGGAGCATTTGTATAAAAATAGCTGCAATTCCTACACGTTTAATCATATATTTTTGTTCAACCCCTTGAATTAAACCTTAAAGTCTGCACTTCAATTCCGCTGTAGTTGTTTCATTTCAAATCCAATGTGGTGGCATGCAGAGCCCAAATCATGAAGATTGTGTCACTGTCCAAATATTTCTGGGCCTAACTGTAGTATTTGACACATGACACCATCAGCTCTAAATGTGCAAGTAAACTATGCAGACTAGATTGAAGTCACCTGTTATTAATTGTGATTAGTGAGCCACTTCAACTGTTTATCAGAACTCTTCAGTCTCCATTTTATTCATTCATATATTTCTGTATTCCAGCTTTTTATGTTTAGTTGTACTTCATAGAACCTCTATTTTTCTTTTTGGGTTTCCTCTTTATTACAGTGTGTTATGTTGAACATTTCGTGACATTACATCTGCAAAGCCAAGAAGCTCAAAGTTGACCTGCACAGGAGTTCAATGGCCACAGAAACCATAGCCACTTTCAAACTACACAGGGTGTAGCTACCGCCCAATCTCCCTACTCAGCGTTCCTTACAAAATCATGGAGCGCCTAATTCTGCAACGCATTTCCCCAGAGGTAGAGGATATTCTAAGTGTGGATCAAGCAGGTTTCCGCAAGGACCGCAGTACAGGAGAACAAGTACTGGCCCTAACCACCTTCATCGAAAATGGCTTCGAGAGCAGACTGAAGACAGGGGCTGTGTTTCTCGACCTTACAGCCGCCTATGATACGGTCTGGCACAAAGGCCTCCTCCTGAAACTTATAAAGGCGATCCCTGCTTGGGCAACAGCAATTATAAAAACCCTGCTGACCAACCGAAGGTTCAGAGTCCACCTCAGTCAGAAGACAAGTGCATGGAGAATGCAGAAAAACGGACTCCCACAAGGCTCAGTTCTAGCTCCAACTCTGTTCAACCTCTACATAAACGACCTGCCTACTACAAAATCCCGCAAATTCACCTATGCAGACGACATCTGTTTGGCATTCCAAGCACCAGACTTTGAACCACTGGAACGGGTGCTCACGGAAGATCTTGCCAAACTGGATCAGTTCTGCAAAATCTGGCGCCTAAAACCAAGCCCAGCAAAAACCGTCTCCAGTGTATTCCATCTCCACAATGCAAAAGCTGCTAGAGAACTAAACATCCACCTGAGCGGACTCAAGCTTAAGCATGCCCCAAATCCAACTTATCTTGGAGTGACCCTTGATAGGACCTTATCCTTCAAGGAACATCTAAAGGGGACGGCTGCTAAGGTGAAAGTACGAAACAACCTGCTCTGCAAGCTCGCTGGTGCAAAATGGGGGGCGGCAGTCTCCACCCTGCGCACCTCAGCACTGGCCCTTTCATACTCTGTAGCAGAATATTGTGCCCCTGTCTGGTCCAGGTCATCTTACACACACCATGTAGACACCCAGCTCAACACAACCATGAGAACTATAACTGGAACAATCCGCTCAACACCACTCCCCTGGCTCTCTGTACTGTCAAACATAGCCCCTCCACACATCCGGCGAGCAGCATTAACTCAAAGGATGCTCCAAAAAGTTAAAGATTCTCCTCACTTACCAATCCATGCAGATATCTACACTCCACCCACTGCCCGACTTTCATCCAGACGGCCGATTTGGAAAAACCCTCCCCCAGCTGACTTTACCATCCAGACAGCTTGGCAAGAGGAATGGGAGACCAAGGAGGTCCCAAACAAACAGCTGGTGATAAACCCCAACCAACAGGTCCCGGGCACCAACCTCCCAAGGAGACAGTGGTCTACACTCAATCGCTTCAGGACTGGACATGGCCCCTGCTTGGCCAGCCTTTACAGATGGGGCAGTAGCCCTAGCCCACTGTGCGCATGTGGAGAGGAGCAAACAATGGAACACATCATAGAGGCTTGCCCGCTCCAAAGACTGGAAGGAGGATTACACACCCTCCATACAGCAAACCAGGAGGCAACTGCTTGGCTTAAGGACTTTGCATTCGCTAAATAAATAAACTACACAGGGTTACAAAAATAATTTTTTTTTTATAAGTTGTCTGTTTTTTTCAACTGATTTAAGAAAATTTTGCACCACTGAATCCGAAAATGACATCCGTTTGTCTCAATCAGGAGCTAAGTAAAAACCTGTACTTACTTAGTGCTTACTTAGTACATGTAAAGGTATGTACATGCAAATTGAATGTTATATCATCATTGTTCAAAATTCAGAGAATTTCAAGACAAAGAATTTTGCATCATATAAAGCAAAAATACCCGTACATGTAAACAAAAACATTAAACAACATGTGGCCATAATTCAAAAAGTTGACCTGACTGAGCAAAACCAAAGTGATTTTTGGATTCAGCACATCAAAATTGTCCTAAATCAGCTAAAAAAAAACTTAAGACAATAAATTTGGTGTTGACCAGTGCTATAATTGGCAAGCATAGATCACGGGTTGTATTACCATAAATTAACACCTAAGCAATGCTGGATGGCTTTTCCACTCTACCAGCACAAGGGTCTGGTCACCTGCAGATACACTAACAGTGCATTTCTCTGGTGTATCAAGTTTCATGATGTCTCATCACTGATATCACACGAACACACCGGTCAGCCTGAAAGTTGGTGATGCGGTGGTCACCAGCTACTGATGGAGCTGTTTTGTGTCGTCAGATCTTTGACTGTGTATGGGACAGCCAATCTTCATTTTCAGATTGAGCCAGCACTAAAAAGATGGACTTCCCCCATTTGGGAACATTTTGATCTCATTTCTCCCAATAACATATTTGGGTGTTGTTTTTTGGGGGGGGTCCAGTGCACTATATCAGGGGTATCCGACTTTCAAGCGCTCTCTCTTTTTCTGTAATTTGCAGATGTCGGTTTCGTTTTTATAATATGCAAGGGAACATAAAAGAGTTTCAGACTTGCATTGCAATTTTAAAAAAAAAATCATTGATTTTGCCGTTAGAATAGAAACTATTGGTCGTGTCCCCTCATTTTTCCCAGTTTTTGTGTGACATGAAAATCGCATCAATTTCAAAGTACTGTAACGTGATATCTGAGTAACTCTTTCTACTCAAAATGCAAGAGATAACAGAGTTGTAATGCAAATTCAAAATAAAACATTCCCCAATGTGATCGGATCTATGGTTTTTGTACGGCGACCCCTGCAAATTTACTCGTACGACGTAAATTTCCGTGTCCCCAAATTTACGCAGCAACATGCAAGTTATTTGGTAAAGTAACCAGAAAACAGGAAGTGCTGATGCTTTTCACTTTGCACCTTTCAAATCCCAAACCATACACGTAAAAAGGAGATCAGTCTTTGTGAAGCTCAGATGTAGAATATTTCAATAAAATCTCAAACATTTATGACACATCGAATATGGTGTCCTTTAAAAAATGTACATCTTCGGTCTTGGTCGGCCGCGCGCAGCCCCGTCTGGCGAGGTGAGAGCCCTGGGAAAGCACTTTTATTTTCTCTACCCAGGATGTGCTCAACCCATGTGGAGAGGATTAACCGTGGTCACTTTATATTGAAGTTATCGAAGGTCCAAACTTCTGTGTCCCGCATTTACGCCTTTTGTGATTTTACGTCTTATCCAACAAACAGGGAGAATTTGAAGGTATGTATACACGTTATCACATCTTAATATGTCATGAAAATGTAGCTGTTGATGAGTTTTGATGCGTGAAAAATACTGGAAGTGTTGAAGTTGTTTCATGTAAAATGTGTGCCATTGCAAAGTGCATTGGCACACGGGGAAACAAAAGCCCGAGTGTCCCGTTTACGTCTCCATTTACAAGTAGTTGAAGTGAGCGCTCATCCTCAAGAGTTCCTGAACGCGAATGCCGTTATGAAAATAGTTAATAGTTTCATAAACCTGACAATTGGATAGTGATTAGTCAATTTCATGTGCAGATTTGATCAATTTTAAATTTTGCCACCAATGTCACACATTGGACCCCTAATAAATAAAAACACCCATTTACAGTTATTAAGTTGGTGCATTTTTTCCCCCAAAATTTGCATTTTTCACAAATGGTGGATAATTCTTGTAACTGGACTGGTGGCCAAGAGGTACAGCATCCACCCCACAACTGGAAGGCCAGGGTTCAAGTCACAGCTGGTCATGCCATTCTTGTAATGTATTTCAGATTTATTTTTATTTGCAAGGTGAAGTGTGATGTTTCAAAGAGCTTGGATATAACAATAACATCATTATGCTGAAGTACCATCATGCCCTGCATGAGAATAAGGACAACAGAGGTGAATCAGAATCAGGTTTATTGCCATTGTTCATGTGATACACAAACTAGGAATTTGTCTCGGTGCCATGCTGCAACATTAAAAACATAATGAGAAAAAGGGATAAACTAAAAAACTAAAGGACTAGAAACGTGCAATAAGTGTAGAAAAATAAGTAATAATAATAATAATACTAGTAATAATGAGTAGTACTAGTCAAGGCAGTTTTAAAAAATTAGCATGTAGCAGATAATGTGAAGTACCACATAGTGCAGTCAATAATGCAACAGAAAAACAGTGATGATTGACATGAGTCTGGTTGAGCTGCTGTACGTAGTGCACGAGAGTCAAAAGTCACTTAGTGTTCAGCAGTCTGATGGCAGAGGGGAAAAAGCTGTTCATGTGCCGGGAGGTTTTAGTCCGAATGGACCGAAGCCTTCTACCTGAGGGGAGGGGGGCAAACAGCACGTGACCAGGATGTGAAGGATCGGCTATGATCCGGCCAGCACGCCTCCGGGTCCTGGAGATGTACAGGTCCTGGAGAGATGGGAGCTTGCAGCCTATCACCTTCTCAGCAGTGCGCACGACGCGCTGCAGCCTTAGTCTGTCCCTGGCAGTGGCTCCTGCGTACCACACAGTTATGGAGGAGGTGAGGATGGACTCGATGATGGCCGTGTAGAACTGCACTAACATCTTGGTGGGTAGCTTGAGCTTCCTCAGCTGCCGCAGAAAGAACATCCTCTGCTGGGCCTTTTTGATGAGGGAGCTGATGGTTGGCTCCCATTTGAGGTCTCGGGTGATGGTGGTGCCCAAGAAGCGGAAGGAATCTGCAAAGGTGATGGGAGAGCCTGTGATGGTGAGGGGGGGGCAGGGGGGATGTGACTTTCCTGAAGTCCACAATCATCTCCGCTGTCTTCAGAGCAGCTGGGAAAGACAGAACGTGTCTACCCTACAATGTACAATCTTGCAATAGCCTTTCTTTGCACACCTGCATCCTCTCAGAGAGTGGAAGAGTCACAGAAAGGCACAGAAGTGGATGTCCTTTGGCCACATTCTACACTGATGTGAACAGTGCCCTGCAGAACCGGATGATGAATGCCACTCAACTCCAGGCACATTTAAAGGAAGTGAGAGGCCCCCCAAGTGTCATGTCAGACCATTCAAAACTGTTTATGTTAGCGTGGTCTGCGTGCTGGATGACCTGCAAGGGTACCTGACCACACCACCAGGCACAGGCATCATGGTCTTGCATAAGCTAGGGAGCATTTACCTCGACAATGGACCAGTGGGCCTCAGTGCTGTTCTCTGATGAAAGTCAATTCACGCTGAGCAGAAATGATGGCCGCCAATGATGTTGGAGACATCAAGGAGAGCACTATGCATCAGCCACTGTTGTCACCAGATGAGGCTTTGGTGGTGGTGTTACAGTTTGGGCAGGTGTATCTAGTCAATACAGAACTGCTCTACACCTTGTGAACGGAACAGTGACAAGCACTGCATAAGTGACAAGACTTAATAAGTTGACTTGTGAACAGCATGAGATATTGTTGTCAAGCTGTAATTGATGCTCAAGGGCACTTGATAAGTTATTGAGACATTGACATTTTTGTTGTGGTATACCCACCACTGTTGGCTTTTGGTTCAATAAATTGTTTGAGATGAGGAAATCACCATTGCATGCTTCTACTTAAATGTCCTACTTTCATGATATAATATCACTGTAACGTGAACTTTTTACATTTTTCCATAAAATTTCATCCAAAAGCCAAATATCCCCAACTTTCTGTGAGTAGTGTATGCCACAAACACTTCATTAAAACATGTGAGTTGTTAAAATGTGGAAAAAGTGCAGTCAATGACGCCTTTAATTCAGTATTCAAGTAATTTTGTTTGGAAGATTTTTTTTTTTTAATTTAAGTTTTTGTAAAGGGTATACATGTCATTACAGCATTGCATTGTTTACATTTTCATCACATGTTCCCTTATTTTTTGTTATTTGACAACATTGGAAGAATAATTATTACAACACCCTTTTTTTAAGTGAAAGAAAGTGAAATTAAAGAGAACAGAAAAAACAAACAAAAGAGCAAAAAACGAACAAACAAAAAAATAAATAAAAATAAAAGAGCATCTGAGTAGCGTTGGAACAAAGAGCGGTGCCATTATTGAAATGGTATTTGTCAAAGATTAGATCTAATGGAAGACACATATGCGATCCAGGGTTGCCAAAAGTTCAAGAACCCATCCATGTCCTGTCTCAATGCGAATGTCAACTTTTCCATCGAGTAAATGTCTTGAATCACGTTAATCCAATCTTCAGGTGTAGGACAGTCCTTCAACATCCATTTTTTAGTTAGGGCTTTTTTACTTGCCAATATTAAAACAGTGAATAAGTATTTTTCTCCTTGTCTTTCCAGTGAATCCGGTAGTAAACCCAAATACAAAGTTACAAAAGAAAAGGGAACTGCTATTTTGAATATTTTCCCCAATATTGTCTGTACATTGGTCCAATATTGGTGGATAACTGGGCATGACCAAAACACATGAAAATGATTTGCAGTCTCTTCACCACACAAGCGCCAACAATTCAACCCCTTATGAGTAAATTTGTTTTGTGCAGGTGTTCTGAAAAATCTTACCAAATTTTTCCATCCAAATTCTCTCCACTGCAGGGATGAGATACTTTTCCATTGCTGTTTATTTAGCTTTTCCCATATTTCCAGTTGTAAAGTGAAATTCCCCTCTTTTTCCCATCTCTCTTCTATATATGATGTGTTGTCTCCTTTCAAGTCTTGAAGACCTTGGTATATTTTAGAAATGTATCTGATCCCTGGGATCCCTTTATATGCCATTAAGAAGACCTTCAGAACACCTGACTGGGCCCTTTCCAAATCCTCCTTTTTAAGTATATTGTTTATGTGGTGTCTAAGCTGAAAGAACCTGTAAAGGTCTTGATTTATTAGACCTTGTTTTTTCAAGTCTTCAAAACTTCTTAAAATTTGCCCTTTAAAAAAATCGTAATATTTTATCAGTCTGTTCTCTTTCCACTTTTTAAATCTAGTGTCCGTTTTATTAGGAGTAAAGTCTTGATCATAGGCAATCCATTGCAGAAATCGATAGGGCTCTTTAGTTTGATTCTCTCTGACTATCTTAAACCAAATTTTTAGCGGGGTCTCTATCCACGGGTTAGTGTTATTCAAACGTTTAGGTAAGGCATTGTTCCCTATTATCGCCTGTAGGGGGATGTCACTTGTTATTTGGCATTCCATCTCCTTCCATTGTGCACTGTAGACTTGGTTACATATCTCTACTAAAGTTTTAATTTGTGCGGCTTTAAAATAGTCCCTGATATTTGGCAGTGCAAGCCCACTTTTGTCTTTGTTTAGCTGTAGGGTTCTATATCTGATTCTAGGTCTCTTGCCCTGCCATATGAATCTTGAGATCCTTCTGTCCAGTTCCTGCCATGTTTTTTTTTGGGAGGTTCTACCGGTATTGTTTGGAAAAGGTATAGAAGACGTGGAAGTATATTCATTTTGACTGCTTCAATTCTTTGTGCAGTACCCAAGAATGGTATATTCCATCTTGCTAGATCAGATGTTATTTTTGCCACCAGTGGATCATAGTTTAGGGTTATAATTTTGTTGAGTTGTTTCGGGATACTGACCCCCAGATATTTCATAGATTCCATCTCCTAGTTAGTTTTGAGTTTGCTTAGTAAATATTGATTTGGGTCATAGTTGAATGTTAAAACTTGGGTTTTATGCACGTTTAGTTCGTACCCCAATAAATCTCCATACTCTGAAAAAACTGAGATTAGTTCTGGAAAAGAGGTGTCCGGCTGCCCCAGGTATATTAAAATGTCATCAGCAAAGAGTGCTATTTTATGTTCCTTCTGACCAAGTGTAATACCTTGAATTTTTTGATTCTGTCTTATCCATTGGCTCAGTGGTTCTATGAAGATTGCAAAGAGCAGTGGAGACAAGGGGCAGCCCTGACAACATCCTCTTTCCAGCTCAAAAGAAGATGATAAATTACCGTTAATCCTTATTTTAGCTGTTGGTTTTTTATATAATGCCTGGATAGTTCTAATGAAGTTATGAAAATTGAAACTGGATAAGATTCTATATAAGAAAGACCAGTCAACCGAATCGAATGCTTTTTCAGCATCTAATCCCAATATGACTGCATTTAAGTTATATTTTTTTATATGATGAATTATGTGTAAAGTGCGTCTAATGTTGTCTTGTGTCTGTCTTTGTCTTATAAAACCTGTTTGGTCTAAATGAATTAAGTCTGTCAGTATATTTTCTAACCTTTTGGCAAGGATAGTGGTAAAAAGCTTATAGTCCTGATTTAATACACTGATTGGTCTGTAGTTGGAGCATTCTAGTTTATCCTTTTCAGGTTTAGGTATGACTGCAATGACCCCTTCTCTCCAGGAGGGGGGATTTCCCCTGTGTGGAGGACATAGTTAAATGTTTTCAGGAGGAGAGGAGATATTTGCTGTTTAAAGGTTTTGTACCACTCTGCTGTATAGCCATCTGCTCCTGGGGATTTGTTAGCTTTAAGTTTCATAATTGCTTTTTCTAATTCTTTAGGTTGTATTTCTGACAGTGTTTTATTTTGAGACTCAGTAAGTTGGGGAAGGTTAAATGTGTTTAGGAATGCTTCGGATGAGTTTTTATGTTTTTTGAGGGAGTACAAGTTCTTATAGTAGTTCTCGAAGCTTTTAAGAATATCCTGAATTCTAAATTTTATTTCCTTTGATACTGGGTCTCTGATTTTGTAAATTGCTCTTTCCGTTTGTTGTTTCCCCAATTTATAGGCTAGCAATTTTGCCGATTTGCTGCCTGTTTCATAGTATTTTTGTTTCAGAAATGTAAGTTTCTTCTGGATTTCTATTGTGTAGATCTCATTTGTTTTTTAATTTCCTTAATTTTGAGCGAGTCATTAGAATGAGTGTTGTCTTTGTGCTCTTTTTCTAGGTTCTTAAGTTCTGACTCTAATGTGGTTAGTTTTTCTTGTCTTAGTTTCTTTTGGGTTGCCAGTTTTGCAATAATCTTTCCTCTTATTACAGCTTTGCATGCATCCCACAGTATTAAAGGGGATACTTCTCCATTATCGTTTTCTTCCAAATATCTGAGAATATCTGATTCCAATTCATCTTTCAATGGTCCTTTCAGGACATTTGAATTTAACCTCCAAGAAAATGTATTATTTGTGTATTTTTGGATATTTAAGTCCATGTAGATCGGACTGTGGTCAGAGAGATCCATCAGTCCTATTTTACATGTTTTTACTCTTCCAATGTCTCTAATAAACATAAAAAAATAGTCAATCCTTGAGTAAGATGAATGTGGAGTTGAGTAAAATGTATAGTCTTTTACACTGGGGTTGAGTTCCCTCCACACGTCACAGATTCCCATTTCTTTTAGTAGCATCTGAGTCTTCCTGTTTTGGGTGTTATTTTGATGTGGAGAATTACCAGAAGCATCCCAGTATGGATTCAGTCTAAGATTGAAGTCCCCACCACATATCACTAAACCTTGGGCTTTAGTTATCATTAGGTCAAATACATTTTTATAAAATTTCCAGTTAGCCCCTGGAGGTGCATATACATTCAGCAGGGTGATATCTTCTCCCTCTAGCCGCCCAATTACCAAACTGTATCTCCCTTCTTTATCTTTGTGTTCTGACTTTTTTCAAATATAATTTTAGTTGAGATCAATGTCGCTACTCCCCTCCTCCTCCCTGACTTATATGAAGATGAAGAGATCATATTAAACCCTTGTCTATTGAGTTTAGTGTGCTCCACGTCTGTTAGGTGGGTTTCTTGTAAAAATATTATTCCTGCTTTGTCTTTTTTCATTTTGCCTAGAATCTTGGATCTTTTAACTGGATTCAGGATCCCTTTTACATTATATGAGATTATTTTGGTTACACCCCGTTTCTCCATTGTGTTGTCTTATTTAGTATAACAGTGTGGTGGCCCTTTTTTATGCTACTCAGAAACTGAAAGAACATTAAGAACATAAAAAACATTAAGAAAATAGTGTAAAAAACTTTAAAACAAAAAACTGACAAAAGAACTTCCTGAGCTGAGGTCTTATTAGTGACCTTAGAAGAGCCTTGATGGAGTGTAGGCTCTGAGGGAAAATCTTCAAACTCTGTTACGTGTTGAGGGCCCTCTCTTACCCCTGTAAGTTGTCCCATGTTTTTAACGTGAATTTCAGATCCCAATCCGAACTTGTAATGATTTTTTTTTTTTTTAATGCCTATACCCTATGAAATTGTGTGCACCCTCCCACCACCATCACAGCAAACATTCACGTTAATACAGTATTTGTTAGTGTGGGGAGAACATGTGGATCATTGTCACATTTCTATTTTAACAATTTTTTTTTTTAAAGACTTATTTGTTGCTAATATTATGACTGTTCCATGAAATGTTTTACCACATGCTGATTCTGCATCTCCTTTAATGTTTGTTACCTTGTAGGAGGGGGGTTGGATGTGCAGACTGACTAAAAAAAACCCCAAAACGTTATTCCCTCCTGTAAACGGCCAGTTTTTCCTTGTAGCTCTGACGCTGGGTTTCCCGCTGCTGGCCCGTGGGTTTTGAGGGTCTCTGTGTGGACCACGTTTGAGCCTTGATTCTTTCGATCGGGTCTGCTGCGGGTTTAAACACCGTTACCAGGAGTCCTCTTCTCGCCATATCTTCGGTTGCTTCTTCCGCCGAGTTATAGAGACGTGTCTCATCGCCGTAGAAAACCCTCAACTTCGCCGGAAATGGCATCTGGAAGTGCAATTTTTTCCTCTCGTAGTACCTTTTTAGCGTCGTTGTATTTCCGATGCTTTAAGGACCTCCGGGGCATAATCGTGTTCCACGAAAACTTTTCTCTCTTGGTGCATAAATCCTCTTTTCTGCCAAGCCAGTCTTACAACCTCTTTTTTTATTTTGGAGTTGGAAAACTTCACCACCACCGAACGTGGAGGCACTTCCACCGCTGGCCTAGCGGCTAATGTACGGTGCGCCCTTTCTATCTTCAAGTCGGTGGTTTGGGGAATATCCAACTTCTCTCTCAGTAAGGATTCCACGCATGCCGTCATTGTGTTGAAACCATCCTCGACTCCTTCTTTCAGACCGTGAATTCTTTTGTTGTCTCTTCTCAGTCTTCCTTCTTGGTCGGTTAGTTTAGCCTCTAGTCTTGACTGCCTTTTGTGTAGATCCAGCACGGAATCTTCCAGCGCTTTTATTCTTTCCTCTGCTTCCAAGGTTCGGTTCTCAGCCTGGTCCACTCTGCTGTTTGTCCTTTTTTTTTTCTCCACAATATCTTTATTGAACCTTTTTTTTTTTTTAACAAACATAATACAAACAATCAAACACTAACACTAAAGTACTACAAAAAAAAAAAAAAATGCACTAAAAACACCACCAACAAAATCAAGTCTTCAACAATGCTCCTCTGTTTAGTCTAGACAATCCAATACATAAGTATACATATTATGTTCACCAGTTTGGAATTTACAAGGTCCACACACATCATTCACCTTCTTCTTCAAGAGTTATGTTTAAATTTTTTACATAATCAATAAAAGGTCTCCATATATTCTCAAACACAATTTCCTTTGATTTCAGTATATATGTTATTCTTTCTAATGGAAGGTTTGTTAACATCTGTCTTAACCACTGAGTCACATCTGGTCTATGAGTCTTTTTCCATAATAGTGCAATACATTTTTTGGCATTAAGCAAACTGAGGTCTATGAATGTTCTTTCACTTTTATTAAAATTATGCTTTTCTGGGTACAGACCCAACAAAAACAGTTTAGGATTCAATATGATTTGTTTTGAGATTATTTTTTCAATTGTTACCCTCACCTCTTCCCAAAACATTCTTATTAATCTACATTCCCATAAACAATGAAATAGGGTTCCTTTACTTTCCATGCATTTTGTGCATGTATCTGGTATATTTTTGTTATATCTATTTAACTCCTCCGGTGTAACATACATCCGCATTAGCCATTTGAAATGTATCAATTTAAGGCGTACATTTATTGATTTGGTTTGAGCTTCTGTACAAGCCAATTCCCATTGTTCCTCTGAAATTTCAATTTGCAGATCTTCTTTCCAGTAGTTTAATCTTTTCAGTGAATTTTCACTTGAAGATAGTGTCAATGAGTTATAAAACTCTGAAATAATACCCTTTCTTTTACTATCTTTCATCATCATTTGTTCCAAGGATGAATAAATAGGTCGAGTGAGAGCTTTATTTTGATTTGATCGAATAAAGTTTCTAAGTTGAAGATATTTTAAAAAATGTGTTCTATTGAGATTAAATTTGATCCTCAGCTCTTCAAAAGACATTATGTTGTCTGCACATGGCAAATATAAATCCTGAATCTTTTGTATCCCTTTTAAATTCCATACTTTAAATACAGCGTCCGCTCTCCCTGGTTTAAAATATTGATTACCCCATATTGGACTAAATTGTGACAATAACTGTGGTTCTTTTAAATAGTTTTTAGCTTCACACCATATTTTGATCATATGCTTTACAAATGGATTTTTAACTTGTTTTTGTAATTTTTTTGCCGAATCTGAGTATATGAATATGGGAAGAGGTAAAGGTAAATTGTATGATTCCATTTCAGTCCAGTGAGGGAGATCATTTGATGAAAAATAATATGTCATAGACCTCAGTTGTGCCGACCAATAATACAACATAAAATTTGGACATTTCAGACCTCCACGATCAAATGGTAAATATAATAAAGACAAACGTAATCTAGCCCTCCTGTTGTTCCATATAAATTCCACTAACTTTTTTTTTATTCTTGAGAATAGATCTAAAGGTGGTGATAAGGGAATGTAT
The DNA here is from genome assembly GCA_020510985.1 of Pholidichthys leucotaenia. Classification (NCBI taxonomy): domain Eukaryota; kingdom Metazoa; phylum Chordata; class Actinopteri; order Cichliformes; family Pholidichthyidae; genus Pholidichthys; species Pholidichthys leucotaenia. The sequence goes on along the minus strand of CM035837.1, from coordinate 449,094,965 downwards.
TGAAATAAATAAAGTATTTTAGGTAAAATATTACTTTTAAGTATATTGATTCTCCCGATCATCGACATTGGTAGTGACATCCATCTCTGAGTTAACTCATTGATATCTGACATTAAGGCTTCATAGTTGACACTGGCGACTGATTCTAGCTTAGGCATAATTTGGATTCCTAAATATTTAAACTGATTTACAACATTGAATTGATTTACCTCAGGGGCTGGGTAATTTCTCTGGGTCTCATATTGAAGATTTAGTTTTATTTATTTTATATCCTGATATTTCCCCAAAATTCTTTATTAAATTCAACAAGGTTGGAATTGATTTTTTTAGATTCGACATAAACAAAATTATGTCATCGGCGTACAGGGAGATTTTATGTTCTGTTGGTCCAACTTTAATTCCATATATTTGTGAATGTAAACGTATCGCTATCGCTAAAGGTTCAATTGCCATAGTAAACAGTAAAGGTGAAAGTGGACAGCCTTGTCGACATCCTCTATTGATTTTTATTGGTTTTGAAATATTGTTATTTGTTAGGATTTCTGCTGTAGCATTATTGTATATTATTTGAACCCATTTTATGAAATTATTTCCAAGTCCAAACCTTTGTAGGACTTCAAAAAGAAAGGGCCATTCAACTCTATCAAAGGCCTTTTCGGCGTCCAATGATAGGAGAGCTGTATCCGGTGCTTCTTTTTTTTTTTCCACAATATCTTTATTGAACCTTTTTTTTTTTTTTAACAAACATGATACAAACAATCAAACACTAACACTAAAGTACTACAAAAAAAAAAAAATGCACTAAAAACACCAACAACCACCAACAAAATCAAGTCTTCAACAATGCTCCTCTGTTTAGTCTAGATAATCCAATACATAAGTATACATATTATGTTCACCAGTTTGGAATTTACAAGGTCCACACACATCATTCACCTTCTTCTTCAAGAGTTATGTTTAAATTTTTTACATAATCAATAAAAGGTCTCCATATATTCTCAAACACAACTTCCTTTGATTTCAGTATATATGTTATTCTTTCTAATGGAAGGTTTGTTAACATCTGTCTTAACCACTGAGTCACATCTGGTCTATGAGTCTTTTTCCATAATAGTGCAATACATTTTTTGGCATTAAGCAAACTGAGGTCTATGAATGTTCTTTCACTTTTATTGAAATTATGCTTTTCTGGGTACAGACCCAACAAAACCAGTTTAGGATTCAATATGATTTGTTTTGAGATTATTTTTTCAATTGTTACCCTCACCTCTTCCCAAAACATTCTTATTAATCTACATTCCCATAAACAATGAAATAGGGTTCCTTTACTTTCCATGCATTTTGTGCATGTATCTGGTATATTTTTGTTATATCTATTTAACTCCTCCGGTGTAACATACATCCGCATTAACCATTTGAAATGTATCAATTTAAGGCGTGCATTTATTGATTTGGTTTGAGCTTCTGTACAAGCCAATTCCCATTGTTCCTCTGAAATTTCAATTTGCAGATCTTCTTTCCAGTAGTTTAATCTTTTCAGTGAATTTTCACTTGAAGATAGTGTCAATGAGTTATAAAACTCTGAAATAATACCCTTTCTTTTACTATCTTTCATCATCATTTTTTCCAAGGATGAATAAATAGGTCGAGTGAGAGCTTTATTTTGATTTGATCGAATAAAGTTTCTAAGTTGAAGATATTTAAAAAAATGTGTTCTATTGAGATTAAATTTGATCCTCAGCTCTTCAAAAGACATTATGTTGTCTGCACATGGCAAATATAAATCCTGAATCTTTTGTATCCCTTTTAAATTCCATACTTTAAATACAGCGTCCGCTCTCCCTGGTTTAAAATATTGATTACCCCATATTGGACTAAATTGTGACAATAACTGTGGTTCTTTTAAATAGTTTTTAGCTTCACACCATATTTTGATCATATGCTTTACAAATGGATTTTTAACTTGTTTTTGTAATTTTTTTGCCGAATCTGAGTATATGAATATGGGAAGAGGTAAAGGTAAATTGTATGATTCCATTTCAGTCCAGTGAGGGAGATCATTTGATGAAAAATAATATGTCATAGACCTCAGTTGTGCCGACCAATAATACAACATAAAATTTGGACATTTCAGACCTCCACGATCAAATGGTAAATATAATAAAGACAGACGTAATCTAGCCCTCCTGTTGTTCCATATAAATTCCACTAACTTTTTTTTTATTCTTGAGAATAGATCTAAAGGTGGTGATAAGGGAATGTATTGAAATAAATAAAGTATTTTAGGTAAAATATTACTTTTAAGTATATTGATTCTCCCGATCATCGACATTGGTAGTGACATCCATCTCTGAGTTAACTCACTGATATCTGACATTAAGGCTTCATAGTTGACACTGGCGACTGATTCTAGCTTAGGCATAATTTGGATTCCTAAATATTTAAACTGATTTACAACATTGAATTGATTTACCTCAGGGGCTGGGTAATTTCTCTGGGTCTCATTTAGCATTAATATTGAAGATTTAGTTTTATTTATTTTATATCCTGATATTTCCCCAAAATTCTTTATTAAATTCAACAAGGTTGGAATTGATTTTTTTAGATTCGACATAAACAAAATTATATCATCGGCGTACAGGGAGATTTTATGTTCTGTTGGTCCAACTTTAATTCCATATATTTGTGAATGTAAACGTATCGCTATCGCTAAAGGTTCAATTGCCATAGTAAACAGTAAAGGTGAGAGTGGACAGCCTTGTCGACATCCTCTATTGATTTTTATTGGTTTTGAAATATTGTTATTTGTTAGGATTTCTGCTGTAGCATTATTGTATATTATTTGAACCCATTTTATGAAATTATTTCCAAGTCCAAACCTTTGTAGGACTTCAAAAAGAAAGGGCCATTCAACTCTATCAAAGGCCTTTTCGGCGTCCAATGATAGGAGAGCTGTATCCGGTGCTTCTTTATTAAAATAGATAATATTAAATAGTCTTCTTACATTATGGAAGCCTTGTCTACCCTTTATAAAGCCATTCTGATCTCGATTAATAATATTTGGTAAAATTTCTTGTATTCGTCTTGCTAAAATTTTACAGATTATCTTAAGGTCGGCGTTTAATAGGCTTATTGGTCTCATATTTTCACATTTATTAGAGGGCTTACCTGGTTTTGGCAGCAGTATAATTAAGGCATTATTTATGTATGATGGTAAATTATTATTTTGAAATGCTTCTAAAACCATTTCCAAAAAAGGTTTTATTAATTTATTCTTAATTTTTTTATAAAGGTCAACTGGAAGACCATCTGGTCCTGCACTTTTTCCTGATTTCATATTATCAATGGCTAGCCCAACTTCTTCTTGACTAATTTTAGACTCCAATATCTCCCTGTTTTCATTTGGAATACACGGTATAGATAGTTCGTTCAAAAACCCATTTAGTTTTGTTAAATCAGGTTCATTTTTGGTATCATATAATTTTTCATAGTAATCTCTAAAGGCTCTATTAATTTCTAAAGGATCTATAACTACCTGTCCGTTACTTATAATACTGGTAATTGGTGTTTTAATTTCCAATTGTTTAATCTGCCATGCTAATAATTTTCCTGATTTTTCACCTTGTTCATAAAAAGATTGTTTCAATCTTAGAAGACTCGAGGCAGCTCTATTCGCTGATTTTTTGTCGTATTCAGCTCTCAAAATCAGTAATTCATTCTCCAACCTTGGGTCACTTCCTGCATACACTTTTTCCTGAAGACTTTTTATTTTATGTTCCAATTTAGCTCTCTCCTCTCGAGTCTTCTTAGATTTTGATCCTGTATAACTAATAATATGTCCCCTAATAAAAGCTTTGAAAGCCTCCCACTTTACACATGCTGATGTTTGTGTAGTATTGATGTCAAAGAACTCGTCTATCTGTTTTTCTATATACTTGACAAATTCCTCATCCTGAAGCCATTTATGCTGAAATTGCCATCTACCTGATTCCTTTGTCAATTTTTTATCTACATATATTAGACAACAGGGTGCATGATCAGAGATCACGATGTTATCATAAAAGCAGTTTTGAATCTTGGACCTTAATTCTGTGGAAATCAAAAAATAATCAATACGTGAGAATGTCTTGTAGGTACTGGAATAACAAGAATAGGCTTTAACTTGTGGTTTCATTTCTCTCCATATATCTAACAATCTCAATTCTTTCATAAAATGGTTAATAGTCATCCTGCATCCAATGTGCGTACAATCCAGTCCTGTTGATCTATCCACACCTGGATTCAATGTACAATTAAAATCCCCTGCTATTATATGTTGCCCTGTAAGTGATGATAAGATGAGAAATAAATTAGCAAAGAACTTCTGATCATCTATATTGGGACCATATAAGTTCACAAGATTTATATTTTCTAATAGCAAAGAACCTTGAATGATTACATATCTTCCAAATTTGTCTCCAATTACATTTTTCACTTGAAAAGGAACTGATTTATGTATGAGAGTCATAACTCCCCTGGCTCGGGATGAAAATGAAGAGGTGAATACACTTCCCTGCCATCTACTCCTAATTCTTTTAACATCCTCCTCTATCAGATGAGTTTCTTGTAAAAACACAATTCTTGAACCCATGTCCTTTATTTTATTCATAACTTGTTTAAGTTTTTTTAAAATTTGTAGACCTCTGCAATTCCATGAAGTTAAATTAAGATTAACACTTTGGTCCATGATCAATAGAGAGTTTGGGATTACCTTGCAGTGTAAACATGCTCATACAGAGAAGCAAAAACATGAGTGGTTGAACATTCATCCTACAAACTACACACAAACAAATTTCCCCTTCCCACACTTGTGGCAAACCCCCCAAAATCAAAAGAAAAATTCTGTCTCCCGATATAGCCATCGACCGTTCCACACCCACGGGGAACAGCCTAAGCCACTCCTTCTTCATCCTCCCAATCACCCTAACTCTACTGCTTTTAATGACGTAACATTAACTCTCCTCTGTAGTTTTCCAACTTAACTCCAAAATTTTTAACAACTTTGTACATCATAGTTTTTTTTTTGTTTGTTTTGTTTTTTTGTTTTTTTAATATATAATACAATCTATATTTTGTAAACTTACTATTTACTTCAAGTCAGTCAGATGCCTGTGCAAATGCTTAATTATTCTACCTTATATTTTGTTCATGCTTAGCTTCCACCAGTCTCTTCTTCTTCTTTGATCTTCTTGATGAACTCCTGCGCCTCCTCTGGGGTCTTGAAGATGTGGGTTCTGCCCTCATACGTGGTCAGCAGTCTCGCAGGATAGATTACACCATGACGAATCCCAAGGTTGCGCAGCTCCTTACGTACAGGATCAAACTGCTTCCTCAATTGCTGGATTCCTGTGGCCAAATCTGGGTAGAACCGCACCTGCTGGTCCTGGTGTTTAATCTCTCCTTTAGCACGTGCAGCGTTGAAGATCTTCATCCTGTCTCTGTTGCTAAGAAACTTCATAATTAAGGTCCTCGGCGGTCCCTTATCTCTCCGTGGGCCAATACGATGTGCTTTTTCCAGAACCACTGCTGATTGCAACTCCTCGCTGCCCAGCACCTCCGGAATCCACTTTTCCAGAAAGGAACATACGTCCCGACCTTCTGATTCCTCTGGAAGACCCACCAGCCTCAAATTATTCTGTCTCGACTGAGATTCCAAATCCAAAATATTATCTTCCAGAGATTTTTTTTTTTTCCAAAGTGCGCACCTTTAATTGAAGACGGGTGACGTCATCTTCAGCACTAGCGAGACGGAGCTCCATCTGCGCCGTTCGTTCTACACAGTCACCCAATTCCTTTCTTATTCCTTCCAACGCTGTCATAATCCCATCAAATCTAGAGGAAAAGTCCGCTCTCATTGAACTCATGGCAGCCATCAGCGCATCTGCGCCATTCCCCGCATATATCGCACCTTTGCCAGCCTCCTCCGCCATATATGGAGTTTTGTTTGCTGCGTTACAGACCTGAAAGTCCGTTAATTTGGACTGTTTCGGCGGCTCGCTTTTTCCTTTTCCTGGTTTTCCAGCCTTAAGCTTCGCCGACATATCCTCGCCCAAATGCTGGGATACGTTCTGTCCCAAATGAGAGAGTTATTTGCCAATTTTTTTTCTCCAGGAGCAGAGCAGAGCGAGACACGTCCGTCCTACGTGGCAGCCATAACCGGAAGTCCTGTTTGTCCTTTTTAATTCTTCTTTGAATTCACGAAATTCGGCCCAACACTCTCGGCGAAATAGTCTTAATTCATTAAAAACCATTTTCAAGCTAACCTTTTTGTTAGCTTCATTCAGCTCCTCGTCTTCTGAATGGAAATCCTCCGGATCAGATTCTTCGGCCGATGCGTGTCCTGACCTGGTAAATGTCGATTTCTTCTGTTTTCCTTTAGGCATGATGACTTTGTCCTTTGATTTTCACTCTTCCAAAAATACGTTAAATCTGATTTTCAAGGTATTTTACTGGATTGGGTCTGGGAGCTTCAGCGTTAAGCTGCAATCACCATGGTGTCCAGACTGGAAGCTCGGAAGATTTTTTTTTTTTTTTTTAAATGAAAATAAAAAATAAATGAAAAAAAAATAAAGAGCATTCAGTTGGGGTATTCCTGGATCTTAAAAAAAGCATTTGATACAGTGGATCATAATTTATTATTAAAGAAACTACAAAATTGTGGTATTAGAGGGGTAGCACTGTCCTGGTTATGTAGTTACTTAAAGAACAGATATCAGTATGTATGTGTTGGTAACAAAAACTCACAGTTACTGAAGGTTACTTGTGGAGTCCCACAGGGTTCAGTTTTGGGGCCATTGTTATTCAATATGTATATAAATGATATATGTAAAGTTTCAGAAAAAATGGACTTAATATTGTTTGCCGATGACACTAATCTATTATGCAGTGGAAGCAATTTGGAACAACTTTTGGATACACTCGGAAAGGAATTAGGAAAGCTTAAACTGTGGTTTGATTCAAACAAATTAACGCTCAATTTAAGTAAGACAAAATTTATAGTTTTTAACAACCATCACAACAACTTAGTATCTAAGCTCAGTGTAAATGGTGTAGAGATTGAAAGGGTATCCGAAACTAAATTTCTTGGAGTAATAATTGATAAACTGTGTTGGAAGTCACATATTAATTATATTAAAGGTAAAATATCCAAATCAATTGCAATACTACACAGAGTGAAATATTTGCTGAATCAACCCACACTATATACCTTGTATCATTCATTAATACTCCCATACATGACATATTGTACTGAAGTATGGGGAAATACATATAAAACAAACATATATCCAGTCTTTATGCTTCAGAAGAGAGCTATTACAATAATAAACAAAGCTGCTTACAGGGAACCAACAAACCCACTTTTTCTTAAATCAAAAGCTCTCAAGTTGAAAGGTCTGGTTGACTTTAAAACTGCAGTAATAATGTTTAAAGTGAAGAATCTATCACTGCCCGCAAATATCCAAAAGTTGTTCCAAATAAGGGAGAAACAATATCATTTCAGAGGAACATGTATATTTCAAAAACCTTCAGTGAGAACTACCACCAAGCAACACTGTGTCTCACTGCAAGGAGTCAGATTATGGAACGATTTTGGACCTGAATTAAAATCATGTACAACGCTTGGACAATTTAAACAAAAACTAAAGGAAGAAATACTCCAAACATATATACAAGATGACATGTAAAATCACATAAGGATTGTCATATCCAGCCTGCGTTGTGTTGTAGCTTAGTTTTTTTGTCACATTTTGTCTTAGCTTCGTTCTGAATTGTAATCGCTCTTGTTTTGTTTTCTTTTGAATTCTTGGATGGAATATGGGTGGGCAATATAAGCTGCGGCTTCAGCCATCACCATCACCCATTTCGGATAACTTATGTTGAACTGTATAATCAGAGGAGTTATTGTCTAATATGACCTTGTTGGATTTTCTTTCCCCCTTTGTTATATTATTCAGTTTCTTTTAACCTGTACTTTTAATCTATCCGAAATAAATAAAGATTCATTCATTCAAAAAAAAAAAAATCAACTGAATCAATCACCCCCCCACCCCCACCCCCCCAAAAAAACATGTAGTCTATCCACTTTATTCCTAAACCCCATGATGCCTTGCGTGAATTATGGTAGCAACTTCCGGTACTAGTTTAGAAAGTATTATTGTCACTGAAACGGGACATTGTTCCTTGTTAAAAAACAATGACTTCAGCATCAAAAATGCTGGAACAGCCTTTTGCACCTCAAAAAGAGTAATATAATCATACCACATCCCACGACTATGGAGGGATGAGAAGATGACCTTAAAAAGTGGCCAGTAGCTCCGTTAGCTCCGCTGCTAACATGTTAATGCTGTTAAACAAATAAAAGCTCTGAGATATATCAATGTCTCCACCGCAATAAAGTCGGCTGCATTTTGTTAAAATATGTTGGACATAATCAAATGCATCTCAGAGCAGATGTAGAGTCTAGTCAGATCCACAAAGAACCACAACACCATGCTTGGGTGTTTTAAATTTGGGGTAAAACGTCAGATCTGTGACATTCATACAAATGAAAACATACCTGGTGCTGGTGTGTCTGTACCACCGATCACAAGAACAATCCTTTAGTTTTCAGAGCATGATCTACTCATTGCTGTTGAAGCCACAGATTTAGCTGGGCTTACCTGTGAGGAGCCTCACACCATGAACAGCAGCAAGTACAGAACTACGCAAAAACATTCAAAAATACAAAAACTACAAGTGCTGAAATTAGCTGCCACTTGAGTGCAAAACACGTATGTGGACTATACATTAAAATGAATTTGAAAAACTTAAAAACGCCATTTTACGTAAATGCCTCTGCTACTCCATTCTTACTGACTGATTTAACACTAGGTCTGCCAAAACCAGAAGCTAAGCCCATAATCGTTCCTACAGCAGCACCCCAGGAATAAGGTGGATATTTTATTGTTTTTTCCCAGTTTTCGGTAGAGGAAATGCAGCAGCTTCCAGCGCTAAGCACCTCCCCCACCCCTGTCTCTCTCCTACACATGAAACATGGCAGCATGTGTGGAGAAAAGGAAGGATTTTGTTACTACAAACATTTTTGTTAAATCAGGTTTTCTATTGAGTTTGAAATCAACAGCTTTTGCAGACCAGCTTTGCTGCTGGTCTGATATTTTCAAATTTTCATTTTTTGTTTCAACTTGGCTCATATATTTTTCATTTCTATTTCTATTGTGTCTAGTTCTTTTTATTCTGTTATATAGCACTTTGTGACTATACATCTATAAAAAAGAACTTGAATTAAATGCCTAAGAGCTACAGATCACTTCACCCTTCCTTTTACAGGTACAATCTTTAAGCTACGGTCACAAATACCGTTACCTGCCATGTTCGGGGTCGTCACCCCGAGCATGACTTGTGGCTGTTGGGTTTAATTATTGATTATTAATTCCAGCTGATGGATTGAGCCTTGCTCTCCATCAGTCCCACAGCCACGCCCCTCCTCTTACCAGGCATTCACCAGTTTTCTGGTTCACCACATACACACTCATGCACGCAAGCACACATGCACTCACACACACACACTGTTCAATCAGTCACGCACCGGGTGGCCACACAGCTGTGTCCATTTGCCCTCATTTCGGGTTTGTGTATTTATAGGGTAGAATGTGACCAGCTGTTATGGCAACTTTGCAGTGTCAGCTCTGGATATCCAGGCTCGCATCAGTTGGTTTTCCCCTGGACTAAAAGTGTGTTGTTCCCTCAGAGCCTCGCCGCTCCGACACCTTCGTAAGTCTTTCTTTTGTGCCTTTTCCCTCCGCTCCTGTCTGCTTAGAGCACGTTAGGCATTCCCTTGACCAATCTAGCTTGTATCCGGGTGTCTTCCCTTCAGCTGTGACTGTATTTGGACTTTCTCCACACTTTCACCCATTGTAAATAAACACGTTACTTACTCTGCATTTTGGGCTCGTTGCCATTTCATATGTTCGCTGCGCAGTTTGCGCAGTAAACGTGACAGTTACCAACGGTGATCTTTTCTCATAAATTTGTCATATTTCTCATGCAGCCTCTTTCCACTTAAATTAGTGACATTTTTCTCATTAAAAACACAGTTTCCAGTATCAAGAAATTTTGTGATTTTCTTCTCGCAAATTTGCACTTATTTCTCTCATAAGATTGCAAGATTTTTTACCTCTGAATTTGTCATATTTCTGGCATAAATTTTCTGCTTTTCTAATAACTCTTGTTCTATTCTCCCTTGTAAATTTGTTACCATTTGGGAGTAAATTTCTAACACTTTCTCATAAATTTGTAATATTATTCTTTTTAAAAATTGCAGTTTTTTTCAGTAATTTTTTTTTTTTTTTTACAGAAATTTTGTGATCATTTCTTGCCAATTTGTTGTATTTTCCTCATAAAATTGCAACTCTTTTTCCCCAAATTTGGCAGAATTTGTGGCATAAATTTTCAGCTTTTCTTATAAAATTATTTTTCAACTAAATGTATATTATTTTCCTCACAAATCTGTGCCCTCCTCTTATTGAAAGTTTTGATTTTTTTTAAGGACTTAAGGAGCCACTGGTTATGGGCAAAAGAGCCACATGTGGCCCCAGAGCTGCTGGTTGCAGACCCCTGGGATACTGAATAAGGTAAATAAGGACCTGTACTTTTATGGTGCTTTTTCTCATCACAAAGACCACGATAAGTGCTTAACTAGTTGCTACACTAACCCTGTATTCTAAGGGCCTATCAGAGACAGATACCTAGGAATAATTTAAAGTCACAAATTAACCTAACATGCACATCTTTGGACTGTGGGAGGAAACCGGAGCCCCCAGAGTAAACTCACATAGCACAGGGAGACATGCAAACTCCACAGAGAACGCTTCCCACCAATGCCAGTCTGGAGATTTAAACCTGGAACCTTGTAGCTGTGACACCAACAGAGCTAACCACTGTACCACCGTGCTGCCCTAAAATCACCTCAACCGTTTGTATATTTGTGCTCCAGAGAACGAGAACAAAAATGACTTGAGGAATCTCTGACCTTTCCCATCAAGCCCCAAATTATGTTCAACCTCTTACCATTCCAGCATATTTCCCTAAATTTAGAATACGCGAAAAAATCAAATTCTTTCTTCACTGAGTGGCAATAGAAAATTGGAAAATGTCCTGCTGGTGGAACACTGCAATTTTAAGCTGTTAAATTTGCAACTTTTTTCTTGCAAATCTGCAACTTTTTCCTGTAGATTTGCAACATTTTCCTCAAACATTTGCAACCTTTTTCTTGCAGATTTGAAACTTTTCTTTTAACTTCTTAGCATTGCAGCCAATTTCCCAAAATTTAGCATACACACACAAAAAAAAAATCAAATTCTTTCTTCACTGAGTGGCAGGAGAAAATTTGAAAATGTCCAGCCAGAGGAACACCGGTGCATTTAATAAAGTAAAAACTTTTTACTGTATTGTACAGTAATACAATCATTCTAAAATAAGACATTTTGTTCCTTTTGGTTCTAGCCAAACATGAGAAACTGTTACAGATTACTGGCATTATCAACTTTCACCCTTTATTTATTTATTGGTTTATTTACTGGGGACAATGCGCATTAATAAACAATTGTGTAAATGTGCCAGTTAGCCAAAAGGCTATTTTTCATCTGTAGTCTCTGGACAAACTTTAAAATTTGTTTAACATGCCATCATATTCCATCCATCCATCAATCTTCTTCCGCTTAATCCTTTTCGGGTTGCGGGGTGGGGGGGGGTGGGGGGCTGGAGCCTATTCCAGTGTCTTTGGGTGAGAGGCAGGGTACACCCTGGACAGACTGCCAGTCCATCGCAGGGCCAACACAGAGACAGAATCATTCACTCTCACAGTCATAACTACGGATAATTTAGAATCCCCAGTTTGATGCCAATTAACCTAAACCTAACTTGCATGTTTTTGGCATGTGGGAGGAAACCGGAGAAATCCCAGAGTAAACCCACGCAGACACGGGGAGAACATGCAAGCTCCACACAGATCACTGTTGGTTGGGGGCTGGGATCGAACCCAGGATCCCCCGGCCAAGGGTGAGTTGCTGTGCTGCTGCAGTGCTGACCACTCCGCCACTGCGCTGCCGAATAATTTTGTTTAAACTTGAAAATAAATCCAATAACATCCTCCAGGAATTTAATGCAAATGCAGGAATTTTCTGGCTTCTCAGATTTCTGTATACTCCTGCTTTTACAAAAAGGCTAAACTTTCAAGTTTTCCCCCACTCCCTTTCGGATATGTATGTAAATTATGTGCATAGTGAAACTTATGTTTTGATATACGTATACTTTATTTTTATTTTCTGAACAATGTTTCCTACATCACTGTCATTGAATGCTTGATGTTACACATTCTAAATAAATAATACTTGTTTATCAGCATAGTCATACTCACGGCAGTCATGGTGTGGAAGTTCATCAGTCCCATCGCTGCAATCATTGACTTCATTGCACACCTTCCTCTGGCCGATACAGCGCCCATTCCCACATTGGAACTGATCAGGGGCACATGGAGGACTCTCTGGGAGGAGGGTGGAAGGAGAACACACGCCATGAGACAATGGACAATCAACTACAGTAAACTATCTCTATTAAAGCAGTTATTTTTTTTTTAATATAATGCTTGTGGAGTATAATTTTTATTTATTTAATCTTTATTTATATGGGGAAGGGCCACTGGAAGGCAACCTCTTTTTTAAGGACACCCTGTACACAATCACGCCTGGAAGCTGCCCAGTACAACCACAGACTGACCTGCGGCCACTGAGCAGCTACACTGGAGTAGTTGGACTTAAGAGCTTTGCTCAAGGGCACCACAGTGGGGTTAATGAAGGCTGAGTAAACACCACTGTCATTTGTGGAATAATAAAACAAAAGTGGTAATAAATAAAAATTCTATGAAAATTAACCAATGAAAATCAGACAGTGCTTTTGAATCGTGGTTCAACAGAATTATTTTAAAAAACAAACTCATGAAACAGGCCTGGACAAAAATGACGGTACCCCTAGAAAAGATTGAAAATAATGTGACCATAGGGACATGTTCAACCAAGATGTGTCCTCTAATTAAAATCACAGGTGTCTACAGACTTGTAATCAGTCAGTCGGCCTATTTAAAGGGTGACAAGTAGTCACTATGCTGTTTGGTGACATGGTGTGTACCACACTAAACATGGAAGCAAAGGAGAGAGTTGTCTCAGGAGATTAGAAAGAAAATTATAGACAAGTATGTTAAAGGTAAAGGCTATAAGACCATCTACAAGCAGCTTGATGTTCCTGTGACTACAGTTGCACACATTATTCAGAAATTTAAGATCCACGGGACTGTAGTCAACCTCTCTGGACGTGGCCGCAGGAGGAAACTTGATGAAAAATGGAAGAGACGGATAATAGGGGTGGTAACAAAAGAGCCCAGAACAACCTCTAAACACATTCATGGTGAACTCCAAAGGTCAAGGTACATCAGTGTCAGATCGCACCATCCATTGTTGTTTGAGCCAAAGTGGACTTCATGGGAGACGACCAAGGAGGACACCACTGTTGAAAACAAATCATAAAAAAGCCAGACTGGAATTTGCCAAACTGCATGTTCACAAGCCACAAAGATTCTGGGAGAATGTCCTATGGACAGACGAGACAAAACTGGAGCTTTTGGGCAAGGCACATCAGCTGTATGTTCACAGACGCAAAAATGAAGCATACCAAGAAAAGAACACTGCCCCTACTGTGAACTATGGAGGAGGTTCTGTTATGTTCTGGGGCTGATTTGCTGCATCTGGCATAGGGTGTCTTGAATCTGTGAAGGGTACAATGAAATCTCAAGACTATCAAGGTATTCTAGAGAGAAATGTGCTGCCCAGTGTCAGACAGCTTGGCCTCAGTCAAAGGTCATGGGGTCTTGCAACAGGATAATGACCCAAAACATACAGCTAAAAACACCCAAGAATGGCTAAGAGCCAAACATTGGACTATTCTAAAGTGGCCTTCTATGAGCCCTGATCTAAATCCTATTGAACATCTGTGGAAGGAGCTGAAACATGCCGTCTGGAGAAGGCACCCTTCAAACCTGAGACAACTGGAGCAGTTTGCTCATGAGGAGTGGGCCAAAATACCTGCTGAGGTGCAGAAGTCTCATTGATAGTTACAGAAATTGTTTGATTGCAGTGATTGCCTCAAAAGGTTGTGCAACAAAATATTAAGTTAAGGGTACCATCATTTTTGTCCAGGCCTGTTTCATGAGTTTGCTTTTTAAAATAATTCTGTTGAACCACAATTCAAAAGCACTGTCTGATTTTCATTGGTTAATTTTCATAGAATTGTTATTTATTACCACTTTTGTCAGATTCAAGTTATTTCTGTGGCCATTGTGGGTTTTTCTTTCATTAACAGAGGGGTACCAACAATTTTGTCCACGTCTGTATATATATATATAAGTACATTAGCATCAGAAGAGGACCAAGTATGAGGCCTTGTGGTACACCTACAGAATATTCATGAGAATAAAATGCAGACTTTGCTTTCTGTCAGATAAATATGATGTAAACCAGAGAACAGCTTTGTTAGAAAAGTATAATTGCGTCAAGTTGGATAAAAGAACATGCTGGGTGACAGTATCAAATGTCTTTTAAATCTACAAATACAGTATCATTGCTGGGTTAGTATCTCCTCAAACCTAAAGAGACCTTTTAGCACAGTCTGCCTCCAAATTGATCACTAGGAGGGTTGGGCTTCCTATGTGGTGAGGTCAATATTCAAGGCCTTTAGGTCCCTTTTGTAGACGCCTCTGTAGTGGAGTTGAGGTCTTCCTTTGGGACATTTCCCCTGTGCCAGCTCACCATAGAGGAGATCCTTGGGAGTCCTGCCACTGTCCATTTGCAACTACGTACATGCCAAAGCCAATGCATTCGCCTCTCCTTCAGCACTGTGAACATGCTGGGTATGCCAGCTCTCTCTAGAACAGCATTATTTGTCATTTTGTCCTGCCAGATGATGTGCAGGATACACAATCGGTTTTTGTTCTTGGCCATGAAGGGTGTAGAACTCACTGCCATACGGCAGACTGCTCATGACACATCCTCTGTGGACCTGGATCTTGGTGTGTTCTGTCAGTTTAATGTTAGTACATACCAGAAGTTGCATTGACTTTTTGTTACCTGTCATTTTGACAGACAGGGTTGTAAAAATTCATGAGCTATTATTAAATGTAATTTTAACTGATTTTAATTAGATCACCCCTCAGTGTAATTTGTCAAAATGAGACAGCTTTCAGACTGTCTTCAGTAAAGGCCAATTTTCAGTTAACCCAATCTCTGATCCATATTCTCCTAGTTAACCTGGGCATGGTGGTAGCTGCCTTTCCAATGCGCTTGTTGAGAGAGAGAGCGAGAGAGAGAGATATTGTGGAACCCAGGTACACAAAGTCATGGACCATTTCAGCTGCACCTTGGACTTTGTTTTTAGTCTGGAGAGATTAAAGAGCTTTCCATCAGATCTGGTACATGCCTGTTGTAGCAAGAAGCAAAAGCATATAGAATAGCAAAGAAGATCCCAAACAGAACAGATAACAGGACACAGCCTTGTTTCACTCCACTTTGGATGTCAAAGGCATTTGATGCTGAACCCGTTGAAAACCACTGTTCCTTTCATGTCTTCATGGAATGATTTAATGATGCCTGGATGGGCACCCAATCTTCTGGAAAATTTTGAACAGGCTGTCTTTGCTGGTTGAAGGCCTTTGTGAAATCTAGAAAAACTATGAACTGTGGCTGCCTTTATTCCTGGCATTTCTCCTGCAGTTGTCTGTGGGAGAATATCATGTCAATGGTTGAGCTACTGGCTCCAGAACTGACACATATTTCACAACTGCAAGAACTCAAAGCAAAACGGTGTAGGGATTGTAGTCAGTGAGAAAATAGAAGACAATGTTGTGGCAGTCAGCCGCATCTGATCCTTTGATATCCATCAGGATCGACGCCGGCAAAGTGAACCTCAGAGTTGTCTCAGGGTGTTTTCACACCTAAATTCATTTAATTTGGTCCAAATCAGTTGACAAGTTTGTTACTTTGTATCATTTTCTCCTTGGTTCGGCCCCCTTTCACACAGGCAAAAATTCAAGCAGACCAAACTGTGTCACGTTAAATCCCGCGAGACTTACGTCAGAACATTTTCTGTTCTTACAGCTCAGATTTTTTTTGCTGTGAGAACAGGAAAGGTAAATAAAATACAGGAAGTAGGATGACTACTGTCGTCGGCCTCCGTTGGTCTATGATGACCATGGAAGAGAATCCTAAACGTCTACTCTGCTGGAACAGCACCGCCTGTGGCTGAACAGGCCAATGCGCACCGGCGTTCTACCTTCCAGCGTTGGGCGTTGGTAGGATTCAAGCCTGGGCAGGAAGATATGGAGGACAAGATGTTACCCATGCAGCATGTTCCCCCTCTCCACGTCACTGATGAATCCAAAGGAACAGTAGGGCTGCTATAGTTTGGCACCAGCGCCGTCGCAGGAGCTGCCAGAACGATGTTGAGCACAACAGAGAACTGCCTTAGGGGCTCCGACTCCGGATTTTTCCTCAGGGTTGACTCCCGAAGCCTTTCCCGTGACCGGGTGTGCCGCAAGGCAGCGGAGGTTTGAAATCAGGGTTTACCTTCCCCTAGATGGGCTACCTTCCCAGGTTGACGAGCCACCATCCACCCGAATGACTACTGTATATTTATGCATTTCTAGGAGAAAATAATGCCAATCATAGCATAATCTACGGGGGGGTTTTCATCACCCTGGTTATCGTTTATTACATATGTGCATATACCACTTTTGGCAAATCACACAGTTTGAAAATGAAATGCTGCTATGGATGGGAAATCGCATGTTAACTTTCATTAATCCTCCAGAACAATAACGTGCTCAGCTACAGATATTTTCCAAGATCCATCAGGTATATACAGTGACATAAAATGCTTTACTGTTTGCCGCTGGTCCCGTTTTAGTGCGGTCGCTTTCTCACCTGCAGAACCACACCAGAGTTCGCCATTTGATTCAAATCGAGACCACCTTTTTCACGTGATCTCGGTACAGTTGGTTTGGTGCACACTTCAGCGTGATTACCGTGTTCTCACAAGACAAAACAAACTGCACCAATGGAGAAAACAAATTTGAGTTCGATTAAAACAAACTAAAGCCTGTAGGTGTGAAAGCACCCTCATGTTATGCTCCACAGACCAACTGCACTGATGAGGACAAGGACAAATTCTAGGGAGAACTTGATGACCACCTGTGAACCTTCGGAGCAGAGGACCGACCATATAGTGATTGGCAAAGATCTCAATTGGTTCCCGGAGGGATGGTTACCATCACTGTCATGGTGGCCAAGGCCTTGACGCCCGCAATGATGATGGCTGCCATATCTGTGAGTGTGCAGAGGCCCATCACCTTGCCATACCCAACACGTTCTTCAGGAAACGGAGCTCGCACATGATCACATATTAGAGTGGTGGAGGGATAACCCAGGTCGACTACCTGCTCATCCAGTATCAGGACCTTCAACTAATCATTGATGCAAAGGTGATCCCATCCGAGACAATTGGCACCCAACATCGGCCTCGCACTATGGATATTTGCATGGACCTGGGCCGACAGCGAAAGCTTTCCGTGACAAAATTTAAAGATCAAATGACGTTGCCTGCCCAAATGTAAACAAGGGCACTCAGAACCACTGAAGTGAATGCTACCCAGCCAGTTGATGCCATGTGGAACACCATGAGCCTAATCCCCGAGAAGGCAGAAGAAACCCTGGGAAGGACCAAACCGGGCAGGAAATTTACTGACAAGCAGACCTAGTAGTGGAACAAAGATGTCCAACAAACAGTCAAGGTGAAAAAAATTGTCATTGAAAGCCTGGCTTTGCTCATGGACTGATGCTGACTCACAGTACTACAGAGCCCTTAAGTTGGTAGAAAAAGGGGTGTAGCGGTGGCCAAAGCGGCCTACTACAACCACCTCTATAATGAGTTGGAAGCACCCGAAGGACCAAATAACATCTATTGCCTTACAACCGCCCGTTACTGCGCCACACAGAACTCTGGCCAGGTGAAATACATCAAGGACAACCAAAATCAGGTCAGAGCCAACCACCATCCTCCAGTGTTTGAGCACCTATGTACTTCTCAGTGATCTGCAGTGACAAACTCCCTCACCCACCAATCCAGTTTGCCAACCCTGCGTCATGTCCCTCCAGTCAACCACACTGAGGTTGAAGCGGCTCTCGGAAAAATGAAAAATGGGAAAGGAATCAGACCTGATGATGTCCCTGCAGAAGCCTGGAAGATGAAAGAACTTGGAGAAGGCCTTTGACCAAGTCTCACATGCCCTCATGTGGCACGCACTTTGATCCCACAGTGTGGACCAAGCTGACATGTGCTGGGTCCAATTGCTGTACCAGGGTGTCAATAGTAACGTGTGATGCCTGGTAGGAACATCACTGTCATTACCCATCACAGTGGGCGTGGATCAGGGATTGGCCCTGCCCCCCACTCCTCTTTATTCTGTGCATGGATAAAGCCACGGCTGATCTTGAGCTGCCCCACCCATGGACACTTGTTGTATGCTGACGACATAGTCCTGGGAGCCAAAGACTGGAGCCACTTCGAACAAAAAGCACAGCAGTGGGGGGCAAGGCTAGGTGATAATGGAATGTGCGTGATCATCACAAGAACCGAGTATGTGGAATTTGAACACCAAACCGATGGAATGGTCAGTATAAATGGTGCCCCCTTAAAGAAGAGTACACACTTTAAATACCTTGGCTCAATACTCAATGACGGCAACACGCTCCTTGATGCATGTGCCTGGGTCAGCGCTGCCTGGGCCAAATGGCAGTAGGTAACTGGTGTCCTCTGTGACTGCTGGATACCAGTGTGCCTCAAGGGAAAGCTCTATAAGATCATGATCCACCCTTTCGCCCTATATAAGATAAGATAAGCCTTTATTAGTCCCACAATGGGGAAATTCCAGGATTGCAACAGCACAGGGATAGCAACACTCAGAGCAACAATCAGAAGGCAAGAAAAAACAAGAACGTCTAGTAAACATATGTACATATTACTATAAATGCATATACTGTATATACAGTAGACACACAGTGCGGAGCATTATGGTTGGTTGGTGAATGTGCAGCAGAAAGTCCAAGCTCTCTCTCCGCGGATGCGGCGGGCCAGCTGGATGTCTTTGGGCATGATGGTGACCCTCCTGGCGAAGAAGAGACCCACCAGGCGGGCCCCGCTGGTCTCCTGCAGAGCCATGACGGCGAAGCTCAGGAAGCGCAGGACGGTCTTGAAGTCCTGAGCGATCTCCCTCACCAGGCGCTGGACGGGCAGCCTACGGATGAGCAGCTCCGTGGATCTCTGGCAGCGACGGATCTCTCCCAGAGCCACGGGCCTGTGACGGCGAGACCTCTTCACTCTGCCGGTGGCTGGAGCGCCTCTCCGAGCAGCCCTGGTGGCTAGCTGTCCCCCGGGGGGCTTCCCCCTCCAGTAGATTCCACGGGCGGTCCGCCCGATTCCCGCTATCGCTCTCCACCATTCTGTCTTATATTTCTTGCACGCCGCCCAAACTCCAGCCCGGCACCCGCATCGTTTTCGCTACAGCTCCCGGTATGTCGAGTTTCCCATTAGCACCGGGCGGCGGCCAAGTGCTAGCTAGCACCAGCTCCTCCCCGCTGCAACGTCTCCCGCTGCAAACAGTGGCTCCGTCCGCCGACCCGGGAGACCCCCGGGGCGATCCGTGCGTCTGTGATATACAGTATATATACAGTATATATACAGAGTGAAAGGTGTAGAAAGAAGAAGGAAGATAAAAAAAAGGCTGTTGCAACGGGCAGCCGACTCGTGTGGCGCCACCGGTCCGGCGGAACCGGAACCGGAGATATATATCTATACATCCATATATATATGGATGCAAGACTGTACTCCCTAAATTCCACCAACAGGTTAAGTGTCCCACAAGAGGGGAAAGAACACTGGATCATGTTTACAGCAACATTAAGCACACCTACAGAGCCACCCCCTCCCCCATCTTTGACAATCAGACCATCTCTCCCTGCTTCTAAACCCTGCTTACACTCCCCTCAGGAAACAATCACCCCCAACCAAACAAACAATTAAAACTTGACCTGAAAATGCTCTCCTCCAGTTACAAGACTGCTTTGCCTGCACAGATTCTTTGAACAGCAGGACCTGGACTTCTACACTGAGTCTGTCCTTTTCTACATCAAATGCTGTGTAGAAAATGTGACAGTCACAACACACATCCGGGTCTTTCCAAACCACAAACCCTGTAAGACCATTGAAGTCCAGGCTCTGATCAGAGCCCGCAACTCAGCCTTCAGACAGAGGGACAGCTCTCTGTACACCACCACCAGAGCCAACCTGAGGAGAGGCATAAAACTCACAAACACCTATAGGAGGAGAGTGGAGGGCTTCCTCACAGATAACCCCCAACAGATGTGAAGAGGTATCCAGGCCCTCACCAACTACAGGGGCCAGAGCCCCCCAGCATCAGACCGCAGCCTCACTGGCAGAGGAGATTAACAGCTTCTTTGCATGGTTTAAACACTTCCCCCCCAAACTCGTTGTCCGCCTCTTCCCCTCTCTCCCCCTCCTCCTCTCCCCTCTTTCTATAGGTGCACGAGGTGGGGAGGCAACTGAGAGCAGTGAACCCCCACAGAGCTGCTGGTCCAGACGGCATCCCAGGAGCAGTGGTCAAAGCATGTGCAGACCAGCTGGCAGAGATTCTCACCAAGTTGTTCAACCTCTTCCTGACGCACGCCACTGTCCCCTCCTGCCTCAAGGCCTCCACCATCATCCCCGTCCCCAAAAAGTCTGCAATCGAAAGCCTGAACAACTACAGACCCATAGTAATGTCTGTAGTCATGAAGTGTTTTGAGTGACTGGTGTCCCAGCGCATCAGGGATTGTCTTCCCCCCTCCTTCGACCCCCACCAGGTCGCCTACAGGGAGAACTGGTCCACAGAAGATGCCATCGCCACCAGTCTCCACAGAGCCACTTGGAGAAACCAAGGAGCTATGTCAGAATGCTCTTTGTGGACTACAGCTCAGCTTTCAACACCATCATCCCGGACATCCTGATCAACAAACTGCACCTCCTCCAGATCCCCCCCCCCCCACTTGCTCCTGGATAAAGAACTTTCTCATCAACCGCCCACAAACAGTCAGACTTGGACCCTACCACTCCTCCACACCACCTCTCAGCACTTGCTCCTCCCAGGGCTGCGTGCTAAGCCCTCTATTGTACTCCCTGTACATCTTTGACTGTATTCCTACCCACCCAACTACCGTCAACATGAAATACACAGACGACACCACCCTGATTGGGCTCATCACCGATGACGATGAGAAGGCATACAGGGCAGAGGTACAGAATCTGCTGCTGTGGTGCCAAACAAACAACCTGAAACTGAATGTCCAAAAGAACAAAGAACTCATACTGGACTTCAGGAAGAACAGACAGCCCCCCCCCCCCCCACACACACACCCTCAGGGTTCCTGGGCACCCACATCTCCTCTGACCTCTCCTGGACTGTCAACACCAAGTCCCTGATGAAGAAAGCCCAGCAGTGGCTGCACTTCCTCTGTGTCCTTAGGAAGAACAAACTGGGCCAGAAGCTGCTGCTGGCCTTCTATCGCTGTTCAGTGGAGAATGTGCTCACCTACTGTCTGGGTGTGTGGTATACTGGCTCCACGGCCAATAACAGGAAGGCTGCGCCGAGGGTCATCAACACCCCCCCCCACACACACACAAAAAAAAAAAAAATCATCATTGGCCCCTCTGCCCTCCCTGGAAGACCTCTCCAGATCCTCGTGACTCAGAAGGATCAAGGCCATCACAGGAGACCCCTCACATCCCATCCACCACCTGTTTGACCTGCTTCCCTCTGGACAACGGTTCAAATCAATCAGGTCCCACACCTCCAGACAGACAAACAGTCTTTTCCCCTGGGCCATCCAGACTGCAAACAGTCAGAGCCCCCCCCCCCCCCGCCTTCTGAATGCTCACATGCACAGAACTGAGGAGCTTTTTAATTATCATAACAACAGACCTGTCTTTGCACTCTGCACTTTCATGTATATTGAGCTATCCTTGAAATCTCTACCAAACCTGTGTATATCCCATAATACTGGGCTATTTTATTTAATCGTGTGTTCAATAGTGTGTTCTGCACTCTGCACTTTTATGTACATCGTATCATTCGTGAAGCCACTACCATACCTTCGTATATTTCCAGACTCCTGGGCTGTTTTTATTTCAGTTGTGTGTTTAATTGTGTGTTCTGTAACTGTTTTTATCTAATCCTTCTCTTTATTGTGCAGTAACCTGGTGGAGCACCCACAATTTTATTGTACTGTACAACGACAATAAAGCCTATTCTATTCTAAATTGGTCAGAATAAAGTGTTTGAAATATTCAAGTAACTGTTTAGTACATAATGAGAATATCTGAACAAATATGTTGTAATTTTACCATAGTACTAGTTATGCAAAATTTTACAGCGACAATAAGACGTGTTCTTACCATCCGATGATTTTTACATTCGCAGACAAATTTTAACCTTCCACGCTGCCTTTTCATTTAACAATAGAGATTTTTTTTCTTAATTCTGTGGTGAGTCTATTATGAGACTCCATCACTACATATAAATAAACAGCTCATAAGAAGTATACCATATGAAAGCTCAAATTAAGCTACAGTCAAAGATTCTTACGAACAATGGGTCCGTAACAATCTCCCAGTTCCTAGGAATTCTGAAGTTCACAGACATTCGTGGAGGGGGGCATAGTTTCTTATGGCTGCTGTTCAATTCACAAGAGCAACTTGAGGAATTCTTGAGAAATTAGGTGCTTTTCTGTCGTACAATGTTGTTATGACCCTATCTAGAGGAAAAGGAGAGCATCATAAACAGAATGGGCAAAGCCCCGTCCAGGTCCCCCAAAAAACAAAACCAGAGATTAATAAGTTCAGTGTGTTTTATTTACACGTGAATCATTTACAAATCAGTGAGCATGTCTCCGAGGTGAACCAAGGGAAAAATAACAGACAAAATCCCACCTATCTTCAACCAGATTAGTGCTAACTAGTCCCTATGTGAAGCAAAAGGAACAAAAAGACAGTCCTACACTAACAAACAGGAGAAAAACAGACAAAGAAATAGGCAGCTCACCCCTTCTGCTCTGTGAATATACACAAGGATGTGTTCTTACCAATTTATATACACAAGTATTTACAAGTCCTTCAGGAAAAAGGTCACAAAGTTACTAACAACGAATTAATCAAACTACTCAAGGAGGCTAAAATGAGACGCTGCTACTGTCAAGCTGCCAACTGTCACCCAGTCTGACCAGAGGTTTTAAACTTGCGTTGGCGGCAGTTTCAGCCAATCCCCAGTGATATTTGTTCAGCTGTGGCGCGCAGCGCTGGCGAAGATCCTCTATGGAAAAGATGACTCACTGCAGCAGATAAACACCAAACAGAACACTGAAAAAAAAACACAAACAAATGGCCAGGGCAGTAACAATGCCCTTAGAGTTCTTGCGTTCTTCGTAAGGGTTCCTTGGGATCTTCCAACAGCATAATTACTGCCATCTCACAAACAATTTTTGTGCAACTCACGGCATTCTCAGGTCGTTGGTAGGAAGATCTTACAGCTTTTGGCACATTTTGTCGGCACAAGTGCTGCACAAATGATGTACTTCCGCCTTATTAATGCCTCATCACCACCTTACGCATGCTGTATGAACGAGGATTTGTACAGCGTTTCCTACAACCACTGTAAGAGGCCCTCAAGAACAACTTAAGGTGTTCTTGAGGCATACTTGGAGCCAAGAGCTTGTGTAGTTCTTACATTGTTCCTATAGCATTTGTACGGCACCCCCTATGATGAAGGGTTTTCGCGGAGCGTTCATAGAAATCTTGGGCAAAACCATCGACCTGGCCACAAACTTATGAACGGTCTATGAACGCTGGATTCTCTTATGGCCATCTTGAGGCTGTACAAAATGGTCCAAAAATTGTTTGTACAGTGTCCGTAGCTCTCCGTAAGGGTATTTGTGACCATAGCTGAACATCGTCAGGGTGAACAACAGCAAAGCACAAAAAGCTGTTTTATTATGATAAAACTTGATATTTGATTTTTTTCAAAAGATGAATGCTCTGCTGTGAGAGAGTAATACATTGTCAGTTTCCACTATACAGTGATGAACTAATCTACCATCTTGCTCTGGGATCCAAAACCGGTCAAATCTTTCCATATTTTAATTCTTTCTTCTGCTGCCTGTCACTACTAATCTTGAGTCTCAAGACGACAGGCCTGCTTCTGTGGTCTGTCCGCTGCATGGCACAGTGTTTCCACCAGCAAAGGAACAGCCACTCTAATCAGACTGTTTCTTAAAAGCAACTGTTATTCTCAACATAGAAAAAGAAGGAAAAAGAGAAGGTCTCTCAAAAGAGCCGTTGTCATGACTACAGTTGAAGCTTCAGCTATATTTAGCTTCTGAAAAACACGATAGAAACCACAATCTTACCAGTTTTCTCACAGCCCTCTTCATCGCTGCGATCCGTGCAGTCATCCTCACCATCGCATCTCCATGACAACCGGACACAGCGTCCAGTTCCACAGCGAAACTGGTCGGCTGTACACATAGAAGTAGCTGCAGGAAAATGCACAAAAACAAATACATTGTCTGAGGCTTAAGTTGGGATTTTAGGAAATTGTCATAAAATAAAACACGTGACCAAAGATTAACCTACATATTGTCATCCATTTTCAGATGAGGGTGACAGTATTTGTGGAGACGCTAAAACTACAACACTGGATACTCACTGCAGTTCTTCTCATCAGACTGGTCCTCACAGTCGACTTCGCCGTCACACCTCCAACTGGCGTTGATGCACATCCCACTGCTGCACATGAACTCCATGGATCTGCATGGCTGATGTGAAGCTACACACACACACACACACACACAGAGTGCTTTTTAACACAGGTCAAGATTTTGGCTACACTGTAACTTCACTTTTAGCGGAGTGTCAATAAAACTTCTGTGTCTGAAACGCTCAAGATAATAACAAAAGGCAGGTTTAGTGAAATTGTGAATATGTTTTCCAAATTTAGACCTTGAGTAGAGTAAACCATTTATTGGTACGGTAATGCTTAAAGTAAAAGAGGTATTTGTTCCGGTTATGGCTGCCACGTGAGAAGGACACGTCTCACTCTGCTCTGCTCCTGGAGAAAAAAAAAATCGGCAAATAACTCTCTCATTTGGGACAGAACGTATCCCAGCGTTTGGGCGAGGATATGTCGGTGAAGCCTAAGGCTGGAAAACCAGGTAGAGGAAAAAGCGAGCCGCCGAAACAGTCCAAATTAACGGACTTTCAGGTCTGTGACGCAGCAGATAATGCTCCAAATATGGCGGAGGAAGCTAACAGCGGTGCGGTATCTGCGGGAAGCGACACAGGTGCGGTGCTGGCTGCCATGAGTTCAATGAGAGCGGAATTTTCCTCTAGATTTGATGGGATTATGGCAGCGTTGGAAGGAATGAGAAAGGAATTGGGTGACTGTGTAGAACGAATGGCGCAGGTGGAGCTTCGTGTCTCTAGTGCTGAAGATGACGTCACTCGTCTCCAATTAAAGGTGCGCACTTTGGAAAAAAAAAAATGTCTGGAAGATAATATTCTGGATTTGGAATCCCGGTCGAGACGGAACAACTTGAGGCTGGTGGGTCTACCGGAGGAATCCGAAGGTCGGGACTCATGTTCCTTTCTGGAAAAGTGGATTCCGGAGGCGCTGGGCAGCGCGGATCTGCAATCAGCAGTGGTTCTGGAAAGCGCACACCGTATTGGCCCACGGAGAGATAAGGGACCACCGAGGACCCTAATTATGAAGTTTCTCAGCAACAGAGACAGGATGAAGATCTTCAACACTGCACGAGCTAAAGGAGAGATTAAACACCAGGACCAACAGGTGCGGTTCTACCCAGATTTGGCCACAGGAATCCAACAATTGAGGAAGCAGTTTGATCCTGTACGTAAGGAGCTGCGCAACCTTGGGATTCGTCATGGTGTAATCTATCCTGCGAGACTGTTGACCACGTATGGGGGCAGAACCCACATCTTCAAGACCCCAGAGGAGGTGCAGGAGTTCATCAAGAAGATCCAAGAAGAGACTGGTGGGAGCTAAGCATGAACAAAATATAAGGTAGAATATTTAAGCATTTGCACAGGCATCTGACTGACTTGAAGTAAATAGCAAGTTTACAAAATATAGATTGTATTATATATTAAAAAAAAAAACTATGATGTACAAAGTTGCTAAAAATTTTGGAGTTAAGTTGGAAAACTACAGAGGAGAGTTAATGTTACGTCATTAAAAGCAGTAGAGTTAGGGTGATTGGGAGGATGAAGAAGGAGTGGCTTTGGCTGTTCCCCGTGGGTGTGGAGCGGTCGATGGCTATATCGGGAGACGGAATTTTTCTTTTGTTTTTGGGGGGTTCGCCACAAATGTGGGAAGGGGGAATTTGTTTGTGTGTAGTTTGTAGGATGAATGTTCAACCACTCATTTTTTTGCCTCTCTGTTTGAGCATGTTTACACTGCAAGGTAATCCCAAACTCCCTATTGATCATAAACCAAAGCGTTAATCTTAATTTAACTTCATGGAATTGCAGAGGTCTACAAAATTTAAAAAAACTTAAACAAGTTATGAATAAAATAAAAGACATGGGTTCAAAAATTGTGTTTTTACAAGAAACTCATCTAATAGAGGAGGATGTAAAAAGAATTAGGAGTAGATGGCAAGGAAGTATTTTCACCTCATCATTTTCATCCCGAGCCAGGGGAGTTATGACTCTCATACATAAATCAGTCCCTTTTCAAGTGAAAAATGTAATTGGAGACAAATTTGGAAGATATGTAATTATTCAAGGATCTTTGCTATTAGAAAATATAAATTTGGTGAACTTATATGGTCCCAATACAGATGATCAAAAGTTCTTTGCTAATTTATTTCTTATCTTATCATCACTTACAGGGCAACATATAATAGCAGGGGATTTTAACTGTACATTGAATCCCGGTATAGATAGATCAACAGGACTGGATTGTACGCACAATGGATGTAGGATGACCATTAATCATTTTATGAAAGAATTGAGATTGCTAGATATATGGAGAGAAATGAAACCACAAGTTAAAGCCTACTCTTGTTATTCCAGTACCTACAAGACATTCTCACGTATTGATTATTTTTTGATTTCCACAGAATTAAGGTCCAAGATTCAAAACTGCTTTTATGATAACATCGTGATTTCTGATCATGCACCCTGCTGTCTAATATACGTATGTAGATAAGAAAGAAAAACCGGAGTGGTGGCTCAGTTGGTAGAGCATCCGCCCCACACCCGGGAGGCAGGGGTTCAAATCCCTGCCGGGTCATGCCGAAGACCATATAAAAGTGGAACTTCCTGCCATCCAGCTTGGTGCTCAGCAGTAAATGGAATGGAGGAGGGAACTCTGTGGCGGCGCCTTGCATGGCAGCGGCCCTCTGATTCTGCACTTGGGGTGTGTGTGATTTACACTGTAGATAGGTAAAGCACAATCTCGTTCTACTGTACATGATTGGTTGTACGGTTGAATGACAATAAGGGTGATTTATTTTTAAATTGACAAAGGAATCAGGTAGATGGCAATTTCAGCATAAATGGCTTCAGGATGAGGAATTTGTCAAGTACATAGAAAAACAGATAGATGAGTTCTTTGACATCAATACTACACAAACATCAGCATGTGTAAAGTGGGAGGCTTTCAAAGCTTTTATTAGGGGACATATTATTAGTTATACAGGTTCAAAATCTAAGAAGACTCGAGAGGAGAGAGCCCAATTGGAACATAAAATAAAAAGTCTTCAGGAAAAAGTGTATGCAGGAAGTGATCCAAGGTTGGAGAACGAATTACTGATTTTGAGAGCTGAATATGACAAAAAATCAGCGAATAGAGCTGCCTCGAGTCTTCTAAGATTGAAACAATCTTTTTATGAACAAGGTGAAAAATCAGGAAAATTATTGGCATGGCAGATTAAACAATTAGAATTTAAAACACCAATTACCAGTATTATAAGTAACGGACAGGTAGTTATAGATCCTTTAGAAATTAACAGAGCCTTTAGAGATTACTATGAAAAATTATATGATACCAAAAATGAATCTGATTTAACAAAACTAAATGGGTTTTTGAACGAACTATCTATACCGTGTATTCCAAATGAAAACAGGGAGATATTGGAGTCTAAAATTAGTCAAGAAGAAGTTGGGCTAGCCATTGATAATATGAAATCAGGAAAAAGTGCAGGACCAGATGGTCTTCCAGTTGACCTTTATAAAAAATTTAAGAATAAATTAATAAAACCTTTTTTGGAAATGGTTTTAGAAGCATTTCAAAATAGTAATTTACCACCATACATGAATAATGCCTTAATTATACTGTTGCCAAAACCAGGTAAACCCTCTAATAAATGTGAAAATATGAGACCAATAAGCCTATTAAATGCTGACCTTAAGATAATCTGTAAAATTTTAGCAAGACGAATACAAGAAATTTTACCAAATATTATTAATCGAGATCAGAATGGCTTTATAAAGGGAAGACAAGGCTTCCATAATGTAAGAAGACTATTTAATATTATTTATTCTAATAAAGAAGCACCGGATACAGCTCTCCTATCACTGGACGCCGAAAAGGCCTTTGATAGAGTCGAATGGCCCTTTCTTTTTGAAGTCTTACAAAGGTTTGGACTTGGAAATAATTTCATAAAATGGGTTCAGATAATATACAATAATGCTACAGCAGAAATCCTAACAAATAACAATATTTCAAAATCAATAAAAATCAATAGAGGATGTCGACAAGGCTGTCCACTTTCACCTTTACTGTTTACTATGGCAATTGAACCTTTAGCGATGGCGATACGTTTACATCCACAAATATATGGAATTAAAGTTGGACCAACAGAACATAAAATCTCCCTGTACGCCGATGACAATTTTGTTTATGTCGAATCTAAAAAAAAATCAATTCCAACCTTGTTGAATTTAATAAAGAATTTTGGGGAAATATCAGGATATGAAATAAATAAAACTAAATCTTCAATATTAATGCTAAATGAGACCCAGAGAAATTACCCAGCCCCTGAGGTAAATCAATTCAACGTTGTAAATCAGTTTAAATATTTAGGAATCCAAATTGTGCCTAAGCTAGAATCAGTCGCCAGTGTCAACTATGAAGCCTTAATGACAGATATCAATGAGTTAATTCAGAGATGGATGTCACTACCAATGTCGATGATCGGGAGAATCAATATACTTAAAAGTAATATTTTACCTAAAATACTTTATTTCAATACATTCCCTTACCACCACCTTTAGATTTATTCTCAAGAATTAAAAAAAAGTTAGTGGAATTTATATGGAACAACAGGAGGGCTAGATTACGTCTGTCTTTATTATATTTTTACCATTTGATCGTGGAGGTCTGAAATGTCCAAATTTTATGTTGTATTATTGGTCGGCACAACTGAGGTCTATGACATATTATTTTTCATTAAATGATCTCCCTCACTGGACTGAAATGGAATCATACAATTTGCCTTTACCTCTTCCCATATTCATATACTCAGATTCGGCAAAAAAATTACAAAAACAAGTTAAAAATCCATTTGTAAAGCATATGATCAAAATATGGTGTGATGCTAAAAACTATTTAAAAGAACCACAGTTATTGTCACAATTTAGCCCAATATGGGGTAATCAATATTTTAAGCCAGGGAGAGCGGATGCTGTATTTAAAGTATGGAATTTAAAAGGGATTCAAAAGATTCAAGATTTATATTTGCCATGCGCAGATGTCTTTTGAAGAGCTGAGGATCAAATTTAATCTTAATAGAACACTTTTTTTTTTAAATATCTTCAACTTAGAAACTTTATTCGATCAAATCAAAATAAAGCTCTCACTCGACCTATTTATTCATCCTTGGAAAAAATGTTGATGAAAGATAGTAAAAGAAAGGGTATTATTTCAGAGTTTTATAACTCATTGACACTATCCTCAAGTGAAAACTCACAGAAAAGATTAAACTACTGGAAAGAAGATCTGCAAACTGAAATTTCAGAGGAACAATGGGAATTGGCTTGTACAGAAGCTCAAACCAAATCAATAAATGTACGTCTTAAATTGATACATTTTAAATGGTTAATGCGGATGTATGTTACACCGGAGGAGTTAAATAGATATAACAAAAATATACCAGATACGTGCACAAAATGCATGGAAAGTAAAGGAACCCTATTTCATTGTGTATGGGAATGTAGAAAAATCAGAATGTTTTGGGAAGAGGTGAGGGTAACAATTGAAAAAATAATCTCATAACAAATCATATTGAATCCTAAACTGTTTTTGTTGGGTCTGTACCCAGAAAAGCATAACTTTAATAAAAGTGAAAGAACATTCATAGACCTCAGTTTGCTTAATGCCAAAAAATGTATTGCACTACTGTGGAAAAAGACTCATAGACCAGGTTTTTCAATTGGGTTGTAAAGGTTATAGGTCACATTAATAGTGGAAAAAGTTTTGAAATGATTTATCTTGGTCTCATTTTTTGTACATCACAAAAACTTGGCATTTGAATACTCAACAGGATACAGGATACAACAGGATACAACAGGATACAGGATACTCAACAGATACAGGATACAACAGGATACAGGATACTCAACAGAAACAGCAAATTGTTGCCTTATTGAAAATGTCAAACAGTCCTTGGACAGGGGTAATGTGGTAGGAGCTGTTTTTCTAGATCTCAAAAAGGCTTTCGATACTGTAAACCACAGTTTGCTTCTATCCAAAATGGTATCTTTTAACTTCTCCCCAGATACATTAGACTGGTTTGCATCTTATCTCCAGAATAGAGAACAGTGTGTAAAAGTTCACCAGGATAAATCCTCACTTTTAAATAACCGTATGGGTATCCCACAAGGGTCCATTCTTGGTCCTTTACTTTTCAGCATTTTTATTAATGACTTGCCGCTACACTGCTGTGCTGCAACATGCCAACTTTATGCAGATGATGCAGTTATTTACACAGCTGCCAAGACTCCAGCACAGGCTGCAGATGTACTGTCTACAAGTATGGTTGATGTCCAAGAGTGGCTCCTCCAGAACCATCTATTGCTGAACCTTCAGAAAACAGTTTCAATGTGCTTTTCAATCAAAAAATATAACCTGCAATGTTTTAAAGTTAATATACATGATCATGACATCAGTTTAGTTACAGAATTCAAATACCTTGGCGTTGTACTAGATCCTCAACTCAAATTTAATCTTCATATAAAGAAAATTTCAAAAACAGTTAAAAAAAAATCTGAACTGCTTTAAATTAATTAGATATTACATACCTTACGAACCTGCTGTACTGTATATGCATTCTATGGTTTTTTCTCATATATCATACTGTTTGACAGTCTGGGCTCAAGCAGCCCCTTCCACAATAAGACATATAGGTTCATTATATAATCAAACCCTAAAAATCTTGGACAAAAAGCCCATTAGGTGGCATCACTGTAATATTTTAAAAAAATACAACCTATTGAGTTTTGAGAGTTTCATTGACCTCTGTTTACTGAAATTAACTTTCAAATGTTTCCATAAATCAGCACCTGAGCCACTTGCTGGTTTCATCCAAAGACAGGACAGCAGCAGAGCCACCAGGAGTTCTGTTAACAATAACTGTAAAATATTCCACCGCAGAACCACATTTGGACAAACAGCTTTCTCTATAAAGGGCAGTCACATCTGGAACACAATGCCAAATGAAATTAAAATAATAACGGACTTTAAAACATTCACTAAAAAGGTTAAAAACTGGCTGAAAAATAAACAAGAATGTACCCATGTATGAAATGATTGTCTGCAGGGTGAGAGTGAATGAAGGGAAGGAATGAATGTGTTTGTTTATAGTGAGTGACGAAGGGAGGGAGGCCTGAAATAGGCAAATGTGTGTCAGGTTGTTATATTTGTGTATTTATAATATTTATAATTGTGTATTTATAATGTATTTATGTTTTTTGCATTGATGTATGTGGTTATTGTGTATTCCTTTTCTTTCCTTTTTTTTTTTTTTTTTTAACTTGTTTCTCCTTTCTAAAGCCCATCCAGGGACAAGAGTTGCAAATTAGCTAATAGCTATACACTCTGTGCAACACATCAGATTGATTGTCATTGATTAATTGTCTATGTTTATTGCACTGTCCCTGTCAAATAAACAAATCTATCTATCTATCTATATCCACTGTAAGTGTGACAAACCTGCAAAAACAGACAAAATCAAGAAGGGGGCAAAAACCTTTTCACAACACTGTACTTTGCTCTAACCATTAATTACCACTGTTTATTTTCATTTTGGCTCTTAAGTAGAGATCAGAGCTGTGGCACCTTTAAATCTCTCACTGCATCTCAACATGCAATCAGATCAAAGTGAAGCTCAAACTGGCAGCAAATGACACGGAGGTGGATAAGAAGATTAAAGCTTAATCAAACATAATCATCTTAAATCCTCCATGTGCATTTCTTTGACGTGCTTTCCTCCTGGCGGCACAAGTCATCTCACGCCGAAGCCACGGTGGGCATGGGGAACAAAATGAGGAGCAAGGAAAACTGCAGGGGAAAGCTGGCAAAAAGCGAGACGCCGTGAAGTTCAAGACCCATTAGCTGGGCAAGGAGAGGGAGACACGAAACGGCAGAAAGAAAGACAGCTTAAAACTCAAGACTTATTAGCTATGAGAACCACACACACAGAGCGAATGATTCATCCGTCCTTCATCTCCATTCTCTCCCATGCACATACAAGCATGGCAACTGCATTCTTTCATTTACAAGACCATGCAGCCGAAAGCGGTATCAGTGTTCCCGTGTGGTAACGAGGCATGCAAGTGTGCGTTTGTGCATTCACATGAGTGAAGGGGGGGCTGAGGGAGGCTTCCTTAACAAAGCACCCTTCATGTGTCTGGAGAGTCCATGCCAAGGAATGCTGTCCGAGGATGGGCTGTCTTTTGCCTCTGAGGCACACTCCCTCTGAGGCCTCCTCCATGAGTGTGAGCACCCCCACCCCCCCAAAAAAAAAAACCTACAGAAAGAGTTTAATGGGACTTTAAAGGCTAAAAGAGGAGTACACACGCTCTGACAAATTTCAAGTGAAAAACAGAAGAAATGCAGAACATGATATACCAAAAAAGATTGTGAGAATAATACTTTTGTATTTTCACGGCATGGCTATTTAAGATAATTAGAGTTACAATCTTATAGCTTTGATTCCAGTTGAACTTTAAAAAAAAAAAAAAAAAAAAAAGAACATTCACCACCACAGTTGAGGAAGTAATTAAAAAACCTGAACGTGGGAGGAGATGAGAGGAAACAAAAAACCAGAAAGCAGCTCAGTCGAAGGACTTGACCTTCGGGGTGATCAAACGATGTTACACAACTTTGATGCTGTACTTATCATGCTGCAGATAAACGCATCAAAGAGGGCAAAACCACAGTGTTTGAATGTGTACATGTGTGAGAAAGGGAGAGATGCGCCGGGCACTTAAAAATAAGGAAATTAAACCAAATGAGGAGGAAGCAGCAGCGGTATTAGTCAGCAGCAGTAGGAGGCTTCGTCTCTGGAGTGAGGAGAAGAAAACATGAGTCTGTGCGAGGCTGCGGCTTCGCCATGAGCGTGTGCTCCAGATATGGTGACAGGAAAAAGATCTAACAGAATGCTTTCCAGTTATGACAGACTGTCGAGCAGCAGCTGTTCCTGAGCACAACCTGCTCTCAGCGGAATGTCAGGACGTGACATCCACACAATATGATAGGGATAAAGTATTTTCTCGTGAAGTGAACAAAAAGATAGTTCTCTGTAATAACTGGCTGTCACATTCAAATAGTTAAATTACTGTTCTTCTGAAGGAATAGAAATAGCCAACAAATCAATATTGGACATAAAACTACTGAGTAATTGCATACAGCTTACAAATACTGTAAAGCTAGAGAGGAACTGCAGTTGTTCTAATGGCCACTTGAGGCTGTTTCAGTTTCACACCATACACCAATGGCTTTATTAGTTTGTCAGCATATTGTTTTTTATGCTTTGCATCACACCATCTATTGACCAGTAGACAGTGTGCTGGCTTTGCACTGGGAGGTGGAGGCTTCTTTCAAAGAGGTGTGGTGTCGCACAATCACATGTGCATCAGTATTGGTGTGCATTTTATGACAATGCACTTTTGATTAGGAAAAAGGAGTCTGTCATCAGGAGTGCATTGTTTAGTGCCATTTCAGTGGTGGGTTTTGAAATCATGCAGGTTCTACTGACAGGAGCTCATGAGAATTTTATTTCAATGGAGTTGTAACGGTTATACTATAATCACCCATCATTTTACTTACAGTATAATATGATGACACACTAAACAGTTTTTGCTTAAATTCCATCCACATTCTCATTTTAATTGTAGATTTACGGTTTGAGTCTATAGATTAGGCATTATTGTATGAATTTTAGGGGGGATGAATGAATAAATCAACAGGGAGCCTGTGTGTGTTCTGGTGTGGATGCAATGCATGGGGGAGGTGTGTGAGTCTGAAGATTTTTATTCCATCCACATTCTTGTTTTCATCGCAGACTAATTGGCATTAATGTGTTTATTTTTAAGGGAATGAACGAACAGGGAGTGTGCCACATTTTACTTTTCACTTTAACATCCCAGACAGACAGGAGATACATCTACATCTGCCTCAGCTGGTGCACCTCTGATCAGGTCTGGAGAAACCCATGGTTCGGTGCACGCACCAGCCGTGTTTACCCTCTCTCTCTTCTGTTCGGAGGAGTATTCTGCTGGGTTACAAAGTAGCCGTTATGCTGTCCATATAATCTATAATGTCTGTGTCCCCTCAGTCATCGCCTTCGATCGATCTTTAGTCCATTCACACACGTGCGTGCATGTCCTTGAATGATTTTGGATGGTTTTCTATGTTCTTTTTCTACAATATGCACTATTCTTTTCATCAACCTGGGGTTGCATTTCCTTTTGCATCCATGACCTAGGAGGTTGGCTACAGTCCCATGAACCTTATACTTTTTAATAGTATTGTAACTGTGGTTACAGGAGCATAACACTGCTTGGAGATGGTCTTATAGCCTTTATCTTTAACATGGTTATCTAAAATATTCTTTCTGAGCTCCTTTAGACAGCTCTCTTTTTTGATTTCTCTGGTACATGTTCAGGGAGGTGCAATGATACCAAACTACACAGTAGCACGTTTTTCCCCTTTAAACAGGCTGACTGGGTGTTGGCAAATGCAGACATCTCCTTGTGAAGTACAGAGATTGCTTGTTGGCAGTGATTGCTGCAAAAGGTGCTGCCAAAAAATATTAAATTTAAGGGTACCATTTTTTTTGTCCGTGTCCATTTTACTTTGTTTAATTCTATAAAATAACTGAATCAATAATCAAAAGCAAAGTCTGATTTGTGTTAAATATGATGTGGCTCTTTTTGTGCCATACAGAAGTTTGATAAGGGAGTCGACTGTCTTGCGCATCTCGGAGGGAGAAAAACACCTCGTGGGTAAAACCAGGTCTGTGGTGGACCACTCTCAGTTACACGGGGTGAGACTGGACATCCTGGCAGATAAGCACATCTGTCGTAAGGTCTGTGCTGGACTTTTGCCAGTCAGTGCATCGTGACATGCACTAAACAAAGAACAGAAATAAACAAACCCATCTGGTCAGTCACTGCAACAGATACAGGAGTCAGTTTGTCTTGGCCTGTCCTTGCCACTGATAATACCTCTATCTGCCAAGAATGTGTCGCTAGTCCAGCAAAAGCTAGCGGCACTCAAATGCTTTGCAAGCAGTTTCATGAAATGGTCAGTCAGAGAGCAACTCATACCGGCTCGGACATCGCCCCAGTTAACAAGGTCAGGAGTTCCTGGCAGTGGAAGGCAAATTACAGAGCTGCGTGGAGGAATCTGATCAGACCTAAATGAAACGGTCATTGTCGCCCCCGACAGACTGCTATGATGATGATAATGAAATAATAAGGAAGGCCATTTAACTTCTGTTAGTTTCAAGTTATGTCAGTAATACTTGTTCTGTTTTTTATGATTTGGTAAAAGGGTATCACCACTTGCTGGGATTTAATACTGTCCATCAAGATGAAAGAGGGCTGCAAAAATTCTGTCATGACCCATTAAAATCAGTCATAAAAATATGTTAGTCCCACAATGGAGGAATTACAGGGCATCCACCTGGATGGATGAGGCAGCCACGGTGCGGCGCCAATCTCTTCACCATTTTCACACACACACACACACATTCACAACTAGGGCCACTTCAGAGTCTCCAATTAACCTAACCTGAATGTCTTTGGTCTGTGGGAGGAAACTGGAGTACCCGGAGTAAACCCACGCAGACACGGGGAGAACAAACTCTACACAGAAGGGTCAGGAGGTGGAATCAATCCTGTGACCTTCTTACTGTGCTGCCATAGTGCTAACTACTGCGCCACAGAGGCGCAGTACTATTTTTTTTTAATATATATATATATATATATATATACTGTATATGTATACACACACACACACACACACACACACACACACACACAGTGGTGTGAAAAAGTGTTTGCCCCCTTCCTGATTTCTTATTTTTTTGTATGCTTGTCACACTTAAATGTTTCAGATCATCAAACAAATGTAAATATTAGAGATAACAAGAAAACACAAAATGCAGTTTTTAAATGAAGGTGTTTATTATTAAGGGGAAAAAAATCCAAACTTACATGGTCCTCTGTGAAAAAGTGATTGCCCCCTAAACCTAATAACTGGTTGGGCCACCCTTAGCAGCAACAACTGCAATCAAGGAGTTTGCGATAACTGGCAATGAGTCTTTTACGGCACTGTCGAGGAATTCTGGCCCACTCATCTTTGCAGAATTGTTGTAATTCAGCCACATTGGAGGGTTTTCGGGCATGAACCGCCTTTTTAAGGTCATGCCACAGCATCTCAATCGGATTCAGGTCAGGACTTTGACTAGGCCACTCCAAAGTCTTCATTTTGTTTTTCTTAAGCCATTCAGAGGTGGACTTGCTGGTGTGTTTTGGATCATTGTCCTGCTGTAGAACCCAAGTGTGCTTCAGCTTGAGGTCACGAACAGATGGCCGGACATTCTCCTTCAGGATTTTTTGGTAGACAGCAGAATTCATGGTTCCATTTACCGCAGCAAGTCTTACAGGTCCTGAAGTAGCAAAACAGCCCTAGACCATCACACTACCACCACCAAGTTTTACTGTTGGTATGATGTTCCTTTTCTGAAATGCTGTTTTTACACTGGATGTACCAGTGTAAAAGTGCACCTTCCAACAAAAAGTTCAACTTTTGTCTCGTCAGTCCACAGAGTATTTTCCCAAAAGTCTTGGGGATCATCAAGCTGTCTTCTGGCAAAACTGAGATGAGCCTTTATGTTCTTTTTGCTCAGCAGTGGTTTTCATCTTGGAACTCTGCCATGCAGGCCATTTTTGACCAGTCTCTTTCTTATGGTGAAGTCATGAACACTGACCTTATCTGAGGCAAGTGAGGCCTGCAGTTCTCTGGATGTTGTTGTGGGGTCTTTTGTGACCTCTTGGATGAGTCGTCGCTTAGCTCTTGGGGTAATTTTGGTCAGCCGGCCACTCCTGGGAAGGTTCACCACTGTGCCATGTTTTTAGCATTCATGGATATTGGCTCTCACCGTGATTCACTGGAATCCCAAAGCTTTAGAAATGGGTTTATTGTGGGGGACCTAGATGTCACATTCTCCACTCACACTGAAGGGCACAGGAGGAGAGAAGCTGATGGGGGTCGAAACGGGACAGAGGAGGTGAAGGCGCTAATGGACTATATGTTAATGGCGCCGAAGGACTGTATGTTAATGGTGCTGAAGGACTGTACGGTAATGTGCCGACAGGCACTGTGATAATGTGTATTGTGGTGTGAGCCCCCAGGTCGCTAGGCAAGGCATGTAACATATAAAAGAGAGATGCCCCGCGACTTGGGATTATTCTTACTGACTTGAGGATAGAGAGAAATAAAGTCCACGCTGATCCAGCTCACTGCCTCGCCTGCTCATTTCTCTCTACACTGGTGACCTTTGACGTAAAATGGAATTCGAGGTAAACACCCCGGAGACAGCCCAGACTGGAAGCGCCAGCACTGCGTGCACCGTTTCAAACTCCCAGACTTTTGGCTGCACGACCCGACGGCTTGGTTCCTCCACACCGAGGCCCAGTTCGCACTCCGTGGAGTGACGGCGGATGACACCAAGTACTACTACGTGGTTGCAGTGCTGGACACACACACACAACACAGCAGGTAGCGAGCATGCTCCAATGGCCCCCAGCCCACGGCAAATATGATGCTCTCACGACAGTGCTGACTCAACGCTACACGCTCTCGGACTGCGAGAGGGCGGAAAGGCTCCTGACGCACTCCGAGTTGGGAGATGAGTCAGCGGTCGAATTAATGGAGAAAATGTTGGCGTTGATGGGCACAGATGGCAAGCCGTTCCCGTTTGCCCACCTCTTCCTCCAGAAACTCCCGACAGCGGCCAGAGCGGTCCTCGCCAATTCACCGCTGCTGGCCACGCAGAATTACCGAGCGCTGGCACAAGAGGCGAACCAGATTATCCTGGCGACCAGAACCTTCGCAGTGAATGCAGTGGCACCGGAACCCAGTGAGACAGCCAGCAAGGAGCCATCGATGGTGGCCGCCGCGGAGGCCAAGAAGCACCGGAGGGGCACACTCTGCTTCTACCACTGCCGCTTCAAAGAAGACGCACAGTGATGCGTGCTACGTGCCAGTTCAAGTGCTAGGCAAACACCAGGACTGGCAGTCGGTAGCAGCTGCAACCGCTGGTGACACAACCAAGCTGCTCTATGTGACGGACTCACGCTCGGGGAGACTGTTCCTCGTGGACTCCATCTCACAAAAGAGCCTCATCCTGCTGTCCTACGCAGACCTGCCGATTGGAAATAGCAGCCCCGAGCTCGCAGCCGCCAACGGCTCAGACATTAAGACTTTTGGTGAGAGGATACTGACCATATGTGTACACGGCCATAACTACCAATGGTCCTTCGTCATAGTGGCATGTAACTCCCCCATTTTGGGTGCTAAATTTCCTGTGTGCACACGGGCTATCAGTCGATGTGGCTAACAGACGCCTGATTAACACTATGTCTTTTGATTCTCTGCCCTGTACAGCTTGAGGAGCCGGGTCCACAACACTGGCCAACATCACAGCTCCAGGGGGTAAGTTCCACACACTACTCACCCAGTTCCCAGCACTCATGGTTCCGACGTTTTTGGCGGCCGTCACTAAGCACGGGGTAGAGCACTTCATTACCACCACGGAGCCGCCGTTTTCGCACGACTTTGGCGCCTGGACGCAGCTAAATTGGCCAGTGCGTGCAAGGAGTTTGCCAACTTGGAAAGGTTGGGCATCATCAGGTGCTCAAACAGCCCATGGGCGTCCCCACATGGTGCCTCAAGCTGAGGGATCATGGCAATCATGCGGCGATTTCCGCAGATTAAACAATACCACAGCGCACAATCGCTACCCAATCCCTCATATTCAGGATACCACCAGGTCCTGGTGCGCGCAGAAGACATACCCAAAACGGCAGTAATAACCCCGTTTGGTCTTTTTGAGTTCCAACGCATGCCTTTCAGGTTAAAAGGCGTGGCACAGACCTTCCAATGCATGATGGACGCTGTGCTGCGCAATCTACCTTTTGTGTTTGTCTACCTGGACGACATGCTGGTGGCCAGCGCGTCCGAGGACAAACACTTTGCCCACCTCAGGACGGTCTTCCAGAGGTTGGAGGAGCACGGGTTAATCATCAACCCGGCAAAGTGCCAGTTCGGGGTTACAATAATCGACTTTTTGGGCCACCGCATCTCACCGGAGGGCGTGATACCCTTACCGGACAAAGTTCGCACAGTGGCAGATTTTCCCCGGCCTCAGACGGTCAGGACGCTGCAGGAGTTTTTAGGGATGGTTAACTTTTACAACCGTTTCCTCCCCCGCGCAGCCCAGCTCATGCAGCTGTTGTACGCCGCACTTAAGAAACGGAAACCAGTGGACAGCATCGACTGAATCCCCGAGCAGGAGCAGGCGTTTTCCGATGCCAAAACAGCCCTAGCGAACGCTGCAACTTCTGGCGCACCTGGACCCGGCAGCTAGGATAGCGCTCACTACCGATGCATCGGACGTGGCCATAGGGGCCGTCGTGAAGCAGCGCGCCGCCTGCACCCGGTGGTTCCACGCGCTTGGCGCCACCGCGTTTTCGACTCCGTTTACTCCCTGGCGCACCCAGGGGTGCGCGCGTCAGTCAAAATGGTGGGACCAAAGTTTGTCTGGCCGCGCCTGCATAAACAGGTGAAAGAGTGGGCTGCAGCCTGCATAGCGTGCCAACGAGCCAAGGTGCACAGGCACACAAAGGCCCCCCTCAAGCCATTCCACGTCCTGGCTAAGAGGTTCGACCACGTTCATGTGGACCTTGTGGGGCCCCTCCCACAATCGCAGGGGTTTACGCACCTCCTGCCAGTGGTGATCACACCACGAGCTGGCCCGAAGCGGTGCAGCTGGCTTTCACCACGTCTACAGAAGTCACAGGCGCTTTTTTGGCGACATGGGTGGCACGCTTCAGCGCCCCTTGGACATCATGTCCAACAGGGGTCTGCAGTTCATTTCCGACCTCTGGTCCACGATGGCCCGGAGCCTAAGCATCACCATTCATCGCACGACCGTGTACAACCCCCAGGCCGACGGGCTATGTGGGGCTTTGCTTACGGATGCAAATTGGGTGGGCCGGCTGCTGTGGGTTCTGTTAGGGTTGCGTTCCGCACCTAAGGAGGATTTGGCTGCCTCCCCAGCAGAATTTTTTCCCCCAGCCTCTGTGGCTCCCTGGTGAATTTTTGCCGGACAACCCTGCCGGACAACCCTGCACCGAACACTGTCCCATCCCTGCCTTCACTACGTAGAGCAGAGGTAAGGATGGTACCGGGCCCAGCCCACCACTGTTTTCCCAGCGTTTTCGTCCCAAGGACTTTGAAGGATGCATCGTTCGTGTTTGTCAGGCACGATGCCCACCGGACCCCGTTGCACCCGCCATACGATGGCCCATTCAGAGTGTTGGAACCTGGGGCTAAACATTTCAGTTTAGACTTGGGGAGATGCAGAGAAACAGTCTGCATAGACAGGCTTAAGCCAGCGTTCGTATTAGCAGACGAGCAGGTGGTGTTGGCCTGGG
This sequence comes from Pholidichthys leucotaenia, assembly GCA_020510985.1. Taxonomy (NCBI): domain Eukaryota; kingdom Metazoa; phylum Chordata; class Actinopteri; order Cichliformes; family Pholidichthyidae; genus Pholidichthys; species Pholidichthys leucotaenia. The sequence continues at coordinate 449,053,472 of CM035837.1, read as the reverse complement.
CTCCTCGGCGCAGACAACCCCCACTGAGAGCTCCCCAGGTAAATGACTTGTCAGCTCAGGCACAACAGCATGATGTAGATGTGTTTTCCCCCCTCCCCAATGTCTCCCCACAGACGGACGTGCCTCCAGGAGCGCCCCACCGGCACAGCAGTGCCTTGGAGCCAGCGACCCCCCGTTACAGCAGCTACGGACGTTGGCTGATACCCACAGGACATGAGGGTTAAGGCCCATTCTGAGTGTTGGGGGGGGGGGGGGGGCTAGATGTCACATTCTCCACTCACACTGAAGGGCACAGGAGGAGAGAAGCCGACGGGGGGTCAAGACGGGACAGCGGAGGTGAAGGCGCTAATGGACTGTATGTTAATGGCGCTGAACGACTGTATGGTAATGTGCCGACAGGCACTGTGATAATGTGTATTGTGGTGTGAGCCCCCAGGTCGCTAGGCAAGGCATGTAACATATAAAAGAGAGCTGCCCCGCGACTTGGGATTATTCTTGTTGACTTGAGGAAGGAGAGAAATAAAGTCCACGCTGATCCAGCTCACTGCCTCACCTGCTCATTTCGCTCTACATTGTAACATTTTCCAGACAGAGATCTCAATGACTTTGTTTCTCATTGTTCCTGAATTTTTTTGGATTGCAGCATAATGTCTAGCCTTTGAGGATCTTTTGGTCTACTTCACTTTGTCAGGTAGCTCCTATTTAAGTGATTTCTTGATTGAGAACAGGTGTGGCAGTAATCAGGCCTGGGTGTGGCTAGAGAAATTGAACTCAGCTTTTCAAAGATGTGATAAACCACAGTTAACTTATGCTTTCATGGGGAGGGGTCACTTTCACATAGGGCCATGTAGGTTTGGATTTTTTTTTTTTTACCCTTAATAAACACCATTTAAAAACTGCATTTTGTGTTTACATGTGTTATATTTAAATTTGTTTGATGATCTGAAACATTTAAGTGTGACACAAAAAAATGAGAAATCAGGAAGGGGCAAACACTTTTTCACACCTGTGTGTGTGTGTGTGTGTGTGTGTGTGTGTGTGTGTGTGTGTGTGTGTGTGTGTGTGTGTGTGTGTGTGTGTGTGTAAAAAGAGATTCTGCGGTGTGGGTCTCTAAATTAGAACAATGTAGTCTAATTTAGTCTCTACATTAGAACATCAGGTATCAACACAGAGAGCCCGCACAACTCAAAATCCACCTCTCTGACCACCGCTCCACTCCTCTCCGCCCACCTCTTCACCGCTTGGGAATCTCGCAAGCTGACTGGCCGAGACGTTTTACCTCGCAAGCTGATTGGCCGAGACGTTTTACCCAGCTTCTCTCCCTGCAGAGCGCCCATACCCAGCGAAGGAAGACCGCATTCATTGTTCTTTATCGCTCGTGTTGCTTAGTGGCACTTTTCGCTGTTCTCTTGTGCCTTTTTGTGCAAAATAGTGCTTGTGACGCCCTTGGGGGGGGGGGGGTGACGCTACTTCGCGGTTTTTCACTTTTCGCGGTCGGTTCTGGTCCCCATTAAACGCGATAAGTGAGGGATCACTGTATTCCCCGGCGGCGGACCTCGCCTCTGCATTGCCGTCTGCCAGCTGCTGTCACAGGTGCATCAGGTCGCTGTCTCCCGGGCTCGCCCTTGTGCACGCCTGCCACCTGCCACACTCCTGCATCCTCCTCTGTCTCGTCACCGATCCTGAATGCCTCTTCACTCTGAAAACTCTGGTTTTCTTGACTGCTGGAACTGCTATCACCTGCCATTGTTGTTTTGTTTAGGGATCACACTCGTGACGTCACGCAGCGTCGTCTGCACTACTTCCGGTTTGTTTGGCACTGCCAGCCAGAGGCAAAAGTTTATCGGCTTATAGCTTGGCCATCGCACGGCCTAAAAATTTCTTTTATGTGTTGAAAAATACAATAGGTAATAAGGAATTAATCTGCTATTCTACTTTTTGCGCCAAAAGGTGGGTTCAGTTCTACTTTAACTTCTTCCTACAGACACCTTCTGTGTGAAATACAGGAAAATAGATGTGCGATCACATGACAGCAGCTCACTGCAGTTTCTATCCCACATGACAACCAGGATGAGTTACTCCTCCCAATTTGTGTTTTGAAGATGGCATTTTATAAAACATGCCCAGAAAACCGTTACTAGTGGAGACACTGGGGACACTTGTTTAAATCCAACAAGGAACTCACAGCAGTCCGATTCATCAGACCAGTCTCCACAGTCATCGTCTCCGTCACAGTGGTAGATGTCCAGGATGCAGCGGCCGTACGCACACTGGAACTCCTCCGTGCTGCAGGTGGCCATCATCACATCAGAGGCTGCACACACACACACACACACACACACACACACACACACACACACACACACACACACACACACACAGGGATGTTAAACAGACACCGGGAAAGACGCCATAACAGTTGGCTTTGAAACCTCAACTATGCTCAGTCTGTCAGGAACTGTACAGGAAATGAAGAACAGTGCTAATAAGAGGGAACAACTATGCATGCTCTGCACTCAGGTTGTTACAGTAGCCTCTTTGGTTCTAAGCAGATGTTCAGAAACTTTTTCTACTTCTTGCAGCTATTACTATAAATTCAGCCAGGAACACTTCACTGAAGACTGTTGACTCAATCTAGATTTAAATTTAGACAAATTCCTGGGACATCTCAGTGTCTACTGAAGGAAGACCCCAGCACAGAACAAAGCAATCACTGATGACAAAAGATATAAAAGTGATAACGTGATTAACACAGCACAATTGGGGTCCGAAATTGTACTAGATCTTTTTATCATTTTGACAGACAGGGCTGTAAAAAAAAAAAAAAAAAAAGTCTGCCATAATCAATAATCAATAATTTCCTGTCATTGTAATTGATTTCAGTTAGATCAACCTCAGTTTAATATGTCACAAGAACACTGAAGCGAGTGCAATATCTCCTGCATCTTTGAAGATCCCAACATGTGACCAGCCACGGGGAAAGAAAAATCAGTAACAAGTCTCCTGAAGGGTATTTTGAGTTATTTACAGGTTCTAAAAGTGTGGAATCTAAGCTTTGCAATGATGTCTAATACAAGGAAATCTAAAAAGATCTGAAGAAGATGTGGCCATTTGAATGCTAGCACCTCTCAAATTACTTCTGAGAAAATCAGGGTCAAAGTTTCCAAGGACTGTCACCTTCCAGGGGAGCCAGGTGGGGGTGGTAACAAAAGCTGGTCATTTGCATGACTTAACATGAACCCAACCCCCTACAGTGCTTATCAAAAGGAGCTGTTTATAAATGCAGGAAGACAGGTAGCCATGTGCTTCTACCTGAGCTTGCTGCTGACTGGCTGTCATCAATAACAAAGGTGTGTGAATAGCCAAACAAGCCGGATATGTAAATCAGCTGTGGGATCCACACCCCCGAAACTAGGAAGGGGTCTCACTGATATTTTCCCTCTGAAATTACTCCATTTTTAAAATCTCCCACACTGTTATTTGAAGCATGGAGTAGCTTCTTCATGATTTCAGCTAGCATGTGTCGGTTTTTTTTTTTTTTTTTTTTTTTTTTTAAAAGGAAAATCACAAATTTAAAAAAAAAAAAAAAGGGTTTTTTTAGGAATCACGTCAGGCCAACTTGTTGCTGGTTTACTCATGGCAGGTCATAAATGTAATTTTGTGTGTGGGCCTAGAGCCACTTCTGGTAAAAATTGCATCAAAGTCCGTCCATTAGTTTTGGAGTAGTGTTGCCAACACACTGCAAGAAGATTAGAGCCTTGGGCTGAAGTATGCATTTTCAGATCATCAGCAAAATATAACCGTGCCCTCTATAGTCCAAGGACAACCTCTGGTAAAAAAGTTTCATCCAAATCCATCCAGTAGTTTTTAATGTAAGCCTGCTGCACAAATACAAAGGGGGATGCACTCTCAGACCATCACCAAAATCTAATCATGGTCCCTCTGCCATTACAGACCTTTCCTGAAAATTTGAAAATTATGAACAGGATTGGTGACAAAGGGCAGCTCTGGCGGAGTCCAACTCTCACTAAAGACGAGTTCAACTGGATGCTGGCAATACAAACCAAACTCTTGCAACAGTTGTATAGGGACTGGATAGCTCATAGCAACAAGCCCGATACCCTATACCCCCGCAGCACCCCTCACAACACACCCACACACACGAGACCATGAGGGACGCAGTCGAATGCTTTCTCCATGTCCACATAACACATGTAGACTGGTTGGGAAAACTCCCATGAACCCTTGAGGGGGTACCCTCGAGAGGGTAAAAAGTTGGTCCGATGTGCCACAGCCAGGACGAAAGCCACATTGCTCCTCCTGAATCTGAGGTTCAACCAATGGCTGGACTCTCCTCACCAGTACCCTGGCATAGACCTTCACAGGGAGGCTGTGGAGTGTGATCCATCTAAAGTTGGAACACACCCTCCAGTCCCCCTTCTTGAAAACAGGAACCACCACCCTGGTGTGCCATGCCAAAGGGACTGTCCCCAGCCTCCACGCAACGTAGGTGAGGCATGTCAACCATGACAGCCCAACAACATCCAAGGCCTTGAGGTACTCATGGTGAATCTCATCCACTCCCAGGGCTCGGCCACCAAAAAGTTTAACCACTTTGGTGACCTCAGCCCTGTGATGGGCGAGTCGTCCCCCTTGTCCTCAACCCCTCTGTGGAAGGTGTGTCAGTGGGATTGAGGAGATCTTCCAAGTATTCCTTTAACCACCCGAAGATGTACCCAGTCAAAGTCAGCAGCGCCCCAACCACACCATACACAGTGTGGACAGGGAGGTGCTTCCCCCTCCTGAGCCACCCGACAGTTTGCCAGAATCTCTTCAAGGCTGACCGAAAGTCTTTTTCCATGACCTCACCAAACTCCTCCCACACCTGAGTTTTTGCTTCAGCAACCACCTGAGCTGCACTCCACTTGGCTTGTCGGTACACCTCATCTGCTTTGGGAATCCCAAAAGCCACTCAAGTTTGAGAGGACTCCTCCTTCAGCTTGATGGCCCCCCTCACCACTCGTGTCCACCACTTGGTTCGGGGGTTGGCACCATGAGACGCACCAATGACCTTGTGACTGCAGCTCTGGGAAGCTGCTTCAAAAGCAATGGAGATGGAGAACATGGCCCATTCAGACTCCATGTCTCGAAGTTCTTCTGGAGGTGGGAGTTGAAGACCTCTCAGACAGTGGCCTCAGCCAGAAGTTCCCAGCACACCCTCACTATGTTTAGGTCTACCGGGTCTGATTGGTGTCCACCCCTGCCATCGGATCCAACTCACAACCGGGTGGTGATCAGCTAACAACTCTGCACCTCTCTTTACCCGAGTGTCCAAGACATACGGTCGCAGGTCTGACAATGGAGACAATGGAGTCTCCAAGACGAGTACTTTCCAGCACCACAGTCACAGACTCTAAAAAGGGTGGGTACTCCGAACCATGATTTGGTGCATAGGTACAAAGTATTGTCATGACCCGTTTCCCAACCCAAAGGTGCAGGGAAACAACCCTTTCATCCACTGGGGAGAACTACAATGTAGAGGCAGCAAGGCAAGGGCTTACAAGAATACCCACCCCTGCTCATCACCGCTCGCCTGGGGCAACTCCAGAGTAGGCCAAGCTCCAGCTCCTCACCAGGAGACTGGTTCCTGAACCAGAGCTGTGTGTTGAGGTGAGCCCAACTATATCTAATTGTATCTCTCAACCTCGTGCACCAGTTCAGGTTCCTTCCCTGCCAGAGAGGTGACATTCCACGTCCCAAAAGCCAGTTTAGAAGGCTGGGGATCAGACTTTCAAGGTCTCTGCCTTCGACCGCCACCTGATCCACATAGCACCGGACCCCCATGGTCCTTCCTGCAGGTAGTGAGCCTACTGGAGGATGGACCCATGTAACTCCTTCGAGCTGAGCCTGGCCGGGTCCCATGGGCAGAACTATCCGCCGACTAGACGCTTGCCACTGAGCCCCTGCCCCTAGTCTGGTTCCAGGGTGGGGCTCTGGTAAACCCCGTACACTGAATCCTTGATTGTTTAATCATCATTAGAGTCTGTTGGATCACTCTTAAGCTTGATTTATGCACCCGCATCATGTCAACGCCATTCAACGTCTGTCACAGACACAGTGATTGGCCATTTTTTTTTCTTGTGTGTTGGGTGAAATGCGCTGTTCTGTTACCAAAATGGGTTTCAGCCAATGTGCAGAGTAATTTGTGTTTGTCGTGTGTTTTTGTTTATGAAATAGCGACGGACAAGAGCAGATTGTGATGGAGTTGGAGCTAAAAAATGTTAAGAAAAAGCTACTTTTAATACGATTGTTGTACAGAGAAAAACAGAAGTTGCAGAAAATGGAATGTGTGACCACCACCACTGCCGTTTTGACAATCTGTGTAATTAGCGGGGTTATGACAAGCCACAACATGCTCTGTATGTGCTTACTAGCTCAATATTCTTTTGAATGTGGACCGCTGTTTAACCAACTCGCCTTGGAAGTTGGGGCCACTGTGAACAGGCAGAGCGAAGCAGCGGTCAGAACCAGGAAATGTGAAGGGGGAGACAAAGCGGACAATCTCTGTAATTACTGGGGATATGACGAGCCACAAAATGCTCTGTATGTGCTTACTTCCTCAATATATAATTTTTTGGGCATTTTGTATAGTCTTAATCCCAGAGGGAAATTCAGGGCATCCACCTGGATGGATGAGGCAGCCACAGTACAGCACCAATCCCTTCATCCACACACACATTCACACCTAGGGCCACTTAAGAGTGTCCAATTAACCTAACCTCCATGCTTTTGGCCTGTGGGAGGAAACGAGCACCTGGGGTAAACCCACGCAGACACAGAAAGAACATGCAAACTCCACACAGAAGGGTCACTAATGATCAGGGGGTGGGATCGAACCCACGATGGTCAGGATGGAATCAATCCCATGACCTTTTTACTGTGCTGCCGCAGTGCTAACCACTGTGCCACTGAGCTGCCCATAAATATTTGGGATGTGGGCCGCTGTTTAACTGACTCGCTTTGGAAGTTGTGCCGCCATGAACAGGCAGAGCGAAGCAGTGGTGAGAACCAGGAAAAGTGAAGGAGGAGACAAAGCGAACCAATCACAGCTCTTATGGCCTGCGTCGCCGATGTACACCTCTCCTTCTCTGGGGAGGTGTACGTCGGGCGACAATAGGAATGCACGTTAACACTGCATTGTGTTGACGCAGGTGCATAACTTGCGCTTTACTCTGGCCATTCACCGGACTAAGAGTGACACCATTGTTTCAGCAATGACAGAAAAATCTGAAGCTGTCTGTCATTTGGACAGATTACAATAAGCATGACCTGTTGTACCTTTTACTTGTAATTCCAATCTGTCCACTTTATAGCACAGATTTTACAGCAAATGCAGTATCCAATACTGCCTCACCAGTCTCTGTTCATCAGTACAATTAATTTATGAACAAATGCATAACCCGCATGCTGTAGGTTCAAAAGCAAAAGCCATATGGCATCTTACTATAGGAAAATTAAAATAAAATGATTATGACAAAAATTTTCAACCCTGACAGTCAAAATGATAGATGACAAGAAAGTCGCGCAACTTCTAGGGTACATATACACTGTGAGTAACTTACGACAATTTTCCTCATCTGATCCATCTTTACAGTCTGTGTCTCCATCACAATACCAGTGCTCAGCAATGCAACTCCCATCTGTGCAGCGGAACTCCTTATCAGAGCATTTACGCATATCTGGAAGAGGAAAAACACAGAGGTCATGTTATGAGCTGGTGTGAAAACATACAGTAACCTGGCATTTTGGTGCTCAGCTGCGTGTGTACCCACCACACTGTTCATCGCTGTTGTCCCCACAGTCATTGTCACCATCACAGTGCCAGAGGCTGCGGATACAGTAGCCGTTTTGGCAGTGAAACTCATCTTCCTCACACTCCCTGGGAGCTGTGGAGAGAATCAGAAGGAGAAATATATTATATAGGTGCACAACAAAAGTGAAGCATAGATACTGAATAAAGCCACTGCACACTGGAGCCACTGTGGCCTTTCATGTCAGAGTCAGAGCACAGAGCTGAGAAGAAGAAAATGATGTTTTAAAGTCATTTTAAAAGGCAGTATCAAAGATCAAAGACAAAATATGCTGTGGTTCAACCTCAGCACAAAAAGGCATTTAATAGACAGCTACTGTAATGAACTGAACAAAAGGGCTAAAAATGAATGCTTTTCATAATCACCAATTACTGACAGCGGTCATCACAAAGTAGTTGTCAACGGCATCACAACACTGCAATTCTTTGATAATTATAGTACTGCAATATATATGAGGTGTCGTAGGTGTATAATTATAAATGACTTTTACTAGCACCAGTGTATTTATTATAATATGCATTTTTCAGTTATCAACTTTGTGATTTTAGAAAGCAAGGGAGATCGGACCACCAAGGTCTCCACCTTCGACTGCCACCTGATCCACATTGCCCCAGACCCCCATGGTCCTTCCTGCAGGTGGTGAGCCCACTGGAGGTTGAACCTCAGATTCAGGACGAGCAATGTGGTTTTTGTCCTGGCCGTGGCACATCAGACCAACTTTTTACCCTCTTGAGAATCCTTGAGGGTTCGTGGGAGTTTGCTCAACCAGTCTACATGCGTTTTGTGGACTTAAAGAAAGCATCTGACCACATCCTTTGTGGCGTCTTCTGGGGGGTGCTTCAGGAGTAGCTATGGGGTAATCGGGCTTGTTGCTATGCACTATCCGGTACCCTATACAACCACTGCAAGAGTTTGGTTGATATTGCCAACACTCAGTCAAACTCCTTCCCAGTGAGAACTGGACTTTGCCAGGGCTGCCCTTTGTCACTGATCCTGTTCATAATTTTTATGAACAGGATTTCTAGGTGCAGTCAAGAAACGGAGGGTGTCATGTTTGGTGACCACAGGATCTCGTCTCTACTGTCTGCAGATGATGTTGTCCTGTTGGCTTCGTCAAGCAATGACCTGCAGGGCTTACTGGAGCGGTTTGCTACCGAGTGTATAGCGGCCAGGATGAGAATCAGCACCTCCAAGTCCATGGTCCTCAGCCAGAAAAGGGTGGATTGTTCTCTCCGGGTCAGAGACGAGCTCCTGCCTCAAGTGGAAGAACTCAAGTATCTCGGGGTTTTATTTATGAGTGAAGGGAGAATGGAGCAGGAGATTGACAGATGGATCGGTGCAGCATTTGCAGTAATGCGGATGTTGTACTGGTCTGTTGTGGTGAAGATGGAGCTGAGGTCTAAAGCAAAGCTGTTGATTTACCACTAAATTTACATTCCTACCCTCACCTACGGTCATGGAGCTTTGGGTAGAAAGAAAGAGATTCATAGATACAAACTTGCTGGACTCACCCTTAGAGATAGGGTGAAGACCTCAGTTATCTGGTACAGGCTCAGTGTTGAGCCACTGCTACTCCACATCGGAAAGAGCCAGTTGAGGTGGTTTGATCATTTAATTAGGATGCCTCCTTGACGCCTCCTACTTGTGTTTTGGGCATGTCCCACCGGGAGGAGACCATGGGGCAGACCCAGAACACGGAGAAACTATGTGTCCCATCTGTCCTGGGAACATTTTGGTATCCTCTCTGAAGAGCTGGAGCAGGTGGCTGGGAAGAGGGCAGTCTGGGCTTCTCTGCTTTAACGGCTGCCTCCACGACCCAGAATGCTGGAAAAACTGTAGAAGATGGATGGATGGATGGAACTTTTGGATTTGTTTTGTCTACTGCTGTATCTTAAAAATGGCAGTTTCTTCTTCTGAAGCTGGCCGTCTTTTCATTAGTATAGTGACAAGGAGTCATGACTTGGAGACACCATGAATTTGAGGCTAAATTTCATCTGTATGTGTTTAAATGTAAAAATCTGAGGGGTCAGAGCATCCGTGATTGTGTCTCAAGAGAAGTGATACAGTATCCACCGCTTGCTTTCTTTGAAGATCACAATATGCCACTTAAGGAGAGCAGTTTTCAATTTTTTCATATAATTATTAGGGCAGAACCAAATTATGATAAGAATATCACTCATGAATATAAAACAAGAATAGTTAGATACAATCCAAAGTTGTAGGTCAGAACCCCAAGGTGAACCTGTGTACTGAGTTTGGTGACCTTAACGTTACTTGTTCCATAGTAATGGTAAATGGTGTTCACTTATATACTTTTTTTTTCTCATCTCTGGATGAGCAAAGCGCTTTACAGATCCTGCTATCCACCCATTCCCACACACTTTCATGGCGGCAGAGCTGCCATTCGAGGCACTTGTTCAAGGACACTTCGACATGCAGACTGCAGAGAGAGCAGGAATCAAACCACTGACCCTCCGATCAGAAGTCAATCACACTAAAACTGCGCACCAGCGCCCCCAGTAATGGTGCAAATGGAATGTTAATGTTAAACTTTAATCCCAAACCCATTTATTGCATTTATAAGATTAAGGGAAAACCTGACCTCTGACCTTGACCTCGAGGTCTATAATTCCTGCAAAAATCATCCAGTCAGAGCCAAATTGGAATATGTACATCATTTTTTTTTGGATTTTGTATACTTTATTGATCCCAAGAGGGGAAATTGAGGGCATCCACCTGGATGGATGAAGCAGCCACAGTACGGCGCTATCCCTTAACCATTCACACACACATTCACACCTAGGGCCACTTTTAGAGTCTCCAAAGGGCCTTTTCCACTAGCACGCTTTAGCGCGACACGGGACGGCTCAGCACGCTTTGTACGCTTTTCCACAAGCCCCAGCACGGTTTAACAGCCGCAATTCTCAGCCCCGCTGAAGGGCAGGGTACAGCAGTGCTGAGCTGTGCCGTGTTGTGACGTTAACAGACTGGTCGCCGCTGATTGGTCAGGTCGTAACCGGCGGTGATTGGTCAGGTTGTAACTGCCCCTCTCCTCCTCCTCATCTACCAAATCTTCACGACCTTCTCAATAAAGTTTTTGAAAAAAAAAAAAAAGAATCTTCACGACCACCTTTACTCAGCACGCAACCACTGTTGGCGGTTCCTTTTCAGAGTATTGCTGTGCTATTTTCATTTATTCTCTATCAAAAATGGCTTCGCGTAATAAGGGTGTTCCATGGACCAATAAGGAGGTGCAGTGTCTGCTCACTGCATTGTCAGACGAACGTATGCAGCGCGAGTTAGACGGAGCCGCCCGGAATGAAAAAATATACCGGGAGGTCTCGACATCGGAGTCCTTTAACGGTGAGTTTTAATTTTTTTTTATTGTGCGTTTTTTCGCAAATATATTCGGTAAGACGCTCAGTTTATTTATGCAATAAAAAAGCTGTTCATTTGTGGATGGATCGCTGCTTTATTGCAGCACAATGCGGACTAAAGCTTTTATTTTAATTATTCATGTGAACAATACGCTGAAATAAGCTTATGTATTCTTGTTAAAAACTATTGTCTTTTCTGCATATCTTGCACTTACGTGCTGTATTTTATTGTGTGCATTTTCCTTGTAGAATCATCCCACGCGTCCGCCGCGACAGCCCGTCCAGATTATTCAACCGAGCCTTGCTGACCCACAGCTGGCAGAGACGGCTTCATCCAACCGAGCCTTCCTGACCCAGTTTGGGAAGCTGGTGTAGACACTCAGTGGTCGGCGTGTATAAAATGTCGATTAACCTTCATGTTGTGTTGCAAAGTTTTTTTTTTCTTTTAATATTTTGTATATAATAAAATGGAATTGTTTTGGAAAGTGTGGTTTGTCTGTTATAACACTGAATTATAAAACAGTATAATTACATAGAAATTCCATTGCCTAATCTGATCAAAATGATACTGATCTTCCTGTCAGGGTCAACCATTGTAAAGGTAATGTAATTTTTAACTAGACCAAAAAACAAATGTTTTTGTAAGCTTTCTGTTCTTTTTATTGAAATATCATAAAAAATTAGCCCCACATGATCCAGTTCTAAACTTTGGGTACATTTTTTATGTTAACTTATAAGAAGTTGCACAGTTGGACTTTAAAATGCAGCAGGACAGACTGATCAAGCTTACAAGTCAAAGTATGTAAAAAAGTAAGTATATGTAAATTGAATGTTCTATCGGCATTCCAAATTCAGAGAATTACAATACTTTAGAAGGAGTGTAGCATCATCTAAACGGAAAATAATAATACTGTTGTTCCAAACGTTGACCTGAAGGTGAAAAACATGAATTTTTTTAATTCAGTACATCCAAAATGCCCTAGGATGTAAAAAATAATAATTTGGTGTAGGCCAGTGTGCCACCGTCTCATTATTTAATACGAATAAAAAGTTTCAGCTCATTATTTCTAGGTCATTTGGCAGTTAATTCAAAACAAAAGTGACTTGTGTTGTTGCAGCTTAATTATGAGATAAAATTAATTGTGAGATAAATCCACAGAGCGAGCAAGGCAATAATCCTTGGATCCTTTTTTGTCTCGTGTAAATAAGGACTCAGTCGGGTGCGTAACGTCACGGGAGTGTGGCCCCGCCTCGCTAAGAATCTGCTGCTGCCCCGCTTCTAAAACCTCCTAAACCATCACAGCACAAGCACAACACCGTGCTAATGGAGACAGAAGCATTCCGAGCCGTACTGAAGTGAATCGAGCCGTACCGAGGTGTGCTGGGCTAGTGGAAAACAGGCTCAATTAACCTAACCTGCATGTTTTTGGCCTGTGGGAGGAAACCGGAGAAATCCCGGCATAAACCCACACAGACACAGGGAGAACATGCAAACTCCACACAGATCACTGTTGGTCAGGGGCTGGGATCGAACCAGGGATCCCATGGCCAAAGGTGAATTGCTGTGCTGCTGCAGTGCTAACCACTGTGCCACCGCACCTCCCCATCCTCATCTGTGTATAGCAAACCACAGTACCACATTTCAAAACATTTGGAACAAAACTGTAGGGGGAGCTTATTTCACAAGAGAGTTACTGTCCATTAACAGGTGAAATAGGACATCATAAGTCAGGGACTACAACTTTCTGCAAAAATCATCCAATTAGAGCAAGACTGAAGACGTTTCAAAACAATAGGAAGAAATCTGTACAAGGAGTTGATTTCACGAAAGTGAGACCAATGAACGGACTGCCCCCATAACATAAACCCCCTTTGGAGTTTTTATAGATGCATTCATTTGGGCAAAGACCAGCTATTGAACACAATGAACAGAGAAACAAACAAAAAAAGGTACGTCAAGGTTTCCTCTGGTAACATTTCTGTGTGGCGGCCCGCCTCCCTAAGGAAGTATGCCGCCACGCCTATAATATATTAATTTAAGAAAAATTTAATATGAAAGAAATGCTCCGCAAGCGCGCACACGAGCAACGCGCATGACTGTCATCCGCACGGAAGCGCCCTGCCCTCCCAGCACCAGCGTGACCATTTCTGCAGGCAGAGAGTGTCTCTGTAGCGTTGCTGTTCAAGAGAAGCATGGGCTTATTAAAGTACTTTAAACGTGGAAAAAAGTACAAGAGATAAGTAGTGGAGATGTTTATGGTGGTTTTAAGCCGCTGGTTACTGGAACAACAATGAGGAGTCGCTTAGCTAACAGGTCTGGTTAGGCTTCATTGCAGGGAAAGGAAAGAGTGATGAATCGCTGAGGATTTACTTCACCAGCTGCTGCAATATTAACTAATAATTTATGTTCCCTATTATGTACCTAGCAAGTTAAGATGACCGAAATTCACCAAGTCAATGACTTTAATCCGTCAGCAGCCTTCAGACAAACTAAACGTGCCAAGATTTGGATTTCAAAATAATGGAGGTTTTTTTCCTGCTGTCTGGTTGGCACTGTTGCCAACTCCTCAGTAAGGAAAGCAGCTATTGGCTATCCTAAAAGTCGACAAAAGTCGATAAATGATGTCATCGCCTAATTTGCATATTTGGTCATTTGCAAGTAATTGTAATGGACGCTGTAGTAGAGAAGAATAATGTAATGTACTTTATTTATATAGCCCTTTAAAACAGCCTTTAGGTGACCAAAGTGCTTTACAGAAAATTAAACAGCACTAAAAACACACACAGCATTAAAAACAAATAGAGAAATAAGAATAAATACTTGAAAATAAAAATAAGAATAAAATAGAAACAAATGCCAAGACAAATATCACCACTACTGGGTATTAAAAGCCATCCTAAACCACTATGTTTTAAGTTCTGATTTAAAAAGGGCCAGGTCAGAGATAGCACGTAGGTCAGGGGGGAGATTATTCCAGAGCCTGGGGGCGACAAGAGAAAAGCTTGGTCACCCCAATGTTTATACCTTGACCTGGGCACATCCAGCAAAAGCTGATTGGATGACCTCAAAGCCCTGCCTTGGTCACGGACAGTCAAAATCTCAGACATATAAACCGGAGCAAGGCCATTAAGAGCTTTAAAAACAAAAAGCAAAAGTTTAAAATTAATTCTAAAATGGACTGGAAGCCAATGAAGTGAAAAAAGGATCGAAGTAATGTGATCTCGCCTAGGTGTGTTGGTCAAAAGACGGGTCGCTGCATTTTGCACAAGTTGAAGGTGGCTGAGAGAAGACAGAGATGCCAACATGAAGTGCATTGCAGTAATCAAGTAGAGAAGTGATTAAAGCATGGATGGCTATCTCAAGATCATGACGGCTCAGGAAAGGTTTGGCTTTGGATAACAGACGTAATAAGATAAGATAAGCCTTTATTAGTCCCACAACGGGGAAATTCCAGGATTGCAACAGCACAGGGATAGCAACACTCAGAGCAACAATCAGAAGGCAAGAAAAAACAAGCAAGCAAGAGCAGCTAATATACATATGTACATATTACTATAAAATATATATACACACACACACACACACACAGACACACAGTGCAGAGCATTGTAGCTGGATGGAATAAATATATGAATATATGAACACACAGTGCAGAGCATTGTAGCTGGATGGAATAAATATATGAATATATGAACACCCACAGTATGGAGCATTGCAGCTAGGTGGAATAAATATGCAAGTAAATAAACACACAGTGCGGAGCAATGTAGCTAGATGGAATAATATGTAGATATATAAAAACACAGTGCGGAGCATTGTAGCTAGATGGAATAAATATATAGATATATAAATATAAACACACCCAGTGCAGAGCATTGTAGCTAGATGGAATAAATATGTAAATATATAAACACACACAGTGCAGAGCATTGTTGCTAGGTGGGATGAAACAGCATAACCGTCTATTTAGTTATCCTACATGGTATGATTATGTGCCCATACATATTCTCACCCTCCATAGCGACCGGTATGTTCCTAGTTGTATGCCGGAGAGGACCATTGTGTAAGTCTATTGCATCTTTTGCATTCAAAAAAAAAACAAAAAAAAACAAAAAAAAAAAACTATTAGTTTGTTACGTCTTTTTGCTATCTCTGCGAGCAGCCCTGCTTAGGTTGTACAGTCTGACAGCCGTTGGTAGGAAGGACCTACGAAACCTCTCGGTTGTGCACCTGGGATGATGTAGTCTGCTGCTAAATGAGCTCCTCAGTGCATCCAGTATGTCCTGCATAGGGTGGAACTCGGACTCCAGCAGAGATGACAGTTTAGCCACCGTCCTTCTCTCTCCTATCTCCTCCATCGGATCAAGGCGTTGCCCCAGGACAGAGCTAGCTTTCTTAATCAGTTTGTTCAGTCTCTTCCTATCGGCTGCAGTAATGCCACTGCCCCAGCAGACCACTCCAAAAGTGATGGCTGATGCCACCACCGTGTCATAGAATGACTTCAGCAGCGCCCCTTGTACACCAAAAGACCTGAGTCTCCTCAGCAGGAACAGCCTGCGCTGTCCCTTCTTGTAGAGTGTGTCAGTATTGTGTGACCAGTCTAGTTTATTGTTCAGATGAATACCCAGGTACTTGTAGGATGTCACCATCTCGATGTCTGTTCCCTGTATATTTACTGGTGCTGTGAGGGGCTGCCCATGCCTGCGGCAGTCCACCACCAGCTCCTTAGTTTTCCTCGCGTTGATCTGGAGGCAGTTCCGATGGCACCAGTCCACAAAGTCCTGGATAAGCCCTCTGTACTCAGCTTCATCTCCGCTGGAGATGAGACCAACGATCGCAGAGTCATCAGAGAACTTCTGTAGATGGCAATGTGTTGTGTTGTGTGAGAAGTCCGCAGTATAAAGAGTGAACAAGAAGGGAGCCAGCACCGTTCCCTGGGGGGCCCCCGTGCTACTGATGATCGTGTCGGAAACACAGTCCCGGGTTCTCACAAACTGAGGCCGGTTCGTGAGGTAGTCCAGGATCCATGATGACAGGTGCTGGTCCACCCCTGCGCGCAGCAGCTTGTCCTTCAGGATCATCGGTTGGATGGTGTTGAAAGCACTGGAGAAGTCAAAGAACATGATCCTCACCATATTCCCGGGCTTCTCCAGGTGGGACAGAGAACGGTGAAGGAGGAAGATCACCGCATCCTCCACCCCAATGCCATGCTGGTAGGCGAAATGGAGTGGATCCATCGCTGGTTCCACCAGGGGGCGGAGATGAGCAAGGAGCAGTCTCTCCAGGGTCTTCATCAAGTGGGACGTCAAGGCCACCGGTCTGAAGCTGTTCAGGTCTTTGGGGTGGGAAGTTTTTGGTACAGGTACCACACAAGATGTTTTCCACAACTGTGGTACCCTCCCCAGTTTCAGGCTCATGTTGAAGATATACGTCACAATCCCACACAGCTGGTCTGCACAGGACTTGAGGAGCTTTGCGCTGATGCCGTCCGGTCCCGACGCCTTCCGTCCGTAATTGATAAAAGCTCATTTTGACCACATTGTCCGCCATGGTGCTTCGCTGCCCTTTAATTTGTTTGTTTCTGTTCATCAGTTGTGTGTCTGCCTGCTCTTATACCCGAGAAGACCTTCTAAATATCAGGTCTTTCACTCCCACGGACCTTCTCCCGGTTTTTTTGGCTCCTGCCGCCGATCTGGTCCACTTTCTAGCCCAAAAAGTGAGACGGCGGAAGAGAGGAAAACGTGCGGGAGCTCTTGAACGGCTTCGGAAGAGGGGCACGCGCACAGCCTTGCCTGGAATATTTCTGACCAATACCAACTCTCTCTCTAACAAGGTAGACGAACTGAGACTGCTGATGCGATTTAAGGACCTCACTAATTCGTCCGCCCTCTGTTTTACTGAGACTTGGCTTAATGATTCTACTCCGGACAGCGCGATCAGCCTTGAGGGATTTCAGCTGTTTCGTGCTGATCGCGTCACAGAGCTCTCCGGTAAGTCTAAAGGAGGAGGAGTATGCTTTTACATTAACAGCAGCTGGTGCTCTGATGTAACCGTGATTTCCCGGCACTGTTCTCCCGACCTAGAATTTCTCTCCATTAACTGCAAGCCATTTTATTCCCCGCGGGAGTTTGCTTCATTCATAATGATCGCTGTGTACGCCCCTCCCGACGTGGACGCGCGCGTGGCTCAGCGCGCGCTCGCAGATCACATCCAACATGCGGAGCGCACTTTCCCGGACTCCCTGGTTATTGTGGTTGGCGACTTTAACCAGAGCAATCTGAGTCACGAGCTCCCCCGATACAAACAGTTTATTAAATGTCCAACCAGAGGTGAGAACACACTAGATCACTGTTACACCACAGTGAAGGACGCATATCGCGCTGTTCCCCGCGCTGCGCTCGGATTATCTGATCACGTGATGGTCCACCTCATTCCCACATACAGACAGAGACTGAAGCTCACTAAACCTGTTGTGACCACCAGGAAGAAATTGACCAGTGAAGCTGGAGAGAAACTGAACACATGCATGGAAATAACTGACTGGGACATGTTTAAAAGAGCCACACATGATCTTAACGAGTACACAGTCACTGTGAACTCATATATCAACTTTTGTGAGGAGAACATTCTTCCATCGCGCACCAGGGTGAGATACTCTAATGATAAGCCCTGGTTCACTGCCAAGCTCAGACAGATCAGGAAGGAGAAGGAAGCAGCGTTGAAAAGTGGAGACAGGGACTGCTACAGGGAGGTCAAATATTGGTTTAACAGAGAGCTGAAGAGAGCTAAATCTATGTATTCTGAGAGACTCCAGCAGCAGTTCACTGCTAATGACTCAGAATCAGAATCAGCTTTATTGCCAAGTATATTTACAAGTAAACACACAAGGAATTTGACTTGACATTGGGCGCGCACGTTAGGCGCATCCAATGACACGGCAGCCATAAAGGCGCATGTCTGCAGTGGGGGTAAAGGGGGGGAAGGGGGGGGGAACACAATAGGCAGAGAGAAAAAACATAGTTATCAGAATCACGCTCGTATAAGCTCATATAAGCTCATGAGCCAAATTTTGCTTACACAGAAAAAAAACCTCTATGCACATTAGCAGACAATAGATACAATCACACAGCAGAGGGAGGGAGAGCAGTGTGTGTATATTTGCATGTCATTGTGTAGTGTGAGTGTAACAGTTGTTAGTGAGCAGCAGAGGGCGCCTCCAGGCAGTGGATAGATGTTATAATCATGTGACTTATAAACAAGTCCAGAGATCAGAGTCTATCTCTCTTTTCCTCTTCCTTGCAGAAGGCACATGGGCATTGTCCTTGAGAGACCAATCCGCTGACGACAACAACTGATTGTTGATGTATGGGTAGACATAAGCCACTTCTCCGGCGTTATCTTATCGAGGAGGAATGTAAACAAGGGCACCAAAACACAAGGTCAAATCTGCACAGTGCACTCAGAGAATAAAAAAATTTCTCTCTCTTCGATTCTGTGCTTCAATTTCATACAGGCTT
Source organism: Pholidichthys leucotaenia (assembly GCA_020510985.1). Taxonomy (NCBI): domain Eukaryota; kingdom Metazoa; phylum Chordata; class Actinopteri; order Cichliformes; family Pholidichthyidae; genus Pholidichthys; species Pholidichthys leucotaenia. The sequence goes on along the minus strand of CM035837.1, from coordinate 449,034,706 downwards.
GAATCATACTTTAGATCATTCTCTGGAGAGCACTCAGCGATCCACAGATGCTATCCACCTACCGAAACATAGGTAAAACATGTCCAGAGAGTTTGTTCTCTTTTCAATGCATGCCAGATAGTAAATTCCATGTTAATCCTGCCGCTGACAGTCAGTGCTCCCCCCAGCTGGACGAATTGTTGAATTTGTTAAGGGAGCTACGCCGGGGTCTGCATTTGATTAGCTCACCCAGATAATTTCGATACACTAGGAAAACTCCAGGGGCCAAACAGAAGATCCTGTGATCAGTTCAATCTCAGTCGAATCACACAGACACATGAATTCCAATGCCATGAGTCTCCCTTGGGTTCCCCCTGACCCGATCTTCTTTTAAAGTGGTGACAATCGCATATAAGCCGCTTTCCAGATCCATAATTTCCATTTGGATTAAGATTCAGCCAGGAGAAGAGTGACATTGCAAGCTGGGATCAGAAGGGAGAGGATTAGGAGGGAGAGGGAAGAAAAGCGTCTGCTCTCTCTCAGAAGCGGAAGTGACTCGGCTTCTGTGTGGAGAGGACTGAGGCAAATCACCAACTATCAGCCTCAGGCTTCTAAAGGTCAGGATGACAAAGCCCTTTGTCAAAAACTGTCCCAACATTACGCCCGTTTTGACACCTCGTCAACTGTGTCCAACTCCCCCCCCCCCCTCCACCCAGCTCCACTGCCTCCTTGGCCGCTAATTCATCAAAAGCGGTCCCCCCCCTCCTCCTCCTCCCCCCCTGCCCTTGTCATCAGTGTGCAGGACGTGCACAGACAGTTCTCCAGACTGAACCCACGCAAGGCCCCCGGTCCAGACGGCGTGTCTCCCTCCACCCTGAGACACTGTGCGAAAGAGCTGGCTCCTGTCTTCACAGACATTTTTAACACCTCCCTTAAGCAATGCGACGTGCCGACCTGCCTCAAATCCTCCACCATCATCCCTGTCCCCAAGAAGCCACGGATTACTGGACTTAACGACTACAGACCTGTAGCGCTCCCCTCTGTAGTCATGAAGTCCTTTGAGCGCCTGGTCCTGTCCCACCTCAAGTCCATCACCACTCCCCTCCTGGACCCGCTGCAGTTTGCCTACCGAGCCAACAGGTCTGTGGACGACGCAGTCAACCTGGCCCTCCACTCCATCCTGCAGCACCTGGACTCCCCGGGAACCTACGCCAGGATCCTGTTTGTGGACTTCAGCTCCGCATTCAACACCATCCGCCCCGCTCTGCTCCAGGACAAGCTGTCCCTGCTCGGCGTGCCTGACTCCCTCTGCAGGTGGATCACCGACTTCCTGACGGACCGGAGGCAGCATGTGCGGCTGGGGAAGTCTGTCTCAGACTCTGTTAGCATCAGCATTGGATCACCCCAGGGCTGTGTACTTTCCCCCCTACTCTTCTCCCTTTATACCAACTCCTGCACCTCCACCCACCAGTCTGTTAAGCTGATCAAGTTTGCGGATGACACCACCCTCATCGGGCTCCTCTCCAACGGCGATGTCCGTCTACAGGAGAGAGGTGGCCCAGCTGGTGTCCTGGTGCAGCCACAACAACCTGCAGCTGAACGCTCTGAACGCTCTGAACGCTCTCCGCTCCGTGACAGCGGAGATGATTGTGGACTTCAGGAAAGTCACAACCCCCCTGCCCCCCCTCACCATCACAGGCTCTCCCATCACCATTGCAGATTCCTTCCGCTTCTTGGGCACCACCATCACCCGGGACCTCAAGTGGGAGCCGACCATCAGCTCCCTCATCAAAAAGGCCCAGCAGAGGATGTTCTTTCTGCGGCAGCTGAGGAAGCTTAAGCTACCCACCAAGATGTTAGTGCAGTTCTACACGGCCATCATCGAGTCCATCCTCCGTAATCGTGTGGTACGCAGGAGCTACTGCGAGGGACAGACTAAGGCTGCAGCGCGTCGTGCGCACTGCTGAGAAGGTGATCGGCTGCAAGCTCCCATCTCTCCAGGATCTGTACATCTCCAGGACCCGAAGGCGTGCAGGCCGGATCATGGCCGATCCTTCACACCCTGGTCACGTACTGTTTGCCCCCCTCCCCTCAGGTAGAAGACTTCAGTCCATTCAGACTAAAACTTCCCGGCACATGAACAGCTTTTTCCCCTCTGCCATCAGACTGCTGAACATTAAGTGACTTATTGACTCTCGTGCACTACGTACAGTAGCTCAACTAGACTCATGTCATTCATCACTGTTTTTCTGTTGCATTATCGACTGCACATCATCTGCGACTTGCTAATTTATTTAAAACTGCTGTGACTAGTATTACTCATTATTATTATTATTATTATTATTATTATTTATTATTCTACACTTATTGAATGGTTTTAGTCTTTAATTTTTTTTTAGTTTATCTCTTTATCTTATCATGTTTTAATGTTGTAGCATTGCACCGAGACAAATTCCTAGTTTGTGTACTACATGAACAATGGCAATAAATCTGATTCTGATATTGTCAATCTGTTTATCAAATTTTAAATGGCTGTCAAAAATCACCCCCAAATTACTGTAATGTCACATAATATATACATAATGTCACAGGAGAGACAAAAAGTGAGTAAAAAACACCCTAAATATGTTCAGAACTACAAATCAACTTTCTTCTGTTGATTCTTGGATTGTTTTAATTCTGCCATTTACACAGGCCGTCACTGACAGTGAAGAAACATTTGCATCCCACTCTGTAAAACAGGGCAGGCTCTGCGGGGGGGGAGGGATTTGCGCATGCGCAATTCATTTGCAATCTGGACCTGAGTGGTGTGGATCTCCTCTCTGACTGCAGCTAAGCTAACTGCTGCACAGTGTTGTGTTGCTCGAAAATTAAATTAAATCACCCTTTATTGTCATTCAATCCATACAGCCAATCGTACAGTAGAATGAAATTGTGTTTTTCTCATCTACAGTGTTAATCACACACCCACCCATATATAGAATCAGAGGGGCCACTGCCATGCAAGGCGCCGCCACAGATTTCCCTTCTCCATTCCATTACTGCTGAGCACCAAGCTGGACAGCAGGAAGTTCCGCTTTTATATGGTCTTTGGCATGACCCGGCCGGGATTTGAACCCCTGCCTCCCAGGTGTGGGGTGGATGCTCTACCAACTGAGTCACCACTCCAGTGGTGAAATATGATAGTTTTAGGGCCTATACAATATACGATCAAACTTTTTTTTTTTCCACAATATCTTTATTGAACCTTTTTTTTTTTTTTAACAAACATGATACAATCAAACACTAACACTAAAGTACTACAAAAAAAAAAAATACCCTAAAAACACCAACAACCACCAACAAAATCAAGTCTTCAACAATGCTCCTCTGTTTAGTCTAGACAATCCAATACATTAGTATACATATTATGTTCACCAGTTTGGAATTTACAAGGTCCACACACATCATTCACCTTCTTCTTCAAGAGTTATGTTTAAATTTTTTACATAATCAATAAAAGGTCTCCATATATTCTCAAACACAATTTCCTTTGATTTCAGTATATATGTTATTCTTTCTAATGGAAGGTTTGTTAACATCTGTCTTAACCACTGAGTCACATCTGGTCTATGAGTCTTTTTCCATAATAGTGCAATACATTTTTTGGCATTAAGCAAACTGAGGTCTATGAATGTTCTTTCACTTTTATTGAAATTATGCTTTTCTGGGTACAGACCCAACAAAAACAGTTTAGGATTCAATATGATTTGTTTTGAGATTATTTTTTCAATTGTTACCCTCACCTTCTCCCAAAACATTCTTATTAATCTACATTCCCATAAACAATGAAATAGGGTTCCTTTACTTTCCATGCATTTTGTGCATGTATCTGGTATATTTTTGTTATATCTATTTAACTCCTCCGGTGTAACATACATCCGCATTAACCATTTGAAATGTATCAATTTAAGGCGTGCATTTATTGATTTGGTTTGAGCTTCTGTACAAGCCAATTCCCATTGTTCCTCTGAAATTTCAATTTGCAGATCTTCTTTCCAGTAGTTTAATCTTTTCAGTGAATTTTCACTTGAAGATAGTGTCAATGAGTTATAAAACTCTGAAATAATACCCTTTCTTTTACTATCTTTCATCATCATTTTTTCCAAGGATGAATAAATAGGTCGAGTGAGAGCTTTATTTTGATTTGATCGAATAAAGTTTCTAAGTTGAAGATATTTAAAAAAATGTGTTCTATTGAGATTAAATTTGATCCTCAGCTCTTCAAAAGACATTATGTTGTCTGCACATGGCAAATATAAATCCTGAATCTTTTGTATCCCTTTTAAATTCCATACTTTAAATACAGCGTCCGCTCTCCCTGGTTTAAAATATTGATTACCCCATATTGGACTAAATTGTGACAATAACTGTGGTTCTTTTAAATAGTTTTTAGCTTCACACCATATTTTGATCATATGCTTTACAAATGGATTTTTAACTTGTTTTTGTAATTTTTTTGCCGAATCTGAGTATATGAATATGGGAAGAGGTAAAGGTAAATTGTATGATTCCATTTCAGTCCAGTGAGGGAGATCATTTGATGAAAAATAATATGTCATAGACCTCAGTTGTGCCGACCAATAATACAACATAAAATTTGGACATTTCAGACCTCCACGATCAAATGGTAAATATAATAAAGACAAACGTAATCTAGCCCTCCTGTTGTTCCATATAAATTCCACTAGCTTTTTTTTTATTCTTGAGAATAGATCTGAAGGTGGTGATAAGGGAATGTATTGAAATAAAGTATTTTAGGTAAAATATTACTTTTAAGTATATTGATTCTCCCGATCATCGACATTGGTAGTGACATCCATCTCTGAGTTAACTCATTGATATCTGACATTAAGGCTTCATAGTTGACACTGGCGACTGATTCTAGCTTAGGCATAATTTGGATTCCTAAATATTTAAACTGATTTACAACATTGAATTGATTTACCTCAGGGGCTGGGTAATTTCTCTGGGTCTCATTTAGCATTAATATTGAAGATTTAGTTTTATTTATTTTATAGCCTGATATTTCCCCAAAATTCTTTATTAAATTCAACAAGGTTGGAATTGATTTTTTTAGATTCGACATAAACAAAATTATATCATCGGCGTACAGGGAGATTTTATGTTCTGTTGGTCCAACTTTAATTCCATATATTTGTGAATGTAAACGTATCGCTATCGCTAAAGGTTCAATTGCCATAGTAAACAGTAAAGGTGAAAGTGGACAGCCTTGTCGACATCCTCTATTGATTGTTATTGGTTTTGAAATATTGTTATGTGTTAGGATTTCTGCTGTAGCATTATTGTATATTATTTGAACCCATTTTATGAAATTATTTCCAAGTCCAAACCTTTGTAGGACTTCAAAAAGAAAGGGCCATTCAACTCTATCAAAGGCCTTTTCGGCGTCCAATGATAGGAGAGCTGTATCCGGTGCTTCTTTATTAAAATAAATAATATTAAATAGTCTTCTTACATTATGGAAGCCTTGTCTACCCTTTATAAAGCCATTCTGATCTCGATTAATAATATTTGGTAAAATTTCTTGTATTCGTCTTGCTAAAATTTTACAGATTATCTTAAGGTCGGCGTTTAATAGGCTTATTGGTCTCATATTTTCACATTTATTAGAGGGCTTACCTGGTTTTGGCAGCAGTATAATTAAGGCATTATTTATGTATGATGGTAAATTATTATTTTGAAATGCTTCTAAAACCATTTCCAAAAAAGGTTTTATTAATTTATTCTTAAATTTTTTATAAAGGTCAACTGGAAGACCATCTGGTCCTGCACTTTTTCCTGATTTCATATTATCAATGGCTAGCCCAACTTCTTCTTGACTAATTTTAGACTCCAATATCTCCCTGTTTTCATTTGGAATACACGGTATAGATAGTTCGTTCAAAAACCCATTTAGTTTTGTTAAATCAGGTTCATTTTTGGTATCATATAATTTTTCATAGTAATCTCTAAAGGCTCTATTAATTTCTAAAGGATCTATAACTACCTGTCCGTTACTTATAATACTGGTAATTGGTGTTTTAATTTCCAATTGTTTAATCTGCCATGCTAATAATTTTCCTGATTTTTCACCTTGTTCATAAAAAGATTGTTTCAATCTTAGAAGACTCGAGGCAGCTCTATTCGCTGATTTTTTGTCGTATTCAGCTCTCAAAATCAGTAATTCATTCTCCAACCTTGGGTCACTTCCTGCATACACTTTTTCCTGAAGACTTTTTATTTTATGTTCCAATTTAGCTCTCTCCTCTCGAGTCTTCTTAGATTTTGATCCTGTATAACTAATAATATGTCCCCTAATAAAAGCTTTGAAAGCCTCCCACTTTACACATGCTGATGTTTGTGTAGTATTGATGTCAAAGAACTCGTCTATCTGTTTTTCTATATACTTGACAAATTCCTCATCCTGAAGCCATTTATGCTGAAATTGCCATCTACCTGATTCCTTTGTCAATTTTTTATCTACATATATTAGACAACAGGGTGCATGATCAGAAATCACGATGTTATCATAAAAGCAGTTTTGAATCTTGGACCTTAATTCTGTGGAAATCAAAAAATAATCAATACGTGAGAATGTCTTGTAGGTACTGGAATAACAAGAATAGGCTTTAACTTGTGGTTTCATTTCTCTCCATATATCTAACAATCTCAATTCTTTCATAAAATGATTAATAGTCATCCTACATCCAATGTGCGTACAATCCAGTCCTGTTGATCTATCCACACCTGGATTCAATGTACAATTAAAATCCCCTGCTATTATATGTTGCCCTGTAAGTGATGATAAGATGAGAAATAAATTAGCAAAGAACTTCTGATCATCTATATTGGGACCATATAAGTTCACAAGATTTATATTTTCTAATAGCAAAGAACCTTGAATGATTACATATCTTCCAAATTTGTCTCCAATTACATTTTTCACCTGAAAAGGAACTGATTTATGTATGAGAGTCATAACTCCCCTGGCTCGGGATGAAAATGAAGAGGTGAATACACTTCCCTGCCATCTACTCCTAATTCTTTTAACATCCTCCTCTATCAGATGAGTTTCTTGTAAAAACACAATTCTTGAACCCATGTCCTTTATTTTATTCATAACTTGTTTAAGTTTTTTAAAATTTTGTAGACCTCTGCAATTCCATGAAGTTAAATTAAGATTAACACTTTGGTCCATGATCAATAGAGAGTTTAGGATTACCTTGCAGTGTAAACATGCTCATACAGAGAAGCAAAAACATGAGTGGTTGAACATTCATCCTACAAACTACACACAAACAAATTTCCCCTTCCCACACTTGTGGCAAACCCCCCAAAATCAAAAGAAAAATTCTGTCTCCCGATATAGCCATCGACCGTTCCACACCCACGGGGAACAGCCTAAGCCACTCCTTCTTCATCCTCCCAATCACCCCAACTCTACTGCTTTTAATGACGTAACATTAACTCTCCTCTGTAGTTTTCCAACTTAACTCCAAAATTTTTAACAACTTTGTACATCATAGTTTTTTTTTGTTTGTTTGTTTTGTTTTTGTTTTGTTTTTTTAATATATAATACAATCTATATTTTGTAAACTTACTATTTACTTCAAGTCAGTCAGATGCCTGTGCAAATGCTTAATTATTCTACCTTATATTTTGTTCATGCTTAGCTCCCACCAGTCTCTTCTTCTTCTTTGATCTTCTTGATGAACTCCTGCGCCTCCTCTGGGGTCTTGAAAATGTGGGTTCTGCCCTCATACGTGGTCAGCAGTCTCGCAGGATAGATTACACCATGACGAATCCCAAGGTTGCGCAGCTCCTTACGTATGGGATCAAACTGCTTCCTCAATTGCTGGATTCCTGTGGCCAAATCTGGGTAGAACCGCACCTGCTGGTCCTGGTGTTTAATCTCTCCTTTAGCACGTGCAGCGTTGAAGATCTTCATCCTGTCTCTGTTGCTAAGAAACTTCATAATTAAGGTCCTCGGCGGTCCCTTATCTCTCCGTGGGCCAATACGATGTGCTTTTTCCAGAACCACTGCTGATTGCAACTCCTCGCTGCCCAGCACCTCCGGAATCCACTTTTCCAGAAAGGAACATACGTCCCGACCTTCTGATTCCTCTGGAAGACCCACCAGCCTCAAATTATTCTGTCTCGACCGAGATTCCAAATCCAAAATATTATCTTCCAGAGATTTTTTTTTTTTTTCCAAAGTGCGCACCTTTAATTGAAGACGGGTGACGTCATCTTCAGCACTAGCGAGACGGAGCTCCATCTGCGCCGTTCGTTCTACACAGTCACCCAATTCCTTTCTTATTCCTTCCAACGCTGTCATAATCCCATCAAATCTAGAGGAAAAGTCCGCTCTCATTGAACTCATGGCAGCCATCAGCGCATCTGCGCCATTCCCCGCAAACATCGCACCGCCGCCAGCCTCCTCCGCCATATATGGAGTTTTGTTTGCTGCGTCACAGACCTGAAAGTCCGTTAATTTGGACTGTTTCGGCGGCTCGCTTTTTCCTTTTCCTGGTTTTCCAGCCTTAGGCTTCGCCGACATATCCTCGCCCAAATGCTGGGATACGTTCTGTCCCAAATGAGAGAGTTATTTGCCGATTTTTTTTCTCCAGGAGCAGAGCAGAGCGAGACACGTCCGTCCTACGTGGCAGCCATAACCGGAAGTCCCGATCAAACTTTTTTTTAAAAAAAAGGCCAAATACAGTTAGGCCCAGAAATATCTGGACAGTGACACAATCTTCATGATTTGGGCTCTGCATGCCACCACATTAGATTTGAAATGAAACAACTACAGCGGAATTGAAGTGCAGACTTTAAGGTTTAATTAAAGGGGTTGAACAAAAATATATGATTAAACATGTAGGAATTGTAGCTATTTTTATACAAACGCTCCTCATTTCAGGGACTCAAAAGTCATCATCATCATCATAGCAGTCTGTCGGAGGCGACAATGACTGTTTCATTTAGGTCTGATCAGATTCCTCCACACAGCTCTGTCCTTCGCCTTCCGCTGCCAGGAACTCCTGACCTTGTTAACCCGGATGACGGCCGAGCCGGTATGAGCTGCTTTCTGATTTACCATTTCATGAAACTGCTTGCAAAGTAGTAATTGGACAAATAAACATAACCCTAAGTAAAATGTTACTTTTCAATATTTTTTTGAGAATCCTTTGCAGGCAATGACTGCCTGAAGTCTGGAACCCATGGACATCACCAAACGCTGGGTTTCCTCCTTTGTGATGCTTTCCCAGGCCTTTACTGCAGCTGTCTTCAGTTGTTGCTTGTTTGTGGGTCTTTCTGCCTTAAGTTTTGTCTTGAGCAAGTGAAATGCATGATCGATTGGGTTGAGATCTGGTGATTGACTCGGCCATTGCAGCATATTCCACTTTGTTGCTTTAAAAAACTCCTGGGTTGCTTTTGCAGTATGTTTTGGATCATTGTCCATCTGTACTGTGAAGCGCCGTCCAATCAACTTTGCTGCATTTGGCTGAACCTGAGCAGAAAGTATATCCCTATACACTTCAGAATTCATCCGGCTGCTTCTGTCTTTTGTCACATCATCAATAAACACAAGTGACCCAGTGCCATTGGAAGCCATGCATGCCCATGCCTTCACACTGCCTCCACCATGTTTTACAGAAGATGTGGTGTGTTTTGGATCATGAGCTGTTCCAATTCTTCTCCAAACTTTCTTCTTCCCATCATTCTGGTACAGGTTGATCTTAGTCTCATCTGTCCAAAGAATGCTGTTCCAGAACTGGGCTGGCTTCTTCAGGTGTTTTTTTTGGCAAAGTCAATTCTGGCCTTTCTATTTTTGAGGCTGATTAATGGTTTGCACCTTGTGGTGAATCCTTTGTATTTACTCTCATGAAGTCTTCTCTTTATGGTAGACTTAGATACTGATACACCTACTTCCTGGAGAGTGTTCTTCACTTGAGTGGATGTTGTGAAGGGGTTGTTCTTCACAATGGAAAGGATTCTGCAATCATCCACCACTGTTGTCTTCTGTGGATGTCCAGGCCTTTTTGAGTTCCCAAGCTCACCAGTGCACTTTTTTTTTCCTCAGAATGTACCAAACTGTTGATTTGGCCACTCCTAACATTTCTGCTATCTCTCTGATGGATTTCTTCTTTTTTTTTTTCAGCCTCAGGATGGTGTGTTTCACCTCCATTGAGAGCTCCTTTGACCGCATGTTGTGTGTTCACAGCAACAGCTTCCAAATGCAAACGCCACACCTGCAATCAACTCCAGACCTTTTAACTGCTTAATTGATGACAGGTTAACGAGGGAAGAGCCCATGCAGCCATGTTATTTTTTTGCAGCCTTCTGAGTCAATTGTCCAATTACTTTTGGTCCCTTGAAAAAGAGGCGGCTATGTATTAAAGAGCTGTAATTCCTAAACTCTTGCTCTAATTTGGATGTGAATACTCTGAAATTACAGTTGGGAGTCTGCACTTTAAGCCCATATTGATTATATAATTGTATCCTGAATATGTTTTCGTAAACAGCTAAAATAACAAAACTGTCCAAATATTTTTGGGCCTAACTGAATACGATAGTTTTGGCATTTCCATGCCCCCCCCCCAAATGTTTTGATTTACGTGAACACCCACACATCACCAGAAACTGAAGCTTGCTCTTAACCGATCAGATCAGCTCCTACCTGGGCTGGCTGGCTCCTCCTCCCTGTCTGCCACTGCCAGTCAGTCACATCAGCAGCACTCAGCTCATGTTTCTTTACTGTACGAGCACCGCAACAAACATAAAAAGTGAACATGATGGACTCGGAGGGAAAAAAAAAGAAAAGAGACGGCAGCACTGACACAGACACTGGTAAGAAAAAAGGCAACCTGCCAGGGCATTCACAGCAGCTTTATCGCCCTGCCTTTATACCATTCCGCGTACATTTAAGGGATGGCTTCAACCTGTTGCTGGAAGAGGCTAAAGCACTTTGCTGCTGCTGCAGCATTCAACTGGTATCAGACATTACAGTTCTGAAAAAAGAAAAAAAAAACCCAAAAAACTTAAATTATTGCAACTGCAACACTGCTGCTGCACGAGGCTACTGTGAGACTGACCGAGACTGCCTGTGATTGCTTTGAGAAGGGGACAGGAGAGCCTCACGGCACCACCCACTGCTTGTTGAGGATGATAACTGCAGAGCAATTGCACACTTTCACATCAGTGTCCAAAACACCAGAAAAGTCTTTGATAACACCAGGAAAAGTTGGTAGATTTGTCACTAGTCACTTTTGAAAAAAAAAGTGAGACCCATCCGGATGCAGCGGCAATATTCAATTCAATTTTATTTATATAGCGCCAAATCACAACATAGGTTATCTCAAGGTACTTTACAGTAAAGAGTTGGCTTAAGCCATGCTCTCAGATTTATAGAACCCAGCAGAGACCCCTAAGAGCAAGCACTGCAGTGACACAGGAGAGGTAAAACTGCCCTTTAATGGGCAGAAACCTCGAGCGGAACCATAGCTCATAAAGGACGGCCATCCACCTCAACCGGCTGGATATGGCCGCCGAGTCATCTGTGTACCGGAACTGTGTACAGGATCTGTGTACCAGATTTGGAGACCGGAAGAGACACAAAGTTCCGTGGAAAGGATGCCCTCGTGTGAGCTGGAACCAACAGCCCTTCTTTGTTCATTGGAGGAAGAAAGGGCAGCGCTGCAGACAAAGGTCTAACTTATTAAACATGTGCCGATTGTATGCGTGTCGCATGGGTAAATATTTACTTTTGTCGCTGAGCTGATTATAACAATTGAATAATTCAGGCAGTATTGTAATATGTACTGTTCGCATTGCATACATTGTTAGAAAGACTGTAGGGAGGGGCAGAACTAATGTTCGTATTTTATGTTCGTATTAGTACCCTTTTGACTGAAGCGCTGTTACTGCTCTAGCGTGGTTGAGTGTGCGTTCATGCCAGAAAAGTGAGTACTATTGTTGAAGCTATGCACATTAATGCACCAGATGATTGCCTTAGAAGAATTTGTATTGTGAGTTTATCCTGGCCAAGCTAAGGGCTTGAAACTGGGGCTTCCTGTAAATGCACAGCTTTTTTCTTAATAATTTTGCACTAAAATGTGCAACAAAAATTTGCCTATTTTTATTTTAGAATTTTTTTCTAATAAATTCACAATTATGGTCTTATAAATAAACAACATTCTTGTATATTGTACTTATTTTTTCCTCTCATATTGCAGAGTTTTTCCCTCTTTGATTTGCATCTTATTCTTGTGTAACGAGCAGCACCTGGTGCTTGGGTTTCTTGGTCCCTGCAGATGGGGGAGAACATTAATAAGGGACAGATGTGCATGTGGATTTGATTGTTTTCTCCTGTGGGATGCCACGATAAGCAGCCACAGGCATAGTGATGGCCAGATGAAACTTTCTGGAGGACTTGAGGCCTTTCATCAAAAATGGCTCAGAAAGACAAGGCCTCATGTGGGACTTCATTTTCTCTACCAGGCCATCTAGTGGACAAAATGTACGCATGATGTTGATTTTTACAAGGGTATTATTGGTTTAATGGGTATTTTTTTCATTTCAATAAATGCACTCTTAAGAAATATCAATGATCATAAGGTAAAAAAAAAATAAAAACTGAGGTGACTACAGTGAATGTGCTTGCACTACTTATCCCTTTTTAATAATACATTTTCAACAGTCTTATATTGGCTTTCCCAGTATTTTCAGCTCTGGCCTTATTCTCAAGCAGGGCACAATACCAATAGTGCCTCGGCATGATGTGTAATAATGATCCAAGCTCTTTGAAACAATAGAAACTTCACCTTGCAAATAAAAATAAAATGACAAGAATGACACATCTGGGACTCGAACCCAGGCTTCCCGCTTGTAGTGTAGATGTTTTACCGCTAAGCCATCACCTCAGCTGCATTAAATATCCATTCATTTGTGGAAAATACATTAATGGGAGAAATGCGCTCAAAAGGTTCCCAAACAGGAGAAGTCCGTCTTTTTGCTGCTGCCTCCATGTGAAAACTGGCTGTGGCAAATCTCTTACACACTCAAACATGACAACACAAAATGTAAGGGACGGGGATTTCCACTGGGTATCGCTGCTCACTTTATTTCATGTTGTGTGCAAAATCATGAACGGCTTCCTGACCGACTCACGTGGTCCGACGCCAACACATACGTCACGATACACACCTCGAAATACGCCTCGCCAAATATTTCCTGGATAAGATTGGAGCACCCTTCAGAGCACCGGTGCCTGCCTTCCCATCACTACACAGGCATGCAGGAGCTAGAGTTTAATGGGTAAGTAAGTTAATATAGTGAGATGTGTTCGTTTTAGGATTTGGTGATAGTTTTAATTGACTTTTTTTGTCGTGTGGTGGCTGCCGCGTGCGTTTTGTGACACGGATGGTCCCCAGAAGATGTGGGTTTCCTTGGTGTTAAGTGGAAACTGAATTTGGTACGTCATTTATTGGATTTTTAGGGGAATGTTGTAGTGGTGTGTATTTTTTTTTTATATTTTTAATTTTTGTGTACATTTTTGCATTTCCCATTGTGGATTGTTTTGGGGAAATTGAGAGATGTACATTAATTTAGTAGGTATTTTTGTTTATTATGTATTTGAATGTTTAAGAATGTTATTAGTGTGTTTTCATTGATGTGATAGTGTTTGTCTTTTATAGAGATGACTGGGAATCCCATCACTGTTTCTGCTGTCCTTTTTGTTTATCAATGCCTTTTTCCCAGTAATTGTAATAAAATGTGTAAGATTTTTAAGTAAAGATTTGGTTGATTTATTCAGTCTTTTTGACTGTTTAGATGCAACATTTGTATATCAGTGAATTCATTCTATCATACATGTGACAGTTTTTCTGTCCACTGAATATGAGCCACAGGTTTCAGACCTCAGGCCTAGCTGATCTACCTTGCCAGTTTTACCATCATCTTTTTTTATTTATAATATGGTTCTGATCCAGAAATGTGCCTTGATTCAGGGACTGCCATCTGCCTGACATCTGCTGCTGCTGCCAGCAGCCTCTGCCACCTTAGACCAGGTAAAGGATACATGTTGTTGATACATGCAGCTTTTACTGAAGGTTTGAAAAGAACCTACAGTTCTAACCTCCCACCCACACAAAAGGATTATCTGCAGCCCCAGGAACTCCATCCCTCCTCCACTCTGACCTCCCACCAGCACTAACGATCTGTGAAGAGGAGGTGCGCCGGTCTTTCAGAGACAAAAGATCAAGAAGGCTGCAGGACCTGATGGTGTGTCTCCGTCCTGCCTGAGAGTCTGCTCCAACGAGTTGGCCCCCCATCTTCACCCGGATCTTTAACAATCACTGGAGCTGCGTGAAGTGCCTTCCTGCTTCAAACGCTCCATCATCATTTCAGTTCCCAAGAAACCCTCTGTTACAGGATTAAACGACTACAGACCTGTTGCCCTGACCTCTGTGGTCATGAAATCCTTGGAGAGATTGGTGCTGAACCACCTGAAGGTCATCACAGACCCCCTGATGGACCCACTGCAGTTTGCCTACCGGTCAAACAGGTCAGTGGATGATGCAGTGAATATGGGACTACATTACATCCTGCAACACCTCGACTCCCCAGGGACGTACGCCAGGATCCTGTCTGTCGACTTCAGCTCAGCGTTCAACACCATCATCCCAGGCATTCTTCATCAGAAACTCCTCCAGCTCAAGGTGCCCCCCTCAACCTGCCAGTGGATCTCTAGCTTTCTGACTGACAGGTGGCAACAGGTGAAGCTAGGGAGATTTACATCCAGCTCCCGAAAAATTAGTACTGGCGCCCCCCAAGGATGTGTCCTTTCCCCACTGCTCTTCTCCCTCTACTCCAACGACTGCACCTCAGAGGACCCTTCGGTGAAGCTCCTGAAGTTTGCCGACGACACCACAGTCATCGGTTTGATCCGGGATGATGATGAGTCTGCATACAGGCGGGAGGTGGAGCAGCTGATCCTCTGGTGCAGCCAGAACCATCTTGAACTTAACCCAGCCAAAACGGTGGAGATGACTGTGGATTTCAGGCGACACCCCCCTTCATTCCCCCCACTTACCATCCTCAACAGCACAGTGTCCACTGTGGACTCCTTCAAGTTTCTGGGTACCACAATCTCCCGGAACCTGAAGTGGTCCTCCCATATAGACACTGTCTGGAAAAAGGCCCAGTAGAGGTTGTTTTTTCTGCGTCAGCTCAAGAAGTTTGATTTGCCTCAGGAGCTGCTGGTTGTCTTCTACACCGCCATCATCCAATCGGTCCTCTGCTTTTCCATCACTGTCTGGTTTGGATCTGCCACTAAACAGGACAAGACCAGACTGCAGCGGATCATTAAGTTTGCGGAGAGGATCATTGGTACCGACCTACCCTCCATTGAGAACTTATATCGGTCCATAACCAGGAAACAGGCGGGAAACATCTGTGCTGACCCATCACACCCCGGCCACAAACTGTTTGAACTTCTATGTTCTGGTCGTCGTTCAAGCCATCACTCTGATGAACTCCTAACATTCACCTAGTCCTACCTGTTGCTGTACTCATGACTTTTCATCCATTATTACATTGCACATAACTCTCACACTGCTTTTTACTTCATTCACATTATATCACTGAATCTGAGTTCACATTGAAATACTGTGTGACTGTATATTTTTTCCATATATTTCTGCAAAGTGTGGTTAGTCTGAGTAAATAACTGCATATATTCCTGTATATGGATACATATACAGGATAATATACGTATATATATTATATATTACACACACACACACACACACACACACACACACATATATATATATCCATATATATATATACTGTATATCCATATGGATAATATATATATTCCTGTCCCGCGCCGGCCTTCCCTCCATGTTCACTCTACTCAGGCAGCGCAGGCTCCGCTGGCTAGGCCACGTTCACCGTATGGAGGATGGCAGAATCCCCAAAGACGTCCTCTATGGAGAACTGGCAACTGGCAGGAGAGACGTTGGCCGCCCACAGCTGCGCTTTAGAGACGTCTGCAAGAGAGACATGAAGGCCCTGGATATCAACACAGAGCGCTGGGAGGACCTTGCAACGGACCGCTCCAAATGGAGAGGCACCCTGACCAGACAGCTCAAGGCGGGTGAAGAGAGACTGACTGCTGCAGCAGATGAAAAAAGGACCCGCAGGAAGAACCGCCACAGACCCAGCAGCACGGAGACCACCCACAAGTGTGACCTGTGTGACAGGGACTGTCATTCGCGCATCGGCCTGTTCAGCCACAGGCGGTGCTGTTCCAGCAGAGTAGACGTTTAGGATTCTCTTCCATGGTCATCATAGACCGACGGAGGCCGACAGGTAAATTCCTGTATATATTTGCATCCTTTAATAGAAACGTGGACAGACTGTAATTTACTGTACATACTCTGTTGTCAATGAATCCTTATTTAAATCCTCCACCTGAACAACGAGAGCAAGTTTTTAGCCAAAGTCAAATTCCTTGTATGTGCTGTGCATACTTGGCCAATAAAGCTGATTCTGATTCTGATTGTTGAGACTCAGAACTGCATTAGAATTGTTGTCGGTTAATATCTGTCTTCATCCTCTGTGTTTTTTACCAGGAAAGAGAAAGTGGAGTGAAACTCTTCTGGCTGCTGTGCATGACATGCTGGAGTCAGAAGCCGAAGCGAGAAGAAACCAACCAGCCATCCATCCATCTTCTACCGCTTTTCCAGAGGTCCGGGTCGTGGAGGCAGCAGCTCAAGCAGAGAAGCCCAGACTTCCCTCTCCCCAGCCAGCTGCTTCTCAGAGAGGATACCAAGACGTTCCCAGACCAGCTGGGAGACGTAGAAACACCAGAGTGTACATTTATGGAGTGTCTATGTTTGAAGTATTTTACTGGAAAATAAATAAATGAACATCTGAAGAGTCAGAACTTTGTTTTTATTAACAGTGATGTTTGATGTGATTGGGTCCGAGCTATGAAATATTAAATCACCCATCTCTGCTCACTGCTTCTTCAGCCTTTCTGATCCTCAGGTGTGCTGATGACCAGTGTTTTTTTTATTTTAGCCATTTTAAGTGGGAATAAAGGGGGGGGGGTGTTCTAATTTATTCTTCACCGTTTCTTTAATAAAATTTTAAAGATTTCTGTTTTGTTATTTGTATGTGAATCTCCCAGTATTAACATTAATATTAAATATCCATATGTCTAAATATGTTTAAAAACACACAGGCTTATGACCTTATGACCAGGCTTATGACCATTTATAAAAGTAAAGCAAACATTTCACCACTTTTCTTCCACATTTTAACCCTCACATACTGATCATATATTGTGACGGTATCCCCTCATAATTAAATATTTTTAAACCATAAGTAATCCCTTCAGTCACTGATTACGTCTTAACCTTTAAAGTCTACTCCTGATAGATTTCATAATGCACACACAGCTGAAAGGCAGGAAATCTTTATTTCACACAACATAAAAAAATGCTCACAGTGGCTTATTGCGATTAGTTGGAAGACACGTGGGAACACATCAGGCTGCACGCATCTGCTCTCTGCAGCAGGAGGCTGCACAGCCAGATGATCAGCTGTGTCCATTCTCTCCAGTGCAGGCTTCAGGCTGAGACACGCGGACTGAAATGTCCCTCTGGACAGACAGAAATTCTTTGTCCACAGTTCAACCTTTTATCTGCTCTGCTCTGGGACAAGGACGGTGAGGAACGCTGAGCAATGAGCCACAACAACGTCTGAAACAGTACATGTTACAATACCGCCTGAAATGTTCAATTATTATAATCAGCTCAATGACAAGAGTAAATATTTACCCATGCGACATGCATACAATCGGCGCATGTTTAATAAGTCAGACCTTTGTCTGCAGCTGCTCTTTTTTCCTCCAATGACCAAAGAAGGGCTGGAAAGAAACTGAATGTGTATTTAATATGTCTCATGGGAAGATAGTTAGTATAGATAAGATGTTATTTTTTTAGTACAGAAAGTGCAATTTAGAAAAAGAGATTGTTTATGCTGAATTGTTTTATTATTTTAGGCAAATATTATGTTCATAAATGTAAATGGGCAAAGAAAAAGCCAAGGTTTGAAGAATTTAAAATCAAATCGAATCTTTATCTTTGAACACTTTTTGGACTGGAAAACCAGAAAGCCTTCGGGACTCTAGATATTTATGAATCCTTGAATCTACCTCTGTAATTGCTTTTTTTTTTAATTTAAGTTTTTGTAAAGGGTATACACGTCATTACAGCATTGCATTGTTTACATTTTCATCACGTTCCCTTTTTTTTGTTTTTTGACAACATTGGAAGAATAATTATTACATCCCTTTTTTAAGTGAAAGAAAAAGAGAAATTAAAGAAAGAACAAAAAAACAAAACACAAAACAAAACAAGAAAAAAAAACAAAAAAGAGCAAAAAACAAAAAAATAAAAATAAATTAATAAAAATAAAAGAGCATCTGAGTAGCGTTGGAACAAAGAGCGGGACCATTATTGAAATGGTATTTGTCAAAGATTAGATCTAATGGAAGACACATATGCGATCCAGGGTTGCCAAAAGTTCAAGAACCCATCCATGTCCTGTCTCAGTGCGAATGTCAACTTTTCCATCGAGTAAATGTCTTGGATCACGTTAATCCAATCTTCAGGTGTAGGACAGTCCTTCAGCATCCATTTTTTAGTTGGAGCTTTTTTACTTGCCAATATTAAAACAGTGAATAAGTATTTTTCACCTCGTCTTTCCAGTGAATCCGGTAGTAAACCCAAATACAAAGTTACAAAAGAAAAGGGAACTGTTATTTTGAATATTTTCCCCAATATTGTCTGTACATTGGTCCAATATTGGTGGATAACTGGGCATGACCAAAACACATGAAAATGATTTGCAGTCTTTTCACCACACAAGCGCCAACAATTCAACCCCTTACAAGTAAATTTGTTTTGTGCAGGTGGTCTGAAAAATCTTACCAAATTTTTCCATCCAAATTCTCTCCACTGCAGGGATGAGGTACTTTTCCATTGTTGTTTATTTAGTTTTTCCCATATTTCCAGTTGTAAAGTGAAATTCCCCTCTTTTTCCCATCTCTCTTTTATATGTGATGTGTTGTCTCCTTTTAAGTCTTGAAGACCTTGGTATATTTTAGAAATGTATCTGATTCCTGGGATCCCTTTATATGCCATTAAGAAGACCTTCAGAATCAGATTTATTGCCATTGTTCATGTAGTACACAAACTAGGAATTTGTCTCGGTGCAATGCTGCAACATTAAACATGATAAAATAAAAGAAATAAACTATACATGCAATAAAGTGTAGAATAAGAATGAGTAATACTAGTCAGCAGTTTAAATATATTAGCGAGCAGCAGATAATGTGGAGAACCATATAGTGCAGTCGGTAATGCAAGAAGAAAACAGTGATGATTGACATGAGTCTAGTTGAGCTACTGTACGTAGTGCACGAGAGTCAATAAGTCACTTAGTGTTCAGCAGTCTGATGGCAGAGGGGAAGAAGCTGTTCATGTGACGGGAGGTTTTAGTCTGAATGGACCGAAGTCTTCTACCTGAGGGGAGAGGGGCAAACAGTACGTGACCAGGGTGTGAAGGATCGGCTATGATCTGGCCAGCACGCCTCCGGGTCCTGGAGATGTACAGATCCTGGAGAGATGGGAGTTTGCAGCCGATCACCTTCTCAGCAGTGCGCACAACGCGCTGCAGCCTTAGTCTGTCCCTGGCAGTGGCTCCTGCGTACCACACAGTTATGGAGGTGGTGAGGATGGACTCGATGATGGCTGTGTAGAACTGCACTAACATCTTGGTGGGTAGCTTGAGCTTCCTCAGCTGCCGCAGAAAGAACATCCTCTGCTGGGCCTTTTTGATGAGGGAGCTGATGGTCGGCTCCCACTTGAGGTCCCGGGTGATGGTGGTGCCTAGGAAGCGGAAGGAATCTGCAGTGGCGATGGGAGAGCCTGTGAGGTTGAGGGGGGGCAGAGGGGTTGTGACTTTGCTGAAGTCCACAATCATCTCCACTGTCTTCTGAGCGTTCAGCTGCAGGTTGTTGTTGTTGCACCAGGACGCCAGCTGGGCCACCTCTCTCCTGTAGGCGGACTCGTCGCCGTTAGAGATGAGCCCGATGAGGGTGGTGTCGTCCGCAAACTTGATCAGCTTGACAGACTGGTGGCAGGAGGTGGAGGAGTTGGTATAAAGGGAGAAGAGTAGGGGGGAAAGTACACAGCCCTGGGGTGATCCGGTGCTGATGCTAACAGAGTCTGAGACAGTCTTTCCCAGCCGCACATGCTGCCTCCGGTCCGTCAGGAAGTCAGTGATCCACCTGCAGAGGGAGTCAGGCACGTTGAGCAGGGACAGCTTGTCCCGGAGCAGAGCGGGGCGGATGGTGTTGAATGCGGAGCTGAAGTCCACAAACAGGATCCTGGCGTAGGTTCCCGGGGAGTCCAGGTGCTGCAGGATGGAGTGGAGGGCCAGGTTGACTGCGTTGTCTACAGACCTGTTGGCTCGGTAGGCAAACTGCAGCGGGTCCAGGAGGGGAGTGGTGATGGACTTGAGGTGGGGCAGGACCAGGCGCTCAAAGGACTTCATGACTACAGAGGTGAGCGCTACAGGTCTGTAGTCGTTAAGTCCAGTGATCCGTGGCTTCTTGGGGACAGGGATGATGGTGGAGGATTTGAGGCAGGTCGGCACGTGGCATAGCTTAAGGGAGGTGTTAAAAATGTCTGAAGACAGGCGCCAGCTCTTTCGCACAGTGTCTCAGGGTGGAGGGAGACACGCCGTCCGGACCGGGGGCCTTGCGCGGGTTCAGTCTGGAGAACTGTTTGAGCACATCCTGCTCACTCATGACAAGGGCAGGGGGGGAGGAGGGGGGGCTGCCTTTTATGAAGTAGGGACTGTGAAGGCTGTGGAGCTGGAGGGAGGGGGGGAGTTGGACACAGCTGACGAGGTGTCAAAACGGGCATAGTGTTGGGACAGTCTTAGACAAAGGGCTTTGTCATCCTGACCTTTAGGAGCCTGAGGCCGATAATTGGTGATTTGCCTCAGTCCTCTCCACACAGAAGCCGAGTCGTTAGCAGTGAACTGCTGCTGGAGTCTCTCAGAATACACAGATTTAGCTCTCCTCAGCTCTCTGTTAAACTGATATTTAACCTCCCTGTAGCAGTCCCTGTCTCCACTTTTCAGCGCTGCTTCCTTCTCCTTCCTGATCTGTCTGAGCTTAGCAGTGAACCAGGGCTTGTCATTTGAGTACCTCACCCTGGTGCGCGATGGAAGAATGCTCTCCTCACAAAAGTGGATATATGAGTTCACAGTGTCCGTGTACTCATCCAAATCATGCGTGGCTCCTTTAAACATGCCTCAATCAGTTATTTCCATGCACGTTTCCAGCTTCTCCTCAGCTTCACTGGTCCATTTCTTCGTAGTGCTCACAACAGGTTTAGTGAGCTTTAGTCTCTGTAAGTGGGAATGAGGTGGACCATCACGTGATCAGATAGTCCGAGCGCAGCACGGGGAACAGCGTGATACGCGTCCTTCACTGTGGTGTAACAGTGATCCAGCGTGTTCTTTCCTCTGGTGGGGCCTTTAATAAACTGTTTGTAGCGGGGGAGATCGTGGCTCAGATTGCTCTGGTTAAAGTCGCCAACCACAATAACCAGAGAGTCCGGGAAAGTGCGCTCCGTATGTTGGATGTGATCCGCGAGAGCGCGCTGAGCTTTGCGCGCGTCCGCGTCAGGAGGGACATACACAGCGGCGAGGATGAATGAAGCGAACTCCCGCGGGGAATAAAATGGCTTGCAGTTAATAAAAAGAAATTCCAGGGCGGGAGAACAGTGTTTGGAAATTACCGTTACATCAGAGCACCAGCTGCTGTTGATGTAAAAGCAGACTCCTCCTCCTGAGGACTTACCCGAGAGCTCTGTGTCACGATCAGCACGAAACAGCTGAAATCCCACGAGGCGCAGCGCGCTGTCCGGTGTATTTTCCCTGAGCCAGGTCTCAGTAAAACAGAGGGCAGCCGAGGTAGAGAGGTCTTTAAAACGCATCAGCAGTCTTAGTTCATCTACCTTGTTAGAGAGAGAATTGGCATTGGACAGAAATATGCCAGGCAAAGCCGTGCGCGTGCCTCTCTTGCGGAGCTGAACGAGAGCGCCCGCTCGTCTTCCTCTCTTTCGCCGTCTCACTTTTCGAGCCAAGCAATGAACCAGATCGGCGGCAGGAGCTAAAAAAAACGGAGTAGGTCCGTGGGAGTGAAAGTCCTGATATTTAGAAGCTCTTCACGGGTATAAGAGCAGGCAGACACACAATTGACAAACAAAAACAAACAAAGGGCACAGCGAAGCACCATGGCGACCACTGTGGGCGCCATCTTGCGCATGAACACCTGACTGGGCCCTTTCAAAATCCTCCTTTTTAAGTATATTGTTTATGTGGTGTCTAAGCTGAAAGAACCTGTAAAGGTCTTGATTTATTAGACCTTGTTTTTTCAAATCTTCAAAACTTCTTAAAATTTGCCCTTTAAAAAAATCGTAATATTTTATCAGTCCGTTCTCTTTCCACTTTTTAAATCTAGTGCCTGTTTTATTAGGAGTAAAGTCTTGATCATAAGCAATCCATAGCAGAAATCGATAGGGTTCTTTAGTTTGATTCTCTTTGACTATCTTAAACCAAATTTTTAGCAGGGTCTCTATCCACGGGTTAGTGTTATTCAAACGTTTAGGTAAGGCATTGTTCCCTATTATCGCCTGTAGGGGGATAACACTTGTTATTTGGCATTCCATCTCCTTCCATTGTGCACTGTAGACTGGGTTGCATATCTCTACTAAAGTTTTAATTTGTGCGGCTTTAAAACAGTCCCTGATATTTGGCAGCGCAAGCCCACCTTTGTCTTTGTTTAGCTGTAGGGTTCTATATCTGATTCCAGGTCTCTTGCCCTGCCATATGAATCTTGAGATCCTTCTGTCCAGTTCCTGCCATGTTTTTTGGGGAGGTTCTACCGGTATCGTTTGGAAAAGGTATAGAAGACGTGGAAGTATATTCATTTTGACTGCTTCAATTCTTTGTGCAGTACCCAAGAATGGTATCATATTCCATCTTGCTAGATCAGATTTTATTTTTGCCACCAGTGGATCATAGTTTAGTGTTATAATTTTGTTGAGTTGTTTCGGGATATTGACCCCCAGATATTTCATAGATTCCATCTCCCAGTTAGTTTTGAGTTTGCTTAGTAAATATTGATTTGGGTCATAGTTGAATGTTAAAACTTGGGTTTTATGCATGTTTAATTCGTACCCCGATAAATCTCCATACTCTGAAAAAACTGAGATTAGTTCTGGAAAAGAGGTGTCCGGCTGCCCCAGGTATATTAAAATGTCATCAGCAAAGAGTGCTATTTTATGTTCCTTCTGACCAAGTGTAACACCTTGAATTTTTTGATTCCGTCTTATCCATTGGCTCAGAGGTTCTATGAAGATTGCAAAGAGCAGTGGAGACAAGGGGCAGCCCTGACGACATCCTCTTTCCAGCTCAAAAGATGATAATTTACCGTTAATCCTTATTTTAGCTGTTGGTTTTTTATATAATGCCTGGATAGTTCTAATGAAGTTATGAAAATTGAAACTGGATAAGATCCTATATAAGAAAGACCAGTCAACCGAATCAAATGCTTTTTCAGCATCTAATCCCAATATGGCTGCATTTAAGTTATATTTTTTTATATGATGAATTATGTGTAAAGTGCGTCTAATGTTGTCTTGTGTCTGTCTTTGTCTCATAAAACCTGTTTGGTCTAAATGAATTAAGTCTGTCAGTATATTTTCTAACCTTTTGGCAAGGATAGTGTTAAAACACTTATAGTCCTGATTTAATACACTGATTGGTTTGTAGTTGGAGCATTCTAGTTTACCCTTTTCAGGTTTAGGTATGACTGCAATGTCCCCTTCTCTCCAGGAGGGGGGATTTCCCCTGTGTGGAGGACATAGTTAAATGTTTTCAGGAGGAGAGGAGATAGTTGCTGTTTAAAGGTTTTGTACCACTCTGCTATATAGCCATCTGCTCCTGGGGATTTGTTAGCTTTAAGTTTCATAATTGCTTTTTCTAATTCTTTAGGTTGTATTTCTGACAGCAGTGTTTTATTTTGTGACTCAGTAAGTTGGGGAAGGTTTAATGTGTTTAGGAATGCTTCGGATGCGTTTTTATGTTTTTTGAGGGAGTACAAGTTCTTGTAGTAGTTCTCGAAGCTTTTAAGAATATCCTGAATTCTAAATTTTTTTTTTCCAATGTGTTTTTATTGAAATCAGTTTCAGAAATTACAGACAAGTTAGCATAATATTTCTTGAAACAAAAAAAAATAAAGATACACTTATTTAGCACATATACATATATGTATGTAGGATCGAATAGTGCATCAACAAGTACTTCACACTTAAGCACCAGATTTTTTTTTTTTTTTTTTTTATAATATCCCCTCGAACAACACCCCCCCCCCCCCCCCCCCCAGCTCACAAGATCAGTAGAGGAAGTACCTCAACAGGCATATAATTTGAAACAAATACACATAATAAAGTAGGGGAAAAAAATAAAAATATATATATATATAACAAGGCACATGCTGACATACTTAGATGGGTAAGACTTTTAGATTAGAAAAGTAAGATATAAAACATTGCCATTTCTGGTAAAACCTTTCTGTGCATCCTCTTATAGTGTATTTAATTTTCTCAAGTTTTAGAAAAAACATCATGTCCTTGAGCCATAGGGAAATTGAGGGATATCTGACAGATTTCCAGTGCAGCAGTAAAGTACGCCTTGCTATTAAGGATGTAAAGGCCACAATATCCCTTTGTACCAAATTCAAAACTACGGAGGAATCAGGAATCCCAAATATGGCAATAAATGGAGAAGGCAGCAGAGTCACTTGAAGAACCCTGGAGATAATTGTAAAGTAACTAGACCAAAAACTGTATAATTCCGGACAAAGAAAAAACATATGGCCAAGGTGGCAGGGAGATCCCTTACATTTATCACAACTACCATCAACTTCTGGGTAAATCTCAGAGAGTCTCAGTTTTGAGTAGTGGACTCTATATATTACCTTAAACTGAATCAAGCTAAGACGAGCACATGAGGAAGACGTTCTAATTCTGTTAATGGCATCCTCCCAAAGCTCATCAGTCATCTGTATACCCAATTCTTTCTCCCACAAATTTTTTATTTTGACACTTGATTCATCGTTTAATGTTAAAGTGGAATTATAAAGCTTGGATATCAACCCTTTATGTTGTGGACCATGTGAAACTATACTTTCCCAGGGCTGCTCAGGAGGGATAGAAGGAAAGTTAGAGAAATACTTAGAAACAAAATTACGTATTTGAAAATAACGAAACAAATGGGTGCCGGGTAAGTTATAATTGAAAGATAAATTGGTAAAACTATCAAAAAGCCCAGATATATATAAATTCCTTATATGCTCAATACCTCTGTCATGCCAGTCTGAGAATGACGAATCAGAGAGATGGAGGAAACAAATGATTTTTAGTTAAAGGACATAAAGAGGAGGCAGCTACAAAACCAAAGCGCCGCCTAAACTGAAACCATATTTTTAATGTGTTGAGAACCACTTGACTGTCCGTATACAAAGAGGGTTTTGTAGGCAAAGAAGAAAAAATTAATGCAGGTATTGACGACCCCTGACAGGATGATAATTCCATTCTACACCACGGGGAGCGAAAAGACTTTAACCAATAGCAGATTTTATGTATATGTGCCGCCCAATAATAAGACTGGAAATCAGGTAATGCAAGTCCCCCGCTAAGTCTACATCTTTGCAATAATTTTTTACGCACTCTAGGTGCTGAATTCTAAATTTTATTTCCTTTGATACTGGGTCTCTGATTTTGTAGATTGCTCTCTCCGTTTGTTGCTTCCCCAATTTATAGGCTAGTAATTTTGCCGATTTGCTGCCTGCTTCATAGTATTTTTGTTTCAGAAATGTAAGTTTCTTCTGGATTTCTATTGTGTAGATCTCATTTATTTGTTTTTTAATTTCCTTCATTTTGAGCGAGTCATTAGAATGAGTGTTGTCTTTGTGCTCTTTTTCTAGGTTCTTAAGTTCTGACTCTAATGTGGTTAGTTTTTCTTGTCTCAGTTTCTTTTGGATTGCCAGTTTTGCGATAATCTTTCCCTTTATTACAGCTTTGCATGCGTCCCACAGTATTAAAGGGGATACTTCTCCATTATCATTTTCTTCCAAATATCTGAGAATATCTGATTCCAATTCATCTTTCAGTGGTCCTTTCAGGACATTTGAATTTAACCTCCAAGAAAATGTATTATTTGTGAATTTTTGGGTACTTAAGTCCATATAGATTGGACTATGGTCGGAGAGATCCATCAGTCCCATTTTACATGTTTTTACTCTTCCAATGTCTCTATTAAACATAAAAAAATAGTCAATCCTTGAGTATGATGAATGTGGCGCTGAGTAAAATGTATAATCTTTTACAATGGGTTTGAATTCACTCCACACGTCACAGATTCCCATTTCTTTTAGTAGCGTCCGAGTTTTCCTACTTTGTTATTTTGATGTGGAGAATTACCTGATGCTTCCCAGTATGCCATACTGAATCCATACTGAGTATGGATTCAGTATGGATTCAGTATATAAAACTTTAAAACAAAAAACTGAAAAGATCTTCCTGAGCTGAGGTCTTTTTAGTGACCTTAGAAGAGCCATGATGGTGTGTTGGCCCTGAGGGAAATTCCTCAGATTCCGTTACGTGCTGAGGGCCCTCTCTTTCCCCTGTAAGTTGTCCCATGTTTTTAACGTGAATTTCAGATCCCAATCCGAACTTGTAATGATTTTTTTTTTTTTTAATGCCTATAGAGTTTTTGCGTAGGCTCGTAAAATTCACGTGACTCACTGGGTAAACAAACACGCCGTAGGTGCCGCCATCTTGGATGGCAAGAGCAGCAGTTGCACTGTGACAACCCGGGCGTAACTTGTACTGTTTAGCGATCAGAATGAGTGAGGAGAACACAGTGACAGTCTGACATAACATCCCTATCATCCTCTTCAACAACTGACACTGTGGCCTCTGAAACTGTGTCTGCGATGTCTGTGTCAGATTCAGTGGAGTCATTGTCAGCAGTCATAACAGCAGACAAGTGTTTTTAATCTTGCTCCCGTGCGCTCCTCTGGTGTGCCGAAATGCCTCAGTTGAACGGAGGTGGCGGGTGTGGGGTAACCCCCACGGACAAGCAGAGCGCACAGCTGGAGCAATTAGCAGAACAATGACTGCCAGTAATCTGCTCAGCGGGGATGATTTGGGGGCAAACGATGAAATGATATCTTTCAAAGACAAAGGGGAGCAGGAGGAAAAGATATCGGAAAACGTGTCAGCGGAAAGGGATCTGGATGATTTGTGAAGTCTTCGCTGGTGAACGAGTCAGAAAACAACAGCAGCTCCTCGGACTCGGAGGTGAGTGAAGCGCGCTGCGTGGTTTTTTTTTTTTTTTTTTTTTTTAAAGGCTCTCCACGGCGCGCCGCGTTAAAACGTACCTGATTTTATGCACATGTACAATAGTTTTCTCCCCTTTCATGTGTGCATTGTCCTTTGTAGCAAGCAGAGAGGCGCTCCCAAACCAGACCCGACTCAGAAAGTTTTTTTTTTTTGTTGTTACTTATTTGTGCCTGTAGGTAGATTTGGTTTGCAGTCTGGTGACAAGCCACCGGCTGCTGCGTGCGCAAGCGCCCTAAACCTACATGTTTTTGGTATGCGGGAGGAAACCGGAGTAAACCCACGCAACACGGGGAGAACATGCAAACTCCACACAGCTCACTGTTGGTCGGGAGCTGGGATCGAGCCCACGGTCTCATGATCCCCGCGATCCCCCGGCCGAGGGTAAACTGTGCTGTCACAGTGCTAAACCACTGCTCCACCGTGCAGCCCGTTATGAGAAAGCGAGAGATTACGTCAGTGAAGGTAATTATTCAGCCCCTGGCTCTCTGTACTGTCAAACATAGCCCCTCCACACATCCGGCGAGCAGCATTAACTCAAAGGATGCTCCAAAAAGTTAAAGATTTTCCTCACTTACCAATCCATGCAGATATCTACACCCCACCCACTGCCCGACTTTCATCCAGACGGCCGATTTGGAAAAACCCTCCCCCAGCTGACTTTACCATCCAGACAGCTTGGCAAGAGGAATGGGAGACCAAGGAGGTCCCAAACAAACAGCTGGTGATAAACCCCAACCAACAGGTCCCGGGCACCAACCTCCCAAGGAGACAGTGGTCTACACTCAATCGCTTCAGGACTGGACATGGCCCCTGCTTGGCCAGCCTTCACAGATGGGGCAGTAGCCCTAGCCCACTGTGCGCATGTGGAGAGGAGCAAACTATGGAACACATCATAGAGGCTTGCCCCCTCCAAAGACTGGAAGGAGGATTACACACCCTCCATACAGCAAACCAGGAGGCAACTGCTTGGCTTAAGGACTTTGCATTCGCTAAATAAATAAAATAAATTATTCAAAAATCCAACTTTTTTTTTTTTTGCATTTCACACCGGCCATTTAATTCCCCGCTTATCCCCTTATCAGGGGGAACAACAGGAGTACACCATTTTGCTGAGTTTGTAGGTACACGTGAGCTATGTGGTTTGTTTCACCCTGCTGCTGCTGTTGTTTCTTGCCATCCAATATGGCGGCACACTCTAACGGGCCAGTGCGGCACGCCCCCTGACGTCATATGCAAAAACTCAATACCCTATGAAATTGTGTGCAACCTCCCACCACCATCACAGCAAACATTCACGTTAATACAGTATTTGTTAGTTTGGAGAGATCATGTGGTTTATTGTCACATTTCTATTTTAACAAGCTTTTTTTTTAAAAGACTTATTTGTTTCTAATATTATGTCTGTTCCATGAAATGTTTTACCACTTGCTGATTCTGCATCTCCTTTAATGTTTGTTACCTTGTAGGATGGGGTTGGATGTGCAGATTGACTAAAAATATCGTTATTCCCTCCTGTAAACGGCCAGTTTTTCCTTGTAGCTCTGGCGCTGGGTTTCCCGCTGCTGGCCCGTGGATTTTGAGGGTCTCTGTGTGGACCACGTTTGAGCCTCGATTCTTTCGATCGGGTCTGCTGTGGGTTTATACACCGTTACCGGGAGCCCTCTTCTCGCCATATCCGTGGTTGCGTCTTCCGCCGAGTTGTAGAGACACGTCTCATCCCCGTAGAAAACCCACAGCTTCGCCGGAAATGGCGTCTGGAAGCGCAGTTTTTTCTCTCGTAATACCTTTTTAGCGTCGTTGTATTCCCGACGCTTTTTAAGGCCCTCCGGGGCGTAATAGTGTTCCACGAAAACTTCTCTCTTGGTGCATAAATCCTTTTTTCTGCCAAGCCAGTCTTACAACTCTTCTTTTATTCTGGAGTTGGCGAACTTCACAACCACCGATCGAGGAGGCGCTTCCGCCGCCGGCCTAGGGGCTAATGTACAGTGCACCCTTTTCTATCTTCAAGTCGGTGGTTTGGGGAATATCCAACTTCTCTCTCAGTATGGATTCCACGCATGCAGCCATTGTGGTGAAACCGTCCTCGACTCCTTCTTTCAGACCATGAATTCTTATGTTGTCTCTTCTCAGTCTTCCTTCTTGGTCGGTTAGCTTAGCCTCCACTCTAGACTGTCGTTTGTGTAGATCCAGCATGGTATTTTCCAGCCCTTTTATTCTTTCCTCTGCTTCCAAGATTCGGTCCTCGGCCTGGTCCACTCTGCTGTTTGTCCTTTTTATTTCGTCTTTGATTTCACAAAATTCGGCCCAACACTCTCGGCGAAATCGTCTTAATTCTTTAAGTACCATTTTTAAGCTAACCTTTTTGCTAGCTTCATTCAGCTCCTCGTCTTCTGAATGGAAATCCTCCGGATCAGATTCTCCGGCCGATGCGTGTCCTGGCCTGGTAAATGTCGAATTCTTCTGTTTTCCTTTAGGCATGATGACTTTGTCTTTTGATTTTCACTCTTCCAAAAATCCGTTATATCTGATTTTCAAGGTATTTTCACAGATCGGGTCTGGGAGCTTCAGCGTTAAGCTGCTATCACCATGGTGTCCAGACTGGAAGTCTCCTCTGTAAAATTTTTTATGTGATATATCCCTTTGTTTGTATTTTTCAAGTTTGTTCAAATAAAGTTCATTAAAAAAAACAAAAAACAAAGAAGGGCCGCCAGTTCCAGCTCCAGCCCACACAAGGGCGTCCTTTCCACGGAACTTTGTGTCACTTCCGGTCCCCAAATCTGGAAATCCGGTACACAGTTCCGGTACACAGAGGAATCAGCAGCCATATTGCCGCTGCATCCAGGTACTCTTGAAAAAAGTAGTCCAGAGGGGCTGAAAAAAAAAATCGCCAGATTGTCTTATGCAATATTACTGTGCAAAATTTTAAAAAATAAATAGTGTAAAGTTAACATATTCCAGTTACAATCGTGTCATGTGTTTTCTGCCCCACCCCCACCCCCGGAAAAATATGTTGCCACCGCGCCACGGTCTTTAAGCCAGAGGAAACACTGTATGTGTACCAACTGTAAGGTGTTAGTCGCCGTCTCAAGCACTGAAAGTGCAGTTTGTTCCTTTTGCTTTCAGAGAAAGTACTGACATCTTTCCTCACTGTTGATAATTTGCAACAAAAACTGTGTTTGTGCATTTTGTATCTTCTAGACTCTGGCTCATGAAGGCTGGTATGGGCATCTCACACACCTCAAACACAGTCACATAAATGATTTATATGATTTACTGTTTTATGGAAAATTTAGTTTGTTATGATAACTCAGAAATGAATTTGAATGAATGAAAATGTGCATGCAAACACAGGTGTACCTGATGACATTAATAAATGCATACAGGCATGATTAGCAACACCTGTATTCCCTTCTGTTCCTTGTCAGAATGGTTGCTATACAGTAGATCTGTGCTTTATTTTTTAACAGAAACCCTGGATTGGGTGAGTTATTTGTCGTCGATATCCAGCTCCAGATACTTCCACCAGTCTAAAAAATAAGTGGCAGTTGCTCCGATGAATATCCAGTGTATTTTTTTTTTTTTTAAAGCTGCATTCAGCAGCATAGTTTTCATGCCTGCAAGCCTAGTAGGTTACTGTTGATGTTGAACAGCTACAAGGAGGACTTTTAAAAATAAACTGCTAACGAGATCAATGATGTTTGTTACAGTTGCTGTTGATAAATTATGGAGCACTATGACTATGACACTATGACTATGACTGCAAACATCAGGACTTGCAATAACTTGAAATTAACTTTGTGATTCTCAAGACAAACTAACTCTAACCCTTCATAAACGTGGTGAAGACTAAGGAGCTAATTGTGGATTTTAGGAAGAACAGCCTTCCCCCTCCAACAACTCTACATCACGGGCACAGCAGCTAAGGTGGTGTCCAGCTTTAAGTACCTGGGCATTCACATCTCGAACTGCCTCATTTGGTCCACCAACCCAGCCAGCATCCTGATGAAGGCCCATCGATGCCTCTACTTTCTGAGGAAGACTTCAGGCTGCTGGACTCAGCCTCTCAGCTCTAGCCCCCTTCTACAGATGTGGGGTGGAGAGTGTTCTGACCCAGTCCATTACAGTGTGGTGTAAGAAGGCCCTGCAGCAGGTGGTCAACACAGCCAGCAAGATTACTGGGTGCAGCTTCCCATCCATCAGTGACATTTACACCAGGCGCGACAGGAGCAGGGCCTCTGGGATCATGATGGACCACACCCACCCTTCATCTGGACCGCGTGCCCCTCTGCCTTCTGGGAGAAGACTGTGCAGCATCAGAGCCAGAACCTCTCGGCTGAGGTGCAGCTTCTTCCTTGAGGCTGTCAGACTAATGAACAGTTCATGAACACATCCACTAGCACACACAGACTCTGTATACTGCTACTTCTAAGTACAATTATTTGAAGTGCAATATTTTTTCTAGTAGTAGTTTTTTTTTTTTAATTCATTCTATTTATTTAGTATGTTCTCTGGGCCTCGAGTACAAATCTGGTTCTTTCATGTCTGAATGTTGGAATGACAAAGCACTTTAATCCTTAAAGTTGTTTTAAGGCATCTGTGAATCTAACGGAATCTTTGTATTTATACACAAACTGAAGCAGCTTGAGTCAAAACAAATTTGATGTGTAAAGCTTGAGCTCCAGCACCTTCTTTTATAACTTGATTACATATACTGCTGCATGCTGAAGTGTTTCATTAGACAGTTAACCTTGAGATCAGAGATTAAAGGCACAGTCATCATTCCTTCCAGCAGCCTGCATGCTGACCTTTGACAAAAATCCCTTCAGTGAACTTCCAGCACACTGATGGTGCTTCAGTTCCTAAGCCTTTCCTTTCATCCAAATAATGTGGACAAAAACTCAGCCTTAGCCAAAGCCTAGCCACGAGCAAAGCCGGGGCTGAGTCCACAAGTATGTCAAGGAGAAGCAGGGATGGATGGCCCCTGGCAGGAGGTAATCTATAATTTATCAGTGCTGCGTGTGAGTGTTAGGACAGCTAAAACAAACCGGGTGAGATAAGAACAGACAAAAACACCAGGATGCCCATGTAAGAAGATAAAGCTTTTTTCCTCCCTTTCTTTTCTCAGGTGTGCTAGAGCATCAACTCGGTATACCTGAGAACAGCCACTGCTTCAAAACCATAACAGTCATATACTTTGAAGCTGTCCTATGTGGAGACTGTATATTTCTGCAGCCTCCTGTACTGTATGCTTTTTTTGTGCATATGAAACTGTTGTTTATGAGAATGCCTATGTAATAACCAATAACATACACACAATATTCATGATAAAAGGGAAAAAAAGGTTTTAAATGTGGAGTTTAGCTTTAGATTTTTATTTTATACAGCTTGCATTTTCTTCTGTATGTACTGTAACTAGGATTCAGTTTTGAGTGGCTGACAATAACTTCACAACTCGTGATTCTACTCACACGAGTCATTTAAAAAAAGATGACTTTCAAGTAGATATTCTAGTTTTATGTGATAAATTTCAAAGATTTCTACAAATGGGCCTAAGAAAACTTTAGTGATTGGTGTTAAAATCTTAAACCCAGTGTCCATTTCCAGTAATAATAGTGTTGATGCTAAAGCTGATCCAAAGAGTTTTCCCAAGACCTCATGCACTATAATGCGTAAATGTAGTTTTCTTTTCAAAGAACAGCTCTGTAAAGCATAGGCCCAAAGCAAACAGTAAAGACAAAACCTAACATATATGGGCAGATACAGTGGAGATCAAAATTAGAGAACAATGTATTAACACTTGATTGATTGTGAAATATTGTTGTTCTTCATTATTCAGAATTTGACAGAATATCAGCTGTGGCTATATCACTGCTGCACTAGCATATAACCAAGGCACATCAACACATTTTGTAAAACAAAACAAAACCCAGCAAATTATTGAACAGTGACCACTGTGTCAGAAGAGAAGATTTAAACAATGTTTTTTTTAGGGCTATAGGATTCAAAAATTAATAGGAAGAGTAGAGGTCCTTGCTTTGAATGACTTCAGCACATCTGCGCCCACAGGACATCACTAGTTTCTCACACTGCTCTGGTTTGGGGGACAGGAGTATGTGAAGATTCTCAATGGGGAATCGATTCATCACTGCAGCTGGAGTTGC
This sequence comes from Pholidichthys leucotaenia, assembly GCA_020510985.1. Classification (NCBI taxonomy): domain Eukaryota; kingdom Metazoa; phylum Chordata; class Actinopteri; order Cichliformes; family Pholidichthyidae; genus Pholidichthys; species Pholidichthys leucotaenia. The sequence continues at coordinate 449,000,961 of CM035837.1, read as the reverse complement.
TTGCCAGTTCAATGCTCAACAGGGCAAGGATCTATCTCAGCACACAATGTCTCTGAGTTTTGGGCCCAAATTGTCTTAAAACGTGCTCTGCAGTGACCACACCGCTCGTCAGCAGAAAGAATAAAAAGGCTAGACTTGCCTTTGCTGAGGAGCATCCTTGGAGACAAAGTAATGGCTAAGAAACCCACTCCAGTTACTGAACTGTGGAAGAGACTGAAGAAGAACGGACCAAGATCAAAGCAGAGCAGTGTGAGAAACTAGTGATGTCCCGTGGGCACAGATGTGCTGAAGTCATTCAAAGCAAGGACCTCTACATTTCCTGTTAATTTTTGAATCCTATAGCCCTAAAAAACATTGTTCAGATCTTCTCTTCTGACATAGTGGTCACTGTTCTCTAATTTTGCTATTTTTTTTTTAACAAAATAAATGTTTGTGTTGAAGTGCCTTGATTATTAAAAAAACATGCTACTACAGCAGTGGTATAGCCACAGCTGATATTCTGTCAAATTCTGAACAATGGGAATGTTAACCTTGACCGTTGAACCCCAAACCCATAGTTGTAGGTCAGGATCCCGAGGTGAATCTGTGTATTGGTGACCCTATTTTACTGTTGAGAAATAGTTTATATGGCATTTTGATGATGACCTTGTGATCCCAAAACCATAGACTGTGTTTATATATTTACATATTTATTCCATCTAGCTACAATGCTCCGCACTGTGTGTCTATATATATATATATACAGTATATATATATATATATATATATATATATATATATATATATATATATATATACACAGTATATATATATATATATATATATATATATATATATATATATATATATATATATATATATATACAGTATATATACAGTATATACATACAGTGGGGCAAAAAAGTATTTAGTCAGCCACCAATTGTGCGAGTTCTCCCACTTAAAAGATGAGAGAGGTCTCCAATTTTCATCATAGGTATACCTCAACTATGAGAGACAAAATGAGGAAAAAAAAAAATCCAGAAAATCACATAAGGATTTTTAAAGAATTTATTTGCAAATTATGGTGGAAAATAAGTATTTGGTCACCTACAAACAAGCAAGATTTCTGGCTCTCACAGACCTGTAACTTCTTCTTTAAGAGGCTCCTCTGTCCTCCACTCGCTACCTGTATTAATGGCACCTGTTTGAACTCATTATCAGTATAAAAGACACCTGTCCTCAACCTCAAACAGTCAGACTCCAAATTCCACTATGGCCAAGATCAAAGAGATGTCAAAGGACATCAGAAACAAAATTGTAGACCTGCACCAGGCTGGGAAGCATGAATCTGCAATAGGTAAGCAGCTTGGTGTGAAAAAATCAACTGTGGGAACAATTAATTAGAAAATGGAAGACTTACAAGACCACTGATAATCTCCCTCCATCTGGGGCTCCACGCAAGATCTCACCCCGTGGGGACAAAATGATCACGAGAACGGTGAGCAAAAATCCCAAAACCACACGGGGGGACCTAGTGAATGACCTGCAGAGAGCTGGGACCAAAGTAACAAAGGCTACCATCAGTAACGCACTACGCCGCCAGGGACTCAAATCCTGCAGTGCCTGATGTGTCCCCCTGCTTAAGCCAGTACATGTCCAGGCCCGTCTGAAGTTTGCTAGAGAGCATTTGGATGATCCAGAAGAGGATTGGGAGAATGTCATATGGTCAGATGAAACCAAAACAGAACTTTTTGGCAAAAACTCAACTTGTCATGTTTGGAGGAGAAAGAACACCATACCTACTGTGAAGCATGGGGGTGGAAACATCGTGCTTTGGGGCTGTTTTTCTGCAAAGGGACCAGGACGACTGATCCGTGTAAAGGAAAGAATGAATGGGGCCATGTATCGTGAGATTTTGATTGAAAACCTCCTTCCATCAGCAAGGGCATTGAAGATGAAACGTGGCTGGGTCTTTCAGCATGACAATGATCCCAAACATACCGCCCGGGCAACGAAGGAGTGGCTTCGTAAGAAGCATTTCAAGGTCCTGGAGTGGCCTAGCCAGTCTCCAGATCTCAAACCCATAGAAAATCTTTGGAGGGAGTTGAAAGTCCGTGTTGCCCAGTGACAGCCCCAAAACATCATTGCTCTAGAGGAGATCTGCATGGAGGAATGGGCCAAAATACCAGCAACAGTGTGTGAAAACCTTGTGAAGACTTACAGAAAACGTTTGACCTCTGTCATTGCCAACAAAGGGTATATAAAGTATTGAGATGTACTTTTGTTATTGACCAAATACTTATTTTCCACCATAATTTGCAAATAAATTCTTTAAACATCAGACAATGTGATTTTCTGGATTTTTTTTTTCTCGTTTTGTCTCTCATAGTTGAGGTATACCTATGATGAAAATTGGAGACCTCTCTCATCTTTTAAGTGGGAGAACTTGCACAATTGGTGGCTGACTAAATACTTTTTTGCCCCACTGTATATACCAAGTTTGGTGACCCTAGATTTACTCGTTCTATGGCAATAGTGCAAAGGGAATGTTAACATTGAACTTTGACCTTTTGACTGCAAACCCATAGCCAGAGTTCAGGGTCACAAGGTGAACCTGTGTACTAAACTTTGTGGCTCTAACATTACTTCTATTGCAATTGTGTAAATATGTTAACTTTGACCTTTTGACCCAAACCCATAGTCAGGTCAGGGTGTAAGCTGTCCAAGGTTTGTCTTAGATACAACTATGGTATCAATTTGAAAAGCCTACATCATTTCTTCCAGTAGTTACTGCATTTACAAGATATGAGGAAAAAACTGTCCTTTGACCTTGACCTCAAGGTCTATAATTCCAGAAGAAAAAAAAAATCATCCAATCAGAGTCAAATAGCAATGTCATTAGTTTATATTGGGATTTAAGAGACATACCCGTTTCTACTCGTCATTGCCCTGACTTTTTACCACAGTGTGCCAGGTGCACCACAGCAGCTAACTGCAAGCTAATGTTTTGCCGCTACTTCCAGTCCCTCCAGGATCTCACGGGATGTTTTTATGATTGTTGCAGCCCAAAAAGCCTGAATTTGCAGGAGCTTTTTTTTTAAAAGTTGCAATAAAAGTTGAGATGTTTGGAGAGGTTTTTTTTTTTTTTTGCACTGAAAGTTGTGGGAAGAATTACAAATTTTAAAGCAGATGGTTTTCCCAGCTTACTACAGTGATATTCTATATAACAATACAAGAAAAACAGAGGACTGTCAAACATTTCCTATTACAGTGATTTGTAAATTAAGCTTAAACTTCTGCTATACAGAAAAACTCTTGTGCAGCAGCAAATACAGACTTTAGCACAATATCCATTCCAACAGCTATACTGCATTGAATGCATGTTAAAGAGTAGAGATGTGGAAATTATTGGCAGCACCTTCATTTGAAAACTCCCTATGGTACCCAACCACTTGGTACTGAGCAGAGAGGAAAAAAGAAAAAATTTATTCCGTTGAAGTCTGTGTTTTTCCGGAAAAAAAAAAAAAATGCAGACAATATTCCTATGCCTAACTCCTACCCGTCTATCGGCTGCACGTCTTGACACACACACACACACACACACGCGCGCGCCCGTCTCATCAGACATCTTTTATTTGTGGGGGGGGGGGAACTTGTCCATGTTCAGATCAGAGATTCACAGCTTTAAAGCTCATTGACCAGATGTAGTAAAGATTTTACCTCTAAAGATGTATGAAATGATCAAACACTGGCTGCAGTTTTAGACTTGCTCATTTGTTTGTGATTTTATGGAGTCTCTCCTTACGTGCACTCCCACAACGGGGTGCTTTTGGGGTAGGCGGACGTTTTTCAACACAAACACAGCACCTCATACACGCGGTCAGGACAGAGACGTCCACCAGCAGGCTGGGGGACATGGAGGAAGGAACGGTGTTGGAAACCTTGCAGGTGAGTGTTGTTTTTTTAATCACACACTGTTTTTTGCTGAAGCGTTCCGTTAATATTTACTGTAAACACAGACGTGAACACAATGTAGACCGTACCCATATCCGCAGCAGATCTCCAAGGTGAACAGCCTCTGGCATGTTAGATCAAGGCAGCTAAGGGAAGTCGGCAAGTCAGATCTGTAACTTCAGGATAAGGATTGGCTCTAAGGGCTGGGTTCGGTTGGGCTGTGGTGCATTTGATTGGTTAGACTGAGCGTTTCAGCGCCACTCGGCTGAAATTTGATTGATGAAATTGGCGGAAGTTGACAAGGATTGGCCAAAACTGCAGGAAAGTTGCAGTGATTGGATAAAGTTGCAAGGTTGTGCAATAGTTGCACTGATTGGCTGATTTTGCGTGAATTGACGCGATTGCAAAATCGCAAAATCCTGGAGGGACTGCACTTCTGTGCTGCCGCTACTTCTGTGCCAGCCAGAGACGTAGGACCTTTTCCCACCATGCTGTGTCAGAGAGGATAGTCCTCTAACCTCATTTTAATTGGGGCCAACTCATGTTAACACCATCTCTCTAATTATAAGACGGCAAATGCTAAATGACAATGCTAACTTGTCGCCAATAGAAAGCATTATAGTGCATCAGACCATCGTTCCGGTTTAAATCACTGCCGAGTTCGTTAATTTTGTCTGAAAAAAACATTACTGATGCTGCAAAAGTGCGTGACAGCGGATGCATCCACACTAACTAAATAAATTAAAACATGTTGGAGGAACAAACTGGCTCTTAATGTAACTTGATTTCATATCATTTTTAATTAGTCCAGTAGCGATAAAGAATAAAGTCAAAGTCATATGAATGAATGAATGAATGAATGAATCTTTATTTCGGATAGATTAAAAGTAGAGATTAAAAAAGAAAAAGAATAATATAACAAAGGGGGAAAGAAAATCCAACAAGGTCAAATTAGACAATAACTCCTCTGATTATACAGTTCAACATAAGTTATCCGAAATGGGTGATGGCTGAAGCCGCAGCTTATATTGCCCACCCATATTCCATCCAAGAATTCAAAAGAAAAATAAACAAGAGCGATTACAATTCAGAACAAAGCTAAGACAAAATGTGACAAAAAACTAAGCAACAACACAACACAGACTGGATATGACAATCCTTATGTGATTTTACATGTCATCTTGTATATATGTTTGGAGTATTTCTTCCTTTAGTTTTTGTTTAAATTGTCCAAGCGTTGTACATGATTTTAATTCAGGTCCAAAATCGTTCCATAATCTGACTCCTTGCACTGAAACACAGTGTTGCTTGGTGGTAGTTCTCACTGAAGGTTTTTGAAATATACATGTTCCTCTGAAATGATATTGTTTCTCCCTTATTTGGAACAACTTTTGGATATTTGCGGGCAGTAATAGATTTTTCACTTTAAACATTATTACTGCAGTTTTAAAGTCAACCAGATCTTTCAACTTGAGAGCTTTTAATTTAAGAAAAAGTGGGTTTGTTGGTTCCCTGTAAGCAGCTTTGTTTATTATTCTAATAGCTCTCTTCTGAAGCATAAAGTCTGGATATACAGTTAGGCCCAGAAATATCTGGACAGTGACACAATCTTCATGATTTGGGCTCTGCATGCCACCACATTGGATTTGACATGAAACAACTACAACAAATTGAAGTGCAAACTTTAAGGTTTAATTCAAGGGGTTGAACAAAAATATATGATTAAACATGTAGGAATTGTAGCTATTTTTATACAAACGCTCCTCATTTCAGGGGCTCAAAAGTAATTGGACAAATAAACATAACCCTAAGTAAAATGTTACTTTTCAAAATTTTGTTGAGAATCCTTTGCAGGCAATGACTGCCTGAAGTCTGGAACCCATGGACATCACCAAACGCTGGGTTTCCTCCTTTGTGATGCTTTCCCAGGCCTTTACTGCATCTGTCTTCAGTTGTTGCTCGTTTGTGGGTCTTTCTGCCTTAAGTTTTGTCTTTAGCAAGTGAAATGCATGCTCGATTGGGTTGAGATCTGGTGATTCGACTCGGCCATTGCAGAATATTCCACTTCGTTGCTTTCAAAAACTCCTGGGTTGCTTTTGCAGTATGTTTTGGATCATTGGTGAAGCACTGTCCAATCAGCTTTGCTGCATTTGGCTGAATCTGAGCAGAAAGTATATCCGTATACACTTCAGAATTCATCCGGTTGCTTCTGTCTTTTGTCACATCATCAATAAACACAAGTGACCCAGTGCCATTGGAAGCCATGCATGCCCATGCCTTCACACTGCCTCCACCATGTTTTACAGAAGATGTGGTGTGCTTTGGATCATGAGCTGTTCCAATTCTTCTCCAAACTTTCTTCTTCCCATCATTCTGGTACAGGTTGATCTTAGTCTCATCTGTCCAAAGAATGCTGTTCCAGAACTGGGCTGCCTTCTTCAGGTGTTTTTTTGGCAAAGTCAGTTCTGGCCTTTCTATTTTTGAGGCTGATTCATGGTTTGCACCTTGTGGTGAATCCTCTGTATTTACTCTCATGGAGTCTTCTCTTTATGGTAGACTTAGATACTGATACACCTACTTCCTGGAGAGTGTTCTTCACTTGAGTAGATGTTGTGAAGGGGTTGTTCTTCACCATGGAAAGGATTCTGTGATCATCCACCACTGTTGTCTTCCGTGGACATCCAGGCCTTTTTGAGTTCCCAAGTTCACCAGTGCACTCTTTTTTTCTCAGAATGTACCAAACTGTTGATTTGGCCACTCCTAACATTTCTGCTATCTCTCTGATGGATTTCTTCTTTTTTGTCAGCCTCAGGATGGTCTGTTTCACCTCCATTGAGAGCTCCTTTGACTGTATGTTGTGTGTTCACAGCAACAGCTTCCAAATGCAAACGGCACACCTGCAATCAACTCCAGACCTTTTAACTGCTTAATTGATGACAGGTTAACGAGGGAAGAGCCCATGCAGCCTTGTTATTTTTTTTTTTGCAGCCTTCTGAGTCAATTGTCCAATTACTTTTGGTCCCTTGAAAAAGAGGCGGCTACGTATTAAAGAGCTGTAATTCCTAAACCCTTGCTCCAATTTGGATGTGAATACTTTCAAATTACAGCAGACAGTCTGCACTTTAAGCCCATATTGATTATATAAATCACTGTACATGATTGGTTGTACGGTTGAAAGACAAGGGTCATTACATTTCATTTTCATTTCGTAATTGTATCCTGAATATGTTTTCGTAAACAGCTAAAATAACAAAACTTGTGTCACTGTCCAAATATTTTTAGGCCTAACTGTATGTTCGTTTTATATGTATTTCCCCATATTTCAGTACAATGTGTCATGTATGGGAGTGTTAATGAATGATACAAGGTATATACTAACTAACTAACTAACCTGCACTTATATAGTGCTTTTCTAGTCACAAAGACCACTCAAAGCGCTTTCATTAATACTAACCCTCTATTCTAAGGGCCTATAAGAAACATATCTAGGGACAATTTAGAACAGCCAATTAACCTAACATGCATGTTTTTGGCATGTGGGAGGAAACCGGAGAAATCCCGGAGTAAACCCACGCAACACGGGGAGAACATGCAAACTCCACACAGATCACTGTTGGTCGGGGGCTGGGATCGAACCCACGATCCCACGATCCCCACAATCCCCCGGCCAAGGGTAAACTGTGCTGCCGCAGTGCTAACCACTGCGCCACCGTGCAGCCCAATATAGTGACAATATAGTATATAGTGTGGGTTGATTCAGCAAATATTTCACTCTGTGTAGTATTGCAATTGATTTGGATATTTTACCTTTAATATAATTAATATGTGACTTCCAACACAGTTTATTATCAATTATTACTCCAAGAAATTTAGTTTCGGATACCATTTCAATCTCTACACCATTTACACTGAGTTTAGATACTAAGTTGTTGTGATGGTTGTTAAAAACTATAAATTTTGCCTTACTTAAATTGAGCGTTAATTTGTTTGAATCAAACCACAGTTTAAGCTTCCCTAATTTTTAATGTGCATCCTGCAAAAATCATCTGATCGGAGTCAAATTGTAATATGCACATCATCAGCGTATAGCAAACAATGGCACAAAGTTTCAAAACAATTGGAACCAAACTGTAGGAGCTGATTTAACAAATGTGGGACAGATGGATGGATGGATGACCCTATAATTTCCCTTTGGTCTGTGCCCAGTCTTCGACTGGTGAGGCAAAAAGAGTGGTAAAGGCAGCCAGGGATTAAAATATTCATGATGAAAAGTTCCCAAAGTAGCATAAAATATCAATAAAATAAGCCAGTAAAACCCGAGATTGCAGCTCTCTAATGAATTTGGGGTTTTTATGAGCTGTAAGCCATAACCATCAAAATTAAAGGAAATAAACACTTAAAATATATCACTTTGTGTGTAATGAATTTATGAAACATAGGAATTTCATACTGAAATAAATTTGCTTTTCGATGACATTCTAATTTATTGAGCTGCACCTGTATATTCCACTGCTAAATTCCAGCCAGCCTTACCTTCACCAACTAATCTCCAGCCCCACCTTCTTAAAAAAAAAAAAAAAAAAAAAAAAAAAAGTCCGTGGGAGGGTGAAATTAAATTTTTATTTTACCCATACAATCAACCAATCGATGTATAAAGTAATTTAATATATTACTCAGTGGTCAAGAAAATAATTGATTCTCTCCCTTTCTTTGTCTCGCCCAAGCCCTTTGTTCCCACCAATCAGACAAACAGAAAGTGGTCGAAGGTCAACAAGCCTGCATGAATCTCATCATTCACACGAAGGCTCAAAATCAAAGGGCAGAGGGTTGCTGGGCATCAATACCACACAGCCTACATGTGTGTTCATTTTGAGATCTGGTGTGGAAACATCAGAATTTCAGAAAATCATACATTTAAAGAAGGAACGGGAAGACGCACACACTGTCTGATATCTTGACAACTGCTTCAGCTCCAACTGAGCATGGAGGATTGTTTCCCCAGCTCTAAATAATGAAACTAAACCACTCCATCGGGGTGGAAACATATTCCAGACAACACACTGGGAAGAGAACGATGGACCGGTGGAGGGAAAAAAAGAAGAAGAAAGAAGCATAAAATAATAAGTAGATTGGGAAACTGTGGAGGGAGGGAAAATTTACTGGGCATATACGATGAAAAATTCATAGGCAACCTCGCAGACGACAGACCCCCCCACCCCCCACATCAGAAAATGATTCAGCGTCTCCCTGCTGATACCGCATGTGGGTCAACAGAGGAGGAGAAACTGCTGGTTGACAGACAGATGAGAAAAATCAGTGAGAACAAGAGTACTGTGAGGCGAGTGCAACACCCCCACTTCTGTTTTCTTTGAAGATCCCATTATGTTACTGAAGGACGGCAGCTTTTAACTTTTTCCATATAACTACTTAGGCAGAACCAAATTCTAAAAAGCCTATCATCCATGAATATCCCACAAAAATAACTGTATACAACCCATAGTCAGAGGTTATGGTCTTGGGGTGAACCTGCGTACCACGTTTGGTGATCAAGGCTTTACTCGTTCTATAGTAATAGTGCAAAGCGAACATTAACATTGGCCTTTGACCTTTTCACCCAGTAACCATAGTCAGAGGTCAGGATCCCAAGGTGAACCTGTGAACCAAGTTTGGGGCATGGGGAATGTCATTTACTTCAGTAGTTGTTACAGACGTGGACAAAATTGTTGGTACCCCTCTGTTAATGAAAGAAAAACCCACAATGGTCACAGAAATAACTTGAATCTGACAAAAATGGTAATAAATAAAAATTCTATGAAAATTAACCAATGAAAATCAGACAATGCTTTTGAATTGTGGTTCAACAGAATTATTTAAAAAAAAAAAAAACTCATGAAACAGGCCTGGACAAAAATGATGGTACCCCTAAAAAAGACAAAATAATGTGACCATAGGAACATGTTCAACCAAGATGTGTCCTCTGATTAACATCACAGGTGTCTACAAACTTGTTATCAGTCAGTCGGCCTATTTAAAGGGTGGCTAATAGCTATACACTCTATGTGCAACACATCAGATTGATTGTCTTTGATTAATTGTCTATGTTTATTGCACTGTCCCTGTCAAATAAACTAATCTACTACTACTACTACAAGTAGTCACTGTGCTGTTTGGTGACATTGTGTGTACCATGCTAAACATGGACAAGAGGAAGCAAAGGAGAGAGTTGTCTCAGGAGATTAGAAGGAAAATTATAGACAAGCATGTTAAAGGTAAAGGCTATAAGACCATCTCCAAGCAGCTCGATGTTCCTGTGACTACAGTTGCACATGTTATTCAGAAATTTAAGCTCCACGGGACTGTAGCCAACCTCCCTGGACGTGGCCGCAGAAGGAGACTGATAATACGAATGGTAACAAAAGAGCCCAGAACAACCTCTAAACACATTCATGGTGAACTCCAAGGTCAAGGTACATCAGTGTCAGATCGCACCATCCGTCATTGTTTGAGCCAAAGTGGACTTCAAGGGAGACTACCAAGGAGGACACCACTGTTGAAAACAAATCATAAAAAAGCCAGACTAAAATTTGCCAAACTGCATGCTGTCAAGCCACAAAGCTTCTGGGAGAATGTCCTATGGACAGACGAGACAAAACTGGAACTTTTTGGCAAGGCACATCAGCACTATGTCCACAGACACAAAAATAAAACATACCAAGAAAAGAACACTGTCCCTACTGTAAAACATGGAGGAGGTTCTGTTATGTTCTGGGGCTGATTTGCTGCATCTGGCACAGGGTGTCTTGAATCTGTGCAGGGTACAATGAAATCTCAAGACTATCAAGGTATTCTAGAGAGAAATGTGCTGCCCAGTGTCAGACAGCTTGGTCTCAGCCGCAGGTCATGGGTCTTGCAACAGGATAATGACCCAAAACACAGCCAAAAACACCCAAGAATGGCTAAGAGCCAAACATTGGACTATTCTAAAGTGGCCTTCGATGAGCCCTGATGTAAATCCTATTGAACATCTGTGGAAGGAGATGGAGAAGGCACCCATCAAGCCTGAGACAACTGGAGCAGTTTGCTCATGAGGAGTGGGCCAAAATACCTGCTGAGAGGTGCAGAAGTCTCATTGACAGTTACAGAAATTGTTTGATTGCAGTGATTGCCTTAAAAGGTTGTGCAACAAAATATTAAGTTAAGGGAACCATCATTTTTGTCCAGGCCTATTTCATGAGTTTGTTTTTTAAAATAATTCTGTTGAACCACAATTCAAAAGCATTGTCTGCTTTTCATTGGTTAATTTTCATAGAATTTTTATTTATTACCACTTTTGTCAGATTCAAGTTATTTCTGTGACTATTGTGGGTTTTTCTTTCATTAACAGAGGGGTACCAACAATTTTGTCCACGTCTGTAACAACTACTGTTCACCTTGGGATCCTGACCTCTGACTATGGTTACTGGTGAAAAGGTCAAAGGACAATGTTAATGTTCCCTTTGCACTATTACTATAGAACGAGTAAAGCCTTGGTCACCAAACGTGGTACGCAGGCTATTGTGGGTTTTTCTTTCATTAACAGAGGGGTACCAACAATTTTGTCCACGTCTGTAAGTTTATAAGATTTAGGGAACAACTGACCTCTGCCCTTGACATCAAGGTCTATAATTGCTACAAAAATCTTCTAATCACAGTCGAATAGCAATATGAGCATCATCAGTGTATATCAAACCTTGGTACCAAGTTTCAAAACACTTGGAACAAAACTGTAAGAGGAAATGATTTCACAGGACTGTTACTGTCTACTGACTGAAGTGAAATAGGTGGTCATGAATCAGGGGCTATAACTCCTGCAACAATCATCTGGTTGGAGCCAAACTGCAATGTGAAAAAAATTAGGACACCCTGCATAGGCCTGTGTGTTGTTTTTTTTTTAACATATTTGGACATATGGATATTTAATATCAGTGTTAAAAAGATTCATGTAATTTCGTCGGCCTCCGTCGGTCTATGATGACCATGGAAGAGAATCCTAAACGTCTACTCTGCTGGAACAGCACCGCCTGTGGCTGAACAGGCCGATGCGCGAATGACAGTCCCTGTCACACAGGTCACACTTGTGGGTGGTCTCCGTGCTGCTGGGTCTGTGGCGGTTCTTCCTGCGGGTCCTTTTTTCATCTGCTGCAGCAGTCAGTCTCTCTTCACCCGCCTTGAGCTGTCTGGTCAGGGTGCCTCTCCATTTGGAGCGGTCCGTTGCAAGGTCCTCCCAGCGCTCTGTGTTGATATCCAGGGCCTTCATGTCTCTCTTGCAGACGTCTCTAAAGCGCAGCTGTGGGCGGCCAACGTCTCTCCTGCCAGTTGCCAGTTCTCCATAGAGGACGTCTTTGGGGATTCTGCCATCCTCCATACGGTGAACGTGGCCTAGCCAGCGGAGCCTGCGCTGCCTGAGTAGAGTGAACATGGAGGGAAGGCCGGCGCGGGACAGAACTTCTGTGTTGGGCACTTTGTCCTGCCAGGATATGTCCAGGATGTGGCGAATGCAGCGCAAGTGGAAAGAGTTCAGTCTCTTTTCCTGCCGGGCGTATGTTGTCCACGTCTCACTCCCATAGAGCAGTGTGCTGATGACGCAGGCGTTGTACACTGCCATCTTCGTCTTGACAGAGAGTTTGGGATTCTCCCACACTCGTGTGGTGAGGCGAGCGAGTGTGAAGGCTGATTTTCCAATCCTCTTGTTGATCTCTGTATCAAGGGAGAGGTTGTTGCTGATCGTGGACCCCAGGTACGTGAACTGATTCACGACCTCCAGCTTGTAGTCATCAATGGTGATGGTTGGTGGTGCTTCCGTGCCTTGCGCCAAGACGTTAGTCTTCTTCAGGCTGATGGTAAGCCCGAAGTCCTTGCATGCCTGGGAGAAGCGGTCCATCAGGGTCTGAAGCTCCTGCTGTGTGTGGGTTGCGACTGCAGCGTCGTCTGCGAACAGCATGTCTCTGATTAGAGCCTCGCGTACTTTGGTTCTGGCTTTCAGGCGGGCGAGGTTGAAAAGCCTGCCGTCAGATCTTGTGTGCAGGTAGATTCCCTCTGTTGCTGTGCTGAAGGCATGCCTCAGGAGCATAGCAAAGAAAATCCCAAAGAGGGTTGGCGCAAGTACACAGCCCTGTTTCACTCCGCTGCGTATGTTGAATGGCTCTGAGACGTTGCCGTCGTGCTCCACTATCCCCTGCATGTTGGTGTGAAACGATTCGATGAGGCTTTGCAACTTTGGTGGGCATCCTATCTTTGGCAGGATCTTGAAAAGGCCCTCTCTGCTGACCAGATCGAACGCTTTGGTGAGGTCGATGAAGGCGACGTACAGAGGTATGTTCTGTTCTCTGCATTTCTCCTGGAGTTGGCGGATGGAGAATATCATGTCTACCGTCGATCGCTCAGGGCGGAGGCCACACTGAGACTCGGGGTAGACACGTTCGGCAAGCTTCTGTAGACGAACGAGAACAACTCGTGCGTAGACTTTGCCAACAACGCTGAGGAGGGAAATGCCCCTGTAGTTGTTGCAGTCGCTTCTCTCCCCTTTGTTTTTGTAGAGGGTGATGATCTTGGCGTCCCTCATGTCCTGTGGTACGGCACCTTCCTTCCAGCACTGGCAGAGGATGTCATGCAATGGCAGCAGTAGGGCGGTCTTGCAGTGCTTGATCAGGTCAGGGGGTATGCCGTCGTTGCCGGGTGCCTTGCCAGTGGCCAAGCTATCAATGGCCTTACTGAGTTCGTCGATGGTTGGCTCAGCGTCAAGTTCGTCCATGGATGGCAGGCAGTCGATGGCATCAAGGGCTGATGGTGTCACGGTGTTCTGTCTAGAGTAGAGGTCGGAGTAGTGTTTCATCCATCTCTCCATCTGCTTGTTCTTCTCCGTGATCATCTCCCCAGTGGAAGATTTGAGGGGGGCCATCTTGCTCTGAGCCGGACCAAGTGCTTTCTTGATGCCATCGTACATACCACGGACGTTCCCTGTTATGGCAGCGGTTTGAATGTCTTGGCTGAGCTGAGTCCAGTACTCGTTGGCACAGTGCCGAGCAGTCTGCTGAACTTTGCTTCTCGCAGCCCTGAGAATCTGGAGATTCTTCTCGTTTGGGTACTTCTTGTACTCAGCAAGTGCTGAGCGCTTGGCTTCAATGACGGGGGTCATCTCGGTCAACTTGGCATCAAACCAGTCCTGTGACTTCGAGGTCTTCCTCCCAAAGGTAGCCAAGGCTGTGCGGTAGATGGTGTTTCGCAGCTCTTCCCACTTCTGCTTTGCAGATTCTCCTCCTTGTGGTACACCAAGTTCCTTCTCAAAGGTGGAGGCAAACTGCTCAACAAGTTCTGGTTGGGCCATCTTGCTGGTGTCAATCCGTGCCTTTCCAGGTTGTCTAGCACGATGGAATTTCTTCAGCTGCAGCTTGACCTTGCAACACACCAATGAATGGTCTGTGTCGCAATCTGCACTCTGGAACGAACGGGTGATTAGCACGTTCTTCAGTGAGGTGCGCCTGGTCAGGATCAAGTCCAGCTAGTGCCAGTGTTTTGAGCGCGGATGTTGCCAGGAAACCTTGTGTTGGGGCTTGGTCTTGAAGAACGAGTTTGTGATGCACAGATCGTGATATGTGCAGAACTCGAGCAGCTGCTGTCCGTTGTTGTTCATTCTGCCCACGCCAAAAGGTCCAAGACAGGAGGGCCAGGAGTCGTGGTCAGCACCCACTCTGGCATTGAAGTCTCCAAGGAGAATGAGTTGTTCAGAGTTGGGGATGATCCTGACAGTTGTTGCGAGATTCTCGTAGAACTTGTCTTTTGCCTCTGGTGTGGCTGTCTGTGTTGGGGTATACACACTGACGAGGGTGACTGGGCCTTCAGTGGTGTTCAGGCGGAGGGTGAGGAGTCGTGCAGAGCCATTGCTGCCCGGTTCCACCATCTCCAGCAAAGTGTTCTTCACTGCGAAGCCCACTCCGTGTTCCCTGTGTTCGTCACTGCCCTTTCCCTGCCAGTAGAACGTGTAGTCCTTCTCTCTCAGTGTGCCTGCATCAGCTAACTGTTTCCTGGAGAGTGGCGATATCCACTCCCAGTCTCTTCAGCTCATTATTGATGATGGCAGTCTTCCTGGTGTCGCTGATGTCCTTGAGGTTAGCAGCGAGTCCTGTCATCATAGTGCGGACGTTCCAAGTTCCCAGTTTTAGAGTTGGTCTCTTTTGTTTTATTGTCTTGCCTGGTGCGAAGGTTCTAAGCCTGCTGTTTGGATTTCTCCTTATCCCCATGCACCCAATGAGGAAAGCAAGCTGTGGCGGGACAACACCTTATTGGCTGGGGGCTGCCCAGCTTGAGGCGGGTGGTAGCTGTCCAGTGAGATCTGATGATCCCTCCCACCGTCGGGAACAACCCCTGGCGCCGCGCTCTACGCCAATTGAGCAGTGGCTTATAACCGGTAACTGTCATTCCCCGTGTTTTGTCTACGCCAAAGGCGAAGCTGGAGTGTCCTCTCCAGTGATCCGGTGTTCTACCTTCCAGCGTTGGGCGTTGGTAGGATTCAAGCCTGGGCAGGAAGATATGGAGGACAAGATGTTGCCCATGCGGCATGTCCCCCCTCTCCACGTCACTGATGAATCCAAAGGAACAGCAGGGCTGCTACAGTTTGGCACCAGCGCCGTTGCAGGAGCTGCCAGAACGATGTTGAGCACAACATAGAACTGCCTTAGGGGCTCCGACTCCGGATTTTCCTCAGGGTTGACTCACGAAGCCTTTCCCGTGACCGGGTATGCCGCAAGGCAGCGGAGGTTTGAAATCAGGGTTTACCTTCCCCTAGATGGGCTACCTTCCCAGGTTGACGAGCCACCATCTACCCGAAGCATCTGGTTTTAAGGCACCAGAGATCCGCCCTCGCCCCTTCTCCAATTAGTAAAAGCAGTTCCGCCGAGCTTAGAGACTAAACCACACGGGCAGGCTAGGAGTTGGACTTAGTTGTCAGAGGCTTTTCGAGACGCACGCCATAAGGAGCATTTTATGAGCACCGCTCCTGGCTATGACAACCTTGGAACCAATAATACAACTAGTAATACAACTAAACAATTAAAAATGAATTGAAGACTTTTTTCAAATTTTCTGTTAAATGTAATTCTAAACAAATAGTGAGGAATAAATTAGGACACACCCATCTTTTTTAGGATACCCCCACATTCATTCCACTTAAAATGGCTAAAATAAATGTTAAAAAATGCAAATAAAAACAAAAACAAGGTTAGACATAGATCTGTGAACATTTCTTAATAAAGAACTGAATATTTAATGGGGTGTCCTTATTTTTTCATCCATCCATCCATCCAGCTTCTTCTGCTTTATCCTTTTAGGGTGGAAGTGGGGGGGGGGGGGCTGGAGCCTATCCCAGCATCTTTGGGCGAGAGGCAGGGTACCCTGGACAGATCGCCAGTCCATCGCAGGGCCAACACAGAGAGACAGACAACCATTCACTCTCACAGTCATACTTAAGGAGAATTTAGAATCCCCAGTTTGATGCCAATTAACCTAACTTGCATTTTTTTGGCGTGTGGGAGGAAACCGGCGAAATCCCGGAGTAAACCCACGCAGACATGGGGAGAACATGCAAACTCCACACAGATCACTGTTGGTCAGGGGCTGGGAGCGAACCCAGGATCCCCTGGCCAAGGGTGAGTTGCTTTGCTGCCGCAGTACTAACCACTCCTCCACCACGCTGCCCCTTATTTTTTCACATGACTGTATATCAAACCCTGGTACCAAGTTTCAAAACAATCGGAACAAAACTGTAGAAGGAGTTGATTTCACAACAGTAGGACAGACAGACGGCCACATACTACATACGACAATTAAAAAGAAAAAAAAAAATGGGGGCCCCACAACCTTTGCCTGTACTGACAACAGCGCACAGAATAATTCAGAAAACAGTCACAGCACTTGACATGTATGGCTGTTTAAATGAAGTTACTAGCTTCAGCCATCATCACCTTGTTACGGTCACTAAATTTTCTGTCTCCTCTTTAAACATGAGTGGCAAAGGAAAAGGCTCATTTTCTAAATTTTAAGAACATCAACACTGGTTGAATAAATGGTCACATATCAGCCCATCATGAGGAAAGTACCTTAACCCCTTGCACTCTGGTCAATTTCCCTAAAAACGCCAAAAAATAACGTACCCAAAGTAAATCAAAAGCTGTTCTTCAACCCTTTGCAGCATCTTCATGGGGTTGGTCTCATTTAAAAGAAAACACTTTGAGTTTCTTGGCAAAACAGTCATAATCTCTCCAAGTGCTCCTGCCACTGAGTAACAGTCATCTAAACATACTGAACTTGAAGAAAATAAATTTCGCCTGGGTGTTTTTTTGGATACAAATGCTTGCAAATAACACAGCTTCAGATCCGGGCTGGAAAATGCAACAGAAATGTAGAACCAAGTGTTATCCAGCTGAGGTCCAAATTTTGTAACAATACCACAAAAAATGAATATATTACACAGCTATTTTCTTAGGTTGTTCCCAGGCATTTTTGAACTGTGCCAAATTGTGCCAAATGGCACAGTTTGGAAAAACGTCTAACTTTTGAATGATTCAATATAGAAGCTTCATCTTGGGCTCTAACGAAAGGTGAAGGGCTGTGTGTGTATGGGGGGGGGGTTGTTTATTCATTCATGAATGAATGAATGAACAAACAAGCCCCCACACACAAAGAAGCATGCCACGTAAAAAATGTGTGGCTTTTTTTTTTTACAAGAAAAAATAACCTACAGTGCACTAAAAATTATACTAGAATATCTGTAATGTAGAACATAACAACTCTCACCCCCCACCCCCCCGCTACAGAGGACGGACATCGCCCATCACTACATGACGGAAAGCGGTGATGGTGCGCCGCGGTCTACTACGCACAGTTGGACTAAAATATCTGCAATACATCCGCAATCCGCTACAGAAGAGTAGCGGGGGAGGGGGGGCGTTCACAACATGACGGGGGGGCCCGTCACCCGGACCCTTCCCGAGCGGTCCGGGTCCGTCATGTTGCGATAACGCACAGTTGTAATTTACCGATCGGTCAAAAGTCATTTTGATTACAATTTTCAGGGATAAAGAATAATTTAGCTTATAACACTTACCTGTCCACAACAGCAGCGTAGCTGGCGAACTCCTCTTCCTCATTGTCAGACGAACATGAAGCCGGTCCGTTTGTTACGGACTCGTGGTTCTGGTCACGCAACCCGGTCAAACTATAATTCCATTATTGTGGTTTTGCGCTTCCATGATTGCGGTTTTGGCGAACGATTTTTCAAAACAAATAAAAACCGTAGTAAGAAAAAAAGACTGGCGAACGCCTGTGTGTCACCCAGCCTTACACAAAACAGCTTTCGAACTTCAATTGGCTGGCTGTATTCGCAGCCGTTGGTAGGCGGGTCCTGCTTGCTAGGTTTTCAGTCATTGGTTCTTCAAGGTTTCAGAAACCCAATTCAAGGCTCTTATTAGTCGAATGAGAGGTCAATCACATCTAAACCAATCAAAGCACTCCTTTGGCTTTCTGTTCGCGGGTGTGTGTAGTGGAAGAACGGAAATGCAGCTTTTTTTTTTTTTTTTCAGTGCGCTCTAGGACGCAGCGCCCTTGAGCGCCCTCGTGCGCTCTAGGACACAGAGACGTGCCCGCCCGCGGTACACCGGAGTGCAAGAGTTTAAGTAAATAATGAACGCTGTGATACTGAAGCAGAATAATCCATTAGGGTTTGATGATGCCTCAAGGTCTAAATTAGACCTAGTGGCCCACTATGACTATATTTATAACTTTATATTTATAACTATAAAGCAAATAAACTTCCATTGGTAAGTAAATAAATAAACAGTGCCAAACTCAAGGCTTCACAACAGTACATAAATCAGTGGTTAAACATTATGTCCATAAACTGGTTTGTTTCATGCACAGTAGAAAGTTGGGAAACAGTAGTGCAACCTGAGACAAAGGTGATCAATCAGAATATACCTGCGTTGATTTGCAGTGACCCCCCCCGCCCCCCAAGCAAACATCACAGGGCCCTTACAGAGCTGCTTGTGGGTTTTCCATTAATCTGTCACCTGCCTGCATACATGACCAGAAAAAGAAAAATCTTGATTCAACCAAAGTAGGCCGCAGTGGCCCAGGCAGGCAGCTGGGGGCTATTTTGGGTCCAACATGAGCATGCCACGCTCTCACACACAACTCTCAAGGACAAAAGAGGACCAGAATAAAGTGAGGTTAAAGGATACAGAATGCCCTGCCAGTGAGTGAGTGAGTGAGTGAGTGAGTGAGTGAGAGAGAGAGAGAGAGAGAGAGAGAGAGAGAGCATCTGTCCTTTGAACCAGCTCACCCCCTCAGTCCAGCAGGGCAGGTTGATTGTGTATATTGACCCACTTGCTGCCGTGTTGTTTGTATTGTGTGGAGAGAGAAAGGATACTCACGGCAGTCTTGCTCGTCCGAGTCGTCCTCACAGTCGTTGTCTCCATCACACGCCCAGGAGCGGCGGATACATTTGCCGTTGTCACAGTGGAAATCCAGGGGGGAGCAGGTGGGGAGCACTGCAAGAAAAACAAGGCAAAAATGTAAATCAGCAAGAGGTGAACACACAATTAAGAAAAATAATAAAGTGGGAATAGAAGATAAGAGGACGACCAGACTGAGAGGTTAGGTATATCACAAAAACACTACAACTCCACTGTATCTAAATCATTTACAATGCATTACCGTCAAACTAGTGTTTTTTTCTAATTTCTAAGGTTTTTTGGACCAACAAGAATGACTTCAGTCTTATCTGAACTTAATAACAGGAAATTACAAGTCATCCAAGCTTTGATTTCCTTAAGACAGACTTCTAACTTGGCCAACTGATTACCATCATCTGGCTTAATTGACAGGTATAACTGTGTGTCATCTGCATAACAATGAAAATGTATACAGTGCTTTGTAATAATGTTGCTTAGTAGAAGCATATATAAAATAAAAAGAGTAGGGCCTAGCACAGATCCCCGTGGAACTCCATGACAGCTTTTAGTTGGAAGAAAACTCATTACTGACATGAACAAACTGGAACCTATCAGATAAATAAGATCTAAACCACTGCAACGAAGTTCCATAAAGTCCAACATAGTGTTCTATCAAGTAGAATATTATGACTGATAGTATCAAAAGCTGCATTAAGGTCTAAAAGGACAAGTACAGAAACAAGTCCATTATCAGATGGGATAAGGAGGTCATTAGTGACCTTCACTAAAGCTGTTTCAGTACTGTGATGGATTCTAAACCCAGATTGAAACTCTTCAAATAAACCATTTCCCTGCAAGTGGTCAAATAATTGCATAGCAACAACTCTTAAGACTTTTGAAATGAAAGGCAGATTAGAGATTGGTCTATAGTTAGCTAAAACTCCTGGATCAAGCGTTTGCTTTTTGAGTAAGGGTTTAATTACAGCAGTTTAAAAAGCCTGCGGTACATGGCCCAATGTGAATGAAGAATTGATTATTTGAAGAATAGAGCTACCAATAAATGGCAAGAATTCTTTAAATAACCTGGTAGGAACAGGGTCTGAAAGACAAGTTGAAGGCTTGGATGAGGAAATTATTTTATCTAACTCTAAAAGGTCAATTGGAATAAACTCATCCAAACAAGTATCAATTGAAAGACTTGTAGTAGTTACTGTGTTTAAGTTAACGGTGGGAAGAATCTGACTGATTTTATCTCTGATAAATGAAATTTTATTATTGAAAAAGTTCATAAAGTCCTGACTATTAAGTTCTAAGGGAATGCTAGGATTGACTCCGTCAGCCTGGCTACAGTGCTGAAAGGAAACCTGGGATTATTCTTGTTCTTTTCTATTAATGCAGAATAATAACTTGTTCTAGCTTTTATTTTAAGATATATATACAGTATATATATATGGTTCCAAGGTTGTCATAGCCAGGAGCGGCACTGGGGTTAAGCTCCCAGTGCTCATAAAATGCTCCTTATGGCGTGCGTCTCGAAAAGCCTCTGACAACTAAGTCCAACTCCTAGCCTGCCCGTGTGGTTTAGTCTCTAAGCCCGGCGGAACTGCTTTTACTAATAGGAGAAGGGGCGAGGGCGGATCTCTGGCGCCTTAAAACCAGATGCTTCGGGTAGATGGTGGCTCGTCAACCTGGGAAGGTAGCCCATCTAGGGGAAGGTAAACCCTGATTTCAAACCTCCGCTGCCTTGCGGCATACCCGGTCACGGGAAAGGCTTCGGGAGTCAACCCTGAGGAAAAATCCGGAGTCGGAGCCCCTAAGGCAGTTCTATGTTGTGCTCAACATCGTTCTGGCAGCTCCTGCAACGGCGCTGGTGCCAAACTGTAGCAGCCCTGCTGTTCCTTTGGATTCATCAGTGACGTGGAGAGGGGGGACATGCCGCATGGGCAACATCTTGTCCTCCATATCTTCCTGCCCAGGCTTGAATCCTACCAACGCCAACGCTGAAAGGTAGAACACCGGATCACTGGAGAGGACACTCCAGCTTCGCCTTTGGCGTAGAAAAAACACGGGGAATGACAATTACCGGTTATAAGCCACCGCTCAATTGGCGTAGAGCGCGGCGCCAGGGGTTGTTCCCGATGGTGGGAGGGATCATCGGATCTCACTGGACAGCTACCGCCCGCCTCAAGCTGGGCAGCCCCCAGCCAATAAGGTGTTGTCCCGCCCACAGCTTGCTTTCCTCATTGGGTGCATGGGGATGAGGAGAAGTCTGAACAGCAGGCTGAGAACCTTCGCACCAGGCAAGACAATAAAACAAAAGAGACCAACTCTAAAACTGGGAACTTGGAACGTCCGCACTATGATGACAGGACTCGCTGCTAACCTCAAGGACATCAACGACACCAGAAAGACTGCCATCATCAATAATGAGCTGAAGAGACTGGGAGTGGATTTCGTCACTCTCCAGGAAACACGGTTGGCTGACGCAGGCACACAGAGAGAAGGACTACACGTTCTACTGGCAGGGAAAGGGCAGCGACGAACACAGGGAACACGGAGTGGGCTTCGCAGTGAAGAACACCTTGCTGAAGATGGTGGAACTGGGCAGCACTGGCTCTGCACGACTCCTCGCCCTCCGCCTGAACACCACTCAAGGCCCAGTCACCCTCGTCAGTGTGTATGCCCCAACACTGACAGCCACACCAGAGGCAAAAGACGAGTTCTACGAGAATCTCACAACAACTGTCAGGATCATCCCCAACTCTGAACAACTCATTCTCCTTGGAGACTTCAATGCCAGAGTGGGTGCTGACCACGACTCCTGGCCCTCCTGTCTTGGACCTTTTGGCGTGGGCAGAATGAACGACAACGGACAGCGGCTGCTCGAGTTCTGCACATATCACGATCTGTGCATCACAAACTCGTTCTTCAAGACCAAGCCCCAACAAGGTTTCCTGGCAACATCCACGCTCAAAACACTGGCACCAGCTGGACTTGATCCTGACCAGGCGCACCTCACTGAAGAACGTGCTAATCACCCGTTCGTTCCAGAGTGCAGATTGCGACACAGACCATTCATTGGTGTGTTGCAAGGTCAAGCTACAGCTGAAGAAAATTCCATCGTGCTAGACAGCCTGGAAAGGCACAGATTGACACCAGCAAGATGGCTCAACAAGAACTTGTTGAACCACAAGAAGGAGAATCTGCAGAGCAGAAGTGGGAAGAGCTGCGAAACACCATCCACCGCACAGCCTTGGCTACCTTTGGGAGGAAGACCTCGAAGTCACAGGACTGGTTTGATGTCAAGTTGACCGAGATGACCCCCATCATTGAAGCCAAGCGCTCAGCACTTGCTGAGTACAAGAAGTACCCAAACAAGAAGAATCACCAGATTCTCAGGGCTGCGAGAAGCAAAGTTCAGCAGACTGCTCGGCGCTGTGCCAACGAGTACTGGACTCAGCTCAGCCAAGACATTCAAACCGCTGCCATAACTGGGAACATCCATGGTATGTACGATGGCATCAAGAAAGCACTTGGTCCGACTCAGAGCAAGACGGCCCCCCTCAAATCCTCCACTGGGGTGATGATCACAGAAAAGAACAAGCAGATGGAGAGATGGGTGGAACACTACTCCGACCTCTACTCCAGAGAGAACACCGTGACACCGTCAGCCCTTGATGCCATCGACTGCCTGCCATCCATGGACGAACTTGACGCCGAGCCAACCATCGACGAACTCAGTAAGGCCATTGATAGCTTGGCCGCTGGCAAGGCACCCGGCAACGACGGCATACCCCCGACCTGATCAAGCACTGCAAGACTGCCCTACTGCTGCCATTGCATGACGTCCTCTGCCAGTGTTGGAAGGAAGGTGCCGTACCACAGGACATGAGGGACGCCAGGATCATCACCCTCTACAAAAACAAAGGGGAGAGAAGCGACTGCAACAACTACAGGGGCATCTCCCTCCTTAGCGTTGCTGGCAAACTCTACGCACGAGTTGTTGTCGTTCGTCTACAGAAGCTTGCCGAACGTGTCTACCGAGTCTTAGTGTGGCTTCCGCGCTGCGCGATCGACGGTAGACATGATATTCTCCATCCGCCAACTCCAGGAGAAATGCAGAGAACAGAACATGCCCCTGTACGTCGCCTTCATCGACCTCACCAAAGCGTTCGATTTGGTCAGCAGAGAGGGCCTTTTCAAGATCCTGCCAAAGATAGGATGCCCACCAAAGTTGCAAAGCCTCATCGAATCGTTTCACACCAACATGCAGGGGATAGTGGAGCACGACGGCAACGTCTCAGAGCCATTCAACATACGCAGCGGAGTGAAACAGGGCTGTGTACTTGCGCCAACCCTCTTTGGGATTTTCTTTGCTATGCTCCTGAGGCATGCCTTCAGCACAGCAACAGAGGGAATCTACCTGCACACAAGATCTGACGGCAGGCTTTTCAACCTTGCCCGCCTGAAAGCCAGAACCAAAGTACACGAGGCTCTAATCAGAGACATGCTGTTCGCAGACGACGCTGCAATCGCAACCCACACACAGCAGGAGCTTCAGACCCTGATGGACCGCTTCTCCCAGGCATGCAAGGACTTCGGGCTTACCATCAGCCTGAAGAAGACCAACGTCTTGGCGCAAGGCACGGAAGCACCACCAACAATCACCATCGATGACTACGAGCTGGAGGTCGTGAATCAGTTCACGTACCTGGGGTCCACGATCAGCAACAACCTCTCCCTTGATACGGAGATCAACAAGAGGATTGGAAAATCAGCCTTCACACTCGCTCGCCTCACCACACGAGTGTGGGAGAATCCCAAACTCTCTGTCAAGACGAAGATGGCAGTGTACAACGCCTGCATCATCAGCACACTGCTCTATGGGAGTGAGACGTGGACAACATACGCTCAGCAGGAAAAGAGACTGAACTCCTTCCACTTGCGCTGCATTCGCCACATCCTGGACATATCCTGGCAGGACAAAGTGCCCAACACAGAAGTTCTGTCCCGAGCCGGCCTTCCCTCCATGTTCACTCTACTCAGGCAGCGCAGGCTCCACTGGCTAGGCCACGTTCACCGTATGGAGGATGGCAGAATCCCAAAAGACGTCCTCTACGGAGAACTGGCAACTGGCAGGAGAGACGTTGGCCGCCCACAGCTGCGCTTTAGAGACGTCTGCAAGAGAGACATGAAGGCCCTGGAGATCAACACAGAGCGCTGGGAGGACCTTGCAACAGACCGCTCCAAATGGAGAGGCACCCTGACCAGACAGCTCAAGGCGGGTGAAGAGAGACTGACTGCTGCAGCAGATGAAAAAAGGACCCGCAGGAAAAACCGCCACAGACCCAGCAGCATGGAGACCACCCACAAGTGTGACCTGTGTGACAGGGACTGCCATTCGCGCATCGGTGTGTTCAGCCACAGGTGGTGCTGTTCCAGCAGAGTAGACGTTTAGGATTCTCTTCCATGGTCATCATAGACCGACAGAGGCCGACGACGAATATATATATATATATATATATATATATATATATATATATATATATATATATATACATACATATATATATACTATACTGTATATATATATAAAAATTAAGAGATGATTTCTCCAAGCTAAATAGATTTCATCTAAATTAGTGGAGCACCATTTTCTTTCTAATTGACGAGTCTTCTGTTTTAAGCCACGAGTTTCTGTGTTGAACCAAGGAGTTAGAAATATTTGATTAGACTCTTTTTTTTTTAAAGGGGCCACCATGTCTAGAGTCTGGTGCAGAGAAGCTGTAACACTATCTACCATGCTATCAATTACAGAAGGAGCAAGCGGTCTATAGCTTATTTCCGTTATGTTGACACATGGCATAGAGGAAACAATCTGCATAAATTTGGTAACAACATCATCTGAGAGGCATCTGCTGTAGTAATATTTTTCTTTAGGAGCCAAATAGTCAGAAATAGTAAAATCAAAGGTTAGACAATGGTCTGACCATACAGGGTTATGAGGAGACACAACCAGATTTTCTATTTCTATGCCATATGTCAGAACAAGGTCCAATGTGTGGTGGAGATAATGGGTAGAATTTTCTACTTTCTGAGAAAACCCCATCGAGTCTAATATTGAATTAAATGCCATATTAAGACAATCACTATCTACAGCTACATGTATATTCAAGTCCCCTACTATAATTATTCTGATTTCAGCACTAAATCAGCTAAGAATTCGGCAAATTCGGATTAAAAACTCTTGAGTAGGCTGAGGGAGGATGATAAACTATTGCAAATAAAATTGGGTTTAACCTAAAATTGCTAACATGCCCAATACTGAGGACAAGACACTCAAAGGAATTAAAATGTGTTTTTTGCTTTACATTAACTAGTAATTTGGAATGATAAATTGTTGCTACTCCTCCTCCATGACCAGAACTTCTGGGATTTTGACAGTTTAAATAACCAGAGGGAGTTGATTCATTTAAACCAACATAATCCTCTTGCCCTAACAAAGTCTCTGTAAGGGATATTAAATCAATCTGATGATCAATTAACAGATCATGGACAAGCAGAGAATTGGGAGTTAGACTTAATTTTTAACAAAATGTATTTAATTTTTAAATTATGAGGAGGAAGAGAGGCCAAATCATTCAATTGAGAGGCTTCATGTTTAATTTGAGTTTTATCAACTTTTTGTTTAATCACTGCTTATACATTATATTTTTAACTAACTAACTACTAACTAACCTGCACTTATATAGCGCTTTTCTAGTCACAAAGACCACTCAAAGCGCTTTCATTAATACTAACCCTCTATTCTAAGGGCCTATAGGAAACAGATATCTAGGGACAATTTAGAACAGCCAATTAACCTAACATGCATGTTTTTGGCATGTGGGAGGAAACCGGAGAAATCCCGGAGTAAACCCACGCAACACGGGGAGAACATGCAAACTCCACACAGATCACTGTTGGTCGGGGGCTGGGATCGAACCCACGATCCCCACAATCCCCCGGCCAAGGGTAAACTGTGCTGCCGCAGTGCTAACCACTGTGCCACCGTGCAGCCCGTTTTATTTACTTTGGAGGGAGCAGACAATGATTCTCTGCATCATCCAAAGTGGGATGGATGCCATCTCGTCTAATCAGACCAGGTTTTCCCCAAAATGAGTTCCAATTGTCTATGTAACCCACATTGCAGGACACCACACAGCCAGCCAGCGGTTGAAGGATGACAAGGGGCTAAACATGTCATCACTGGTCAGATTGGGGAGGGGCACAGAGAACACTACAGAGGCAGACATTGTTTTGGCAAAGTCACACCAATTCCACATTAAGTTTTGTAACTTCCGACTGCAGGAGTCGGACGTTGTTAATGCCGGCGTGGGTAACAATTGTGGAGTATTTACAGTTACTTTTAGCCAGCATTTTCAAATTTGACTCGATGTCTGCCTGCTCTGGCCCCAGGAATGCATTTGACTATGGCTGCTGGAGTCTCTAGGTTCACATTTCTGACTACAGAGTTGCCAGTGATCAGAGTTTTTTCCTCAGCGGGTGTGTCGCTGAGCAGGGGAAAGCGATTAGAAACATGAACAGGTTGGTGGTGAACCGGGGCATTGCGGTTAGGCTTCCTTCTCACCATCACCCACCCAGTCTCCTCGCTGCTAAGGAGGACCGGAGGACCGCTAAGAGACCGCCCCATGCTAGGATGCTCCGCTGCAGCTAAGGGGCGTCCGTCATTAACTGGCGCAGACGGTGTTTCGATGCAGCAGAGCCGGGATTCCAAATCAGAATCAGCTTTATTGGCCAAGTATGCACAACACATACAAGGAATTTGACTTTGGCTAAAAACTTGCTCTCGTTGTTCAGGTGTAAGATTTAAATAAGATTTAAATAAGGATTCAAAGACAACAGAGTATGTACAGTAAATTACAGTCTGTCCATGTTTCTATAAAAGGATGCAAATATATACAGGAACATATGCAGTTATTTACTCAGACTAACCACACTTTGCAGAAATATATGAAAAAATATACAGTCATACAGTATTTCAATGTGAACTCAGATTCAGCGATATAATGTGAATGAAGTAAAAAGCGGTGTGAGAGTTATGTGCAATGTAAGAATGGATGAAAAGTCATGAATACAGCAACAGGTAGGACTAGGTGAATGTTAGGAGTTCATTAGAGTAATGGCTTGAGGAAAGAAACTGTTGCTATGACGGGTGGTTTTGACCTTCAGTGATCTGTAACGTCAACCAGAAGATAGAAGTTCAAACAGTTTGTGGCCGGGGTGTGACGGGTCAGCACAGATGTTTCCTGCCCGTTTCCTGGTTATGGACCGATATACTGTAAGTTCTCAATGGAGGGTAGGTCGGTACCAATGATCCTCTCCGCAAACTTAATGATCCGCTGCAGTCTGGTCTTGTCCTGTTCAGTGGCAGATCCAAACCAGACAGTGATGGAAAAGCAGAGGACAGATTGGATGATGGCGGTGTAGAAGACAACCAGCAGCTCCTGAGGCAAATCAAACTTCTTGAGCTGACGCAGAAAAAACAACCTCTGCTGGG
Organism: Pholidichthys leucotaenia; assembly: GCA_020510985.1. Classification (NCBI taxonomy): domain Eukaryota; kingdom Metazoa; phylum Chordata; class Actinopteri; order Cichliformes; family Pholidichthyidae; genus Pholidichthys; species Pholidichthys leucotaenia. Next base: position 448,972,983 of record CM035837.1, on the reverse strand, counting down.
CCTTTTTCCGGACAGTGTCTATATGGGAGGACCACTTCAGGTTCCGGGAGTCCACAGTGGACACTGTGCTGTTGAGGATGGTGAGTGGGGGGGAATGAAGGAGGGTGTCGCCTGAAATCCACAGTCATCTCCACCGTTTTGGCTGGGTTAAGTTCAAGGGGAAATCCAAGATGGCGCCCACAGCGGTCGACATGGTGCTTCGCTGCGCTCTTTGTTTGTTTTTGTTTGTCAATTGTGTGTCTGCTTGCACTTATACCCGTGAAGAACTTTTAAATATCAGGACTTTGACCCCCACGGACCTCCTCCCAGTTTTTCTAGCCCCTGCCGCCGATCTGGTTTATTGTTTGGCTCGGAAAGTGAGACGGCGGAAGAGAGGAAGACGAGCGGGCGCTCTCGTGCGACTTCGCAGGAGAGGCTCGCGAACGGCGCTGCCTGGCATATTTCTGTCCAATACCAACTCTCTCTCTAACAAGGTGGATGAACTGAGACTGCTGATGCGTTTTAAGGACCTCGCCTCCTCAGCTGTCCTCTGCTTTACTGAGACCTGGCTCCGGGAAAATATACCGGACAGCGCGCTGCGCCTCGACGGCTTCCAGCTCTTCCGTGCTGATCGTGACACAGAGCTTTCCGGCAAGACCACAGGAGGCGGTGTCTGCTTCTACATCAACTGTAGCTGGTGCTCTGATGTAACGGTAATTTCCAAACACTGTTCTCCTGCCTTGGAATTTCTTGTTATCAACTGCAAGCCTTTTTATTCCCCACGGGAGTTTGCTTCTTTTATACTGATCGCTGTGTACGCCCCTCCCGACGCGGACACGCGCGAAGCTCAGCGCGTGCTCGCGGATCACATTCAACACACAGAGCGGAGTTTTCCAGACTCGCTGATTATTGTGGCTGGCGACTTTAATCAGTGCAATCTGAGCCACGATCTCCCCCGCTACAAACAGTTTATTAAATGCCCCACCAGAGGATTAAACACACTGGATCACTGTTACACCACAGTGAAAGACGCATATCGCGCTGTCCCTCGAGCTGCGCTGGGATTATCTGATCACGTGATGGTTCACCTCATTCCCACATACAGACAGAGATTGAAGCTCACTAAACCTGTTGTGAGCACTACGAAGATACGGACCAGTGATGCTGAGGAGAAGCTGGAAACGTGCATGGAAATATCTGACTGGGGCATGCTTAAAGGAGCCACGCATGATCTGGATGAGTACACGGACACTGTGAACTCATATATCCACTTTTGTGAAGAGAACATTCTTCCATCACGCACCAGGGTGAGTTACTCTAATGACAAACCCTGGTTCACAGCTAAGCTCAGACAGATCAGGAAGGAGAAGGAAGCAGCGCTGAAAAGTGGAGACAGGGACTGCTACAGGGAGGTTAAATACCGGTTTAACAGAGAGCTGAAGAGGGCTAAATCTGTGTACTCAGAGAGACTCCAGCAGCAGTTCACTGCTAATGATTCGGCTTCCGTGTGGAGAGGACTGAGGCAGATCACCAACTATCGGCCTCAGGCTCCTAAAGGTCAGGATGACAAAGCCCTTTGTCAGAGACTGTCCCAACACTATGCCCGTTTTGACACCTCGTCATCTGTGTCCAACTCCCCCCCTCCCTCCAGCTCCACAGCCTCCACATTCCCTACTTCATTTAAGGCACCCCCCCCCACCTCCCCCCCTCCCCTTATCATCAGTGAGCAGGATGTGCTCAAACAGTTCTCCAGACTGAACCCGCGCAAGGCCCCCGGCCCAGACGGCGTGTCTCCCTCCCACCCTGAGACTCTGTGCGAAACAGCTGGCTCCTGTATTCACAGACATTTTTAACACCTCCCTTAAGTTATGCCACGTGCCGTCCTGCCTCAAATCCTCCACCATCATCCCTGTCCCCAAGAAGCCACGGATCACTGGACTTAATGACTACAGACCTGTAGCGCTCACCTCTGTAGTCATGAAGTCCTTTGAGCGCCTGGTCCTGTCCCACCTCAAGTCCATCACCACCCCTCTCCTGGACCCGCTGCAGTTTGCCTACCGAGCCAACAGGTCTGTAGACGATGCAGTCAACCTGGCCCTCCACTCCATCCTGCAGCACCTGGACTCCCCGGGAACCTACGCCAGGATCCTGTTTGTGGACTTCAGCTCCGCATTCAACACCATCCGCCCCGCTCTGCTCCGGGACAAGCTGTCCCTGCTCAACGTGCCTGACTCCCTCTGCAGGTGGATCATCGACTTCCTGACGGACCGGAGGCAGCATGTGCGGCTGGGAAAGACTGTCTCAGACTATACTAGCATCAGCACCGGATCACCCCAGGGCTGTGTACTTTCCCCCCTACTCTTCTCCCTTTACACCAACTCCTGCACCTCCAGCCACCAGTCTGTCAAGTTGATCAAGTTTGCGGACGACACCACCCTCATCGGGCTCATCTCCAACGGCGACGAGTCCGCCTACAGGAGAGAGGTGGCCCAGCTGGCGTCCTGGTGCAGCAATAACAACCTGCAGCTGAACGCTCTGAAGACAGTGGAGATGATTGTAGACTTCAGGAAAGTCACTACTCCTCTGCCCCCCCTCACCCTCTCAGGCTCTCCCATCACCACTGCTGATTCCTTCCGCTTCCTAGGCACTACCATCACCAGGGACCTCAAATGGGAGCTGACCATCAGCTCACTCATCAAAAAAGCCCAGCAGAGGATGTTCTTCCTGCGGCAGCTGAGGAAGCTCAAGCTACCCACCAAGATGTTAGTGCAGTTCTACACAGCCATCATCGAGTCCATCCTCACCACCTCCATAACCGTGTGGTACGCAGGAGCCACTGCCAGGGACAGACTAAGGCTGCAGCGCGTCGTGCGCACTGCTGAGAAGGTGATCGGCTGCAAGCTCCCATCTCTCCAGGATCTGTACATCTCCAGGACCCGGAGGCGTGCTGGCCGGATCATAGCCGATCCCTCACACCCTGGTCATGTACTGTTTGCCCCCCTCCCCTCTGGTAGAAGACTTCGGTCCATCCAGACTAAAACCTCCCGTCACATGAACAGCTTCTTCCCCTCTGCCATCAGACTGCTGAACACTAAGTGACTCTCGTGCACCATGTACAGCAGCTCAACCAGACTCATGTCAATCATCACTGTTTTCTTCCTGCATTACCGACTGCACTATATAGTTCTCCACAGTATCTGCTGCTGGCTAATATATATTTTAACTGTTGACCAGTATCACTTAATCTTATCCTACACTTTATTACATGTATAGTTTATTTCTCTTATCTTATCATGTTTAATGTTGCAGCATTGTACCGAGACAAATTCCTAGTTTGTGTACTACATGAACAATGGCAATAAACCTGATTCTGATTCTGATTCTGATTCTGAAGATGGTTCTGGCCGCACCAGAGGATCAGCTGCTCCACCTCCCGCCTGTATGCAGACTCATCACCATCCCGGATCAAACCGATGACTGTGGTGTCATCGGCAAACTTCAGGAGCTTCACCGAAGGGTCCTCTGAGGTGCAGTCGTTGGAGTAGAGGGAGAAGAGCAGTGGGGAAAGGACACACCCTTGGGGGGGCGCCAGTACTAATTTTTCGGGAGCTGGATGTAATTCTCCCTAGCTTCACCTGTTGCCACCTGTCAGTCAGAAAGCTCCCGTCCCATATTCCTAGTCCCATATTCACTGCATCATCCACTGACCTGTTTGACCGGTAGGCAAACTGCAGTGGGTCCATCAGGGGGCCTGTGACGACCTTCAGGTGGTTCAGCGCCAATCTCCAAGGATTTCATGACCACAGAGGTCAAGGCAACAGGACTGTAGTCGTTTAATCCTGAAATCAAACAACCTCGCCTCGAGCGCCTCAAAAGGACAACATTTATTACATTTACCGTTATCACTAAAAGAGCCAGAGGTGTAGCTAAACATCTGACAGAGAGAGCACACCAGAGGAGAAGGAAAGCTAGTAGCCATAGCTAATGGCTAACCCGAAGCTAACACAAACACAGATGAAAGGTGAACAGAAGGCTAAAGAGGGTGAGTAGGTGACACTGAGTGTGCATACAGGTGCAAGAGGATTGTTAAACACAAGTGAGAGCTGACGGTAGATGGAAAAAAGTGATTAAAATACAATTAAAGGCAAAACAGAGCAAACCAGACAAACAGCCAGCAACACAGGAAGTGATGATACGTTACCACAGCAGGACTAGTTACATCTCAGAGTCACTGACTTAGCTTTTTCCAACACCGAAGACTAACACCAAATATCATTTTTTTAACAAGAGCACTCTGAGTGAGCTCAATATCCCCCATCTCCATTTTCTTTGAAGATCCAATACTTACTGACAGACAGCAGTTTTCAACTTTTCAATTCAATTCAACTTTATTTATATAGCGCCATTTCACAACAACAGTCATCTCATAGCACTATCAACTGTAGGGGGAACCCCCACAGTTGCAGAAAGACCCCAGCAATCAGGCAATCCCCTGTGAGCAAGCACTTGGCGACGGTGGAGAGGAAAAACTCCCTTTTAACAGGAAGAAACCTCCAGCAGAACCAGGCTCAGGGAGGGGCAGTCATCTGCTGCGACTGGCTGGGGGGTGAGGGGATAGAGAAGAAGAAAAGAACAGACATGTAGAGAGCAAACAGCACGATGGGGACTCAATCTATGGGAGAGAACAAATGAATGTTAATGACCAGCAAAAAAAAAAAAAAAAAAAAAAAATTCATTGAGAGTGAGAAAAGGAGTGAGGCCCAGTGCATTACTGGAGGTCCCCCGGCTGACTAAACCTATTAGCAGCATAACTAAGGGAGGGTTCAGAAATACATGATCCCTCCCTAATTGTAGGCTATATCAAAAAGGTAGGTTTTAGCCCTATTCTTAAAAACAGAGATCGAGTCTGACTCCTGAATCCAGATTGGCAGCTGATTCCACAGGAGAGGAGCTTGATAACTGAAGGCTCTGCCTCCCATTGTACTTTTGGAGATTCTAGGTATTACAAGTAATCCAGCATTTTGGGAACGTAGTGCTCTGTTAGGATAATACGGTAGTATCAGATCTTTTAAATAAAAAGGAGCCTGATTGTTTAGAGCTTTGTAAGTAAGAAGAAGGATTTTAAACTTAATTCTAAACTCTATGGGAAGCCAATGAAGGGAGGCCAGAACCGGCGAGATATGATCCCTCTTTCTAGTGCCTGTTAAAACTCTTGCTGCAGCATTTTGGATCAGCTGAAGACTTTTTAAAGATGTTTTAGGACAGTCTGATAATAAAGAATTACAATAATCTAATCTCGAGCTAACAAAAGCGTGGATCAGTTTCTCAGCATCACTCTGAGACAAGATGCTCCTAATCTTGGCAATATTACGCAAATGATAGAAGGCAGTCTTAGAAACAAATTTAATATGTGAATTGAAGGACAAATCCTGATCAAAAATAACTCCAAGGTTCCTCACAGAGCTATTAAGAGAAAGAGTAACCGCATCCAAACTGAAAGTTTGATTTGGAAAGGAATTTCTAAGGTTTTTTGGACCAACAAGAATGACTTCAGTCTTATTTGAATTTAATAGCAGGAAATTACAAGTCATCCAAGCTTTGATTTCCTTAAGACAGGCTTCTAACTTGGCTAATTGATTACTATCATCTGGCTTCATTGACAGGTATAATTGTGTGTCATCAGCATAACAATGAAAATGTATACAGTGCTTTCTAATAATGTTGCCTAATGGAAGCATATATAAACTAAAAAGAGTCGGGCCTAGCACAGATCCCTGTGGAACTCCATGACTGAGCTTTGAGTTGAATGAAAACTCATTATTTACATGAACAAACTGGAACCTATCAGATAAATAAGAGCTAAACCACTGCAACGAAGTTCCATTAAGTCCAACATAGTGTTCTAATCTATCAAGTAGAATATTATGATCGATAGTATCAAAAGCTGCACTAAGGTCTAAAAGGACAAGTACAGAAACTAGTCCATTATCAGATGCAATGAGGAGGTCGTTAGTGACCTTCGCTAAGGCTGTTTCAGTACTATGATGGACTATGATGGATTCTAAACCCTGACTGACTTTTCACTATAATTACTGTGGCAGAACCAAATTATGATAAACCATCATCCACGAATATACAACAAAGTACAACTGCCCTACAACCCATAGTTGTAGGGCAGGATCCCAAGGTGAACCTGTGTAGCAAGTTTGGTGACCCTAGCTTTCTTTGTTGTTGAGATAGAGATTATAAGCCATTTTGATGTTGGCCTTTGACCCTGCAATCCCAATACCCCAGTCACACTTCGGGGTCACAGGGTGAACCTGTGTACCAAGTTTGATGACACTAATTTTATTCGTTGTACTGTAATAAGGCATAGGGATTGTTAACCTTGACCTTTGACCTTTTGGCCTCAAACCCATGTTCAGAGGTCAGGATCCCAAGGTGAACCTGTATACCAGGTTTGGTGGCCCTAGCTTTACTCATTTTATAGTAATAATAAATGTATCATTTACCATATTGCAACTGCAATGTTAACGGGCTGCACGGTGGCGCAGTGGTTAGCACTGCGGCAGCACAGTTTACCCTTGGCCGGGGGATTGTGGGGATCGTGGGATCGTGGGTTCGATCCCAGCCCCCGACCAACAGTGATCTGTGTGGAGTTTGCATGTTCTCCCCGTGTTGCGTGGGTTTACTCCGGGATTTCTCCGGTTTCCTCCCACATGCCAAAAACATGCATGTTAGGTTAATTGGCTGTTCTAAATTGTCCCTAGATATTTGTTTCCTATAGGCCCTTAGAATAGAGGGTTAGTATTAATGAAAGCGCTTTGAGTGGTCTGTGTGACTAGAAAAGCGCTATATAAGTGCAGGTTAGTTAGTTAGTTAGTTAACTTTGAACTCTGATCCCTTGACCCCAAACTCATAGTTAGGTGAGGGTGTAAGTCATCCAGGAGGTGTCTTAGATACAACTACTGTATCAATTTGAATAGCCTACATCATTTCTTTAAGTAGTTGCTGTGTTTAGAAGATTTAGGGAAAAATCTGACCCCACCTTTGACCTCAGGGTCATCCGATGAGTGAAATTGCAATATCTGCATCATCAGAGTATATCAAACCATGGTACCAAGTTTCAAAACAATCTGAACAAAACTAGGAGAAGTTTATTTCACAAGACAGTTACTGTCTATGAAGTGAGATGAAACAGGAGGTCATAGGTCAGGAGCCACAATTCCCGCAAAAATCATTTGATCAGAACCAAACTGTAATATCCGTATCCTCAGTGTATATCAAACCATGATACCAAGTTTCAAAACAATTGGACCAAAACTGTAGGAGGAGTTGATTTCACAAAAGTGGGACAGCCGGCCGACCGGATGGATGGACAGACGAACAGACTGACCCATAACATAATCCCCATTCGGTCATTGCCCAAACAGCTCTTCGACCCCTTCAGGCTTTGACCGGCGGGGGTTAAAAATCAGTCAATAAATTACAAAGGACATTCTAAACTCGGAAAACATCACACGAAAAAGAAATTTATAAAAGATGCGAGTTTATGTCCAGTATGATTTTGATGAGTCTGATATTTAGAATATAAAATTAAATTACATTTAGTCTTTCGTGTACCACTACCAGTGTTTATGATGCAGATAAAATCAATTATTTGTCTATTAGTCTTCCATTTTGTTTATTTTAATCGTTTTTTTGCATTTATATACTTTCTCTTTTTCATCCTAAAAATGTACATTAACAACCATCTTGCATCCAACATTGCATCTCTGCATGCAGACTCATCTCTCACACACATACACTCAGGCTGCAGTTCTGGGGGACAGCCAGCATCTCTGCAATGTCCCCCAATGGGTTTTGTAAAAAGGCATTTATTGGTTCATGTTTTAATGGATTGGTTTTTATTCATTATTGCTCCCCGACACCTGATTCACCATTTTTTTCCCTGGCTCAAACTCAACACCGATACTAAATACCATATCCGACCATCTCGAAACAAATCAACTCCATTTCCACGGTAAGATCTACAAGTCAATTTTAGAGGAACTTGAGCCGTGGTGTGTGTTTCCCATGAAGGAACCGCCCTCCTTCATGGAGAATGTCAGGAACTCGTATGGGCTAAAATAAGTCTCTGCTCTGTGGTAGGCATTTCAGTGCCACCTCAAAAAGCTGCTGGGTGGGGCCTGGGATTGGCACAGTGCTGACTGGATATACTGTCTATCAGTGACAGTGTAGACAGAAGCCAACAATAAGTGCAAAAAAGTCACCAGAAAAAGAGCTTAGACCAGAGAGCAAAAGTTGTATCGACGATACGGCATATTTACGCCCATAGTCACAAAGGAAGGGCACGGTACAGAAACAGCGGCTCTCACTCTTTGTATCGCAGATATGGCTCCACACCCCCAGCCACTGATGCTGCTCATTATGTGTACCCATGCAGCCATGCCGTATCATCAAACCATTCCTCTCCACAACCCACAAACAACAATGACGGCAAGTTGGTCCGACTCCCTCAACTTGAGACCCATTTCGTACATAATAATTCCTGTATCAGTTCAACATATTTTAAATGGGCAGTTTGTTGGCTTTGGTGCACTGCATCATGGTGACAACTGTTAAACGATTAAGCCACAAAGAACCCTCTGGAGGAGTTTGCATGTTCTCCCCGTGTCTGCGTGGGTTTACTCCAGGATTTCTCCGGTTTCCTCCCACATGCCAAAAAACATTCAAGTTAGGTTAATTGGCATCAAACTGGGGATTCTAAATTGTCCTTAGGTAGGACTGTGAGAGTGAATGGTTGTCTGTCTTTCTGTGTTGGCCCTGCGATGGACTGGCGATCTGTCCAGGGTGCACCCTGCCTCTCGCCCAAAGACGCTGGGATAGGCTCCAGCTCCCCCGCGACCCGAAGAGGATTAAGCGGAAGAAGATGGATGGAACCCTCTGGAGACCAATGAGTCCTACCCCCACAATGGAGCCCAAACAGAGGAATAGTCCTTAGCAAAAGTCAGATCCCATAAGTTTTACCTGTACTTTCTGCAATGATGAGTAATGATGACTCCTTAACTTTCTACTAAGGATAAATAATTAAATAATCACAACCCTAAGCAAGCAAGTTCAAAAGTTCATGACAATTCTGAAGAAGAAAAAAAAATCTGGTGCCAGTACTAAAGGTCAGAGTTTGACAAGTGGTCTAAATATATGAAGGATTATTCAGTCCTTCAGAGCCTAAACCTGAAGTGGACCCAGACAGTCTTCACTCCCACCTTCTCACCACACAAGCAACACGGAGTTCAGCTCAGCTCATTCCTCTTTAACTTCATATCCGCTCTAAGTGCAGCTACTCGCCATCTAAGCACAACCCCAATGACTGGCCCTTTGTCATCTGCAGACAGAGCTAATTTAATTACAGGCCAGTGCAGGATAGAGGGAGGAGGGAGGGATGGGAGCAGAGGGAGCAGTAGCAGCTCCTTACAGCGGACTCTTACCCACCTGTCAATAGCAGATATGAAATATTGACCAACCAGTGCAGACCTTTATGAAAAATGTATGGCGTCACGCTAAGAGTTAACCAGTGAGGAAGACAGGTGGACAATACAGGGCTCCATCAGTGAATTAAGTGCATGTGTGTATGACTGTGTTTGGGTGTGGCTCTGGTCTCAAGTGGGAGTGAAGCCCCGCTGACCCACATACTAATGCATGGGTATTACATTATTCAGAGAAACACATGGCTGAGAAGGAAGCATAAGGGCAGCCAACCTACCATCACCTTCTTAGAAAGCTCAACTTAATTACAGCTAAATTACCAACGTTGACACATGATGCATTTTTAGTAGACATATTTCCAATCAAGCTTGCCGTTTCATTTTACAGTTTAGCATGTTAGCTTGTTTTCTGCTGTAAATTTTAGGGGTGGGACAAAAGATCGATTCAGTGATGGACCACAATACTTGACACTAACAACGATGCACCGATCCCTAAGTGCACTGATCAATCTTTTATCAAATATATACTGCTCAAAAAAATAAAGGGAACACTTTGAAAACACATCAGATTTTAATGGTTTTGAAAAAATAAGCTGGATATCGAAATTGTGGCAGGCTAGTCCAGCTTACTCAGAATAAAAAGTGTTCCTTTAACCTGAGTAAGCTGGACTAGCCTGTCACAATTTCGATATCCAGTTTATTTTTTCCCCATTAAAATCTGATGTGTTTTCAAAGTGTTCCCTTTATTTTTTTGAGCAGTATATATATTAATATAAATGTTGCATACTCTGTTGGGTATTTAAAAAAATGTGTTTTCAGTCCACTAGATGGCGCAAAGCAAGCACCCAGTCAAGTCATAGCTTGTCTCAGATTTGCAGCCAGCTTTGAAAATTAGGAAGCAGTTAGCTCAAAGTTAGCTCAAATGTTGGGCCTTTTTTGGATCTTATAGCAAAGATTGAAGGAAAGACCTTGACATGACACACAACCCGCAAGAAGTGCTGCACAAAAAAAAAAACAAAAAAAAAACACATGGACCAGCACACGTCTCGGAGCAGCATTAGCAATGATGTCATTATCATCTCATGCCACGGGAAAAGCATAAAGTCAGCAGCAGTGTCACTCCTGAACTCTGCCATTATATTTTATCATTATAAATATTCATTTGTGCTGATGAGCAATTTTAAATGCTTTTAAATGCTTATCGATACCGACAACGTATCACTATCATTGTGCATCCCTAGTTATTTAACCCTTTAATTGTCCACATTTTATGGACGGGTCACGCGCCCCCAGTGGCACAACGCAGCAACTGCACGTGTCAGCTTATTGACGTCCCCCGGCTATACTGAGAATTTGTACTAATCTCTATTGATCTGACGGTTTAGAAGGTGGCAGACACGCGCCAAAGGAATCATGGCTGACATGGAATATAGCAAAGAAGAAGAAATCCTCATTCTTCTTCCTTTTTCCACTTTGAGCTCACATACCGATGTGGATGCCGCCATGTTTGGTCATTGCGGCAGCGATGAGGACTGAAACTGCATGAAACGGGAAAAACAGTGGCGTAATACAAACAAAATTCACGTGGGATAATCATAAGGGTTTGTAGATGTGTAAGCGGGTGTAAATTACTAAGTAAACGCGAAACATCTGCCACGATGGACGAAAAACTGAGCTCCCATTACCAAGATGGCGGCGCCCACGAGCGGCTGGATTCCCACTGGAAAAATGTGCCAAACAGAAAAAAATAGCCATGTAATACAAACGAAATTTACGTGGGATAATCATAAGGGTTTGTAGATGTGTAAGCGAGTGTAAATTACTAAGTAAACGCCAAACATCGGCCACGATGGACGAAAACGGACCAGTCACGTGGGCGAGCGAGCCCCCCATCCGGCAGCAGGTAAGAGAAATATATGTTTTTTTTGACATTTTATTGATTTTCTGGTTCATATACTTTGAAGATTAGACAAAAGCATACCCCTGCAGACAAATCAGTGTCAACCAGACCATTCTTTGTGTAAATGTGTCCAAAGTCCACTTTTGACTGAGTTATGTAATTTATATAGTTGCTGCGACATTATGCAAATTAGATGCGTTCAGATGCGTTTCAGATGCATTCCTATCTGAAACTTTGGATCATATTCAACATCTTTCTAATTGACAGTAAGCCATTATCTCTTGTAACTTTCAAGTTATAGCCTTGGAAATCTGAACAATTTTACTGACAAAAATTTTTTACCACTCTTGACCACTGGGGGGGGGGGGGCTTGAGTTGCCTTGTGCATCCCCAGGCGCCACATGGCGCCTAGGGCAATTAGAGGGTTAATTCATTCTTTAAGACAAACTTATGTTAGTTGGCTCAGACTCATTATCCGAGCTACCCAGCTGAGGTTAGCAATACTGATGTAAGAGGAAGGGTGGAGTTAGCAGCAGTTCTGAGGCATTTTTGGACACATGCACTAAAACGAGTCATCCTAAGGGATACTACAAAAGAATACAAAAAAACCCAAAACAATTATGCTGCAATAATTAAAAAAGAAAAAGACAGTTTTACCAAAATGTGTCACCATGTATGAAAAGTGTTGTCAATGTCCCCTTTATGCCATTCCACACTCAAGGTTGTGCTATTCTAGGTGGATTTGTATTCTTTCATATTCTTTTTCACCTTGTGCAAGTGTGCAGTGTGGGAGAACACACACACACCCTGAGCTTATTGGTCACAGGAAAGCTCTGACAGTGTGAACAAAATGAACTCAACTTATAACTGCAGCTATCAAATATGTGTTGTAGAATCCAACCTAGCCCCATTTTGAGCATTTTTACTCAATGGACTGCAGACACCAAGCGTTGTTACACTTGCAATGACACCATCTTCACAAGACATTGTACCGTCCATCACTGCAAATCCATGTTATAAATGATTTTCTTGTTGCCATGACAAATCTCTGAGTGCTTGACACCAATGAGTAACACTCTAGTGCCGTCATCTACACAGCATACACTTTTTAAAAGGCTGAATGACAGAAAATACTTGTGTGACAGTATGACCTTTGGGCTATCAGTCAGTAAGTTAATGACTGTATAATTTCATTAATTCCCTTTCTTGAAAGTTGCACACAAACCACTTGCAAAACATAATGTGTTTTTCAGAGTACAATACAAGAATAAGACGAGAACTTCAAACCAACAGTAAATTCTATGGCTGTCAACATCTTTTATGGTCTGACTGAGCTGTAATCCTAAAGATCAGGATCACTAAAAGCAGCATTCTCTGGTGATTAGCAGCATTCATATTCAATCATTTGCTAATCTGTCCAACTGCTGTCAAGATGTCTTGCTCTGGATCAAAGCAGTCATCCTTGAGCCAACAGCAGGACAAAAGACTGGGCCTGTGCACCACTGCAGCTTTGATTCGAGACAATTGGACAGTCTAAGCAGAGCTCAGTCTAACAGCCATACAAAACACACAGGTGCACCATGACACCAAACTGATTCTACAAAAGCAAACACAGCTGCAGATGCAAGTCTGGCTCTGTGACATCAATGCATATGTCTACTACAGATATCACTATAAGTCAACACCTAAAACCTGTGCTGTAACTGTGAGCAGTATGTCCATTTAATTACAATAAAGGAACTGTGGAAAGAGAACTGAGCGTGGAGTTACGAGCCATAAAGGTCCACACCAAATAAGTTCAAGCGCACCAACAAGCACATTTGCAAAAACATTAAAAGACAAGTACCAACATCATTTCCTTTGCATTGCTAGTCTCAACTGATTTTGCATGAATAACAGTTCCACAGCAGGACAAAGCAAAAAGAGTTTCTAAACCCTTCACTGAGTCTTACCACTGGCATGTGGCAGATCCATTATGCGCTACAGTAGGGCTGCAATTAATGATTATTTTGGCAGGCCACTAATCTAACGACTATTTTTTTCAATTAGTCGACTAATCACGATTATTTCTCTCATGTCTGCTATCTCTGCTTCCTGTTGGCATGGCTCCTGTTTAGGGCTCCAGGTCATGATTTACTCACCTGTTTAAGCCTGCACACCTGTGAATATCACTTTGTTGTCAGTCTCTGATTTAATATAATGTAGCTTATTATAAAAAAGTTCCCATAGCTAAATAATGACCCATGAAACAAGTTGGAAACTCGACCTTGACAGCTTAATAAAAAGTAACAATTAAAGTCAGAAATGAAAGTTCCATCTTTTAACCCAGAAATAAAATACAAAACCTCAAACGGCAGCTTCTGCTGCAGCATGAAGGGCTGTTGTAACTCTGCATATTCAAAACAAACTAGAGTAACATTCAAATCCATAAAAGTAAAAAAAAAAAACCCACACCAGTCCATCTTATTAAACCCTCTCAGGGTCTGGAAGTTTAAAAGGCCAATTAGGCTTCAGATGGGTTCCAAGGTTGTCATAGCCAGGAGCGGCACTGGGTTAAGCTCCCAGTGCTCATAAAATGCTCCTTACGGCGTGCGTCTCAAAAAGCCTCTGACAACTAAGTCCAACTCCTAGCCTGCCCGTGTGGTTTAGTCTCTAAGCCCGGCGGAACTGCTTTTACTAATAGGAGAAGGGGCGAGGGCGGATCTCTGGCGCCTTAAAACCAGATGCTTCGGGTAGATGGTGGCTCGTCAACCTGGGAAGGTAGCCCATCTAGGGGAAGGTAAACCCTGATTTCAAACCTCCGCTGCCTTGCGGCACACCCGGTCACGGGAAAGGCTTCGGGAGTCAACCCTGAGGAAAAATCCGGAGTCGGAGCCCCTAAGGCAGTTCTCTGTTGTGCTCAACATCGTTCTGGCAGCTCCTGCGACGGCGCTGGTTCCAAACTATAGCAGCCCTGCTGTTCCTTCGGATTCATCAGTGACGTGGAGAGGGGGGACATGCTGCATGGGTAACATCTTGTCCTCCATATCTTCCTGCCCAGGCTTGAATCCTACCAACGCCCAAAGGTAGAACACTGGTGCTCATCGGCCTGTTCAGCCACAGGCGGTGCTGTTCCAGCAGAGTAGACGTTTAGGATTCTCTTCCATAGTCATCATAGACCGACGGAGGCTGACGATGAGGCTTCAGATGAAAATAAAAAGAACTTCTTCCAGTCCAAATAACAGTTTACAAACGCTTTAAGTTACAGTTCAGGAATGTGAGCCTTCACTACACATACAGTGAAATATTTAAGCCACTTTAATTTATTTGATGATTATGTTACAGTTTTCATCAATTAAATTACCAATCATGGTACTGTAATTTACTAAGATGCCCTAATATTCAGAATGACGGCTGATATTACCGTGATAAAAAAGCGGGAAGAGAGTAAACCACTCCTGTAATTCACTGATTTAGTGCAGTTAACACATTAGCCAGCAGAGCTGAAACAGCTCAGCAACCATCGACCAAGAAAGATTATTGTCCGACGGGTAAAGTAAGATAAACAGCACATGCTAACACAATCAGTTGTCTAAAGCTGAGACAGTCGCTCATTGAAAATAAGAGCCAACTTTCCTCGCTAAAACTTGCTAACCTTACCAGTGCGGTGTTTAGAAGCAACCCCACTTCAGTCATTCATAACTGGGGCAGAGTGACAGGTGGCCGAGCCGGGCAACAGAGCGGAGGGAGGAGGACAAGGTGGATGGATGCGTGCTGTAGTGCTGCTGTGATGTGACAACTCTGCTTTACAGTCTGCATTTAACTAGTTTCATTTGTTTATTTTTGGTAAAATGCTCCCATACTTTGGAAAGTTTTGGCCTCTTCTGTGATTTTCTGTCTTCTGTGTTGCCGTGATGCGCTCCTCTCCTCCTTCACTGGAGCAGTTACAATTGATTGACCAAACGACGCGAGCAGTTTGAGTCATGTGTAACGCCAAAGGTGTGAGGGCATTTTATCACTGCTTGCAGATTTCATTTGTTTTTATAACAACCAGAAGCCAAAACTGAAGTTGAAAAAAATTTGATTAATCACTCAAATCTTTGTGGCCAGATACATAACACTCAATCTTGAACCCTGAGGTGATGTTGGCAAATTCTTTTGTCTGTCTGGCAGACAAATGTAATTAACCTGCTATGATAAATCATAATGAACAAAAGTATATTATTTGGTATGTTTTTTTCCCCACAATTGTGCGTCATAAATTAAACACTGCTGCCAATCCCTTGTCGGACAAAAACCCAAATATTGCGCAAAACGTGTTTTCATTTGAGCAGCCAATTCTTTTGTTATCTCTTTCACCACTCAGCCCTGATTGAGGGTGTTACATGACCGTCATAAAATATTAGTTCACTGCTGAAATTAAGCATGTGGGAACTTCAGCTTACTGACTTTCAAACGTCATGAAGCTGATGATACACTACCAGTTAACGTCTCACTAACACAGAACTAAGGAGGACTGCATTGCAACAGTCTCAGATTAAGAGGTAAGCCAAAAGACTTAGGTGGCATTTAGCTAACGTTAGCACTGAATCAACACACCCTCCACCTCCTTCACACAAGACCGCAGTGTAGGCAATCACTGACAAAACAACGAAGGGTTGCCAAGAAAAATAAAAGTGAATCAGACGTAAGAGTTCACTGCCAGATTCAGTCACCTTGCAATGCTCGGCACAAGTCTATGTACAGTAAATCCAGAAAAAACTTGACAACATTAAACTTTGCCAAGTTAACCCTTCTTGTTGAAACCATTCATGCTAATAACTACTCCAATCCCATGGTTTGTTCTGAAACTGTTCTCACAATCTGATTCACAAAAAAAAAATTAACTGTGCCATTAATGCTCATCTTGCTGAAGCTGTAAAACCCCAATTCCAATGAAGTTGGGATGTTGTATAAAACATAAAAACAGAATTCAGTGCTTTGCAAATTGTTCAACCTATATTCAACTTAAGACACTGCAAAGATATTTAATGTTCAAAATGACAAAAGTTATTTTTTTTTTGTAAATACTCATTTTGAATTTGATGCCTGCAACACCTTAATGAAAAGTGACAAGCCTTTTTTTTAAAATTAACAGTGGTTTTTGACCCGTTTCTATCGGAGCATTTCTACAAAGTCACAACAAATACAAAACAAATTTGCTTCAATAATTAAAAATGAAAGAAAATGAGAACAAAATATATCAGCAACCCTTCATTAAGACATGTGTGAGCTGTTACAATGTGGAAAAAGTGCAATGAGCCCAATAAAGTGTGAACAGAAAACTAGGAATGTAATTTTAAGCTCAATAACTAAACTCTAAATAAATCAATGATGCTGTATCAATGTTGTGCTTTTGAACTCATTTTAATAAACTATGCATTGGAATAAAATCTTGAGATTCTACTCCATTTAAAAAGTTTAGGCCTGTGAAATGTTGCTTCAGTCATTTACAGCAGAGAAAATAAGTATTGAACACATCAACATTTTTCTCATTAAACATATTTCTGATGGAGCCACCGACCTGAGATTCTCACCAGATATCAGCAACAACCCAAGTCATCCACAGATACAAATAAATCAAGGCAACTGTGTTCTCAAAACAAGTTAAATTTATTAAAGTGGAATGACACAGGGAATACATATTGAACATACTCAGTGAAATTAAATATTTAGTAGAAAAGCCTTTGTTGGTAATAGCTTCCAGACGCCTCCTGAATGGAGAAACTAGGAGCAGGCATTGTTCAGGTGTGATTTTAGCTCATTCTTCCACACAAACCCTTCAAATCTTGAAGGTTCCGTGGGTGTTTTCTATGAACTCGGATCTTCAGTTTGTTCCATAGATTTTCAGTTGGATTCAGGTCAGGTGACTGACTGGGCCATTCTAGCAGCTTTATTTTTCTTCTCTGGAGCCAGTTGAGAGTTTCCTTGGCTGTGTGTTTGGGATCATTGTCTTGCTGAAATGTCCACCCTCGTTTCATCTTCAGCATCTTGGCAGATGGCAACAGGTTCTTATCAAGGATGTTTCTATATATTTGTCCATTCATCTTTCCTTCAATTATAATAGTGCATGCCTGTAGAACCAAGTATTCCTGTCTGAAACTGGTTTCCCAATCAGGCTTTCCAGGCCCAAATGTAAGCTGTCTTTGAAAGTGGAATACAAAGAGGTGTAGCCTATATGTAGGCAATCACATGTTAGACCAGGGATGTCCAATCATGTGCCATGGAGGGCCAAGACCCTGCAGGCTTTACCTCCAACCAGTGTCTTCAGCAGCAGATTCCACTGAATTTCTGCCTACTGATTGCTGATAAGTGAAAACACCTGCTGAAGAGACTGGGTAGAAGAAAAAACCTGCAGGGTCTTGGCCCTCCATGGCACATGATTGGACACCCCTGTGTTAGACTTTAACAAATATAAAAAAGGAGTAAATGGCACTAAGATTTATTTGATTGTGTAAATATTAATTACAGAATACCTAAATATTGAAAACTAATGGGACATCCAATATTAGCAACTGTTTCAGATCCCTTATTTGTTTGTCAGATCACTTATTTGTGTGATCTTTTATCACTTCTATTCATAATAGTGTATCTTGCACTTTGGGGAATGGGAGTTGTTCAGTCATCATAATTATTTTAGTTTATATCACTGTTCAGTGATGAGTTCAGTGTAATGTTGAATTTCTTCTGTGCATTGTCAAACTCATGCAGTACTACAACAGGACACATTTACAAATACATGAGACCCATTGTAGTGCATCAGTTTATATTTTAGCAATATTTTGTTATTAAAAGGTTTATTAAAACTTTAATGCTAAGATTGAGGCGGTGCTTATATTGTTGTGCTGGGACCATACTGAGGCCAAATAATGATCTGAACCTTGAGGGTGTGACTGACAAAGACTAAATGTGAGTGCTGCGGCTCTATTGTAAGTGGTTTGTTTTTTATTGATGTAAGATTATTATTATTATTATGCCTAAATGATCACATTTTTGACCCTCTAAACATTAGCCAAAAAGCAATTTTCTCTCACACACACCTCAGACCCAGTGAAAAATGTTATAAACTGAAAAAAAATATATGCCCCATGCTGACAAATTTATCCACTGTATGGTTGATACGTCCCACATTCGTGGAGCAAAGGTTGTAGGGCCTTCCCCGCCCCATGATTTTTTAAATTTTTTTTTTTTACCTTTGCAGTCTGTACCATCAGCTGCCCGGTGCTGTTCTGATAGATATGCCAAAATGTCAAAACATGGAGGAGGTGGATCCAATCAGCTGATCGCTTGAACCACAGAGCTCATCTGTTTTCCTTGATAAGTCAGCCTCAGGGCAAAAGCACACCCCATTCATTATCTTTTTTTCACTTTATTGAAAATAACTTTTTTTTGTAATCGCCATCAGTTAGCGTGCCTTTGAGCCAGGTCTTGTCTGGCCGCTGCTTCTCCTGGCATGTTCTGTGTTTATTTATCAGGCCCGGTCCCCGCTGACACTCCATCCAGATTGATCGCACACCTCACGTTCTCCACATATACCAAATTATCCTTTAGACCTAAGCAATCACGGCAACTTTATGGTATAATTTTTTTAAGCATTAAATCTTCACTATTGTGTTTTTCTAGTGAAATTTCTTGTTTTTCACTTCCTTGTTTTGTCCAGGGAACACTATGGTGACTGACAGGTTGTGGTGCCATGTACAGTATTATCCAATCAGCATGGCTGTAATGCCGCGTATTATCCAATCAGCACTGCGTCAATCCAAAACCCCGCCCACACTTGTTGAAGGCAGGGCATGAAGAGAGAGTGGTAGCTAAACTTTTATTAATAAAAAAATACATATTTTGACTGAGCAACTCCATACTTGGGGGATGCACACCCTCATAACCTCAGCAAAACATGTATAAAACCTTAGGTCAGTCTAACCAATGGTTCAAGAGATATGCGTGGAACAGACACACATACAGACAGATATTGTGTATTTATAGATAGATGAAGTCTGCCTGTACCATATGCAGAAAAACACCCCCACACCATGATGGGATGTGCAGTGCCATTTCTCCTCCAAACATGCTGTGTGTTGTGGCATCCAAAAAGTGAAATTTTGGTCTCATCTGACCAGACTATAGTTTCCCAGTATTTTTACTGGCTTCCCCAAATGTTGTGCAGCAAATTTTAAATGAACTTCAACATCCTTTTTCTTCAGCAGTGGAGTCTTGTGAGGTGAGCGGGCATAGAGCCCATGTCGGTTGAGTGCATTACTCATCATTTTCTTTGAAACAGGAGTACTTGCTAATTCCAGGTCTTTCTGGAGCCCTCCATGAGTGGTGTTTGGCTCTTGGATAACTTCTGATAATTCTTTTGACTCCTCGGTCAGAAATCTTGCTAGGAGCTCCTGGTCATGGCCGGTTTATGGTAAAATGATGTTCTTTCCACTTCCAAATGATGGCTCCACTAGTGCTTGCTGGAACAAGCACTTTCTAAACAAGCAGTTTAGAAATGTACCCCTTTTTCTTCATATGTTCAATATTTATTCCCTGTGTCATTCCACTTTATTAAATATAACTTATTTTGTGAACACAGTTGCCTTGATTTATTTGTTTGTATGGATTACTTGGATTGTTACTGATATCTGGTGAAAATCTCAGTTCATTGGCTCCATCAGAAATATTTTTAATGAGAAAAATGTGGACGTGTTCAATACTCATTTTCTCCGCTGTATTTAAAGTCGATTTGGTTTGCAGTTATGAAAAGTTCGAGCTATTAACATTTTGATGACTGCTGAAACATATATAAATTTAACTCGACTAACCCTTTATGAACAAATCTGTTCTGCTCACATTTCACGAATGAGACCCAGTGTGTTGCAGCAATAATTCAACTTTCACTTTATTCATAAAGCACCTAATAAAAACTCCTTTGCAAGAAACCTCCAGCAGAACTGGGCTCAGATCAGAGCAGCCATCTGCTACAACAGGATGGGAAGTAAGGCCAAAGAAAAGTAGTACAAGAATCTGACAAGGGCAGATTGATGTGAAGAAATATTGTCAAGGTTCATTTTATTCAGAGCAGCAAAAACTCTGATCACTAAAGGATTTGGCTTATAGAAAACCTGTTTGCAATCTTTTTCCTCAGTTGCTTTGACTCACTTTTGTTATGACCCAGCTCTAGGCCATAACAAATAAAGACGATGCACGAGAGTTAACTTAAAAGTGAAAAGTGTTTATTTACAAAAAGTGCAAAAAACATGCAATAAATTAAAACAACAAAAGAGTCCAAAAAGGTCCGGTGTGCCCAGGAGAGGAGAGCAGCCCTCAAACGCCTGCAGGTGGCAGCCCTGCCAGCTGGCTTGACAGCTCCTCTTTTATGGAGCCCCTCATCAACACCTGCTGCCAATCAGTCACTCTACCAATCAGCTGATCACCTGAAAGAATAATGAGATACAGGTGCACATCCCAACTCCAAGGGGAGGTGGCAACTATCATACACCCCCTCCATCAAGACAGAGTCCCCTAAGGGAACTCTGACACCACCATATAACAAATATTACAAAAAACCATTAACAAAGTTACTTGTAATCCTGTAAACAGACTAAATTTCATCCTGCTATTAACTCCATACAAACTCCTCCAGGCTCACTTTCCCATCCTCAGCAACTGGATCCTTGAAGCATTTTAAGAGTCAGGTGAGTGGCCTGAGAAGAATACATGAAGTTATGCAGGAAAAAAAAGCAAATACAAAAAATTATTGGCAGGGGCTCTAGACAATGCATCTGCCACTACATTGTCTTGGCCTCCAAAATGGCAAATATCCAAACTATAGGATTGGAGAAACAAATCCCACAAAACCAGATGTAGGTTTGGGCACTCCAGAGAACTGAGGAAAGTAGACAGGTTGTGGTCTGTAACCACTGGACCAGAACTGACAAACGATGCCACGGGTATGCTACTGGATACACTGCATTCTGAAATCCTGCTGGCAACACACTAGTAGCGCCTGAACCAAATGGAAGCAAAGGAGTGACACCATCACTGATGTGTTCAAAGGACTGTCTTATTGCAGATATAGGACCCAGAGGAGATGGCTTTGAGATTTGATTTGGCTTACCTGTTAACTGACATGTGTGGCATGATTTGAAAAAGCAGCAATGTTCTTCTTGAAGGGCCAAAAGAAATATTTAAGGACCCAATTAATAGTTTTTTCTGACACCTAGATGTCCAGACTTTTGAAAGAGCAGCAAAGCCACAACACAAAATTTGGAAAGGAGCACTACATGGTAGACAGGCTGACGTAAATCCAATTTACCATGAGGAACCCATTTCCTCACCAAAACTTCATCCTGAATGAAGTAACATTGAGCAGCCCTTTCCACTTCATTACCAGGCAGAACCTTCTCAAATAGCTCCTTCAACGAAGGATCACAGTGCTAGTTCCTCCACCAGCTCACTGTGGGAAACAGACCAAGGAATTAGTTTTTAGCCAAAGTCAAATTCCTTGTATGTGTTGTGCATACTTGGCCAATAAAGCTGATTCTGATTCTGAATGATAACACCAAATCAGCTTTGCCATCCCTGCCAAAACCTTCTGTAGCTTCAGTCTCGCCCACTGCACGCACCTTGAACACATCAGGAAATGCCATCTCATTTTTATCATTCACCACAGGCTCACAAACTAGGATAGATGTTGGCATCTCTGCCCACACTTTATCTCCAGCAACACCATTACCCAAAATCAGTGCAACACCTTCCGTGGCTAAAGCTGGGCGCACACCAACAGATCTCACCCTGGAACAGATCTGAATACTGCATGATTTTATGCAAAGGTACATTCATAACATTCAGATCCATCCCCATCACTGGAATAAAATAACCAGTATACAAGTCCTCCGAGAAAGGCAAAATTGAGGCCAAAATAAATGAATCGAAGGCACCTGTCTTCCACAAAATTCTGACTGGTACCTTTTCCTTACTGCCAATTGAAGAAATAAAACCCTCAGTAATGAAGAGTAAATAGGATTTGGTTCGGGATTACTAATATTCGGTTTTACCACAGGTAAAGGGTTCTCAGCTGGTGCAACAGAAATGACAGGTTTAACGCTCATCTCATGAACTGCATGTGATTCTTTTGCTTTATGAATAAAACAGTCGTTCTTCCAGTGACCACGTTTGTGACAATAATTGCAGACTTTATCAGACTCACGGCCAGAACGGTTACCCCTTTGATCAGACCGCACAAAAACAGGCATAGAAGATTGATGTTTTCCAGCAGGAACACTGGGTGTGCACAAACTCCAATTATCCCCGCTGCGTCTCAACACAAAATCATTCACCAAAGTAGCTGCCTCTGTAACAGTTTTAACTTTTTGTTGATTAACGTATAATGCAACACGCTCTGGCAAAGAGTTCAACACCTGTTCTAAAATGATCAAGTTCCGCAACTCTTCAGTGACTTCAGCGATGTAACCTTTGGAGACATTAGCGAGAGAAAAAACAGACTATGCCATAACAACTTCTTGTCTCTCCTCTTACTCCTGTTGCTTTCTCTGCCCTCAGTCATGTTATCTCTCTGTCTCAACAAGTGTGCCCTCCTTCATTTACAAAGCAAGAAGTAAATATTTAGGAAGACGGAGAAGGACAAGGACAGAGAAAGCATCGGGCAAAGAAAGCGAGGAAGAGGATTATGCTAATGAGTCCAAACATTGACGGTCAAATCCTGCAACAGAAGGAGACGAAAGACAGCCAGATACAAGAAATTTAGCCACATAGTGAGAAATAAATTAGGAAGTCTGGGTGAGGGGGGAAGGGGGTCCTGCAGTAGCAGGGCAGAGAAAAAGGACACAAGGGATTCACAGGAGAAAAGATGAGGAGCCACACAGTGACAGCGATACATAGAGAAGGAGGGAACAGGGTCCTAATCTTCTCCACTGCTGCTTTCAGATCAGCTGAGCTCCTACGGTCACAGCCACTCTCTGATTGGCTGAGACTGCAAAATGTGGCGTATTAAAGAACAGAGGGAGCATTTCTTGTGCTTTGGTGGGTTACATGGTGTGTGAGACAGTTGCTGTGTTTGAAATGCTCACTCCTTCCCCATATAGTGTACTATATAGTGAATCAGCCATTTTGTAGTGCTATTCAAAATCTTAACTGAAAATTTCATTCACTATATAGTACACTCAAAATATCCCACAATACATTTTGAAAAGTAGTGTACAACAGATGGTCACTACATTAGCCAATATATCCATCCCATAATGCAATGTGCAGCCAATGGAGCAATGAGAGGAGAACTTCACATCACAACATAAACTACCTTAATGTATTTATATTTATTAGTTCAGCAGAAACAATTTGATTTAATACATATTTACTACAAATTACATGCAGGTATTCATTTATTTTTTTTTTTTTTACCACCGTTAGTCTGTTATGTTTTACTGTCTCACGTGATGACATCATTAACCGTGCCGCAAAAACAAGCCAGTCGTGTCTGAAAGCTGTTAATTTTATTGTTATATTGAGTTTACTACGTAGTCCACTATATCTAAATTCACTATATAGCGAGTAGGGAGTGAGTGAGTGAGTGAGTGAGTGAGTGAGCATTCCAAACACAGCCCCAGAGTTTGTGAGAGACGCAGCAGAGCATTTGTGACTTGCTTCCTGTTCATGGGACTACTTTAAAAATTTATCTTTGGGCTTCAATTTAGTTCAAGCAACATAAAAAACTTCTCTGAGAAACTTTGAAATAAAGATGGTAATGCTTCCACTGTATGCATTGGTATTATCTATCTATAAATTCATGAAATCTCTGTGCGTGTCTCTGTCTGTTCCACGCATTTCTCTCGAACAGTTTGTCAGACTGGCCTCAGATTTTGAACGTGGTTTCCTGAGGTTACGAGGGTGTGCATCCCCGAATATGGAGTCACTCAGTTAAAATATGTAATTTTTATCAGTAAAAAAATACCCTTACAAATGGCTGCGAACATCGTACAAATTAGTTTTGGACCATTTTGTATGGCCTTAGGAGAACCCAGCGTTCATAGACCGTCCATAAGTTCATGGCCAGATTGTAGAAATCTTGGACAAGACCATCAAACATCCCACGAAAACCCTTCATAATAGGGCGGCTGTACGAATGCCATCGGAATAACATAAGAACTATGCAAGATGTTGGCCGTAAGTATGCCTCAAGAATACCTCAACTTGTTCTTGAGGGCCTCTTACAGCGGTCGTAGGAAATACCATACAAATCCCCGTTTGCATGGAGATTCGTATAGTGTGTGTAAGGCGGTAGTGAGGCGCTCATACGTCATTCGTGTGACATTTGTGCCAACAAAATGTGCCGAAAGCCATAAGATTTTCCTACCAACATCTTGAAAGTGTCATGAGTTGCACAAAAACTTTCCTAAGTTGGCAGTAAGTATGCTGTAGGAAGATCCCAAGGCACCCTGACAGAGACGTAAGAACTCAAGGGCCATCATATGACAGAAAAGCACCTCATTTCTCAAGAATGCCTCAAGTTGCTCTTGCAAATTAAACTGTAGCCGTAAGAAACTTCGCCCCCCTCTATAAATGTCTGCAAACTCCAAAATTTGTAGGAACTAGGAGATTCTTACGAACCTGTTTGTAAGAATCTTTGTGACCATAGCTTTGCATGATGCACATATGTCCTGTTGCCATGAAAACATTAGTGCAGTTAGCAGAGACTGTGGTAGTTAGCAAAAATGCTACTCATTCACTGAGGTGTTTTCTATAGCTCTGGGCACATCTGTAAATAGACTAAGCAGAATCCGGAGAAGAGTGCGCCACCTTAACAGTCATGAAGTAGTATGCTACCCAGCTCATCATAAAAATGACAGTGGTCCTTTTCATCAGCCCTGATGACCTTCAGGTCGCATTGCTCACACGAGCTTTCATTTACTCTCTCTCGCACCCTCTCCAAAAATATCTGGTGCGTTTCTTCATTTTTCCAGTTGACCATTTATCACACCATTGGATATTATTTCACTTAAAACCAAATTTCTTCCTTTCTTCAAGTGGCACTAGGGTTCATTTACCCCCTTTTTGGCTACTGTAACTTCCTGTGTTTGGTCCAAAAATTCAAACCTTTCTTAAAATTGCTGTCTTACTATCGGACCAGACAACCCATTTTTGCCAAACAAAATTTTATCTGATCCAGACTGTGGTTTTGGAGGTAAACCTTTAGAATTCTTTTGCTTAAAAGTTTGACTTTTTTGCTGTAAATTGGGAACAGTCTTTTCAAAAATTTGACAGTTGCTTCTTTCATAAATATGTGTAATCCACAGGTTGCAGCCTCCTGTCTTTGATGCCAGATTGTACTTAGAGGCAGCAAACTGATACTATTTAACCTTTTAACTGGCCACATTTCATGGACAAGTCGCACACCCCCAGTGGCACAGCGCAGCAACTGCGCCTGTCAACTGACTGACGTCCCTGCTTTACTGAGGAATTGTACTGATCTGCCAGTTCAGAAGGTGGCAGGCATGCATTGGAGGAATCATGGCTGACACAGAATACACCAAAGAGGAAGAAATCTTTATTATTCCTTTTTCCTTCTCTGAGCTTACAAGACCAATATGGGTGCCGTCATAGTCATGTATTGTCAGACTAAATAGCATCAACCATGAAAAATAGCAGTGGAATACAAACGAAATTGATGTGGGATAATCATAAGACTTTGTAGATGTGGGAGAGAGCGCAAATGACCAACAGAATGCAAAATAACGACGACAGTGGACAAAAAGAGCGACCACACCAGCCAGCGAGCCCCCCTTCGCCAACAGCAAGTGACAAATTTCTTTGTTTCTTTACATTGTACTGATTTTGTGGTTCATATACTTTAAAGATAACAAAATGCCCCTGTAGAAAAAACGGTGTAAAAAAAACAAAAAAAAAAACAACACTGAACCATTCTTTGTGTAAATATGTCCAAAGTCTACTTTTGACTGAGTTATGTAATTTATATAGCTGCTGTGACATTATGCAAATTAGATGCATAAATTTATTCCCATCTGAAACTTTGGATCATATTCTACATCTTTCTAATT
Organism: Pholidichthys leucotaenia; assembly: GCA_020510985.1. NCBI lineage: Eukaryota > Metazoa > Chordata > Actinopteri > Cichliformes > Pholidichthyidae > Pholidichthys > Pholidichthys leucotaenia. The sequence goes on along the minus strand of CM035837.1, from coordinate 448,946,536 downwards.
GACAGTAAGCCATTATCTCTTGCAACTTTCAAGTTTATAGCCTTGGAAATCTGAACTATTTTATTGACAAAAAATCTTTACCACTCTTGACCACTAGGGGGTATGGTGCCAAACGGCACCTGGGACAGTTAAGGGATAAGGGAAAAGGGATAAGGACCTGTACTTATTAGCGCTTTTCTTGTCTCAAAGACCACTCAAAGCGCTTCACTAGTACTAACCCTCTATTCTAAGGGCCTATAGGAGACAGGTATCTAGGGACAGTTTAGAACAACCAATTAATCTAGCATGCATGTCTTTGGATTGTGGGAGGAAACCGGAGCCCCCAGAGTAAACCCACGCAGCACAGAGAGAACATGCAAACTCCACACAGAGAGGTTCCTACCCCTGCCAGCCTGGGAATTCGAACCTGGAACCTTCTAGCTGTTAGGCAACAGTGCTAACCACTGCAAGTTAAATTAAGAATATAAAAAATGAAGTATTATAGTGGATATTTAATAAAGGGGCAAAGCAGCTGGTTATGTTCAAAAATGAAAGTATGATCATTTCCAGAACCATGACTTGAATTCAACATATTTTAAGACTGCGTTGATTGTGATGCCTCGATTCCCAAAAATGAAATCACACAGTTTGCTGGTTAACTGATATATACTGGGAACAAAGTATGTGTGCATATTATGTGCAAAGACATTTTTCCATAAAAGAGGCTTTTAGACCCAACGGGCATGTGACATTTGATGAGCTCAGAACATTTACAGTCACATCTGAACTGTCAGATGAGTTCCTCTCATGAATATGGTAAACATCACACCACCTGGAGACTTTCTTATACCTGACTGATATCCTAAAATGCATCCAAACTAGTCTCCTCACAAGTCAATATGGGAAGTCTGAGTCCACGTGTGTACCCAAAAGTGTGTATCTCAGTCTCTCTCTCTCTCAGTCTCTCTCTCTCTCTCTCTCTCTCTCTCTCTCTCTCTCAGTCTCTCTCTCTCTCTCTCTCTCAGTCTCTCTCTCTCTCTCTCTCTCTCTCTCAGTCTCTCTCTCTCTCTCTCTCTCTCTCTCTCAGTCTCTCTCTCTCTCTCTCTCTCTCTCTCTCTCTCTCTCTCTCTCTCTCAGTCCCTCTCTCTCTCTCTCTCTCTCTCTCTCTCTCTCAGTCCCTCTCTCTCTCTCTCAGTCTCTCTCTCTCTCTCTCTCTCTCTCTCTCTCTCTCTCTCTCAGTCCCTCTCTCTCTCAGTCCCTCTCTCTCTCTCTCTCTCAGTCTCTCTCTCTCAGTCTCTCTCTCTCTCTCAGTCCCTCTCTCTCTCTCTCAGTCCCTCTCTCTCTCTCTCAGTCTCTCTCTCTCTCTCAGTCTCTCTCTCTCTCTCTCTCTCTGTCTCTCTCTCTCTCTCTCTCTGTCTCTCTCTCTCTCTCTCTCTCTCTCTCTCTCTCTCTCCCTCTCAGTCTCTCTCCCTCTCAGTCTCTCTCTCTCTCTCTCTCTCTCTCTCTCTCTCTCTCCAAATCTCATGGAGTCATGTGAGCAAACAGCGGTGAAAGCTGAGCTTCACACGGCGCTTTCAATCTCATCCAACTGTGACTTTCCTCTTCCATTTCGTTTCACATCCACCCTCTAATACACACATACACACATGCATCTTCCCTGCACCCTTGCTAGATGAAATCATTTACTCTTTCTCAACTTCAGCTGCTTTCAACTCAGCAGGACTCCAACAGTGTACCCATGCAGCCGTGTGTGTTGTTCCTTCAGTGGAAGTGAAACGTAGATAGAGAAATAATTTGAGAAATGATCCACAGGTGCATCTCAGTAAATTAGAATATCATCAAAAAGCTCGGGTCTTTCTCAAGATCTCAGGTTATTTTATATAATTATCACGTAATCTTGTATTTCGAACTTTGTTCTTATCCATGCTTCTTCAAAACACAGAGTTGGTAGGGATGGACACAAGGCTTCGTCCGCAATTCATCCGTAATGGACTGCATCCAGAGTCAGTGTAAATCCAGGGTTATACAATCTGGTTAAGTCCACGGCTGTCTGTCCTAAACATCTCCATCCTTCCACAGGTGCAGCAGGCAAAACAAGTACTGAACATATTACCATTTTTCTCAGTAAATATATGTTAATTGGGACTATTGTAATGAAATTTTCACCAACCGTCAGCAACAAACCATGCAATCCACACATGCAAAGAAATGAAGCCATAGATGTTCATAAATTGTGTGTAATAATATGAAATGACCCCCTCCGTACATCACCACCTTGTCACGGTGGAGGGGTTTGTGTGCCCAAATGATCACAGAAGCGATGTCGAGGCAACGTGCCCCTGGTAGGGTTTCCCAGGGCAAGTTGGTCCTGGGTGAAGGGCCAGACCACGAGCAGGGTAAAGCAAATCTCTACCAAAAAAGTTACATCAAGGACCCAGTGTACCCAAAGGAGCCCCATGAGTCTGCCCTCCAGTGGGCTCACCACCTGCAGGAGGGATCATGGTGCGATGTGAACTGGTCAGTAGTCTGGGCTACTCTGTACTGCTGCCCACGCGACCCAAACCTCAGGATAAGTAGAAGATGGATGGATGGATACAAAATGACAGGGAAAGTATGGAACACATGAAGAAAGAGGTATAAAAGCCACAGAAAGCCAAGACACCAGCTGAAATTTGTCAATAATTACATAGAAAGCAATCCTGCCCCTTGTCACTGCAAATCAATATCAATTGGTTCAGCCCAAACTGATAGCCTTTGAAAAGGTATCTCATTATCAGGATATCCCACAAGACGCATCTCATGATGAATAGAAGCAAAGAGATCTCTCAAGACCTTTGCAACCGCAAAGGTGCTCGCTGCCATTAGCTCAATGAGAGCAGACTTTTCCGGCAAATTTGATGGGATTATAGCAGCGATAGAAGAAATGAGAAAGGAGATAAGCGACTGTATGGAACGAGTAACGCAGGTGGAGCTCCGAATTTCCAGCGCTGAGAATGACGTCACCAGCCTACAATTAAAGGTGCGCACATTGGAATTAAAAAATAAACGTCTGGAAGATAATGTCCTGGACTTAGAATCCTGGTTGAGACGGAACAACCTGAGGCTGGTGGGCCTCCCAGAGGGAACCAAGAGTCGGGACCCATGTTCCTTTTTGGAAAAGTGGATTCCAGAAGCGCTGAACAACGCGGAGCTGCAGTCAGTCGTTTTAGAGAGCGCTCATCGAATTGGCCCACCGAGAGATAATAAAGCACCACCGAGGACGCTGATTATGAAGTTCCTCAGCTACAGAGAAAAGATGACAATCTCCAACGTGGCGCGAGCCAAAGGAGAAATTAAATACCAGGATCAACAGGTGCGGTTCTACCCAGATTTGGCCACAGGAATCCAACAATTAAGGAAACAGTTTGACCCCGCCTGTAAAGTGCTGCGCAGCCTCGGGATTCGTCATGGAGTGATTCATCCTGCAACATTGCTGGTCACATATAAGGGCAGAACCCACACCTTCAAGACCCCTGAGGAGGCGCAGGAGCTCATCAAGCAGATCCAAGAGGACTGGTGGGAGATAAGCATGAACAAAATATAAGGTAGAATATTTAAGCATTTGCACAGGCATCTGACTGATCTGAAGCATATAGCAAGTTTAAAAAATATAGATTGTATTATATATTTAAAAAAAAACCTATGATGTACAAAGTTGCTATAAAATTTTGGAGTTAAGTTGGAAAACTACAGAAGAGAGTTAATGTTACGTCATTAAAAGCAGTAGAGTCAGGGTGATTGAGAGGATAAAGAAGGAGTGGCTTTGGCTGGTCCTCGCGGGTGTGGAGCAGTCAATGGCTATAGCGGGAGACGGAATTTTTTTTTTTATTTTGGGGGGGGATTACCACAAATGTGGGAAGGGGGAATTTGTTTGTGTGTAGTTTGTAGGATGAATGTTCAACCACTTATGTTTTTGCTTCTCTGTATGAGCATGTTTACATTGCGAGGTAATCTCAAACTCCTTATTGATCATAGACCAAAGCGTTAATCTTAATTTAACTTCATGAAATTGCAGAGGTCTACAAAATTTAAAAAAAAACTTAAACAAGTTATGAATAAAATAAAAGACATAGGTTCAAAAATTGTGTTTTTACAAGAAACATCTAATAGAGGAGGATGTAAAAAGAATTAGGAGAAGATGGCAAGGAAGTGTATTCACCTCATCATTTTCATCCCGAGCTAGGGGAGTTATGACTCTCATACATAAATCAATCCCATTTCAAGTGAAAAATGTAATTGGAGACAAATTTGGAAGATATCTAATCATTCAAGGATCTTTGTTATTAGAAAATATAAATCTGGTGAACTTATACGGTCCCAATATAGATGATCAAAATTTCTTTGCTAATTTATTTCTTATTTTATCATCACTTACAGGGCAACATATAATAGCAGGGGATTTTAATTGTACATTGAATCCCGGTATAGATAGATCAAAAGGACTGGACTGTACGCACAAAGGATGCAGGATGATCTTTAATCATTTTATGAAAGAATTGAGATTGCTAGATATATGGAGAGAAATGAAACCACAAGTTAAAGCCTACTCTTGTTATTCTAATACCTACAAGACATTCTCACGTATTGACTATTTTTTGATCTCCACAGAATTAAGGTCCAAGATTCAAAACTGCTTCTATGATAATATTGTGATCTCTGATCATGCACCCTGGTGTTTAAGAAATTGACAAAGGAACCAGGTAGGTGGCAATTTCAGCATAAATGGCTTCAGGATGAGGAATTTGTTAAGTACATAGAAAAACAGATGAGTTCTTTGATATCAATACTACACAAACATCAGCATGTATTAAGTGGGAGGCTTTCAAAGCTTTTATTAGGGGGCACATTATTAGTTATACAGGTTCAAAATCTAAGAAGACTCGAGAGGAGAGAGTTCAATTGGAACATAAAATAAAAATTCTTCAAGAAAAAGTGTATGCAGGAAGTGACCCAAAGTTAGAGAACGAATTACTGATTCTGAGAGCTGAATATGACAAAAAAAATCAGCGAATAGAGCTGCCTCGAGTCTTCTAAGATTGAAGCAATCTTTTTATGAACAAGGTGAAAAAATCAGGAAAATTATTGGCATGGTAGATTAAACAATTAGAATTTAAAACACCAATTACCAGTATTATAAGAAACGGACAGGCAGCTGTAGATCCTTTAGAAATTAATAGTGCCTTTAGAGATTATTATGAAAAATTATATGATACAAAAAATGAAACTGACTTAACAAAACTAAATGGGTTTTTGGATGGATTATCTATACCGTGTATTCCTAATGAAAACAGGGAGATACTGGAGTCTAAAATTAGTCAAGAAGAAGTTGGGCTAGCCATTGATAATATGAAATCAGGAAAAAGTGCGGGACCAGATGGTCTTCCAGTTGACCTCTATAAAAAATTTAAGAATAAATTAATAAAACCATTTTTGGAAATGGTTTTAGAAGCATTTCAAAATAGTAATTTACCACCATACATGAATAATGCCTTAATTATACTGTTGCAAAAACCAGGTAAACCCTCTAATAAATGTGAAAATATGAGACCAATAAGCCTATTAAATGCTGACCTTAAGATAATCTGTAAAATTTTAGCAAGACGACTACAAGAAATATTACCAAATATTATTAACCGAGATCAGAATGGCTTTATAAAGGGAAGACAAGGCTTCCATAATGTAAGAAGACTATTTAATATTATCTATTCTAATAAAGAAGCACCGGATACAGCTCTCCTATCATTGGACGCCGAAAAGGCCTTTGATAGGGTCGAATGGCCCTCCCTTTTTGAAGTCTTACAAAGGTTTGGACTTGGAAATAATTTCATAAAAATGGGTACAGATAATATACAATAATGCTACAGCAGAAATCCTAACAAACAGCAATATTTCAAAATCAACAAATATCAATAGAGGATGTCGACAAGGCTGTCCACTTTCACCTTTACTGTTTACTATGGCAATTGAACCTTTAGTGATGGCAGTACGTTTACATCCACAATTATATGGAATTAAAGTAGGACCAACAGAACATAAAATCTGCCTGTATGCCGATGACATAATTTTGTTTATGTCGAATCTTAAAAAATCAATTCCGACCTTGTTGAATTTAATAAAGAATTTTGGGGAAATATCAGGATATAAAATAAATAAAACTAAATCTTCAATATTAATGCTAAATGAGACCCAGAGAAATGATCCAGCTCCTGAGGTAAATCAATTCAATGTTGTAAATCAGTTTAAATATTTAGGAATTCAAATTGTGCCTAAGCTAGAATTAGTCGCCAGTGCCAATTATGAAGCCTTAATGACAGACATTAATGAGTTACTTCAGAGATGGATGTCACTACCAATGCCGATGATTGGGAGAATCAATATACTTAAAAGTAATATCTTACCCAAAATACTTTATTTATTTCAATACATTCCTTTACCACCACCTTCAGATCTATTCTCAAGAATTAAAAAAAAAGTTAGTGAAATTTATATGGAACAATAGGAAGGCTAGATTACGTCTGTCCTTACTATATTTACCATTTGATCATGGAGGTCTGAAATGTCCAAACTTTATGTTGTATTACTGGTCAGCACAACTGAGGTCTATGACATTATTTTTCATCAAATGATCTCCCTCACTGGATTGAAATGGAATCATACAATTTACCTTTACCTCTTCCCATATTCATATACTCAGACTCGGCTAAAAAATTACAGAAACAAGTTAAAAATCCATTTGTAAAGCATATGATCAAAATATGGTGTGAAACCAAAAAATATTTAACAGAACCACACTTATTGTCACGATTTAGCCCAATATGGGGTAATCAATATTTTAAACCAGGGAGAGCAGATGCTGTATTTAAAGTATGGAATTTAAAAGGGATTCAAAAGATTCAAGATTTATATCTGTCATGTTCAGATAACAATGTCTTTTGAAGAACTGAGGATCAAATTTAATCTTAATAGAACACATTTTTTTAAATATCTTCAGCTTAGGAACTTTATTCGATCAAAACAAAATAATGCTCTCACCCGACCTACTTATTCATCCTTGGAAAAAATTTGACGAAAGATGGTAAGAGAAAGGGTATTATTTCAGAGTTTTATAACTCATTGACACTATCCTCAAGTGAAAACGCACAGAAAAGATTGAATTATTGGAAAGAAGACCTGCAAACTGAAATTTCAGAGGAACAATGGGAATTGGCTTGTACAGAAGCTTAAACCAAATCAATAAATGTACGTCTTAAATTGATACATTTTAAATGGTTAATGCGGATGTATGTTACACCGGTGGAGTTAAATAGATATAACAAAAACATACCAGATACGTGCACAAAATGTATGGAAAGTAAAGGAACCTTATTTCATTGTTTATGGGAATGTAGAAAAATTAGAATGTTTTGGGAAGAGGTTAGGGTAACAATTGAAAAAATAATTTCAAAACAAATCATATTGAATCCTAAATTGTTTTTGTTGGGTCTGCATCCAGAAAAGCATAACTTTAATAAAAGTGAAAGAGCATTCATAGACCTCAGTTTGCTTAATGCCAAAAAATGTATTGCACTATTGTGGAAAAAGACTCATAGACCAGATGTGACTCAGTGGTTAAGACAGATGTTAACAAACCTTCCACTAGAAAGAATAACATATATACTAAAATCAAGGGAAATTGTGTTTGAGAATATATGGAGATCTTTCATTGAGTTCCAAGCATGGAGCGCCGCTTCCCGCACCATGTTTTTTTTTCCCATTTCTGTGGTAACGTGTAACTTCTGTTGGCATCGCAGCGGACCCCAAATATCGTGATATTCATTTTTACACCGGTATCAAAATTTATACCGGTATTATTGTGAATGATATGATATGCCACAACCCTAATAATGAGGCCTTGTTGTCGTGATGATGTTTGTGTTGTTAAAACAGATCGATATTTAGCAAACATGCTACTCACTCTCCAAGGCATTTTCTGCAGCTCTGGGTACATCATGCCTACTCAAGATTGTGGCATGGGTAGATGCAGCAGCCCAGCACTCTAAATGTTTTAGCAGCTATTTTTGCTATTGTATATATTTTGTATATTTGAGCTTCTTTTTCCGTCTTTTCTCCGGAGCAGCCACACATGTGCAGTACAGCAGAGCTGAGGTGCTCATACTTTTGGAAAATAACCGCTACACTTTTAGCAACAGCAGCTGGGACTTCATTCCACCAGAGATCAGTAAGCCTGCAGACCTCTCTCTTATCATCCCCCTGCTGAAGTGGTGCAGGTGGTGGAGACACAGGAAACAGAAGAGGGGGGAGGAGAGCAGGACTAAAAGTTAATAAAAATATAATGTATAAACATCCCAGAGTGATTAAACAAAATGCTGGTAAAGCTCAAATCAAACCTCAAGTCTCTAAATTTAATAATTTGGCCTCTGTTCCTCCTCGTAATTTAAAAATTAAATGTGGTTTATTAAATATTAGGTCTCTTAACTCCCAAGTCTGTAGTAGTTCATGATCTATTAATTGATCATCAAATTTAATATCCTTCACAGAGACTTGGCTAGGGCAAGATGATTATGTTGGTTTGAATGAATCAACTCCCGCTGGTTATCTAAACTATCATAATCCCAGAAGTTCTGGTCGTGGAGGTGGAGTAGCGGCAATTTTTCCATTCTAAATTACTAGTTAATGTAAAGCAAAAATCATGTTTTAATTCCTTTGAGGGCCTGGCCTTCAGTGTGGGGCATGTTGGCTATCTTGACTTGAACCCAATTTTCTTTGCCATAGTTTACCATCCTCCCTCAGCCTACTCAGAGTTTTTATCTGAATTTGCTGAATTTTTAGCTGATTTAGTGCTGAAATCAAATAGAATAATTATTGTAGGGGATTTTAATATACATGTTGATGTAGATGGTGACTGTCTTAACCCATAAGAACCCAGACCCCCATAATTTTTTTTTTTTTTTTCCGGTTCCGCCGGACCGGTGGCGCCACACGAGTAGGCTGCCTGTTGCAACAGCCTTTTTTTTTATCTTCCTTCTTCTTTCTACACCTTTCACTCTGTGTGTATATATATCACGGACGCACGGATCGCCCCGGGGGTCTCCCGGGTCGGCGGACGGAGCCACGGTTTGCAGCGGGAGACGCTACAGCGGGGAGGAGCTAGTGCTAGCTAGCACTTGACCGCCGCCCGGTGCTAATGGGAAACTCGACATACCGGGAGCTGTAGCGAAAACGACGCGGGTGCCGGGCTGGAGTTTAGGCGGCGTGCAAGAAATATAAGACAGAATAATAAAGAGCGATGGCAAGAACCAAGCAGACCGCCCGTAAAATCTACTGGAGGAGGAAGCCCCCCAGGAGACAGCTAGCCACCAGGGCTGCTCGGAGAGGCGCTCCGGCCACCAGCAGAGTGAAGAGGCCCCGCCGTCACAGGCCCGTGGCTCTGAGAGAGATCCGTCGCTACCAGAAATCCACGGAGCTGCTCATCCATAAGCTGCCCGTCCAGCGCCTGGTGAGGGAGATCGCTCAGGACTTCAAGACCGTCCTGCGTTTCCTGAGCTTCGCCGTCATGGCTCTGCAGGAGACCAGCGAGGCCCACCTGGTGGTCTCTTCTTCGCTAAGGGGGTCACCATCATGCTCAAAGACTTCCAGCTGGCCCGCCGCATCCGCGGAGAGAGAGCTTAGACTTTCATTTATAGTAATATGGACATATGTTTACTAGATGTTGTTTTTTCTTGCCTTCTGATTGTTGCTCTGAGTGTTGCTATCCCTGTGCTGTTGCAATCCTGGAATTTCCCCATTGTGGGACTAATAAAGGCTTATCTTATCTTATTATGTAAAGAATTTAAACATAACTTCTGAAGAAGAGGGTGAATGATGTGTGTGGACCTTGTAAATTCCAAACTGGTGAATGTATAATATGTATACTTATGTAATGGATTGCCTAGACTAAACAGAGGAGCATTGTTGAAGACCTGTTCTTGTTAGTGGTTGTCAGTGTTTTTAGTACCTTTTGTTTTTTAAATTACTTTAGTGTTAGTGTTTGATTGTTTGTGTTATGTTTGTAAAAAAAAAAAAAAAAAGGTAAAATAAAAAATATTGTGGGGGAAAAAAAATGACTTTTGACCGATCGGTAATTACAACGGTGCGTCACAGCCACATGACGGACCGTTGACGGACCGTTTTTTGTGCGCCGAGCTCCTCTGTAGCAGCGGGGGGTAGGGGGAGTTGTAATCCTCTACATTGCAAATATTTTAGTATTATTTTTAGTGCACTGTAGGTTATTTTTTCTTGTAAAAAAAAAAGGCCACACATTTTTTACATGGCATGCTTCTTTGTGTGTGGGGGGCTTGTTTGTTCATTCATTCATTCATGAATGAATAAACAACTTCCCCCCCCCCCACACACACACACACAGCCCTGAGTGTCACCTTTCATTAGAGCCCAACATCAAGCTTCTATGTTGAATCATTCAAAAGTTATAGACGTTTTTCCAAACTGCCATTTGGCACAATTTGGCACAGTTCAAAAACACCTGGGAACAACCTGAGAAAAAAAGCTGTGTAATACATTCATTTTTTGTGGTATTGTTTCAAAATTTTGACCTCAGCTTGATAACACTTGGTTCTACATTTCTGTTGCATTTTCCAGCCAGTATCTGAAGCTGTGTGTTATTTGCAAGCATTTGTATCTAAAAAAACACCCAGGCGAACTTTATTTTCTTCAAGTTCAGTATGTTTAGATGACTGTTACTCAGTGGCAGGAGCACTTGGAGAGATTATGACTGTTTTGCCAAAAAATTCAAAGTCTTTTCTTTTAAATGAGACCAACCCCATGAAGATGCTGCAAAGGGTTGAAGAACAGCTTTTGATTTACTTTGGGTATGTTATTTTTAAGATCCTGCCAAAGATAGGATGCCCACCAAAGTTGCAAAGCCTCATCGAATCGTTTCACACCAACATGCAGGGGATAGTGCAGCACGATGGCAACGTCTCAGAGCCATTCAACATACGCAGCGGAGTGAAACAGGGCTGTGTACTTGCGCCAACCCTCTTTGGGATTTTCTTTGCTATGCTCCTGAGGCATGCCTTCAGCACAGCAACAGAGAGAATCTACCTGCACACAAGATCTGACGGCAGGCTTTTCAACCTCGCCCGCCTGAAAGCCAGAACCAAAGTACGCGAGGCTCTAATCAGAGACATGCTGTTCGCAGACGACGCTGCAGTCGCAACCCACACACAGCAGGAGCTTCAGACCCTGATGGACCGCTTCTCCCAGGCATGCAAGGACTTCGGGCTTACCATCAGCCTGAAGAAGACTAACGTCTTGGCGCAAGACACGGAAGCACCACCAACCATCACCATTGATGACTACAAGCTGGAGGTCGTGAATCAGTTCACGTACCTGGTGTCCACGATCAGCAACAACCTCTCCCTTGATACAGAGATCAACAAGAGGATTGGAAAATCAGCCTTCACACTCGCTCGCCTCACCACACGAGTGTGGGAGAATCCCAAACTCTCTGTCAAGACGAAAATGGCAGTGTACAACGCCTGCGTCATCAGCACACTGCTCTATGGGAGTGAGACGTGGAAAACATACGCCCGGCAGGAAAAGAGACTGAACTCCTTCCACTTGCTCTGCATTCGCCACATCCTGGACATATCCTGGCAGGACAAAGTGCCCAACACAGAAGTTCTGTCCCGCGCCGGCCTTCCCTCCATGTTCACTCTACTCAGGCAGCGCAGGCTCCGCTGGCTAGGCCACGTTCACCGTATGGAGGATGGCAGAATCCCCAAAGACGTCCTCTATGGAGAACTGGCAACTGGCAGGAGAGACGTTGGCCGCCCACAGCTGCGCTTTAGAGACGTCTGCAAGAGAGACATGAAGGCCCTGGATATCAACACAGAGCGCTGGAAGGACCTTGCAACGGACCGCTCCAAATGGAGAGGCACCCTGACCAGACAGCTCAAGGCGGGTGAAGAGAGACTGACTGCTGCAGCAGATGAAAAAAGGACCCGCAGGAAGAACCGCCAAAGACCCAGCAGCACAGAGACCACCCACAAGTGTGACCTGTGTGACAGGGACTGTCATTCGCGCATCGGCCTGTTCAGCCACAGGCGGTGCTGTTCCAGCAGAGTAGATGTTTAGGATTCTCTTCCATGGTCATCATAGACCGACGGAGGCCGACGAGTTAGGGAAATTGACCAGAGTGCAAGGGGTTAAACAATAACTCCTCTGATTATACAGTTCAACATAAGTTATCCGAAATGGGTGATGGCTGAAGCCGCAGCTTATATTGCCAACCCATATTACATCCAAGAATTCAAAAGAAAAACAAAACAAGAGCGATTACAATTCGGAACAAAGCTAAGACAAAATGTGACAAAAAAAAACTAAGCAACAACACAACACAGACTGGATATGCTAATCCTTATGTGATTTTACATGTCATCTTGTATATATGTTTGGAGTATTTCTTCCTTTAGTTTTTGTTTAAATTGTCCAAGCGTTGTACATTATTTTAATTCAGGTCCAAAATCGTTCCATAATCTTACTCCTTGCAGTGTTGCTTGGTGGTAGTTCTCACTGAAGGTTTTTGAAATATACATGTTCCTCTGAAATGGTATTGTTTCTCCCTTATTTGGAACAACTTTTCGATATTTGCGGGCAGTGATAGATTCTTCACTTTAAACATTATTACTGCAGTTTTAAAGTCAACCAGATCTTTCAACTTGAGAGCTTTTAATTTAAGAAAAAGTGGGTTTGTTGGTTCCCTGTAAGCAGCTTTGTCTATTATTCTAATAGCTCTTTTCTGAAGCATAAAGACTGGATATATGTTTGTTTTATATGTATTTCCCCATACTTCAGTACAATATGTCATGTATGGGAGTATGAATGAGTGATACAAAGTATATAATCTGGGTTGATTCAGCAAATATTTCGTTCTGTGTAGTATTGCGATTGATTTAGATATTTTACCTTTAATATAATTAATATGTGACTTCCAACACAGTTTATTATCAATTATTACTGCAAGAAATTTAGTTTCAGATACCCTTTCAATCTCTACACCATTTACACTGAGTTTAGATACTAAAATATTGTGATGGTTAAAAACTATAAATTTTGTCTTACTTAAATTGAGCGTTAATTTGTTTGAATCAAACCACAGTTTAAGCTTTCCTAATTCCTTCCAGAGTGTATCCAAAAGTTGTTCCAAATTGCTTCCACTGCATAATAGATTAGTGTCATCGGCAAACAATATTAAATCCATTTTTTCCGAGACTTTACATATATCATTTATATACATATTGAATAACAATGGTCCCAAAACTGAACCCTGTGGGACTCCACAAGTAACCTTCAGTAACTGAGTTTTTGTTACCAACACATACACACTGATATCTATGCTTTAACCCCTTGCACTCTGGTCAATTTCCCTAAAAACGCCTAAAAATAACGTACCCAAAGTAAATCAAAAGCTGTTCTTCAACCCTTTGCAGCATCTTCATGGGGTTGGTCTCATTTAAAAGAAAACACTTTGAATTTTTTTGGCAAAACAGTCATAACAGTCATAATCTCTCTAAGTGCTCTGGCCACTGAGTAACAGTCATCTAAACATACTGAATCTGAAGAAAATAAAGTTCGCCTGGGTGTGTTTTTTAGATACAAATGCTTGCAAATAACACACAGCTGTCAGATACTGGCTGGAAAATGCAACGGAAATGTAGAACCAAGTGTTATCAAGCTGAGGTCAAAATTTTGTAACAATACCACAAAAAAATGAATATATTACACAGCTTTTTCTCAGGTTGTTCCCAGGCGTTTTTGAATTGTGCCAAATTGTGCCAAATGGCATAGTTTGGAAAAACGTTTAACTTTTGAATGATTCAACATAGAAGCTTCATCTTGGGCTCTACTGAAAGGTGACACTCAGGGCTCTGTGTGTGTGTGTGGGGGAAGGGGGTTGTTTATTCATTCATGAATGAATGAATGAACAAACAAGCCCCCCCACACACAAAGAAGCATGCCACGTAAAAAATGTCTGGCCTTTTTTTTTTACAAGAAAAAATAACCTACAGTGCACTAAAAATTATACTAAAATATCTGCAATGTAGAAGATAACCCCCCCCCCCCCCCGCTACAGAGGAGCTCAGCGCACAAAAAAACGGTCTGTCAAGTGGCCATGACGCACAGTTGTAATTACCGATCGGTAAAAAGTCATTTTTATTACTATTTTCAGTGATAAAGAATAATTTAGCTTATAACACTTACCTGTCCACAACAGCAGTGTCGTTGGCGAACATCTGTTCCTGTTCAGTTGATATTTTTTCTGTAAATTCCATTAGAGCAAATGCAGTTGTCCTCTTGTGTCTGAACCCATATTGCTGCTCACACAATAAATTATTCTTCATTATGAAGTTGTCAATTCTCTCACTGAATATTTTTTCAAGTATCTTGGAAAATTGCGGCAATAGTGAAATTGGTCTATAGTTTGAAAGTTCCCCTCTGTCACCTGTCTTGTATATCGGAATTACTTTAGCCATTTTCATTGCATTGGGAAATATTCCGGTTTGGAGAGACAGGTTACAGATATACGTCAGTGGTTTCACTAAGCATTCAATAATAGTTTTGACTAAGAGCATGTCAATACCATCATAGTCCGTAGATGTCTTACTTTTAAACGATTTAACAATTTCAATGACCTCTCTCTCGTCTGTGTTCTTTATGAAAATGGAGTCTTTTATAGCAGTGTTTTTGCTTATTGTATCACCCGTAGGTGCCGTAATGGGTATTTCTCGAACCAAATTAGGCCCATTGTTAACAAAAAAGCTATTAAATTCATCTGCAGGTGAAACTGCATTCACACTCTGAGTCGTTGTATTATTTTTTGAAAAACTGGTTGGGTAGCTTGTATTTCTGTTTTTATTTCCAAGAATATTGTTAAGTATTGTCCATGTATTTTTAATATTGTCTCTGTTTTTCTCCAGTTCTTTACTGTAATAGTCTCTTTTACTACATCTCATTATATATGTTAACTTATTTTTGTATGTTTTATACCGCTGCTCTGCTTCTTTTGTCCTTTTCTTTAGAAAAGCTTTATATAATAAATTTTTCTTTTTACACGCCTTTTGAAATCCTTTGGTTAACCATGGCTTATCGACAAATTTGTGTTTCAGCGTTTTCTTTACTAATGGACAATTTTTTTCATAAAGAGTGGTTACAATGTTCATAAATGTGTCATAGGCTTCATTTACATCTGATACATAAACTTTTGTCCGGTCTTGCTTCAGCAAGTCTTCTTTAAAAGAACTGATTGCATTTTGTGATTTGTATCTGAATGATTTTATAATTTTTTCTGTATTGGCCTCCGTGTGGACATGGGTAAGTGCAAAGGTTGGCAAATTGTCACTTATATCATTTATCAATAATCCACTTTCTATTTTCTTATCAATAATATTACTAACTAACTAACTAACCTGCACTTATATAGCGCTTTTCTAGTCACAAAGACCACTCAAAGCGCTTTCATTAATACTAACCCTCTATTCTAAGGGCCTATAGGAAACAGATATCTAGGGACAATTTAGAACAGCCAATTAACCTAACATGCATGTTTTTGGCATGTGGGAGGAAACCGGAGAAATCCCGGAGTAAACCCACGCAACACGGGGAGAACATGCAAACTCCACACAGATCACTGTTGGTCGGGGGCTGGGATCGAACCCATGATCCCACGATCCCCACAATCCCCCGGCCAAGGGTAAACTGTGCTGCCGCAGTGCCAACCACTGCGCCACCGTGCAGCCAAAGTCAAAATATCCTGATTAACAAACAGGTTATCAATAAGTGTAGCAGTGTGAACTGTGATTCTACTGGGATGTGTTATTGTGGGATATAGACTCATGCTGTACATAGAATTCATGAACTCTGTAATTACATTTTGTTGATATGGATTTAATAAATCAATATTGGAATCTCCACAAATTACTACCATTTTCTTACTAGTAATAATATTGTACAGCTCGACTAATTTATCTCTGAATGTCTCAATGCAAGTTCCCGGCATTCTATATACAGTGGGGCAAAAAAGTATTTAGTCAGCCACCAATTGTGCAAGTTCTCCCACTTAAAAGATGAGCGAGGTCTCCAATTTTCATCATAGGTATACCTCAACTATGAGAGACAAAAGGAGAAAAAAAAAATCCAGAAAATCACATTGAAGGATTTTTAATTAATTAATTGGTAAATTCCTTGGTAAAATAAGTATTTGGTCACCTACAAACAAGCAAGATTTCTGGCTCTCACAGACCTGTAACTTCTTCTTTAAGAGGCTCCTCTGTCCTCCACTTGTTGCCTGTATTAATGGCACCTGTTTGAACTCATTATCAGTATAAAAGACACCTGTCCACAACCTCAGTCAGACTCCAAACTCCACTATGGCCAAGACCAAAGAGCTGTCAAAGGACACCAGAAACAAAATTGTAGACCTGCACCAGGCTGGGAAGACTGAATCTGCAATAGGTAAGCAGCTTGGTGTGAAGAAATCAACTGTGGGAGCAATTATTAGAAAATGGAAGACATACAAGACCACTGATAATCTCCCTCCATCTGGGGCTCCACTCAAGATCTCACCCCGTGAGGTTAAAATGATCACGAGAACGGTGAGCAAAAATCCCAGAACCACATGGGGGGACCTAGTGAATGACCTGCAGAGAGCTGGGACCAAAGTAACAAAGGCTACATCAGTAGCACACTACGCCGCCAGAGACTCAAATCCTGCAGTGCCAGACGTGTCCCAAGCTCGGCGCTTGGACTCAGCTAAGCTGGCAATAGCGCGCGAGAAATTTGCCAACCTTGAAAAACTGGGCATAATTAGACGCTCGAACAGCCCCTGGGCTTCACCGTTACACATGGTCCCAAAAGCTGATGGCTCCTGGCGACCTTGTGGCGATTTCCGCAGGTTGAACAACATCTCGGTGCACGACCGCTACCTGATTCCGCACATCCAGGATTTTTCAGTTCATTTGGCGGGGGCGCGCATTTTTTCTAAAATAGACTTGGTGCGCGGCTACCATCAAGTCCCGGTGCGCGCGCAGGATATACCCAAAACTGCGGTAATAACTCCGTTTGGGCTTTTTGAGTTTTTGCGCATGCCGTTTGGGTTAAAGGGCGCCGCGCAAACCTTCCAACGCATGATGGATGCAGTTTTACGCGACCTGCCTTTCGTGTTCGTCTATTTAGACGACATATTGGTAGCCAGCACGTCCGAAGACAAACACGAAACCCACCTCACGGCGGTTTTTCGGAGACTGGCAGAGCACGGGTTAATAATTAACCCAGCGAAGTGCCAGTTCGGGGTGGCGCAAATCGATTTTTTGGGGCATCGCGTTTCGCCAGAGGGAGCGGTTCCCCTGCCGGAGAAAGTGCGCGCGATAACAGATTTTCCCCGACCCCAAACGATAAAAGCGCTGCAGGAGTTTCTAGGAATGGTTAATTTTTACAACCGGTTCCTCCCAAGCGCAGCGCGGCTCATGCAGCCACTGTACACAGCACTTAAAAAACAAAAACCCACGAATAAGGTCGAATGGTCCCCGGAGCGCGCTTTCTCCCAGGTCAAATCCGCCCTTGCAAGCGCAGTTTTGTTAGCGCACCTGGTTCCCACAGCCCGTTTGGCGCTCACCACCGACGCTTCTGATCTAGCGGTGGGGGCAGTAATTGAACAGTGTGTGGCAGGGACCTGGCAGCCGCTCGCATTCTTTAGCAAATCCTTGCGCGATAACGAGCGTAAATACAGCGCGTTTGATAGGGAGCTTTTAGCCCTACACTTGGCCATCCGCCATTTCCAGTTCTGGCTGGAAGGGCGTCGTTTCACCGCTTTCGTGGACCACAAACCGTTAACGTTTGCAATGGCCAAGATCTCAGAACCTTGGTCAGGCCGAAAGCAAAGACAGCTAGCCGCAATATCGGAGTTCACCACCGATATCCAGCATGTCGCAGGTAAACACAATGTAGTGGCAGACTGTCTCTCACGTGCTGTGGCAACGCCGGGCCACGTGGGGGCAGACTCAGTGGCTGTGGGCCAGGGCAGTGATGCGGGAGCGCGTGCAGCCCCGGTCCACGTAGGGTTAGATTATGCAGACATGGCTGCAGAGCAGGTTGGTGACGCGGATGTGCGCGCGCTCCAGTCTGGACCAACAGGGTTAAGGCTGGAGCACAGGGTGCAGCAACTAGGTATGCCCCCCTTAATATGCGATGTCTCCACGGGACGGCCTCGCCCCGTGGTTCCAGCTGCGTGGCGCCGCCGCGTTTTTGACTTGGTCCATTCGCTGGCGCACCCGGGGGTGCGCGCATCGATCAAGATGGTGGGGGAGAAATTTGTCTGGCCGGGGTTGTGCAAACAGGTCAAGGAATGGGCAGCAGCTTGTGTAGCGTGCCAGAGGGCTAAGATACACAAGCACACGAGGGCCCCTTTGGAGCCTTTTCACATCCCAGTTAAACGTTTCGATCATGTGCATGTTGATCTGGTGGGCCCGCTTCCCTCGTCTCAAGGGCACACACACCTTTTGACGATGGTGGACTGCACCACGCGTTGGCCGGAAGCGGTACCTCTGGCGTCAACAACGGCGGAAGAGGTTGCGCGCGCGTTTTTAACAACTTGGGTTGCATGTTTTGGAGTTCCGTCGGACATTACGTCCGATAGAGGACCTCAATTTGTTTCCGAGCTGTGGTCGTCTATGGCCCGCAGTTTAGGGGTGAAGATACACCGCACTACCGCGTATAACCCTCAGGCCAACAGTTTATGTGAATGCTTTCACAGGTCATTGAAAGCAGCCCTCAGAGCATCACTCACGGATACAAATTGGGTGGACAAACTGCCATGGGTTTTATTGGGGTTGCGTTCTGCACCTACGGAGGATTTGCAGGCCTCCTCAGCTGAGTTAGTTTTCGCGCAACCTCTCTGTTTGCCGGGGGAATTTCTTCCAGAAAATCCTGCACCAAATTGCCCCCCCGCTCAGCTGTTGCAGAGCGGCACAGGATCAAACACGCTGCCTGGCCCAGTGCATCACAGCCTTCCACGCGTTTTTGTGCCAAAGGCTTTAAAAGACGCAGAGTTTGTTTTTGTTAGACATGATGCACAACGCCCAGGGCTGCGCCTGCCTTACGATGGACCGTTCAGGGTGCTGGGAAAAAATGAGAAGCATTTCTTGCTAGATTTAAGGGGCAGAAGGGAGCCAATTTGCATAAACAGACTCAAACCCGCTTTTGTTCTGGCTGATGAACACATGCAGTTGTCGAGTGCCCCCCGCCGTGGCAGGCCACCGAGAAGGCATTCTCCAGAACTCCCACAGAGATGTGCTAACAAATCTAATCCCCAGGTGCGAGGAGGCGCTGCAGACGCAGCGAAGCCGGTTTACAGCAGATTTGGCAGGAAGTTAAGACCTAAGAGACTGGGGGATTGATTGTTGGTTATAGGGTAATGTCTTTTATGTTATGCATTTACGAGTATGTTTGTCCCATGCAGACGTTTGGGGGGGTCATGTGGCACATATGTTTGGTTCATATTTCCCACAAGAGTGTGGTACATATGTCTGGTTCATATCTCCCACAAATGTATGGCTTATGTGGATTGGGGCTTCACGTCTTGAGGAACAAAGAGTCTGGGTCGACAGGAGATGGCGAGGAGGTGTGAAGTCAGACCCCGGTCTCAGAGAGGAGGCCCTGGGGGGATTCAGGGAACATCGGAGAACAAGAGACAATGGTGAATCTTCAAAGACTTGTATTGTGACTGAATGTTTGCAGAAGCACCATGTGACTTGAGTTCTTAATCCCCGAGAGGTATAAGAATGTGATGTGATGTGATACTGCCTCTTCTTTTCTACCTGAGAATGTTGGATGATTGTGTTTGGCAATAAAGTTGAACCTGAGCAATAACTCAGCCTCCTCATTGAACACAACTTCCACAATAGTCTCTTAACTTTCTTAATCAGTGTTCATCTATATTTATTTAAGTCAGTAATCTCTCTGATTATTATACTCTTTGCTTCCTTAGGTGTTCCATTTAGTTTGATCCAAACTCTACAATTTCTTGTCCATGTTGCCTTTATCTTATTTTGTCTTTTCAGCATCCATGCTTGCCATGCTATTTCAGCATTAGTTTTCGTTAGATGTTCATTTAGGTAAACTTCTGTTCCCTGTAGCTTTCTGGCCTGCCTCAGTATGCCATTCTTTACCCTTCTGTTCACAAAGCGCATCACAATTGATTTCTTTGTTTTATTATCCTTTCTGGGTAAAGCATGACAGGCTGAAATTGCATTTGCTTCGACCTTTATATTTCTACTATCAAGGAACTGAAGCACCTGGTTTTCCAGGTAGACTGATTCGCCCAGGGGAGCCTCCTCACCTCTCATTCCTGCTGTAGCATGAGCATATGATTGACATTTAATGTCTAGTCCACTTATAATTAGATCATCCATACGAGAATATTGTTCAAGATCCTCGATGCGTCGCTCCAAGTCTGCAATTTTTTTTGTCTTTTTCCTTAATTGTTAATTTTAATTCTCGGACTTCTTCCATTAGCCCTAATATTTTAGCCTGCTGACTAGCCACTTTGGTCAGTTCTTCTGACAAGAAGTTCAGAGATTTTTTGATCTCTTCCATTTCCTCCTCCTTTGGTGGCATTTTTACTGACCTGTGGATAGTAAAACAATCTCTGCTGGTGTCGCCGGTATCCGTTCCGACCGACCTCAAATCCAGCTGGGCCTCAACTAGCCCCCTCCGCTGCTTGTCCCGCTGCTTACCGCCGCAGTAACAGAGCTCCTCTCCAGCCGGGGTACTGGCAGCTCCTCCACTGAGTCCCGCCGCCCACCGCCGCTGTAGCCGAGCTCCGATCCTGCTCCTGTCCAGCTGGGGTCCCGGTAGCTCCTCCGCCGAGCCCCGCCGCTGCAACTGCGCTCCGACTCCGGCTCTTATCCGGCTGGGGCCCTGGTGGTCCCCCACTGGTCCCCGTCTCCCACCACTGCTGCACTTGAACTCCAATCCGGCACCCGTCCAACTGCTGCCTCGGCTAACTCCTCCGGCGATCCCCAATCACCGGGGACAGAGTCGCTTCTCCGTGTCAGTGCTAGGTGCTACGACTAGCTATGGCGTTAGCTATAGCGATAGCGTTAGCCTAGCAAACGCCTCAGGTAAAGCGTAGCAGCGAACCATGAAAAGAAATGCCAATCAGTTCACTCACGAATGCGAGCAGTCCCAAAAGTCCAATTCTCACAGCGAGCACAAAACAACTCTTAAAAACAGAGATCGAGTCTGACCCCTGAAGCCAGACCGGCTGAACAAACAACTAAAAAAAATTATTTAAGCTGAGCCTGCAAGACAGACCATTCACTCTGCCATCTTGATGATGGCGGAGTGAATGGTGCAGATGATGCTTTTGAATTGTGGTTCAACAGAATTACTTTTAAAAAAACAAACTCATGAAGCAGGCCTGGACAAAAATGATGGTACCTCTAGAAAAGATTGAAAATAATGTGACCATAGGGACATGTTCAACCAAGATGTATCCTCTAATTAACATCACAGGTGTCTACAAACTTGTAATCAGTCAGTCGGCCTATTTAAAGGATGACAAGTAGTCACTGTGCTGTTTGGTGACATGGTGTACAACACTAAACATGGACCAGAGGAAGCAAAGGAGAGAGTTGTCTCAGGAGATTAGAAAGAAAATTATAGACAAGCACGTTAAAGGTAAAGGCTATAAGACCATCTCCAAGCAGCTTGATGCTCCTGTGACTACAGCTGCACATATTAAGAAATTTAAGATCCACGGGACTGTAGCCAACCTCCCTGGATGTGGCCGCAGGAGGAGACAGATAATACAAATGGTAACAAAAGAGCCCAGAACAACCTCTAAACACATTCATGGTGAACTCCAAGTTCGAGGTACAGTACATCAGTGTCAGATCACACTGTGTCAGATCACACACAGTTGTTGTTTGAGCCAAAGTGGACTTCATGGGAGACGACCAAGGAGGACACCACTGTTGAAACCAAATTATAAAAAAGCCAGACTGGAATTTACCAAACTGCATGTTGACAAGCCACAAAGCCTCTGGGAGAATGTCCTATGGACAGACGAGACAAAACTGCAACTTTTTGGCAAGGCACATCAGCTCTATGTTCACAGACGCAAAAATGAAGCATACCAAGAAAAGAACACTGTCCCTACTGTGAAACATGGAGGAGGTTCTCTTATGTTCTGGGGCTGCTTTGCTGCAACTGCCACAGGATGTCTTGAATCTGTGCAGGGTACAATGAAATCTCAAGACTATCAAGGTATTCTACAGAGAAATGTGCTGCCCAGTGTCAGACAGCTTGGTCTCAGTCGCAGGTCATGGGTCTTGCAACAGGATAATGACCCAAAACACACAGCTAAAAACACCCAAGAATGGCTAAGAGCCAAACACTGGACTATTCTGAAGTGGCCTTCTATAAGCCCTGATCTAAATCCTATTGAATATCTGTGGAAGGAGCTGAAACATGCCGTTTGGAGAAGGCACCCTTCAAACCTGAGACAACTGGAGCAGTTTGCTCATGAGGAGTGGGCCAAAATACCTGCTGAGAGGTGCAGAAGTCTCATTGACAGTTACAGAAATCGTTTGATTGCAGCGATTGCCTCAAAAGGTTGTGCAACAAAATATTAAGGGTACCATGATTTTTGTCCAGGCCTGTTTCATGGGTTTGTTTTTTAAAATAATTCTGTTGAACCACAATTCAAAAACACTGTCTGATTTTCATTGGCTAATTTTCATAGAATTTTTATTTATTACCACTTTTGCCAGATTCAAGTTATTTCTGTGATCATTGTGGATTTTTCTTTCATTAACAGAGGGGTACCAACAATTTTGTCCACGTGTGTACATTATTGGAGGTCACCCGGCAGTCTGAATCTATTAACAGCAAAACAAAAGGGGGGTTAAGAGACAAGATCCCTCCCTAATCGTAGGCTATATTGAAAAGGAAGGATTTTACCCTGTTCTTAAAAACAGAGATTGAGTCTGACTCCCGGACCCAGAGTGGTAACTGGTTCCTCAGAGAAGAAGCTTGATAGCAGAAGGCTCTGCCTCCCATTGTACTTTTGGAGATTCTGGGTATTACAAGTAATCCAGCATTTTGGGAGCGTAGTGCTCCGTTAGGATGACAGGGGAATATCAGATCTTTTATATATAAGGGGGCCTGATTATTAAGAGCTTTGAAAGTGAGAAGAAGGATTTTAAACTTAATTCTAAACTCTATGGGAAGCCAATGAAGGGAGGCCAGAACCGGAGAGATATGATCTCTCTTTCTAGAACCAGTTAAAACTCTTGCAGCAGCATTTTGGATCAACTGAAGACTTTTTAAAGATATTTTAGGACAACCTGATAATAGCGAGTTACAATAATCTAATCGAGCTGACAAAGGCGTGGATCAGTTTCTCAGCATCATTCAGAGACAAGATGCTCCTAATCTTGGCAATATTGCGCAGATGATAGAAGGCTTAGAAACAAATTTAATATGTGAATTAAAGAACAGATCCTGATCAAAAATAACTCCAAGGTTCCTCACAGAACTATTCAGAGTGAGACTAGCGTGATCCAAATTAAGAGTATGATTTGGAAAGGAATTTCTAAGGTTTTTTGGACAACAAGAATGACTTCAGTCTTATCTGGGTTTAATAGCAGAAAATTACAAGTCATCCAGGCTTTGATTTCCTTAAGACAGGCATCTAACTTGGCTAATTGATTACAATCATCGGGCTTCATTGACAGGTATAATTGTATGTCGACTGCGTAACAATGAAAATGTATACAGTGCTTTCTAATGATATTGCCTAACGGAAGCATATATAAACTAAAAAGAGTAGGGCCTTGTGATGACGGAGTGTCGCCACTGCCATGGTTTCCTGTATTTGTGATTATATTATATGTGTAGTATTTGTAAATGTTAATATGATTGTTGGATAAAGTGCACATATTTGGATCTGTTTTTGAATTCCTTTGGTGAGATAATTGTTATGGTTAATTGTATTAATTGGGTAAAACAAGTGAATCTTAAAACCACGTACCTTTGCCAGCATGTTTCCTGATGGTGCCCGGGCAAAAGACTCTTTAGGGGTTGAATGCCTTTTAAAGGATACCAGGAGGAAGGAAGCATGTGATGGTGAGTTTAGGGGTGATTTAAATATATAAATAGGGGTTTAAATTATTTATTGTATTATTTATGGTGTATTTATGGTGTATTATTTATTCTGCAAATAGGTGGGAATTATATATTTATGTCTCTTTTAGATGTTATTGGGAATGTGGGGAAATAGGAAAATGTTTATCGTCTTACCTGGGGTTATGGTATGTTCCAATTGACTAATTATCTCACACAGTATATAACAGGTGTTGGTTTATGGTGTGGGTGGTGTCGGATGTTCGTTGAGTTATTGCCTGTGAAGGATTTTGGAATAAATGGAAAATTGCTAATTGCAAACTGTCTGGAAGCCTCCATTTCTGATCTGGTGTGCCTAGACCACTCGCTATCGTTACAGGCCTAACACAGATCCCTGTGGAACTCCGTGACTGAGCTTAGAGTTGGAAGAAAACTCATCACTGATGTGAACAAACTGAAGTCTAACGGACAAATAAGATCTAAACCACTGCAGCGAAGTTCCCTTTAGTCCAACATAGTGTTCTAATCTATCAAGTAGAATGTCATGATCGATAGTATCAAAGGCTGCACTAAGATCCAAAAGGACAAGTACAGAAACAAGTCCATTATCAGATGCGATAAGGAGGTCATTAGTGACCTTCACTAAGGCTGTTTCAGTGCTGTGATGAACTCTGAAGCCAGATTGAAACTCTTCAAATAAACCGTTTCCCTGCAAGTGGTCAAACAATTGCGCAGCAACAACTCTTTTAGATTTTGGAAATGAAAGGCAGATTAGAGAATGGTTGATAGCAAAAACTCCTGGATCGAGCGTTTGCGTTCTGAGTAAGGGTTTAATTACAGCAATTTTAAAAGCCTGTGGTGCATAACCCAAATTTAAAGAAGAATTAATTATATTTAGAATACGGCTACCAGTAATTGGGAAGACTATTTTAAATAACTTGGTAGGAATGGGGTCTAAAAGACAAGATGAAAGCTTAGATGAGGAGATTATTTTATCTAACTCTAAAAGGTCAATTGGAGTAAACTTATCTAAACATATCAATTGAAGGAGTTGTAGTAGTTACTGTACTTAAGTTTATGGTGGGAAGAATCTGACTGATTTTATCTCTAATAGATAAAATTTTATGATTGAAAAAGTTCAAAAAGTCTTGACTAGAAAGCTCAAGGGGGATGTGAGGATTGACCGAGTCCTGACTCTTTGTCAGCCTGGCTATAGTGTTGAAAAGAAACCTGGGGTTATTCTTATTCTCTTCTATTAATGCAGAGTAATAACTTGTTCTAGCTTTTCTAAGAGATTTTTTTTTATAAATTAAGAGATGATTTCTCCACGCTAAATAGAATTCATCTAAAGTAGTAGAACACCATTTTCTTTCTAATTGACGATTCTTCTGTTTTAAGCTACAAGTTTCTGTGTTAAACCAAGGGGTTAGAAATCTCTGGTTAGACTTTCTTTTTTGAAGGGGCCACCAAATCTAGAGTCTGATGCAGAGAGGCTGTGACACTATCTACCATGCTATCAATTACGGAAGGAGCAGGCTCTCCATCTTTTATTTCCATTATGTTGACCCATGGTATAGAGGAGACAATCTGCCAAAATTTGGTAACAGCGTCATCTGAAATTAATTAAATTAAATTAATTAAATTAAAATTAAATTAAATTAAATTCACCCTTATTGTCATTCAACCGTACAACCAATCATGTACAGTAGAACGAGATTGTGCTTTACCTATCTACAGTGTAAATCACACACACCCCAGTGCAGAATCAGAGGGCCGCTGCCATGCAAGGCGCCGCCACAGATTTCCCTCCTCCATTCCATTATTGCTGAGCACCAAGCTGGACGGCAGGAAGTTCCACTTTTATATGGTCTTCGGCATGACCCGGCCGGGATTTGAATCCCTGCCTCCTGGGTGTGGGGCGGATGCTCTACCAACTGAGCCACCACTCCGGTAATTGGGGGGGGGGGGGGGGGGGACACAGAACCACCGGGCGCTCCATTCCATCCCCGCCAGGGAGGATGGAGGAGGAGACATTAAACCCCCCATGCTCCCGCCAGAGGAGGGAGGAGAGTTGGGTACCTGGAGGCACGCGGCGCAACGGCCGGGGCGAGGCCACGCGCTGCGCTTAGGTCAGAGTTCCGCGCCGGCAGGCGCACCGGACCGCCGGCCCCCAGCGAGCTCCACCACGGGCACCCGTCAGCCCCCAGGAGGGACTGCCGAGACGGAGCTGACTCGGACGGGGGCCGCCGGCGGCCGGGGCACTGCACCGGCCGGCCCTCCTCCTTCCCTCCCGGCGGAGGGACTGGGACAGACAGCCGAGCAGAGCCTCGGGAGACTCCCCCCTCCCCAACACGGGGGAGGGGAGAAAGAGACCCTCGGCGGACGAAAGACATCTGCTGTAGTAATATTTTTCTTTAGGGGTCAAAGAATCAGAAATCGTGAAATCAAAGGTTAACAGACAATGATCTGACAGTACAGGATTATAAGGAGAAACTACCAGATTTTCTATTTCTATATCATAAGTCAGAACAAGGTCCAATGTGTGGTGGAGATAATGGGTAGAATTTTCTACTTTCTGGGAAAAACCCCATTGAGTCTAAAATTGAATTGAATGCCTTATTAACCCATAAGAACCCAGGCCCCTATCTCCTTCAGTGAAAATTAAGATAAGATAAGATAAGCCTTTATTAGTCCCACAATGGGGAAATTCCAGGATTGCAACAGCACAGGGATAGCAACACTCAGAGCAACAATCAGAAGGCAAGAAAAAACAACATCTAGTAAGCATATGTCCATATTACTATAAATGTATATATATAGACACACAGTGCAGAGCATTATGGTTGGTTGGTGAATGTGCAGCAGAAAGTCTAAGCTCTCTCTCCGCGGATGCGGCGGGCCAGCTGGAAGTCTTTGAGCATGATGGTGACCCCCTTAGCGAAGAAGAGACCACCAGGTGGGCCTCGCTGGTCTCCTGCAGAGCCATGACGGCGAAGCTCAGGAAACGCAGGACGGTCTTGAAGTCCTGAGCGATCTCCCTCACCAGGCGCTGGACGGGCAGCTTACGGATGAGCAGCTCCGTGGATTTCTGGTAGCGACGGATCTCTCTCAGAGCCACGGGCCTGTGACGGCGGGGCCTCTTCACTCTGCCGGTGGCCGGAGCGCCTCTCCGAGCAGCCCTGGTGGCTAGCTGTCTCCTGGGGGGCTTCCTCCTCCAGTAGATTTTACGGGCGGTCTGCTTGGTTCTTGCCATCGCTCTTTATTATTCTGTCTTATATTTCTTGCACGCCGCCTAAACTCCAGCCCGGCATGTCGAGTTTCCCATTAGCACCGGGCGGCGGTCAAGTGCTAGCTAGCACTAGCTCCTCCCCGCTGTAGCGTCTCCCGCTGCAAACCGTGGCTCCGTCCGCCGACCCGGGAGACCCCCGGGGCGATCCGTGCGTCCGTGATATATATACACACAGAGTGAAAGGTGTAGAAAGAAGAAGGAAGATAAAAAAAAAAAAGGCTGTTGCAACAGGCAGCCTACTCGTGTGGTGCCACCGGTCCGGCGGAACCGGAAAAAAAAAAAAAAAATTATGGGGGTCTGGGTTCTTATGGGTTAAGACAGTCACCATCTACATCAACATGTATATTAAAATCCCCTACAATAATTATTCTATTTGATTTCAGCACTAAATCAGCTAAAAATTCAGCAAATTCAGATAAAAACTCTGAGTAGGCTGAGGGAGGATGGTAAACTATGGCAAAGAAAATTGGGTTCAAGTCAAGATAGCCAACATGCCCCACACTGAGGGCCAGGCCCTCAAAGGAATTAAAACATGATTTTTGCTTTACATTAACTAGTAATTTAGAATGAAAAATTGCCGCTACTCCACCTCCACGACCAGAACTTCTGGGATTATGATAGTTTAGATAACCAGCGGGAGTTGATTCATTCAAACCAACATAATCATCTTGCCCTAGCCAAGTCTCTGTGAAGGATATTAAATTTGATGATCAATTAATAGATCATGAACTACTACAGACTTGGGAGTTAAGAGACCTAATATTTAATAAACCACATTTAATTTTTAAATTATGAGGAGGAACAGAGGCCAAATTATTAAATTTAGAGACTTGAGGTTTGATTTGAGCTTTACCAGCATTTTGTTTAATCACTCTGGGATGTTTATACATTATATTTTTATTAACTTTTAGTCCTGCTCTCCTCCCCCCTCTTCTGTTTCCTGTGTCTCCACCACCTGCACCACTTCAGCAGGGGGATGATAAGAGAGAGGTCTGCAGGCTTACTGATCTCTGGTGGAATGAAGTCCCAGCTGCTGTTGCTAAAAGTGTAGCAGTTATTTTCCAAAAGTATGAGCACCTCAGCTCTGCTGTACTGCACATGTGTGACTGCCCCGGAGAAAAGACGGAAAAAGAAGCTCAAATATACAAAATATATACAATCGCAAAAATAGCTGCTAAAACATTTAGAGTGCTGGGCTGCTGCATCTACCCATGCCACAATCTTGAGTAGGCATGATGTACCCAGAGCTGCAGAAAATGCCTTGGAGAGTGAGTAGCATGTTTGCTAAATATCGATCTGTTTTAACAACACAAACATCATCACGACAACAAGGCCTCATTATTAGGGTTGTGGCATATCATATCATTCACAATAATACCGGTATAAATTTTGATACCGGTGTAAAAATGAATATCACGATATTTGGGGTCCGCTGCGATGCCAACAGAAGTTACACGTTACCACAGAAATGGGAAAAAAAAACATGGTGCGGGAAGCGGCGCTCCATGCTTGGAACGTCTTCGTCTGGTTGTGAGAAAGTAATTTAGTTTTAAGGCCGTTTCAGACTGCTGCCATCTTTAAAAAAAACAAAAAAAACCCACCACCAACAACAAAAAAAACGGTGCAGCGATGTGAACAATCTGCCCACATTTTTTCTGCATGTCAACAACGCGCTTCGGGGAAAAGTTTTACTTCGCCCTGAAGTGGTGTTGCTGACGTCCGAAGTGTCCAGAGGTTTATTTTCGTTCCAGCGTGATTTATTCAACCAACTGAAAGGGAAAAAAAAAAAATCCATTAACAGCCCCAGGACTTGTCTGTGCAACGGAGATTTCTAACATGGGTAAACAGAGAGATAGATGGGAGATCTTATCAGCAGAAGTGTCTTGGGAAACTGTAGACAGGTAAGCCAGCATATAACTAACTAACTAACCTGCACTTATATAGCGCTTTTCTAGTCACAAAGACCACTCAAAGCGCTTTCATTAATACTAACCCTCTATTCTAAGGGCCTATAGGAAACAGATATCTAGGGACAATTTAGAACAGCCAATTAACCTAACATGCATGTTTTTGGCATGTGGGAGGAAACCGGAGAAATCCCGGAGTAAACCCATGCAACACGGGGAGAACATGCAAACTCCACACAGATCACTGTTGGTCGGGGGCTGGGATCGAACCCACGATCCCAAGATCCCCACAATCCCCCGGCCAAGGGTAAACTGTGCTGCCGCAGTGCTAACCACTGCGCCACCGTGCAGCCCCGATATATTATATATAGATATATTCAATATCATAAAAATAATGAAATGATAATCGTTTTAAATAAGCCCCCGTTTTATTTAGACCCTCTTCCTGACCCAGTGAAATAACATACTAGACTAAATTAACTTAATATGTTAAAAGCAGCAAAACTCCCTCATGTCCCAGAGCGTAGGAAATGAGATTAAGACAGAAGTAATGTGTTTAGGGTTTACATTTTTTTAATGTAATAAATAAGTTGCATTAACAAGAGCTAAATTGCTCTTACATTCATAAGGCAATGTTTTCAGAACTATTCAGATGTTTTAAGAAAAATCTTCAAAATTTTCAAAACTACAGGCTATATGTAGTCTGCAATACCAACTTTACTCTCTTCTGCTTTCTCATTAAACATCATAAAGGTACTTTTTTTTTAAAAAATTTTGAACGTTTCTGGTGACAAATTGGTGACCTTTTTCATGCGGAATTGTAACTTTTTACCTAAAGCCTCTTACTTTGTGTTTTTATTCTGAAAAGGTGAAGAAATCAGAAGCAGCAGCAGATTTAAATTAAGACTAGTCAGTCAGTTGTTTTAATAATCAAAAGCTCAGTTGACTACTACAATCCAAATTTATAATTTCCGTCCCACCCGAAGGTTATAATTACATTCATAACTAGTTTGAGACCTGTTATTTTAAAATATTAACCTACTAAAACTGTGATGGTTTCTGGTTTCCAACAACAGGGTGGCCTAGAAGGAAGTCAAATTCCTGGCCTGAATTTTTGTCCCAGTCCACCCCTCAAGTGTATTTGAGATGTGGTGGTTTATAATATTTTCTGGTAATATTTGACACAGAATTTAAAAAAAAAAAAAAAAGTTTTAAACGCATTCTAAACTGCTCTTTATAAACTGGAGAAATAAGAGTTTTTGTTTTTACTGAATATGTTGAACATAATTAACGCTGGCCTGTGAAACTATCCTTTATAAATTTTTATAAAAGAATCCTTTATAAAAGAGGATCCTTTATAATCCTTTATAAAAGAAAAAAACTGCATTCCCCGATATCGTGAAGAATATCGTTATTGTGAAAATTCACAGAAATATCTTGATATCATTTTTAGGCCATATCGCCCACCCCTACTCATCATGACAAGGCATTGGTATGTCATGTAAAGTTGTTTAGTTCACTTGGAAAAGTAGCAGTGTGAAACCAAAGCTAATAGCACTAAATGTATACAATGCAACAAAAACATGAACCTTGGTCCAGACTTTCAGGTTTGAAAACACTCTTTGTAAACTATCATTGCACTGAACTGGGGAGAGATGATGGGAAAATTGAGAGCCAGATAAAATGCGAGGGGGGAGAGAATGCAGTATGTCATCTACAAAATAAATCACTACATTCAACAATAAGCATTTTTCAGCATCACAGGATTCAAGACCATGAAATATGAACATCAGATATGTAGGGATCATAGATGAAGGAAATTTAAAAACCCGATATGAAACAAAATAACCCATAAATAAAGGCTTTTTTCTTTTTTTTTTGTTACTTATTTGTACCCGTAGGTAGACTTGGTTTGCAGTCTGGTGACAAGCCACCGGCTGCTGGTCGCTGCGTGCGCGAGCGCCCTAAACCTACATGTTTTTGGTGTGCGGGAGGAAACCGGAGAAATCCCGGAGTAAACCCACGCAACACGGGGAGAACATGCAAACTCCACACAGCTCACTGTTGGTCGGGGGCTGGGATCGAACCCACGATCTCATGATCCCGCGATCCCCCGGCCGAGGGTAAAACTGTGCTGCCACAGTGCTAAACCACTGCGCCACCGTGCAGCCAGCCTAAATAAAGGCTTGTTTATGATTTTAAGGTCATCCAGATTCAATAAAAACAACAATGGGGAAATTCCCGATTAAACGGTTTATAAAGGAAAACTGAAAGTCCAGAATGCTATCCTGGCTATAAACACATACTAGTGTAGGAATGTAAAAGAAAAGAATACACGTCTGTTGTAAGATTACACTACGATAACAGTGATTTTGTGTTGGCCAAAATGTGAATCTCAGTTGGCTAATCATTATCATATATTTTGGAAATGCCCAATTATACCGACCTAGCGGAAGGCGAAGGACAGAGTTGTGTGGAGGAATCTGATCAGACCTAAATAAAACAGTCATTGTAGCCTCCGACAGACTGCTATGATGATGATGATGATGATGATGATGACTGGAAGGTAATCCACAGAGCAGTACAGAATAGCTTTCACATGTGCCAGCTCTTCAGAGGGAATACCAAGACGTTTCCACGCCAGCTGGGAGATGTAGTCTCTTCAGCGTGTTGTGGGTCTGCCTGGGGTCTCCTCCCAGTGGGATGTGCCCAAAACACCTCAAGTGGGAGGCATCCAGGAGGCATCCTGATCAGATGCCCATACCACCTCAACAGGCTGCTTTCGATGTGGAGGAGCCCATCCACTCAGAATAAAAGTCATTTGGCAAAAAAACCTGACTATTTGGTAATTCTAAGGAAAATTTAGGACAGAATTGATAACATTCAAGAACATCCTTGTGTATCAGATGAAATGCATTCAGTTATTCTTCCTCAATATTTCTGCTTTGAATTCTTAAAATACAAACTCTGAGTTTGCTCACAATATTGACAGAAGAGCTTTAGGGAGGCATAGTCAAGATTATAAGAAAAGTGGTGCAAGGCTTAGCTGAAAGTGCTGACCACAATATGAAGTACATATCATTTTACAGAACTTTTGCTGGCCCTTCCATCTTCACTCACCATTCACACCACTCTGCCTCCAATGGCTGTGCAAACTTCACCACTATCTATTTTTTTTTTTTATTACTTATTTTGTACCCGTAGGTAGATTTGTTTTGCAGTCTGGTGACAAACCACCAGCTGCTGGTCGCTGCGTGCGCAAGCGCCCCTTAACTCCCTAACCTGCATGTTTTTGGCATGTGGGAGGAAACCGGAGAAATCCTGGAGTAAACCCACGCAAACACGGGGAGAACATGCAAACTCCACACAGATCACTGTTGGCCGGGGGCAGGGATCGAACCCACGATCTCACGGTCCTCGCGATCCCCCGGCCGAGGGTAAAACTGTGCTGCCACAGTGCTAACCACTGCGCCACCATGCAACTTTTGCTGAAATTTCCATAGGAACCCGGGTCAGAATTACAGTATACTCTTTCTACTCCACTTAAATGTTTACGGAGGTCAAAGTCTGTGCCAAAGGAAAAAAAATATTGACGGAGAAAAATATTGATGTCATCAAGCAGAGTTTGATGACATAAGTCTCTCACAGCTCTTGTGTTTGGCCTAGAATCAACCTTAGTCTGGTTATGTGCTACTAAGAACTGTGTACACCCCCTGAACCAAGATCGCTCTATCAATAGAATGACAAACAGGGGGTGTTATTAATTTAGTGAAATGTCTGAGTTACATCTTCTATTAAATTTCATCAGGCCTACTTGGTCTCCTGTCCTTGAGATGTGTGACCACTAGTAAGATGCTCTTCCTGCTCTTCAACTGAGAAGTAGGGCTGGGAACGATCCCTAATTTCCAGAATCAATTCGATTCCAATTCTTGAGATTATGAATCGATTCGATTCGATTCCGATTCAATCCCGATTCGATCTGGGGAATTACCATTTTAATAGCCATTTTACTTCCCATGAAACAAAAATCTTCGAGACCTAATGCTGCAAATTGTACCAAGAATCTTCTAACTTTGTTAATACATAAATTATCACATGTAGAATTGACCCAAAATCAGTTACAATAATGCACTTTTTATTATTTAACTTATCATTTCATAAATTGCTCAGGTACTTTCTTTAGTGCAAAGGGTGTGTCGTGTCAAGTTCACCACCCAGAGTAAGTAAACAAATTCAATGCATGAACCATGCAGACATAATATCACTGTATTTCAGTCCCTCCAGGATTTTGTCAGCTGTTTTTGTGATTGTTGTGGCCCAAAAAGCCTGGATTTGTGGGAGCTTTTCCAAAAAGTTATGGCACTTTTAGAGTTTTTTTGCACTCAAAGTTGTGTGAGGAAGTACAAATTTTAAAGCAGCTGCTTTTTCCATAGTTTACAGTGATGCTATTCTATGCAACACCACAAGAAAAGTACAGGATTGCCAAAAATTTCTTGTTAAACAGTGATTTATTTAGAATTAAATGCTCAGTAAAATTGTAAAAAAAAAAAAAAAAGACCAATATTGTGTTCTTGCTGAGAACTTTAAAAAAGAAATAAAAGAATTTGTCATTACAACAACTAAATTGCATTGAATGCATGTTAGTGTGGAGAAAGTGATGGCAGCACCTCCTTGAATTTGAAGGTCTTCTTCTGTGCTGAAATCCACATGAAGCAGGGATGCTCCTCCACTGACGACCTCTGACCTACAGAAGGTCTCATTGAGAATGAAGCTTCCAGTCTTCACACATCTGAAGGCAGATAAAAAGAACAGATTTCACAGTAAAATTAACATTCATATTTTTAGATCCCCACACCACAGTAGGGTTTAATAATTTAGGTTTTTTTTTTAATATTTTAACTACAAATTAACTTTCAATGTTGGAAAAGGGTTTCAGTTAATTTCCTGAGAAGGTTTGTTCATTTCACTTTAGTTCTACTGAGTAAAAATAGCTTGTTGTACTGCAGCCTTTATTAATTTTATTGTGATTTATTCTCTTCACATCGATTAAGTGGCAGAAGTCCATAATCTCATAAAATATACCTTAATTCTGCATTTATTCACAGCGCTTAACCAACAGTTCTCTCTGTGTCCATAGTTTGTAAAATAAACCATCATCGTGCCAGATAAATTATTAATTGACGACAAACGTTAAAACAAACAAATATTATACTTACAGTCTCAGCAGCTCCAAGTCTCTGCTTCACGGGTTTCAGTCTCCGCGCATTTTCCGTTTATCAGTCGTCAACTTGATGTTCCAACACAGCGCTGCACGGAGTAAAAGTCCGTTTATCCCCGCTTTATGAAAAATATTCAGAAGCTGTTGAGGACAGTCTATACGGTGACTTTTGCTGCTAAATTAAGAGATGCACGTTATTAACTCCGCGTCATGTAAACACAAAAGACGTGTGCACGCGCCGCAGGGAACACAGAAGTTTTATTTATGAAAAATATTCAGAAGCTGTTGAGGACAATCTTTACGGTGACTTTTGTTGCTAAATTAAGAGACACACGTTATTATCTCCGCTCGTGTAAACACGAAAGAGCACGCGCGGCAGGAAACTCTTGCTGGATGAGAACCGTTTTAACACCACAGAAGAAGAACTAGCATATCCGTTAGCTTGCTAGCTCCGTTAGCGCGTCGGTTGTTTACGCTTCTTGGCCATTGTTACTGGCTCACTGACCCGGTTTCAACCCGATTATACTCAGCAGACGTTCACAAACGTAAAAATATTATATTAAAACATATTAATATTAAAAGATCGATCCGCGGATTTTGTGGATCGATATCGGCTCAGTCAAACATGTATCGATCCATATCGATATATTGATCTTTTGAACCCACCCCTACTGAGAAGGTGTTTTTCTTTCCTCCGATCATAATCCTGCCATGAATACGTTATCAAAATATATGTTCTGAAGTATTTTTTCAACCGATACTCTTTTCTACTATGATATATACATTTATTAAGAAACTGCTTTAGACCTGAAATGTTAGTGATAGTACCAGAGTGTCGCCATAAAGTATAACTGAGAATGAAGACAAACTTTTGACTTCATAGATAACTAGAGGGCAATCAGAGAGCATATACCTCCTCCAAGGCTCAGTCCCTCCCCTCCCTTTGTCCATCCATATCGCCAACCATCTGTACATCACAAGATAGGGCCTTGGTGGAGGTATGCACTAACGGATCACCTCCAACATCTAATGAGCTCAACTTTGGGCCAAGAATCATCTCTGGTGAAAATTTCATCCAAATCCATC
Organism: Pholidichthys leucotaenia; assembly: GCA_020510985.1. Classification (NCBI taxonomy): domain Eukaryota; kingdom Metazoa; phylum Chordata; class Actinopteri; order Cichliformes; family Pholidichthyidae; genus Pholidichthys; species Pholidichthys leucotaenia. The sequence continues at coordinate 448,910,835 of CM035837.1, read as the reverse complement.
CAGTAGTTCTGGAGTATTGTTGGTAACACTCTGTGAGAAGATCAGAGCCTTAGTGGAGGTATGCATTTTGAGATCATCACCAAACTCTAATAGTCTGTGCAGTGTGCCGTTACACACCTTTCCTGAAAATTTGAAGGAAAGGCACTTTATAAATGCAATCTATTATTAACAGACAGAGAAATGACAGCAAAAACAATACGACTACATTATATGACTACATAATAAGAAGAACAAGACTGCCATAATTGTACTGACCATACACTGGGGCTGGGCAATTCCACCTTAAATCAACATAATAATAATAATACTAATACATCAGTCTTATATAGTGCTTTTCTAAATACTCAAAGACGCTTTACAAAGCAGCATAGGGACAAACATACAGAGAACGGGTAAACAGACAAGGTAGGTACACATAGGTAGAAGAGGCAGTCAGTTTTCATAGGTAGATTTGAAAAGATGGGTTTTGAGTTGACTTTTGAAAGAAGCAAGTGTGTTGGCAGACTGGATCTGAAGGGGCAAGGAATTCCAGAGGGTTGGTGCGGCAATGGCGAATGATCTATCAACATCATGGTTTACTGAATCTTTCTGGTCGGTTTTCATTTTTTTCCTCCTCTGTTCTTCATTACAGTTTACTAACAAGGTTCATAATTACTAAGCAATATTGCACAACAGTGCGGTATCATACCATTTTTTGCAGTTATCAAGACAAATTCACATTGTTTGATGCAGCAAAGTTCAGCCTCCACCTCCTCCGTCACCGACCATTCTTGTCTTCCTGTACTGACACCCTATGTCCCGCCCTTCCTTAATTTTGATTGGCTGCTTAGAAAGGTCTGACATTGACGAGCGCAGCTGTACACTAGTCCAAAGTTGAACTTTTTTCAGCCCTGAGCGCCACGACAAAAAGCGGCCAATGCTCAAAGCGTTTCAGCGTTGAGGGCGCTCAGCACTGTAAACGCTGGACTACATAGAGAATGAACAGAAAATAGTCACCCACAGCTGGAAAAACAAGTCTGGTGGACACGCCCCCTAATACTTTTGCTGCAGTATTTGGCTTCCGGGCTGCTGAGGCGCGTGGCCTTATGGCGTGACCACGCACATAACTGAGTGGACACGTCGTAAAGAGGCAGTACATGAAAAGTGCCAGATTAATATATAAAATAAAATATTCCAAAAATTCCTGCATCTACATCATGAATAGAATCACCACCAAAATCTAATTATTTGTTCCACATGTCATTACACACCTTTCCTGAAAATTTCATCAAAATCTGTTCATAACTTTGAGTTATGTTGTTAAACAAATCAACGCCACTAAAACATTACCTCCGTCCTCCCTTGGCGGAGGTAACAATGTGGTCTGTGTGATTCACACAACAAATTCTCCCTATTAGAATTTACCAAAAACCAGACAATGCAGTGCCTTCTAGTGTGGTTTAGTGTTTTAGAATGTAGCCACCGAAAATAATGCTTCATTTCTCCAAATCAGATCAGACTCCGCTAACCTCACAAAAACTGATGATCTCATTTAAATCAAAGTTGGTAGGAAAACATACCAGAGCTCGTCTGGGACCATGAAAAATTTTAACCTCTATTTTAACAATTGCAACAATGCTAAAAACTACAACTATACTGACAATGCCAGAGCAAATGTGTGAATAAATTAGGGGCACTCACACAGTGCATACTCTGTCAAGGCCCTCACTCCATTTGTCTGTCCATCCATCTGTCCCTCTGTACATAGCGATTGAGGGCTTTGGCGGAGGTATGCACTCATGAATGACCTCCAAAGTCTAATGAGTTCATTCTTAGGCCAAGGGCCACCTCTGATGAAAATTTCATCCAAATCCATCCAGTAGTTTTTATGAAACCTACTAACACAATGCAAGACAGAGCCTTGGCGGAGGTATGCGCTCTGGGATCACCTCCAAAATCTATTGGGTTCATCCTTATACCAAGAGACACTACTGGTGAAAATTTCATCCAAATCCAGTAGTTTTTGCATAAACCTGCTAACACAATACAAGATAGGGCCTTGGCGGATGGATGCACTCTGGGATCACTTCCAAAATCTGTCGAGTTCATCCTTAGACCAAGGGACACTTCTGGTGAAAATCTCATCCAAATCCATCCAGTAGCTTTTTGCATAATCTTGCTAAAAGACAAACAGGCAAACAAACAAACACCAGCAAAAGCATTCCTTCCTTCCTTGGCAGAGATAACAATGGATTATGGACTTTCTTACCAACAGACCACAGAATGTCAGGACAGGAAACTTGACATCAACCAAAATCTTGAACACACACTGCAAGGCTGTGTGCACAGTCCAGCTCTCTTCACCCTCTTAACCCAGAACAGCATCCCATCCACCACTCCAACACCTTGGCGAAATTTGTAGGTGACACTAACTGACAACGAAAGGCAGGAGGTTAAACATCTCGCTGAGTGGTGTGCAGAAAACAACCTGGCTCTGAACACCATGAAAACAAGAGAGATTATTGTGGAATTCAGAAGCACCAGAAAGGCCTCACAACCCCCACTGCACATCAATGTGGAGTAGGCGGAGACGGTAGATTCTGTTAAAATTCCTTGGCACACACATAAGCCAGGACTTGTCTTTGACATTAAACACCTCCAATCTAGTAAAGAGGGCAAAGCAGAGAATCTGGCCCCAAGACTGCTCCGAAAAATGTTTACAGGAGCACCATAGAGAGCACCCTCCTTCAGGGCTGCATAGTGTGGTATGCAAGTTGCACAGCAGAAAGCACAAAGGATTTGTCCCAGGTCCGAAGAACAGCACAGATTGTGGGAGCTGCTCTCAGAGACCTCAATACTGTGTACACTGAGTACTGACAGAGGAAGGCTGGTCTATCCGCATGTACAACCCCCCCCCCCCCCCAGGTCAAAACGCACACCACCAGGCCAAGGAACAGCTTTTTCAAAAACACCTGTAGCCTTCATCACCCCCTCTCCCCCCTGACTGAAAGGGAAATACTATAACTGAATTTTCAATTGCCCTTTAAATGACTTTATCCTAAACTATTATTCATTGCATTTATCCTGTGTACCAGACTTGTATTTGTCTACTTATTTGTCTACTTATTTAAGACTGCCAACATTAATTTTGTTAGTGATAAATTAGAAATGCAATGACTAATAAAATTCCTTATGAGATAGCAGCAAAACATGCCAAGTGCCGTCTGGTACACTCTTCAACCATAAGTGGGAAATCAGAATCAAATTGGGTGTTTTTAGGTGGCAAGTGAAGCTGAAATTTACAGGGGTTATTTGGGTTTATATTATAGCCATAAATCCAAAATATCAGCCCCCAACTCCCAGCAGTTTTGGTTTTAATAAGAAGCCAGGAGGGGGAGCAGATCTCCCCCTCTTGGTTCTACACTTTAAAAATTTTCACCTCCAGAGAACAGAGCTCCAGCAGCTTTCCAGCAGCAAGACCAAAATGGTGCACCTTGACCGGACAAATACTGTATAAGGACCATTCACACCACCCATATCCCTGGTTCTGGAGCTCAGACTGGGACCAAATTTTTTTCGTTTTAACGTACCGGCCTCCACAGCCTCCCCTGTGAATTTCAGACCAGAACTCCAAGTAGTTTATGAGATCCAGGGGGCACTGTGTCAAACAGACGGACAAAAATATGGCACTTTAATCGGCCAGACTTTGGACCGCCACTCCAAATGGAACTTCCAGGACCTCCGAAGATCCAGGAGTCCCAATTCCAACCAGAGGAGGCCGAAATTGGGGCCCTTTTGCCCGGCAGAACTTTATGACCTTTGTCAGCGGTCAGCCTTCCAAATCACTGGTGCGGGGTAGTACGAGGACCTCGAAGGTTTTGGGCTCTGAGTGGTTCGAGGGCAGTCTGGCGATGCTCCACTTTGTCCCTGTAGTGCCGGTTTTCTGATGAATTGGTGTTGGTATAGGGGTGGTGGGCACAAAGCATGTACGCCTGGAGCGTATGGACTGTGGACTTCAACTGTGTCATGTTGCCCCCTGTGGCGCTGGTTCTTCTTCTTTAAGATTTGATTGGTGATTGGCAACCAGATTACAGGTGCATTGCCTCCACTGACTTGATCATCACCACTATATCTTTGTATAAGGAGTTCTTTTAAGGGGTTCTGAACAACTCCTTATGTGTGAAAAAAATTATCCGTCGTTGGACTGGACTGTGTCCTCCACTGCCATTGCTGGCCTATCTGATGAAATTAGGTGGTTTTACTACATGTGTAACATGGATGGTAGATTGATGTATAGATACAGATGGCAAAATTCCTTGTATGAGTATAGCATATGTTAAGTATACAGTGGGGAACAAAAAGGATTGAATCAGCCACCAATTGTGCAAGTTCTCCCACTTAAAAGATGAGAGGTCTCCAATTTTCATCATAGGTATACCTCAACTATGAGAGACAAAATGAGGAAAAAAAAAATCCAGAAAATCACATTGAAGGATTTTTAATGAATTAATTGGTAAATTCCTCAGTAAAATAAGTATTTGGTCACCTACAAACAAGCAAGATTTCTGGCTCTCACAGACCTGTAACTACTTCTTTAAGAGGCTCCTCGGTCCTCCACTCGTTACCTGCATTAATGGCACCTGTTTGAACTTGTTATCAGTATAAAAGACACCTGTCCACAACCTCAAAACAGTCAGACTCCAAACTCCACCATGGCCAAGACCAAAGAGCTGTCAAAGGACACCAGAAACAAAATTGTAGACCTGCACCAGGCTGGGAAGACTGAATCTGCAATAGGTAAGCAGCTTGGTGTGAAGAAATCATCTGTGGGAGCAATTATTAGAAAATGGAAGACAAACAAGACCACTGATAATCTCCCTTGATCTGGGGCTCCACGCAAGATCTCACCCCGTGGGGTCAAAATGATCACGAGAACGGTGAGCAAAAATCCCAGAACCACATGAGGGGACCTAGTGAATGACCTGCAGAGAGCTGGGACCAAAGTTAACAAAGGCTACCATCAGAAACACACTACGCCGCCAGGGACTCAAATCCTGCAGTGCCAGATGTGTCCCCCTGCTTAAGCCAGTACATGTCCAGGCCCGTCTGAAGTTTGCTAGAGAGCATTTGGATGATCCAGAAGAGAATTGGGAGAATGTCATATGGTCAGATGAAACCAGAATAGAACTTTATTGTAAAAACTCAACTTGTCGTGTTTAGAGGAGAAAGAACACCATACCTACTGTGAAGCATGGGGGTGGAAACATCATACTTTGGGGCTGTTTTTCTGCAAAGGGACCAGGACGACTGATCTGTGTAAAGGAAAGAATGAATGGGGCCATGTATCGTGAGATTTTGAGTGAAAACCTCCTTCCACCAGCAAGGGCATTAAAGATGAAACGTGGCTGGGTCTTTCAGCATGACAATGATCCCAAACACACCGCCCGGGCAACGAATGAGTGTGCTTCGTAAGAAGCATTTCAAGATCCTGGATTGGCCTAGCCAGTCTCCAGATCTCAACCCCCTAGAAAATCTTTGGAGGGAGGTGAAAGTCTGTGTTGCCCAGCGACAGCCCCAAAACATCACTGCTCTAGAGGAGATCTGCATGGAGGAATGGGCCAAAATACCAGCAACAATGTGTGAAAACCTTGTGAAAACTTACAGAAAACGTCTGACCTCTGTCATTGCCAACTAAGGGTATATAATATTGAGATGAACTTTTGTTATTGACCAAATACTTATTTTACCGAGGAATTTACCAGTTAATTCATTAAAAATCCTTCAATGTGATTTTCTGGATTTTTTTTTTTTCTTATTTTTGTCTTATTTTTAGGTATTCCTATGATAAAAATTGGAGACCTCTCTCATCTTTTAAGTGGGAGAACTTGCACAATTGGTGGCTGACTAAATACATTTTTACCCCACTGCATGTTGGATGAATACCAAGGTAATTTTAATTATTCAAACTTGGCTGAAAATGTCGGCGGCGGCCACCGTCGGTCTATGATGACCATGGAAGAGAATCCTAAACGTCTACTCTGTTGGAACAGCACCACCTGTGGCTGAACAAGCCGATGCGCACCGGTGTTCTACCTTCCAGCGTTGGGCGTTGGTAGGATTCAAGCCTGGGCAGGAAGATATGGAGGACAAGATGTTACCCATGCAGCATGTCCCCCCTCTCCACGTCACTGATGAATCCAAAGGAACAGCAGGGCTGCTATAGTTTGGCACCAGCGCCGTCACAGGAGCTGCCAGAACGATGTTGAGCACAACAGAGAACTGCCTTAGGGGCTCCGACTCCGGATTTTTCCTCAGGGTTGACTCCTGAAGCCTTTCCTGTGACCGGGTGTGCCGCAAGGCAGCGGAGGTCTGAAATCAGGGTTTACCTTCCCCTAGATGGGCTACCTTCCCAGGTTGACGAGCCACCATCTACCCGAAGCATCTGGTTTTAAGGCGCCAGAGAGCCGCCCTCGCCCCTTCTCCTATTAGTAAAAGCAGTTCCGCCGGGCTTAGAGACTAAACCACACGGGCAGGCTAGGAGTTAGACTTAGTTGTCAGAGGCTTTTCGAGACGCACGCCGTAAGGAGCATTTTATGAGCACTGGGAGCTTAACCCCAGTGCTGCTCCTGGCTGTTGACTGCAATTTAATGGCCCAAATAAATGCAAGTAATTGCTTGGAGCATTCCTGCACCAACTTTGGTGTTGATAACTGTAGCCACTCTTGTTTTAAAGTTAGGAAAGATAATTTTTCTTATATCTTATATCAGTATCACAGTTTATTGACCATTTCAGGTCAGTTTTCACCCCCCCCCCCACTTTACTAGTGAACGCCTGTGGAAAGCAAGTCTTCTTGTCTGAAAACAGGTAGCCCAATTAGGCTTTACAGGCCAAAATGTAGGCTGTGTTTGAAAGTGGAATACAAAGAGGTATAGCCTATACGTAGGAAATCACACATGTTAAAATTTGACAATATAAAAGGGACTGAACACTAAGATTTATTTGATTGCGTGAATATTAATTACAGAATTATTGAAACTCAATGGGACATCCAATATTAGCAACTGTTTAAGAACCCTTGTTTATTTGTTTGCCAGACTTATTTGTGTGATCTTTTATGACTTAGATTCATAAGTGTTGTATCTTGTACTTTGGGGAATGGGAGCTGTTCAGTCATCATTATAACTGCTTTAGTCTATATGTGTAGTTTATAGTGTATCAGTATTATATATAGTGTATTTTCCTTTCCGGTTCCGCCGGACCGGCGGCGCCACACGAGTCGGCTGCCTGTTGCAACAGCCTTTTTTTTGTCTTCCTTCTTCTTTCTACACCTTTCACTCTGTATATATATCACGGACGCACGGATCGCCCCGGGGGTCTCCCGGGTCGGCGGACGGAGCCACGGTTTGCAGCGGGAGACGTTACAGCGGGGAGGAGCTAGTGCTAGCTAGCACTTGGCCGCCGCCCGGTGCTAATGGGAAACTCGACATACCGGGAGCTGTAGCGAAAACGAAGCGGGTGCCGGGCTGGAGTTTAGGCGGCGTGAAAGAAATATAAGACAGAATAATAAAGAGCGATGGCAAGAACCAAGCAGACCGCCCGTAAAATCTACTGGAGGAAGAAGCCCCCCAGGAGACAGCTAGCCACAGGGCTGCTCGGAGAGGCGCTCTGGCCGCCGGCAGAGTGAAAAGGCCTCGCCGTCACAGGTCCGTGGCTCTGAGAGAGATCCGTCGCTACCAGAAATCCACGGAGCTGCTCATCCGTAAGCTGCCCGTCCAGCGCCTGGTGAGGGAGATCGCTCAGGACTTCAAGACCGTCCTGCGTTTCCTGAGTTTCGCCGTCATGGCTCTGCAGGAGACCAGCGAGACCCACCTGGTGGTCTCTTCTTCGCTAAGGGGGTCACCATCATGCCCAAAGACTTCCAGCTGGCCCGCTGCATCCGCGGAGAGAGAGCTTAGACTTTCTGCTGCACATCCACCAGCCATAATGCTCTGCACTGTGTGTCTATATATATACATTTATAGTAATATGGACATATGTTTACTAGATGTTGTTTTTTCTTGCCTTCTGATTGTTGCTCTGAGTGTTGCTATCCCTGTGCTGTTGCAATCCTGGAATTTCCCCATTGTGGGACTAATAAAGGCTTATCTTATCTTATCTTATCATCAAACTCATGCAGTACCATAACAACATATTTACAAATATTTGAGACCCATTGTAGTGCGTCCTTTTATATTTTAGCAATATTGTAAGCACAAAACACCCAACATTATTAAACACAGCAGAATGACCTGTTTAGCTGCAGCTGTTGCGTCAGTGTTGTCCGTTTGTCAGTAAATAAAAAAAAATTGTCACGGTTGTTTAGTCAAACCGTGAATGTGTGTTCATATATGATATGCACGGCTATTCCACTCCACAATCATGGTGGTATTATTATTAACTTAATTTTTAGATAGCCGTGCACTGGGAGGAGCGCCATGTTGAACCTGTAACACAGTAAAGAACAGCAGTGGCATACAGGTGACGCAGCAGCCGAGACTCCTGTTAACTGGGTAAGCTGGGCTTGGCTCCCTGGGAAGGACTGCAGTAAGGCGGTCCGGCTGCCGAATTATCCTTTACAGCTACGCAATCACGGCAACATTATAGTATAATTTTTTAAGCATTAAATCTTCAGTATTATCTTTTCGGGTCAAAGTTGTCACTTTTCACTTCCCTGTTCTGTTTCCGGAGCGCTCTGGTGACTGGTCATGATGCCGCGTATTATCCAATCAGTACAGAGTCAATCCGAAACACCGCCCACACTTCTAGGAGACAGAGCATGAGGCAACGGAGCGGTGGCTAAACTTTTATTGATAAAAAATTACATATTTTTACTGAGCAACTCCATACTTGGGGATGCACACCCTCGTAACCTCAGCAAAGCACTTATAAAATCTGAGGCCAATGTGACAAATTGTTTGGGAGATATCTGAGGATCTCACACAAACAGATCTGTTGCATTTATACATTTCACCAACATCTTACGTAGGTCTTATGTTGTTCCTATGGCATTTGTACGGCTGCCCTACGATGAGGGGTTTTCGTGGGGCGTTCATAGAAATGTTGGACAGGACTACCAACCTGGCCACCAACTTACAAATGGTCTATGAATGCTGTATTCTCCTATGGCCACCTTAAGAAGACCGTACGAAAGGGTCCAAAAATCATTCATACGGTGTTCGCAGCCATTTGCAAGAGTATTTTTGACTGCAGTTTTACACAGTTTTGATAAATGAGGGCCATTGCGAGTGAATTTAGTGACCATAGGAACAAATGCCTCAAATAGATTCCCATTAAATGTGGACAGATGGATGGACGGACGGATGGATGGATGACATTATCGGATTAACTCCTTTCAGCTTCACCAGAATGAGCCAAAAATCAAGATATTTATTCCACTCAGCCAACTCTGTAACATAAGCCATGTAAGCTGAATGAAAAAGTGCTGCAAACACATCAGTAAGATAACTTACTTAAAGTGCTTTTCTCCTAAAAAGTCTAGATGTATTATCACCGAGAACAAGACTGTGGTCCAGTATAAACAGGGTGATGTTATGAAAGGTGAAGCTGTAAAGTTAATTTCCTTCCCACCTTCATGCCACAGCAACTCTTCCACAGCATGACAGAGTTCCAGCACTGACTTTACCCAACATAAATACAAACACCTGCACAACAAGGGGTTTTACATGCTTCTCTTGTGGTTCTCTTCAATCCTTCTCCACTCAGTTGTAGGTGTCTGTAGCTATCAAACTTTATCTAGAAGAACAGAGCCACAGGGAGCCAACGACACACACACACAACACACATGCAGTCCTCTGCACAATGGCTGTGAGATTCCCACATCACAATCAGATCAGACAGTGTAATGGTCACAGCGGGCCACCTTGAGCTTTATGCACATAGTCCTCATTACACCCAGATTCCTCTAGGTGGATTGATGACTGTGACACACTTGGAAATTGCTACATTGGTATTAATGATAAGTTAAAAGTTCAAAGAAATGCAGGAAGTCACAAATTACAATGCTGAAATGCTACAGAAAAAGACCAACGCAAGCAGAGTCATGTGGGAATTGGTCTTCCTCAGAGGCACACAAATGCACATGCAAACATGCCTGGGCCTACATGGTCTGCATTTCACAGTGTCATTGGAACTTCATAAATTATTTTTGCAAATACAAATCTTTTCTACAACATGCACAAATCAGATTTATTTTACAGGAGACAAAACTTCATTGAGTTCCATTTATGAATAAGGCCAATATCAATGTTACAAAGGTTCCAGGTTTGAATCCCAGGGCTGGCAGGGTTAGGAACCTTTCTGTGTGAAATTTGCATTTTCTCCCTGTGCTATGGGGGTTTACTCCGGGAGCTCTAGTTTCCTCCCACAATCCAAATACATGCATGTCAGATTAACTGGCAACTCTAAATTGTCCCTAGGTATCGGTTTCTGATAGGTTCTTAGAATAGAGGGTTAGTACTAGTGAAGCACTTTGAGTGGTCTTTGAGACTAGAACATGGCTACATAAGTACAGATCCTTTTCCTTAGCCCTTTAAGTCTGCAATGATCAACAGATCTAATACTAGTGTTGTCATCATTAGCTGCTGTGGCTAACATTAGCTCCTTTCTGTACCAACAGATGACATTTGCAAGCAAATATGAGTGACATACCATCACCATGGTGATCTAGAGCCACATGTTGTCCTTGGCCCAAAAATTCAAGTACCTGCCTTGATCATTATCTTATCATTTCCCCCCCCCCCCCTTCACTGATCTATATCATTTCAGCAGCGAAAGTCATCTTGCTCCAAGGTCTGTGCACTGGTGTTTTGTTTTATTTTCAATAGTGCATGAGTACAGGCACTAGTAATGAACACCCAGGTACAGTAGCACATAGCTGGCGTCAAAAGCTTTCAGCAAGTGGATAAATCGTGGCATTTCCACTTTATCTTTAGAGATGCAGCTCTAATCCATAATCTCAATCCTACAGGACCTCTCAAATGCCCCATTTCCAGCATTTTAGTAGCTCCACTCAGGACGTGGACTCAACTGCCCAGGCTGCAGAACTCAGAGGAGAAGAACCACCTTTGTTCAAAGGGTTGTTCAACTCCTCAACTCAGCCATCTTTACCACCCCCACCCCGGATTTCTGCATTAAAACCCCTCCTCCCCCTACCCATCCTGTCCATGACCACACCTTCACTTCACCCACTCAGCAGATGTCCCACCCTGCCTGATGGTCAACATCTTCTGTTAATGGATGTTGTACTGACCATGCTGTTGAACTGAAAACGATCTACATTCCAACAATCCTCACAACTCAGTATTGTACTTCATGAATATGTTGTTTGTCTATTTGAATTCTTATCATCTGCAAAAGATTATACTTCCTATGGTCTTGCACCATTCATACCACTACATCCTCAGGCTGCATTCAGACCAGGATCTCTGGTTGAATGGGTGGGGAATCCCAAGAATTTTCACATCTTCGTTTTGCTTGGTTTGCATTCGCACAGCAGCGGACCAAACTACCTAGATAACATCACGCAGTTACAGCAACTGCTCGTTTGGGGCACTGTAGCTGAAACCACCACTGACCAGGAAGAAAAAAATCTTGGCGAAGAAGAAAAATCAGGCTCATCGACTGGTCAGGACTGAAAACAGAAATCCATTCCCTACAGCCGGGTTGTTTGTCCACCACAAACAAGACATTTTTTTACTTTTCTCCTCGGCTTTCTCCGGTAAAAGTATTTCTTGGATCTGCGTGGTTGTCTATTTTTTTTTTTTTTTACCCAAAATGCACTATGGTAAACGCCACTTCCTCTTCTCACTATGTGTTGCTGTGGTTACACAGACGCCGAGGGGCACTTCTGCCCTTTGGTTCGCTGGATGCTCTGTTTGGATTCACACTGCAAGCGAAGTGCACAAGACTTTCTTTGCAAGCAAACCGAGACCTCCGTTTTTGAGGGGACCAGACTTTGCTTGTTTGGTGCCAACCAGAGTTCCAATGCGCATTTAGATGGCACCAAATGAACCAGACTATTCACGGAAGCCATTGATTGGTCCTTTGGTCCGTCTGAATGCGCTTTTATATACAGTGGATACAAAAACTCTACATACCCCTGCTGAAATGCCAGGTTTTTGTGATGTAAAAAAATGAGACCAAGATAAATCATTTCAAAACTTTTCCACCATTAATGTGACCTAACCTGTACAACCCAATTGAAAAACAAACTGAAATCTGTTAAGAGGAAAAATAAAAACTTACAATAACCCGTTTGCATAAATATACACACACCCTCTTATACCGTAACTGGGGATGTGGCTGTGTTCAGAATTAACCAATCACATTCAAACTCATGTTAAATAGGAGTCATCACACACCTGCCACCATTTAAAGTGCCTCTGATTAACCCCAAATAACGTTCAGCTGTACTAGTGGGCTTTCCCTGAAATTTCTGTAGTCACACCTTACAGCACAAGCCATGGTCCACAGAGAGATTTCAGTGCATCAGAGGGATCTCATTGTTCAAAGGTATCAGTAAGGAGAAGGGTACAAAAAAAATTTCCAAGGCATTAAATTAAATATACCATGGAACACAGTCAAGAGAGACATCATCAAATGAAGAAAATATGGTGCAACAGTGACATTACCAAGAACTGGACGTCCCTCCAAAATTTATGGAAAGACGAGAAGAAAACTGGTCAGGCAGGTTGCCAAGAGGCCGATGGCAACACTGAAGGAGCTGCAGGAATTTCTAGCAAGTACTGGCTGTTTAGTACATGTGACAGTATCTCCCATCTAGGGTGGCAAGACGGAAGCCTTATCTTATGAAGAAAAACATCCAAGCCCGGCTAAATGTTGCAAAAACGCAAATGAAATCCAAACACGTGGGAAAATGTGTCATGGTCCGATGAAACCAAGGTTGAACTTTTTGGCCATAATTCGGTAGGTAGGTAGGTAGATAGATGTACTTTATTGATCCCAAACTGGAAAATTAGTAATTTGGCGCAAACCCAACACTGCTCATCACCAAAAGAACACCATACCTACAGTAAAGCATGTTGGTGGTACCATCATGCTTTGGGGCTGTTTTTCTTCAGCTGGTACTGGGGCCTTATAGAAAGCTGAAGAGGAACTTCACCTTTCAGCACGACAATGACCCAAAGCACACATCCAAATCAACAAAAGAATGGTTTCACCAGAAGATGATTAAGATTTTGGAAAGGCCCAGCCAGAGTCCAAACATGAATCCGAGGTTTTGGAAAGGCCCAGCCAGAGTCCAAACATGAATCCGATCGAATATTTGTGGGATGATCTGAAGAGGGCTGTGCACAGGAGATGCCCTCACAATCTGACAAATTTGAAGCATTTTTGCAAAGAAGAGTGGGCAAATATTGTCACATCAAGATGTGCCACGCTGATAGACTCCTACCCCAAAAAGACTGAGTGCTGTAATAAAAGCCAAAGGTGCTCTAACAAAGTATTAGTTTCAGGGTGTGCATATTTATGCAACCAGGTTATTGTAAGTTTTTTATTTTTTATATTTCCCCCTAAAAGATTTCAGCTTGTGTTTCAGTTGGGTTGTACAGGATATGGGTCACATTAATGGTGGAAAAAGTTTTATCATCACTTATCTTGGTCTCAATTTTTTAGATCACAAAAAGCTGGCATTTGAACAGGGGTGTGTAGACTTTTTATATCCACTGTACCTTATTAGTACATACCCGTGCATGCCCATAGAAACCAAGTATAAGCAAGTACTTCTGCATGCCCGTAGAAAGCAGGTGTAAGCAAGGGTGTAAGCAAGCACGTCAGCACTCATTCAGTGATACCTGCCTTTGATCTTTGATGGCGTCTTAGTGAGTCCTATGATCTGTGATGATGTCATGCTATGATCAAGAGTCATGCCTGCGTTTGATCTTTGAAGATGTCCTAGGTGCTATGATCTTTGACAATGGCATAGCGATGATGTACTGCTTCAAATGGGTGTAAGATTTACAGATTTACACACAAACTGACAGATTTTTTGAATTTATCGAGTGATATTTAAGATTTCCAGATTTACTGCTTCGAATGGATGTGGTTTAAAGTGCTGTGTCCTATTGTGTATATGACGGCACAGTCCTTTTGTCTATATGACGGCATCGTGAGTCCTGATGTTCATATGATATTTTTTAAGATTTCCAGATTTACTGCTTCGAATGGGTGTGGTTTAAAGTGCTGTGTCCTATTGTGTATATGACGGCATGGCCCTTTTGTCTATATGACGGCATCGCGAGTCCTGATGTTCACTGTATATGACAAAGACATGAAGGCAGGCTTGATGTCCTATGATGCAGAATAGGCTCTGCTATGATGCAGACAGCATAGGGACATCATAGGCCGTCCTATGATGTCCTCATAGGTCATAGCAAGTGCTATGACCGTGAGTGACGTCTGCCGTTGATCACATAGTCAAAAGACACCTGTCTATATGACGTCATATAGCCATCCTATCTATAGATCATTGGAACATCATAGGTCATAGCAACTCCTATGATCGTGAGTGATGCCTGCCGTTGATCACACAGTCAAAGACACCTGTCTATATGTCTCTATAACGTCATGTAGACATTCTATATGACAGCATTGCGAGTCCTATGACGTCTGACATCACAGGATCATCGTGATGCCTGCTGTTGATAACAGTCAAAGACACCTGTCTATATGTCGTCATATAGACTCTCCATGACGTCACCTGTCTATATGTCTGACGTTATATAGACATATCCTTATGACGGGATCGCGAGTCCTATGATGCCTGAGATCATAGGATCATTACAGGACATCAGGCAGACATCATAGGCTGTCCTACATAGGTCATAGTAAGTCCTATGATCATGAGTGATGCCCACTGTTGCTCACATAATCAAAGACACCTGACTATATGTCTAATAAAGGCTTATCTTATCTTATCTTATCTTATATGACGTCATATAGACAGACACCTGTTTTTATGTCGTCATATAGACTCTACATGACGTCGCCTGTCTATATGTCTATATGATGTCATATAGACGTATCCTTATGATAGCACCGCGAGTCCTATGATGCCTGAGACCATAGGATCATCACAGGACATCAGGGAGACATCATAGGCCGTCCTATGATGTCCTATGATCACGACAGACACAGATTTCTTAAATTTATAGCGTGTGATGATGCCCATTTGCATTTTACCTTGAGCACCTTATATATGTACATACTATATGTTCATTTAATTCCTACCATACATATATATTTCTATTTCTGATGGTCACTACTTCAACCTCTTGCACTCCGGAATACCGCAGGCGGTCACGTCTCTGCGTCCTAGGGCGCACTGAAAAAAAAAAAGCTGCAGACACAGCCGCGAACAGAAAGCCAAAGGAGTGCTTTGATTGGTTTAGATTTGATTGACCTCTCATTTGACTAATAAGAGCCTTGAATTGGGTTTCTGAAACCTTGGCCAATGACTGAAAACCTAGCAAGAAGGACCCGCCTACCAACGGTTGCGAATGCAGCGAGCCAATTGTAGCAGAGAAGTTCCACGATTGAAAGCGTGCGTTGCGTGTGTAAAATCTGTTTTGTGTAGGCCGCTGGGTGACACACACACGTTTGCCAGTCTTTTTCTTACTACTGTTATTTGTTTTGAAAAATTGTTCGCCAAAACTGCAATCATGGAAGCGCAAAACCTTAATAGTGGAATTATGGTTTGACCGGGTCGCGTGACCAGAACCACGAGTCCGTAACAAGCAGACCAGCGTCATGTTCATCTGACAATGAGGAAGAGAAGTTCGCCAGCGACACTGCTGTTGTGAACAGGTAAGTGCTATAAGCTAAATTATTCTTTATTCCTGAAAATTGTAATCAAAATGACTTTTGACCGATCGGTAAATTACAACTGTGCGTCATCGCAACATGACGGACCGATCCGTGCGCCACGTCCGGACCGTGAACCCCAGAGTAGCAGATTGCAGATATTATTGCAGATATTTTAGTACAACTGTGCGTAGTAGACCGCGGTGCACCGTCCCCACTGTCCGTCATGTAGCGATGGGCGATGTCTGTCCTCTGTAGCGGGGGGGGAGGGGGGTTGTTATCTTCTACATTACAGATATTTTAGTATAATTTTTAGTGTACTGTAGGTTATTTTTTCTTGTAAAAAAAAAGCCACACATTTTTTACGTGGCATGCTTCTTTGTGTGTGGGGGTTTGTTTGTTCATTCATTCATTCAGGAAAGAATAAACAACCCCCCCCCACACACACACACACACAGCCCTGAGTGTCACCTTTCATTAGAGCCCAACATCAAGCTTCTATATTGAATCGTTCAAAAGTTACAGACGTTCTTCCAAAGTGTGCCATTTGGCACAATTTGGCACAGTTCAAAAATGCCTGGGAACAACCTGTGAAGAAAGCTGTGTAATATATTCATTTTTTGTGGTATTGTTACAAAATTTGTACCTCAGCTTGGTAACACTTGGTTCTACATTTCTGTTGCATTTTCCAGCCCGGATCTGACAGCTGTGTGTTATTTGCAAGCATTTGTATCCAAAAAAAACACCCAGGCGAAATTTATTTTCTTCAAGTTCAGTATGTTTAGATCAGTGTTTTTCAACCAGTGTGCCCTGGTACGTTCAGGTTTTTGTGGAGAAGTGAAATTAGATAATTTCCCACAAAAACCTGAACGTACCAGGGCACAATGGTTGAAAAACACTGGTTTAGATGACTGTTACTCAGTGGGAGGAGCTCTTAGAGAGATTATGACTGTTTTGCCAAAAAATTCAAAGTGTTTTCTTTTAAATGAGACCAACCCCATCAAGATGCTGCAAAGGGTTGAAGAACAGCTTTTGATTTACTTTGGGTACGTTATTTTTAGGCGTTTTTAGGGAAATTGACCAGAGTGCAAGGGGTTAACCACACCATTACTCACTTCATTTACAAAGAAAGCGGAATGTGAAACAAGAGAAGAGAGCCATGTTTATTCTCATTAAATCCACACAGTTGAACAAAATGATGTTTCTCCAATCTACAATGTCAAACACATCTAGAATTTGAAAGGCCATTGCCATACACGGTGCCACCATGACCAACTTTCCTTCCACCATTCTATTATGCTGAGCACCAAGCTAGGTGGGAAGTACCATTCTTACAGTGGTGTGAAAAAGTGTTTGCCCCCTTCCTGATTTCTCATTTTTTTGTATGTTTGTCACACTTAAATGTTTCAGATCAAACAAATTTAAATATTAGACAAAGATTAAAACAAGTAAACACAAAATGCAGTTTTTAAATGAAGGTGTTTATTAAGGGTAAAAAAAATCCAAACCTACACGGCCCTGTGTGAAAAAGTGATTGCCTGCCCCCAGTTAAAACATAAATTAACTGTGGTTTATCACATCTTAGGAAAGCCGAGTTCAATATCTCTAGCCCACCCAGGCCTGTTTACTGTTATACCTGTTCTCAATCAAGAAATCACTTAAATAGAACCTGGCTGACAAAGTGAAGTAGACCAAAAGATTCTCAAAAGCTAGACAACATGCTGCCATCCAAAGAAATTCAGGAACAAATGAGAAACAAAGTATCTGAGATCTATTAGTCTGGACAAGGTGATAAAGCCATTTCTAAAGCTTTGGGACTCCCGCAAACCACAGCGAGAGCCATTATCCACAAATGGTGAAAACATGGAACAGTGAGTGGTGAACCTTCCCAGGAGTGGCCGGTCAATCAAAATTGCCCCAAGAGCGCAGTGACAACTCATCCAAGAGGATGAGCAACCCCACAACAACACCCCAAAGAACTGCAGGCCTCACTTGCCTCAGTTAAGGTCAGTGTTCATCACTCCACCATAAGAAAGAGACTGGGCAAAAATAGCATGCATGGCACAGTTTCAAGACGAAAACCACTGCTGAGCAAAAAGAACATAAAGGCTCGTCTCAGTTTTGCCAGGAAATATCTTGATGATCCCCAAGACTTTTGGGAAAATACTCTGTGGACCGACGAGACAAAAGTTGAACTTTTTGGAAGGCGTGTGTCCCATTACATCTGGCATAAAAGCAACACAGCATTTCAGAAAAGGAACATCATACCAACAGTAAAATATGGTGGTGGTAGTGTGATGGTCGGTTCCAAGGTTGTCATAGCCAGGAGCAGCACTGGGGTTAAGCTCCCAGTGCTTATAAAATACTCCTTATGGCATGCGTCTCAAAAAGCTTCTGACAACTAAGTCCAACTCCTAGCCTGCCCGTGTGGTTTAGTTTCTAAGCCCGGCGGAACTCCTTTTACTAATAGGAGAAGGGGCGAGGGCGGATCTCTGGCGCCTTAAAACCAGATGCTTCGGGTAGATGGTGGCCCGTTAACCTGGGAAGGTAGTCCATCTAGGGGAAGGTAAACCCTGATTTCAAACCTCCGCTGCCTTGCGGCATACCCGGTCACGGGAAAGGCTTCGGGAGTCAACCCTGAGGAAAAATTCAATTCAATTCAACTTTATTTATATAGCGCCATTTCACAACAACAGTCATCTCATAGCACTATCAACTGAAGGGAGGACCCCCACAGTTGCAGAAAGACCCCAGCAATCAGGCAATCCCCTGTGAGCAAGCACTTGGCGACGGTGGAGAGGAAAAACTCCCTTTTAACAGGAAGAAACCTCCAGCAGAACCAGGCTCAGGGAGGGGCAGTCATCTGCTGCGACTGGCTGGGGGGTGAGGGGATAGAGAAGAAGAAAAGAACAGACATGTAGAGAGCAAACAGCACGATGGGGACTCAATCTATGGGAGAGAACAAACAAATGTTAATGACCAGCAAAAAAAAAATATTTCATAGAGAGTGAGGAAAGGAGTGAGGCCCAGTGCATTACTGGAGGTCCCCCGGCTGACTAAACCTATTAGCAGCATAACTAAGGGAGGGTTCAGAAACACATGATCCCTCCCTAATTGTAGGCTATATCAAAAAGGTAGGTTTTAGCCCTATTCTTAAAAACAGAGATCGAGTCTGACTCCCGAATCCAGATTGGCAGCTGATTCCACAGGAGAGGAGCTTGATAACTGAAGGCTCTGCCTCCCATTGTACTTTTGGAGATTCTAGGTATTACAAGTAATCCTGCATTTTGGGAGCGTAGTGCTCTGTTAGGATGATACGGTAGTATCAGATCTTTTAAATAAAAAGGAGTCTGATTGTTTAAAGCTTTGTAAGTAAGAAGAAGGATTTTAAACTTAATTGTAAACTCTATGGGAAGCCAATGAAGGGAGGCCAGAACCGGAGAGATATGATCTCTTTCTAGTACCTGTTAAAACTCTTGCTGCAGCATTTTGGATCAGCTGAAGACTTTTTAAAGATGTTTTAGGACAGCCTGATAATAAAGAATTACAATAATCTAATCTCGAGCTAACAAAAGCGTGGATCAGCTTCTCAGCATCACTCTGAGACAAGATGCTCCTAATCTTGGCAATATTACGCAAATGATAGAAGGCAGTCTTAGAAACAAATTTAATATGTGAATTGAAGGACAAATCCTGATCAAAAATAACTCCAAGGTTCCTCACAGAGATATTAAGAGAAAGAGTAACTGCATCCAAACTGAAAGTTTGATTTGGAAAGGAATTTCTAAGGTTTTTTGGACCAACACGAATGACTTCAGTCTTATCTGAATTTAATAGCAGGAAATTACAAGTCATCCAAGCTTTGATTTCCTTAAGACAGGCTTCTAACTTGGCTAATTGATTAGTATCATCTGGCTTCATTGACAGGTATAATTGTGTGTCATCTGCATAACAATGAAAATGTATACAGTGCTTTCTAATAATGTTGCCTAATGGAAAATCCGGAGTCGGAGTCCCTACGGCAGTTCTCTGTTGTGCTCAACATCGTTCTGGCAGCTCCTGCGATGGCACTGGTGCCAAACTGTAGCAGCCCTGCTGTTCCTTTGGATTCATCAGTGACGTGGAGAGGGGGGACATGCTGCATGGGCAACATCTTGTCCTCCATATCTTCCTGCCCAGGCTTGAATCCTATCAACGCCCAACGCTGGAAGGTAGAACACCGGATCACTGGAGAGGACACTTCAGCTTCGCTTTCGGCGTAGACAAAACACAGGGAATAACAGTTACCGGTTATAAGCCACCGCTCAATTGGCGTAGAGCGTGGCGCCAGGGGTTGTTCCCGATGGTGGGAGGGATCTGATCTCACTGGACAGCTACCGCCCGCCTCAAGCTGGGCAGCCCCCAGCCAATAAGGTGTTGTTCCGCCACAGCCTGCTTTCCTCATTGGGTGCATGGGGATGAGGTGAAGTCTGAACAGCAGGCTGAGAACCTTCGCACCAGGCAAGACAACAAAACAAAAGAGACCAACTCTAAAACTGGGAACTTGGAACGTCCGCACTATGATAACAGGACTCGCTGCTAACCTCAAGGACATCAGCAACATCAGGAAGACTGCCGTCATCAATAATGAGCTGAAGAGACTGGAAGTTGATATCGCCACTCTCCAGGAAACACGGTTGGCTGACGCAGGCACACAGAGACAAGGACTACACGTTCTACTGGCAGGGAAAGGGCAGTGACGAACACAGGGAACACGGAGTGGGCTTCGCAGTGAAGAACACTTTGCTGAAGATGGTGGAGCCAGGCAGCAATGGCTCTGCACGACTCCTCACCCTCCGCCTTAGTACCACTCAAGGCCCAGTCACCCTCATCAGTGTGTATGCTCCAACACTGACAGCCACACCAGAGGCAAAAGACAAGTTCTACGAGAATCTCGCAACAACTGTCAGGATCATCCCCAACTCAGAACAATTCATTCTCCTTGGAGACTTCAATGCCAGAGTGGGTGCTGACCCCGACTCCTGGCCCTCCTGTCTTGGACCATTTGGTGTGGGCATGAATGACAACGGACAGCGGCTGCTCGAGTTCTGTACACATCCTGATCTGTGCATCACAAACTCGTTCAAGACCAAGCCCCAACACAAGGTTTCCTGGCAACAACCACGCTCAAAGCATTGGCACCAGCAGGACTTGATCCTGACCAGGCGCACCTCACTGAAGAACGTGCTAATCACCCGCTCATTCCAGAGTGCAGATTGTGACACAGACCATTCATTGGTGTGTTGCAAGGTCAAGCTGCAGCTGAAGAAATTCCACCGTGCCAGACAGCCTGGAAAGGCACGGATTGACACCAGCAAGATGGCCCAACCAGAACTTGTTGAGCAGTTTGCCTCCACCTTTGTGAAGGAACTTGGTGAACCACAAGAAGGAGAGTCTGCAAAGCAGAAGTGGGAAGAGCTGCGAAACACCATCCACCGCACAGCCTTGGCTACCTTTGGGAGGAAGACCTCAAAGTCACAGGACTGGTTTGACGCCAAGTCGACCGTGATGACCCCAGTCATTGAAGCCAAGCGCTCAGCACTTGCTGAGTACAAGAAGTACCCAAACGAAAAGAATCTCCAGATTCTCAGGGCTGCGAGAAGCAAAGTTCAGCAAACTGCTCGGCACTGCGCCAACGAGTACTGGACTCAGCTCAGCCAAGACATTCAAACCGCTGCCATAACAGGGCACATCCGTGGTATGTACGACGGCATCAAGAAACCACTTGGTCCGGCTCAGAGCAAGACGGCCCCCCTCAAATCCTCCACTGGGGAGATGATCACAGAAAAGAACAAGCAGATGGAGAGATGGGTGGAGCACTACTTCGACCTCTACTCCAGACAGAACACTGTGACACCGTCAGCCCTTGATGCCATCGATTGCCTGCCATCTATGGATGAACTTGACGCTGAGCCAACCATCGACGAACTCTGCAAGGCCATTGATAGCTTGGCCGCTGGCAAGGCACCCGGCAACGACGGCATACCCCCTGACCTGATCAAGCACTGCAAGACCGCCCTAATGCTGCCATTACATGACGTCCTCTGCCAGTGCTGGAAGGATGGTGCTGTACCACAGGACATAAGGGATGCCAAGATCATCACCCTCTACAAAAACAAAGGGGAGAGAAGCGACTGCAACAACTACAGGGGCATCTTCCTCCTCAGCATTGTTGGCAAAGCCTACGCACGAGTTGTCCTCGTTTGTCTACAGAAGCTTGCCGACCGTGTCTACCCCAAGTCTCGGTGTGGCTTCTGCGCTGGGTGATCGACGGTGGACATGATATTCTCCATCTGCCAACTCCAGGAGAAGTGCAGAGAACAGAACACGCCCCTGTATGTCGCCTTCATCGACCTCACCAAAGCGTTCGATCTGGTCAGCAGAGAGGGCCTTTTCAAGATCCTGCCAAAGATAGGAAGCCCACCAAAGTTGCAAAGCCTTGTCGAATCGTTTCACACCAACGTGCAGGGGATGGTGCAGCACGACGGCAACGTCTCTGAGCCATTCAATATACACAGTGGAGTGAAACAGGGCTGTGTACTTGCGCCAACTCTCTTTGGGATTTTCTTTGCTATGCTCCTGAGGCATGCCTTCGGCACAGCAACAGAGTAAATCTATCTGCATACAAGATCTGACGGCAGGCTTTTCAACCTCGCCCGCCTGAAAGCCAGAACCAAAGTTCGTGAGGCTCTAATCAGAGATATGCTGTTTGCAGATGATGCTGCAGTCGCGACCCACACACAGCAGGAGCTTCAGACCCTGATGGACCGCTTCTCCCAGGCATGCATGGACTTCGGGCTTACCATCAGCCTGAAGAAGACTAACGTCTTGGCGCAAGGCACGGAAGGACCACCAACCATCACCATTGACGACTACGAGCTGGAGGTCGTGAATCAGTTCACGTACCTGGGGTCCACGATCAGCAGCAACCTCTCCCTTGATACAGAGATCAACAAGAGGATTGGAAAATCAGCCTCCACACTCGCTCGCCTCACCACACGAGTGTGGGAGAATCCCAAAAAAGATGGCAGTGTACAACACCTGCGTCATCAGCACACTGCTCTATGGGAGTGAGACATGGACAACATATGCCCGGCAGGAAAAGAGACTGAATTCCTTCCACTTGCGCTGCATTCGCCGCATCCTGGACATATCCTGGCAGGACAAAGTGTCCAACACAGAAGTCCTGTCCCGCACCGGCCTTGCCTCCATGTTCACTCTACTCAGGCAGCGCAGGCTCCGCTGGCTAGGCCATGTTCACTGTATGGAGGATGGCAGAATCCCCAAAGACGTCCTCTATGGAGAACTGGCGACTGGCAGGAGAGACGCTGGCTGCCCACAGCTGCGCTTCAGAGACGTCTGCAAGAGAGATATGAAGGCCGTGGAGATCAACACAGAGCGCTGGGAGGACCTCGCAATGGACTGCTCCAAATGGAGAGGCACCCTGACCAGACAGCTCAAGGTGGGTGAAGAGAAACCGACTGCTGCAGCAGATGAAAAAAGGACCCGTAGGAAGAACCGCCACAGACCCAGCAGCACGGAGACCATCTACAAGTGCGACCTGTGTGACAGGGACTGCCATTCGCACATCGGCCTGTTCAGCCACAGGCGGTGCTATTCCAGCAGAGTAGACATCTAGGATTCTCTTCCATGGTCATCATAGACCGACTGAGGCCGATAACGAGCGTGATGGTCTGGGGCTGTTTTGCTGCTTCAGGACCTGTAAGACTTGCTGTGGTAAATGGAACCATGAATTCTGCTGTCTACCAAAATATCCTTAAGGAAAATGTCCGGCCATCTGTTCATGACTTCAAGCTGAAGCACACTTGGGTTCTGCAGCATGACAATGATCCAAAGCACACCAGCAAGTCCACCTCTGAATTGCTTAAGAAAAATAAAATGAAGACTTTGGAGTGGCCTAGTCAAAGTCCTAACCTGAATCCGACTGAGATGCCGTGGCATGACCTAAAAAAGGCGGTTCATGCTCAAAAACCCTCCAATGTGGTTGAATTACAACAATTCTGCAAAGATGAGTGGGCCAAAACTCCTCCACAGTGCTCTAAAAGACTCTGTGCCAATTATCGTAAACACTTGATTGCAGTCGTTGCTGCTAAGGTGGCCCAACCAGTTATTAGGTTTAGGGGGCAATCACTTTTTCCACACAGGACCATGTAGATTTGGATTTTTTTTCCCCCCTTAGTAATAAACACCTTCATTTAAAAACTGCATTTTGTGTTTACTTGTGTTATCTTTGTCGAATATTTAAATTTGTTTGATGATCTGAAACATTTAAGTGTGACAAACATACAAAAAAAATGACAAATCAGGAAGGGGGCAAACACTTTTTCACACCACTGTATATGGTCTATGGAATGACCTGGCTGGGGCTTGAACCCACAACCTCTTGGCTGTGGGGCAGATTGTCTACCACGAGACCAGGGGTCAGCAACCTGCAGCCCTTCAGCCCCCATGCTGTGGCTCCCTGCAGTTATATCTCAAAAGACATGGGTTAATCAAGTTCATTTTTTTTCCCACAATATCTTTATTGAACCTTTTTTTTTTTTTAACAAACATGATACAAACAATCAAACACTAACACTAAAGTACTACCAAAAAAAATGCACTAAAAACACCAACAACCACCGACAAAATCAAATCTTCAACAATGCACCTCTGTTTAGTCTAGACAATCCAATACATAAGTATACATATTATGTTCACCAGTTTGGAATTTACAAGGTCCACACACATCATTCACCTTCTTCTTCAAGAGTTATGTTTAAATTTTTTACATAATCAATAAAAGGTCTCCATATATTCTCAAACACAATTTCCTTTGATTTCAGTATATATGTTATTCTTTCTAATGGAAGGTTTGTTAACATCTGTCTTAACCACTGAGTCACATCTGGTCTATGAGTCTTTTTCCACAGTAGTGCAATACATTTTTTGGCATTAAGCAAACTGAGGTCTATGAATGTTCTTTCACTTTTATTAAAGTTATGCTTTTCTGAGTACAGACCCAACAAAAACAGTTTAGGATTCAATATGATTTGTTATGAGATTATTTTTTCAATTGTTACCCTCACCTCTTCCCAAAACATTCTGATTTTTCTACATTCCCATAAACAATGAAATAGGGTTCCTTTACTTTCCATGCATTTTGTGCACGTATCTGGTATATTTTTGTTATATCTATTTAACTCCTCCGGTGTAACATACATCCGCATTAACCATTTGAAATGTATCAATTTAAGACGTACATTTATTGATTTGGTTTGAGCTTCTGTACAAGCCAATTCCCATTGTTCCTCTGAAATTTCAGTTTGCAGATCTTCTTTCCAGTAGTTTAATCTTTTCAGTGAGTTTTCACTTGAAGATAGTGTCAATGAGTTATAAAACTCTGAAATAATACCCTTTCTTTTACTATCTTTCATCAACATTTTTTCCAAGGATGAATAAATAGGTCGAGTGAGAGCTTTATTTTGATTTGATCGAATAAAGTTTCTAAGTTGAAGATATTTAAAAAAATGTGTTCTACTGAGATTAAATTTGATCCTCAGATCTTCAAAAGACATTATGTTATCTGCACATGGCAAATATAAATCCTGAATCTTTTGTATCCCTTTTATATTCCATTCTTTAAATACAGCGTCCGCTCTCCCTGGTTTAAAATATTGATTACCCCATATTGGACTAAATTGTGACAATAACTGTGGTTCTTTTAAATAGTTTTTAGCTTCACACCATATTTTGATCATATGCTTTACAAATGGATTTTTAACTTGTTTTTGTAATTTTTTTGCCGAATCTGAGTATATGAATATGGGAAGAGGTAAAGGCAAATTGTATGATTCCATTTCAGTCCAGTGAGGGAGATCATTTGATGAAAAATAATATGTCATAGACCTCAGTTGTGCCGACCAATAATACAACATAAAATTTGGACATTTCAGACCTCCACGATCAAATGGTAAATATAATAAAGACAGACGTAATCTAGCCCTCCTGTTGTTCCATATAAATTCCACTAACTTTTTTTTAATTCTTGAGAATAAATCTAAAGGTGGTGATAAGGGAATGTATTGAAATAAATAAAGTATTTTAGGTAAAATATTACTTTTAAGTATATTGATTCTCCCGATCATCGACATTGGTAGTGACATCCATCTCTGAGTTAACTCATTGATATCTGACATTAAGGCTTCATAGTTGACACTGGCGACTGATTCTAGCTTAGGCACAATTTGGATTCCTAAATATTTAAACTGATTTACAACATTAAATTGATTTACCTCAGGGGCTGAGTAATTTCTCTGGGTCTCATTTAGCATTAATATTGAAGACTTAGTTTTATTTATTTTATATCCTGATATTTCCCCAAAATTCTTTATTAAATTCAACAAGGTTGGAATTGATTTTTTTTTAGATTCGACATAAACAAAATTATGTCATCGGCGTACAGGGAGATTTTATGTTCTGTTGGTCCAACTTTAATTCCATATATTTGTGAATGTAAACGTATCGCTAAAGGTTCAATTGCCATAGTAAACAGTAAAGGTGAAAGTGGACAGCCTTGTCGACATCCTCTATTGATTTTTATTGATTTTGAAATATTGTTATTTGTTAGGATTTCTGCTGTTGCATTATTGTATATTATCTGAACCCATTTTATGAAATTATTTCCAAGTCCAAACCTTTGTAAGACTTCAAAAAGAAAGGGCCATTCAACTCTATCAAAGGCCTTTTCGGCGTCCAGTGATAGGAGAGCTGTATCCGGTGCTTCTTTATTAAAATAAATAATATTAAATAGTCTTCTTACATTATGGAAGCCTTGTCTTCCCTTTATAAAGCCATTCTGATCTCGATTAATAATATTTGGTAAAATTTCTTGTATTCGTCTTGCTAAAATTTTACAGATTATCTTAAGGTCGGCATTTAATAGGCTTATTGGTCTCATATTTTCACATTTATTAGAGGGCTTACCTGGTTTTGGCAGCAGTATAATTAAGACATTGTTCATGTATGATGGTAAATTATTATTTTGAAATGCTTCTAAAACCATTTCCAAAAAAGGTTTTATTAATTTATTCTTAATTTTTTTTATAAAGGTCAACTGTAAGACCATCTGGTCCTGCACTTTTTCCTGATTTCATATTATCAATGGCTAGCCCAACTTCTTCTTGACTAATTTTAGACTCCAATATCTCCCCGTTTTCATTTGGAATACACGGTATAGATAGTTCATTCAAAAACCCATTTAGTTTTGTTAAATCAGATTCATTTTTGGTATCATATAATTTTTCATAGTAATCTCTAAAGGCTCTGTTAATTTCTAAAGGATCTATAACTACCTGTCCGTTACTTACAATACTGGTAATTGGCGTTCTAAATTCTAATTGTTTAATCTGCCATGCCAATAATTTTCCCGATTTTTCACCTTGTTCATAAAAAGATTGTTTCAATCTTAGAAGACTCGAGGCAGCTCTATTCGCTGATTTTTTGTCGTATTCAGCTCTCAAAATCAGTAATTCATTCTCCAACCTTGGATCACTTCCTGCATACACTTTTTCCTGAAGACTTTTTATTTTATGTTCCAATTTGGCTCTCTCCTCTCGAGTCTTCTTAGATTTTGATCCTGTATATCTAATAATATGTCCCCTAATAAAAGCTTTGAAAGCCTCCCACTTTACACATGCTGATGTTTGTGTAGTATTGATGTCAAAGAACTCCTCTATCTGTTTTTCTATATATTTGACAAATTCCTCATCCTGAAGCCATTTATGCTGAAATTGCCATCTACCTGATTCCTTTGTCAATTTTTTATCTACATATATTAGACAGCAGGGTGCATGATCAGAGATCACGATGTTATCATAAAAGCAGTTTTGAATCTAATCAAGTTCATTTTAATTATTTTATTTTTTAAATTATTTATTGCGGGTGGAGGAGTGGTTAGCACTGCGGCAGTACAGCAACTCACCCTTGGCCGGGGGATCCTGGGTTCGATCCCAGCCCCTGACCAACAGTGATCTGTGTGGAGTTTGCATGTTCTCCCCGTGTCTGCGTGGGTTTACTCCAGGATTTCTCCGGTTTCCTCCCACATGCCAAAAAACATGCAAGTTGGGTTAATTGGCATCAAACTGGGGATTCTAAATTGTCCTTAGGTCCGACTGTGAGTGAATGGTTGTCTGTCTTTCTGTGTTGGCCCTGTGATGGACTGGCGATCTGTCCAGGGTGTACCCTGCCTCTCGCCCAAAGATGCTGGAATAGGCTCCAGCCCCCCCGCGACCCGAAAAGGATTAAGCGGAATAAGATGAATGAAAATGAATGAATGAAAATTGTTTATTGCAAGTGGATAGATCTCAGTGGAAATGCATACTTTTATGAATGTAAAATATATATGTATTCTTTGAATTATTTATGTTGTCAACCTCGCATGACTGTGTCACATCTGACGGTGACTCCACAGAGAGCCACTCAGCCTCGCCTCAGTGCATGTGGAGAAGCACAGACAGCAGCAGCTTCCTGCCACCCTCGGTAAGACATGAACAAATCCAGAAAGTAAAATCACAGAGGAAAATAGAGAGTCTAATTCTGTGTGGACAGATTCATTTGTGTTCATGTGTGGTTGTTGTAGAGAGAATTTATCCACCAGAACACAAACGAGGAGAAAAACAGCCGCCTCATCAGTGTCTACAGGGCCATAAAAAGTCTTAAATGTGATAATCTAAAATCAACACCTTAATTATCCTTAAAAATGAAAAACGATCCTTGAATTCTTGCTCAATAACCTTATAGTCGCCTGCGCTATAAATGCTGGATTCACCAGACATGACCAAAGTCTGAATTAGTGTCTATGTATTTTCACCATCACAATACTTCCTGAGTGATGTAAAAATAAAAGCCCTCAACAGCGATTCAGTTTTCAGAATGTTTGTGTCTTATTATGAAACGCTGTCAACCCGATGTCTGTAAGGAAAAAAGTCAGCTGTATGTTGCTGATTTCAATCTGTAAATAAAAGAAAAAAAAAATGGTAAAAGGAGTTCAAAGCAGTGAAAAAAAGAGGAGAGAAGTTTCTGTGACAGTGATGTAGAGATGAACCTTTTATTTTCAGGATGTTTTCAGCTTTTTCTCTCCAGGATAGCTGTTATCTGTGTGGTTTTGAACAGTGAATTATACGGGGGAGGGGGGCTGAAAGCTCATCGGCTGACCATGATGCAGTGGTCAAATTTGACCAAATGTGCTTTATTTTTCAACATGGTCTACAATGTCAGTGTATCTGAAAAACAATGCAGATAGTATCAGGAAATCTTGAATTTAATGCATGACTAGTTTTGTTGCTGTAACATAACTCCTTAGTCAGTCTATGAACTTTTCAGCCCCCCCCCTCAATATGTGCAGATTGTCTTAGTGTCGCACATTTTTTTTAAAATTATAACCAGTATTTAGTTCAGCAGAAGATGTTTTTTCAACGTTTTTCCACTCTGTTGTAATTATTTCTAATTGGCTTAAAAAGCTGTTAAAATTATTTTGTTTTATTCTAAAAAGAAGAATATCAGACAACCAATCCACTAGCTGTCAAATTGAGAGTCTGGAGAACAGGTGAAGGATACAGATTTATATTATATTAATACATTTGAATACGGAGTATTATTATGAAATATAAAAAAAGAATGAAAAGTAGCTTCTAAATAAAACTTTGGTCTCCAATTTATTAAAATATCAGGAACTTAAAGCTGTGTGATCACTGTTGAAAGTCTATGTATGATAATTTTCAGATTTAAACAATTTATGAATGTGCTGATAATTTAAAAAACTATAGAAAATTTATGGTCAGATATTCAGAAATTTATTTTTCAGCGCAAAATTTGTAATATATTTCTAATACCTTTATTTCATAAATGAAGCTATATATAAAGCTTGACAGTTTTTTCCACTATTGTAGTCATCATCATAGCAGTCTGTCGGAGGCGACAATGACTGTTTCATTTAGATCTGATCAGATTCCTCCACACAGCTCTGTCCTTCGCCTTCTGCTGCCAGGAACTCCAGACCTTGTTAACCCGGATGACGGCCAAGCCGGTATGAGCTGCTTTCTGATTGACCATTTCATGAAACTGCCTGCAAAGTATTTTGAGTACCACTAGCTTTTGCTGGACTAGTGGCACATTCTTGGCAGATAGAGGTATTACCAGTGGCAAGGACAGGCCAAGACAAACTGACTCCAGTATCTGTTGCAGTGACTGACCAGATGATAGGTTTGTTTATCTGTGCGCTTTGTGTAGTGCATGTCACGATGCACCAACTGGCAAAACAACAGTATGAATTCATCAACACCACATAATATTCAGAGCTATGTATACATAAAAAACTTAAGCAGCATAATCTTTAAAGGTCAAATTGCCACTGTGGCCCTCAGCCCCTTCTATTTTAGTCAGAGATGGGCAAAATGGCTCTTTGGTTGACGAAGGTTGCAGACCCCTGGTCTATCTCCATGTAGGTGGCCATCTTGGATCATCATCATGTCTTTCCAAGTTTTTACACCAAATTATGTACACAAATGACTTCTGTAGCTTATTGAAAATACTGAATAATAAGGGAGTAATAGCCAGTATAAAGTAAAATATTTTCATTTTGAACAATCTAATCTCTGGTTGGGTCTGTGTTGCGTGTCTCTCTCTGTGGGAAGCAAATGTGGGAGGAGGGCAGAACCCCCTGAGCCAATTAGGAACAAGACAGTGTTTTTTTTAAATAATAGCTGTGCATTTGTGTTGCAGCACTGTTTTCAATGTTCATGTCTCTGCAATATGAACAATTATGGTATTGGCTGGCGTCAAGTCTTCGTGAATGGGCATCCAACTAAAGAGAAGTGAAGCAAAGGATTGATCAGACACAACTAATGGATTAGGAAGGTAAGGTTAGATGCTGTGATATCTGTCAGCCACTTCCATGCGTCTCCCCAAATAAGTAACATGCGGCCGATCGATGCAGGGCAATCTGACTCACTGAGCATTCAACTGGCCGGAGATCAATAGCACTTAGCATCCCCTCTCCAAACGCCTAACTAGCTTAATGTGACAGAGGAAGACTGATGGAGAAAAAATATCAGTGTGCACAAACACAACTACACATCTATAAATGAGATTGAGGAAGTGTCAGACTACAGGGCAGCATCTGGTTTTCTGTACCTGGAGAAAAGGGAGAGCTTCACACTGACATTTCAGTCTGATACAAACAATAAGAAAATGAAAGCACCAAGTGGCTGATGCCTCAGTGCCTGTGGCAGGGAGGCATGGGACCCATAAAAAAAAAGGCACACTGCCACCTCTACTGGCCCGGCATAGTTATTACAATACCTTTTTTCCAGCTCCAGTGGCGGTAAGGGTGAGGTAAATTTGTGTTTATTTTGATAACAAAGCCGTATGTGGAAATTGTGCCAAATAAAAATTTGATAAAATATGGCGATACAATGATACAAGCCTTTAGTTCCACTTGATTTTGACCAGGCGAGCTGGAAAGCTGGTAACAGACAGACAGATACACGCACAGACACATGTAGCGATTATGGTATGCCTAAGTTGCTTTGCACTGAGGCATAATTAATGTATCCCAGTAATCCCCAGTATGGGGAAAAAATAGGACATTGGAAGAAAAATAATGTGATGCAACATAAGCTTTAAGAATCAAATGTAGCAGTTGTAGGAGTTATTAGTGGTTTAATATTGAAATTGCTGCATAATTTAAGCACAAAACTTACTTGGAAAGGGATTCTTTCCTTCGCACAGCTAGCCACTGTGGTCTGCCATGTTTTAGAGGTGAGGAGCGTCAGAATTGTAGTTTTTACCAATGAGAAAAATAATGTGACGCAACATAAGCTTTAAAAATGAAATGTTGCAGTTATAGGACTTATCAGTGTTTTAATATTGAAATTGTTGCATAATTTAAGCACAAAACTTAGTTTGAAAGGTTTCCCCCCCCCCCCCCCCAATCGCTCAGCTGTTCACTGTGGGCCAGCATGTTTAGGAAGTTGTCCGTGTGCTGTAAAAACGTTGGGACTGCTGCCTCTAGTGGACCAGCATAGTTATTACAATACCTTTTTTTGCAGCTTCATTAGGCTGCGTGTCTGTCCACCAAGCACGTTTTTTGTCGCCCGACCGCCCTGAACTTCTTTTTGTCAGCACTTGTGCACTGCACAAGTGGTTTGTGCACTGAAGTGTTTGACAATTCATTTTTTATTCAGCTAAATGCACTTTGTGATGTGCCAAGGTCAGTTATGACCAGGATGTAGTATATTTTATTTCAAAAGGGAACAAATGTTAATGCTACTTAACAGTGCACATTGAGTTTTTATGCACTTTAAGATATGCCCGAGTAAGATGTGATCAAAATGGTTATTTACAGAATTTTATTCCCCCCTCCATTCTATTTATTTGTTGTTCAAGAGGAAAACTATTTCAACTACTTCAAGTTCTACTCAACTCCCACACTGTTACTGTGTTTTTATGCACTTTTGATGTGCCTTTGTCATGTGCCAAGTGCACATTTAAAACCTAGACAATGAATAAAAAGTGCATATTTTTCATCATGTTGGTCTGTGTTGGTTTGAAATTTGTCATATTCAACAGATCGCTGAACATGTGTGGCCCAGTTACATGTCTTGATTTCAAATTGTGGCCAAACTGATTTTGAAATTGAATAGCCCTGCTATAGAGAATGGATGGAAGAGTCACCCACAGCAGAAAAAAGCTTTTTTGGACACGTCCCCTTACCTGGCAATGGTGAATTAAATGTGTGTTTACTTTGAAAACAAAGCCTTATGTCAACATTATTAGTGTTTTAATATTGAAATCGCTGCATAATTGATGCAGAAAATTTACTCTGAAAGGGTTTTCCCTTGGCTCAGCTGTCCGCTATGGTCTGCCATGTTTTGGGAGTTGTCCATGGGCTGTAAAAAAGTCGCACTGCCACCTCTAGTGGCCCGGCACAGTTATTACTGTGCCTGTATTTCATGGCTCCATTACACAGCAATGGTGAGTTAAATTTGTGTTTATTTTGGAAACAAAGACTTATCTCAAAATTCTGGCAAATTAAAAGTTGACAAAATATGGCAATACAATGATACAAGCCTTTAGTTCCACTTAATTTTTTGCTAGGCGAGCTGAAAAGCTGGAAACAGAAAGACGAACACAACCACCACACACACACACAGACTCACTGACTGATTACCGTCTGCCTCCACATGCTCGTCGAGGCATAACAAGAGCATGCTGAGACGAGTGCAATACCCCCCTCCTCGGTTTTCTTTGAAGATCCCAATACTTACTGACAGAGAGCAGTTTTCAACTTTTCAATATAATTACTGTGGCAGAAACAAATTATGATAAACCCATCATCCACGAATATACAACAAAGTATACAACCCACAGTTGTAGGGCAGGATCCCGAGGTGAACCTATGTAGCAAGTTTGGTGACCCAAGAGAGCTTTACACGTTCTATAGTAAGATGGCATAGGGAGTGATAACATGACTTTTGACCTTTTGACCCCAAACCTGTAGTAAAAGGTCATGGTCTCAGAGTGAACCTGTGTACCAAGTTTGGTGGCTCTAGCTTTACTCGTTTTATAGTAATAGTAAATTTACCATTTTGGGCAGCACAGTGGCACATTGGTTAGCACAGTGGCAGCACAGTAAGAAGGTCAAGGGATCGATTCCACCCCTGACCATTGTGGGTTCGATCCCACCCCCTGACCATCTGTGACCCTTCTGTATGAAGTTTGCATGTTCTCCCCGTGTCTGCGTGGATTTACCCCAGGTACTCCGGTTTCCTCCCACAGGCCAAAAACATGCAAGTTAGCTTAATTGGAGACTCTAAAGTGGCCCTAGGTGTGAATGTGGGTGTGTGAATGGTGAAGGGATGGCGCCGTACCATGGCTGCTTCACCCATCCAGGTGGATGTCCTGAATTTCCCCTCTGGGGATCAATAAAGTACACAAAATAAAAAAAATAAAATTTACCATTTATCATAGTGCAATGGAATGTTAACTTTGACCTTCTGATCCCAAACCCATAGTCAGGTCAGGGTGCAAGTTATCCAAGATGCGTCTTTGACACAACTACTGTATCGATTTGAAAAGCCTGCATTTGTTTCCGTAGTTAATGTGTTTACAAGTTTTAGGTTAAAAACTGACTTCTGACCTTTGACCTCAAGGTCAACTAATCAGAGCCAAATTGCAATATGAGCATCAATTGCCAAAGATCTCCATCACTTGACAATCCAACATGTTCTACAGCCGTCTTTTTCAACCAGGGTGCCCTGGTACGTTCGGGTTTCTGTGGGAAATTAGCTAGTTTTTCTACTTTGTTAATTGACCCAAAAAATGCAAATCCTTTGCTATTGTTGTGCATGGGTGCAACAATGCCATATTACTTGCATTTTTTGTGAGTGAGTGGGCGGGCGGACGGACAGACAGACTGACATCTGCCCGCTCCAAAAAAATGCAAATAATTTGGCAGACAGACAGAGACATGCTTTATTGATCCCAAATTGGGAAATTACAGGGTAACAGCAGCATGACAGACGACCAAAACAACAGAAACACAAAGCATAATAGACAAAGGGATTACCCATAGAAAGTAAATCTGCCTAAATAATTCATATACATCAGGGGTGTCCAACCATGTGCCATGGAGAGCCAAGACCCTGCAGGTTTTCTCTTCTACCCAGTCTCTTCAGCAGGTGTTTTCACTTATCAGCAATCAGTGGGAAGAAGTTCACAGAAATCTGCTGTTGAAGACACTGGTTGGAGGTAAAACCTGCAGGGTCTTGGCTCTCCATGGCACATGGTTGGACACCCCTGATATACATCATAGATGAATAGATGGTGACCCATATAGGTACATGAATCATACCCGCTGTACAATGAAGGACTATCAGGTGCAGAGTGAAATGTGAGGCACCAATTAGACTGTAAGGTGCAGTATGGCAGCATAGTTATGACCAGAATACAACATCATAGTGAGTTATTGTACAGTGAAATGGCATGTGGCAGGAAAGATTTCCTGTACCTAACCGTTCAGCAGCGAAGCTGCAGCAGTCTGATGGAGAAAGTGCTTCGCTGTCTGTCCAGTGTGTGGTGGAGGGGGTGATCAAGATTGTCCATGATGGATCACAGCTTATTTAGTGTCCTACTCTTCACCACAGTCTCAAAGGTCTCCGGCCTGAGACCCGCTACAGAGCCAGCCCTCTTGATAATCTTGTCAAGTCTGTTGGTGTCACTGTCTCATATATTGCTACCCCAACAGACAGCAGCAAAGAAGATGGCACTGGTGACAATGGCCTGGTAGAAAAGTTCCAGCATCTTGTTGCACACACTGAAGGATCTCAGCTTCCTCAGGAAGTAGAGTCTGCTCATCCCCTTCTTGTATGCAGCATCAGTGTTGGATTTCCAGTCCAGTCCACTGCTGATCATGACACCCAGGTATTTGTAGGCCTCCACTACCTCCACATACTCCCCCCTAATCTGCAGTGGCTGTGAAGGCGTCCTCTTCTTCCTGAAGTCAATCAGCATCTCTCTGGTCTTGCTGACGTTCAGCCTCAGGTGATTCTGCTCTGTCCACTCCACAAATCTTTCTACCAATGCCCTGTACTGCCCCCCCCATACACCCAACAACAGCCGAGTCAGAGAATTTCAGCAGGTGACATAACTCGGTGTTGTACTGAAAGTCAGTGGTGTATTAGGTAAAGAGAAAAAGAGAAAGCACAGTCCCCTGTGGAGCTCCTGTATCACTAGCCACCACATCAGACAAAACACTGCCCAGCCGGACAAACTGTGGCCTGCCTGTCAGGTAGTCAGTAACCCAGGAGATCACAGAGCTGTCGACCCCCATCAGCTGCAGTTTCTCACACAGCAGCAGTGGCTGGATGGTGTTAATGGCACTGGAGAAATCAAAGAACGTGATTCTCACAGTGTCTCCTCCACCATCTAGGTGCAAATGGGCTCGTTGCCGCAGGTAGATGACAGTGTCTTCAACTCCTAAATGGGGCTGATATGCAAACTACAGAGGGTCCAGCTATGTCTTCACCTACAGCCTCTGGTGGGCTAAGACCAGTCTCTCCAGGACCTTCATCACATGAGATGTGAGGACAACTGGTTTGACAGTCATTCAGGTCAGATGGAGATGACTTCTTGGGGACAGGAACCAGGCAGGACGTCTTCCACAGCACTGGTACTCTCCAGACTCAGGCTGCATAGGTGTTTCAGCACCAGAGCTAGCTGGTTGGCACAGATCCTCAGGATCCTGGTGGAGATGCCATCAGGGGCTGCAGCCTTCCGCTGATGGTGTCTCTCCAGCTGTTTCTTAATCTGATCTGTAGTCACAGTCAAGGTCAAGGGAAGGGGGGTAGGGCTGTGGCACTATATGCATCTGTTGCATTGGCATACAGTAGATCCAGTGTTTTATTTTCTCTAGTGGAACAATCAAACTGTTGAAAGTTTGGTAATGTTTTGCTCAGTGAGATGTAGTTAAAATTACCCGTGATGGCCATAAATGCATCAGGGTTCTGCTCCAGTAATGTGGCAGTAGCGGAGCTGATGACGTCACAGGCCACCGCTGCATCAGCTGATGGAGGGATGTAAACGGTAATCACAATGGCGCATGTGAACTCTTGCAGCATATAATAAGGTTGCATTATGGGGGACCCATGCAGTGGTATTCATCTCAGACTGAAAGGCATGGAGATGCAGTAGCTTCCTCTGATGGAAGAGCATGGAGATCAAAGGGCTGGGGGACAAAAGGAATCGTCATGGGGGAGTGAATTGTAATGCAAGACCTCAGGTAGCAGGGACGTGTGAGTGTTGTGATATAAAAGAGAGTCCCTACTACATGAGGTTAATGTTTCTGGTTCTGGAAGAGATGAGAGAGTGAATAAAGTTCATCTGCTCAGAAAGCTTGGTCTGGTTATTCCTTTCTCCACAGCATACTCATAGCCAGTAGTTCAGTGTCCGAGCTACAGTGCCGTTCCTTCACATAAATGTGTCCAGGATTACACCATCTTTCATTCACAAGAACTGCCAATCCTCCTCCACTCTTTTTCCTGCTACTTATAACGTTCCTGTCCCACCGGATAGTCTTCAAATCAGGTATCACTACGCTGATATCCAGGATCTGTGAGTGTAACCACGTCTCTGTAAAACGCATGATACTACACTCACGATATTCCTTTTGCATCCTGACCAATTCAATTCAACTTTATTTATATAGCGCCATTTCACAACAACAGTCATCTCATAGCACTATCAACTGTAGGACCAGCGCTGTGAGCTCAATCACCTCGTTTCCCAGCGACCTCACGTTACCCGTGAACATTGGTCAAGCCGGTTTATGCTTCCTTCTCCTCATCCTTGCTTTATTTTTTAACAAATAATTAACTAGTAAAATTAGCTAATTTCCCACAGAAACTTGAGCATACCAGAGTACCCCGGTTGAAAAACACTGCTCTACAGAACACTCATGTCTGCCTCTGCTGCCAAGACTTCCTTCTAGCCAAACTTCATCTGGAGCCAAATGTCATTGGAGCATTTTTCTGCATGGGGCACACGCCACACAGCAACTATGGCCTGACCAGTGACCCATTCACTCCTTCACTGTGTGATGATGGGATCCATATGGGCTCAATTAAATTTTTTTTTCTCCTCTCTGCAGCGTTTATGTAGAACAACAACAGTCACAGTCAGAAGTAAGGCAGTTATGTAAAATTTGCACCAGGAAGCTGCCAAGAACAGCCAGCATCTTGGCAGAGTGGTGGGAGACTAATGCCTTGCTCAAGGGGATTGTGCATAACATTCAGCAAAAGACTGCAAAATTACTGTTCATAACCGCGTCTACCAATTTGAAAATTTGATCTCGTATTACGCCATATCAATTCAAACAGAAATTAAATTAGTGTAAATGATGGAATTAGCCTTTCATCAATATGCCCAGTTACATATTTGATAATGGAATGACACCCTGAGGCTGAAGCAATATATTAAACTGTTGAGTAAGTAAAGTGTTGTTGCAACCTTCAATAGCAATGATATCAACAGTGGAATGGAAACAAATGCAAAAGATCTCCATTTTCTCAAAGGTGAGCTACAAGTGATAAGAAAATAATAAATAGCACAGCAACGGACTTCCGGTTATGGCTGCCACGTAGGACGGACGTGTCTCGCTCTGCTCTGCTCCTGGAGAAAAAAATCGGCAAATAACTCTCTCATTTGGGACAGAACGTATCCCAGCATTTGAGCGAGGATATGTCGGCGAAGCCTAAGGCTGGAAAACCAGGAAAAGGAAAAAGCGAGCCGCCGAAACAGTCCAAATTAACGGACTTTCAGGTCTGTGACGCAGCAAACAAGGCTCCATATATGGTGGAGGAAGCTGGCGGCGGTGCGATTTCTGCGGGGAATGGCGCAGATGCGCTGATGGCTGCCATGAGTTCAATGAGAGCGGACTTTTCCTCTAGATTTGATGGGATTATGACAGCGTTGGAAGGAATAAGAAAGGAATTGGGTGACTGTGTAGAACGAACGGCGCAGATGGAGCTCCGTCTCGCTAGTGCTGAA
Organism: Pholidichthys leucotaenia; assembly: GCA_020510985.1. Classification (NCBI taxonomy): domain Eukaryota; kingdom Metazoa; phylum Chordata; class Actinopteri; order Cichliformes; family Pholidichthyidae; genus Pholidichthys; species Pholidichthys leucotaenia. The sequence goes on along the minus strand of CM035837.1, from coordinate 448,872,333 downwards.
GATGACGTCACCCGTCTTCAATTAAAGGTGCGCACTTTGGAAAAAAAAAAATAAATCTCTGGAAGATAATATTTTGGATTTGGAATCTCGGTCGAGACAGAATAATTTGAGGCTGGTGGGTCTTCCAGAGGAATCAGAAGGTCGGGACGTATGTTCCTTTCTGGAAAAGTGGATTCCGGAGGTGCTGGGCAGCGAGGAGTTGCAATCAGCAGTGGTTCTGGAAAAAGCACATCGCATTGGCCCACGGAGAGATAAGGGACCGCCGAGGACCTTAATTATGAAGTTTCTTAGCAACAGAGACAGGATGAAGATCTTCAACGCTGCACGAGCTAAAAAAGGAGAGATTAAACACCAGGACCAGCAGGTGCGGTTCTACCCAGATTTGGCCACAGGAATCCAGCAATTGAGGAAGCAGTTTGATCCCATACGTAAGGAGCTGCGCAACCTTGGGATTCGTCATGGTGTAATCTATCCTGCGAGACTGCTGACCACGTATGAGGGCAGAACCCACATCTTCAAGACCCCAGAGGAGGCGCAGGAGTTCATCAAGAAGATCAAAGAAGAAGAAGAGACTGGTGGGAGCTAAGCATGAACAAAATATAAGGTAGAATAATTAAGCATTTGCACAGGCATCTGACTGACTTGAAGTAAATAGTAAGTTTACAAAATATAGATTGTATTATATATTAAAAAAACAAAACAAAAACAAAACAAACAAAAAAAAAAAAACTATGATGTACAAAGTTGTTAAAAATTTTGGAGTTAAGTTGGAAAACTACAGAGGAGAGTTAATGTTACGTCATTAAAAGTAGTAGAGTTAGGGTGATTGGGAGGATGAAGAAGGAGTGGCTTAGGCTGTTCCCCGTGGGTGTGGAACGGTCGATGGCTATATCGGGAGACAGAATTTTTCTTTTGATTTTGGGGGGTTTGCCACAAGTGTGGGAAGGGGAAATTTGTTTGTGTGTAGTTTGTAGGATGAATGTTCAACCACTCATGTTTTTGCTTCTCTGTATGAGCATGTTTACACTGCAAGGTAATCCTAAACTCTCTATTGATCATGGACCAAAGTGTTAATCTTAATTTAACTTCATGGAATTGCAGAGGTCTACAAAATTTAAAAAAACTTAAACAAGTTATGAATAAAATAAAGGACATGGGTTCAAGAATTGGGTTTTTACAAGAAACTCATCTGATAGAGGAGGATGTTAAAAGAATTAGGAGTAGATGGCAGGGAAGTGTATTCACCTCTTCATTTTCATCCCGAGCCAGGGGAGTTATGACTCTCATACATAAATCAGTTCCTTTTCAAGTGAAAAATGTAATTGGAGACAAATTTGGAAGATATGTAATCATTCAAGGTTCTTTGCTATTAGAAAATATAAATCTTGTGAACTTATATGGTCCCAATATAGATGATCAGAAGTTCTTTGCTAATTTATTTCTCATCTTATCATCACTTACAGGGCAACATATAATAGCAGGGGATTTTAATTGTACATTGAATCCAGGTGTGGATAGATCAACAGGACTGGACTGTACGCACATTGGATGTAGGATGACTATTAATCATTTTATGAAAGAATTGAGATTGTTAGATATATGGAGAGAAATGAAACCACAAGTTAAAGCCTATTCTTGTTATTCTAGTACCTACAAGACATTCTCACGTATTGATTATTTTTTGATTTCCACAGAATTAAGGTCCAAGATTCAAAACTGCTTTTATGATAACATCGTGATCTCTGATCATGCACCCTGTTGTCTAATATATGTAGATAAAAAATTGACAAAGGAATCAGGTAGATGGCAATTTCAGCATAAATGGCTTCAGGATGAGGAATTTGTCAAGTATATAGAAAAACAGATAGACGAGTTCTTTGACATCAATACTACACAAACATCAGCATGTGTAAAGTGGGAGGCTTTCAAAGCTTTTATTAGGGGACATATTATTAGTTATACAGGATCAAAATCTAAGAAGACTCGAGAGGAGAGAGCTAAATTGGAACATAAAATAAAAAATCTTCAGGAAAAAGTGTATGCAGGAAGTGACCCAAGGTTGGAGAATGAATTACTGATTTTGAGAGCTGAATACGACAAAAAATCAGCGAATAGAGCTGCCTCGAGTCTTCTAAGATTGAAACAATCTTTTTATGAACAAGGTGAAAAATCAGGAAAATTATTAGCATGGCAGATTAAACAATTGGAAATTAAAACACCAATTACCAGTATTATAAGTAATGGACAGGTAGTTATAAATCCTTTAGAAATTAATAGAGCCTTTAGAGATTACTATGAAAAATTATATGATACCAAAAATGAACCTGATTTAACAAAACTAAATGGGTTTTTGAACGAACTATCTATACCGTGTATTCCAAATGAAAACAGGGAGATATTGGAGTCTAAAATTAGTCAAGAAGAAGTTGGGCTAGCCATTGATAATATGAAATCAGGAAAAAGTGCAGGACCAGATGGTCTTCCAGTTGACCTTTATAAAAAATTTAAGAATAAATTAATAAAACCTTTTTTGGAAATGGTTTTAGAAGCATTTCAAAATAATAATTTACCATCATACATAAATAATGCCTTAATTATACTGCTGCCAAAACCAGGTAAGCCCTCTAATAAATGTGAAAATATGAGACCAATAAGCCTATTAAACGCCGACCTTAAGATAATCTGTAAAATTTTAGCAAGACGAATACAAGAAATTTTACCAAATATTATTAATCGAGATCAGAATGGCTTTATAAAGGGTAGACAAGGCTTCCATAATGTAAGAAGACTATTTAATATTATTTATTTTAATAAAGAAGCACCGGATACAGCTCTCCTATCATTGGACGCCGAAAAGGCCTTTGATAGAGTTGAATGGCCCTTTCTTTTTGAAGTCCTACAAAGGTTTGGACTTGGAAATAATTTCATAAAATGGGTTCAAATAATATACAATAATGCTACAGCAGAAATCCTAACAAATAACAATATTTCAAAACCAATAAAAATCAATAGAGGATGTCGACAAGGCTGTCCACTTTCACCTTTACTGTTTACTATGGCAATTGAACCTTTAGCGATAGCGATACGTTTACATTCACAAATATATGGAATTAAAGTTGGACCAACAGAACATAAAATCTCCCTGTACGCCGATGATATAATTTTGTTTATGTCGAATCTAAAAAAATCAATTCCAACCTTGTTGAATTTAATAAAGAATTTTGGGGAAATATCAGGATATAAAATAAATAAAACTAAATCTTCAATATTAATGCTAAATGAGACCCAGAGAAATTACCCAGCCCCTGAGGTAAATCAATTCAATGTTGTAAATCAGTTTAAATATTTAGGAATCCAAATTATGCCTAAGCTAGAATCAGTCGCCAGTGTCAACTATGAAGCCTTAATGTCAGATATCAGTGAGTTAACTCAGAGATGGATGTCACTACCAATGTCGATGATCGGGAGAATCAATATACTTAAAAGTAATATTTTACCTAAAATACTTTATTTATTTCAATACATTCCCTTATCACCACCTTTAGATCTATTCTCAAGAATAAAAAAAAAGTTAGTGGAATTTATATGGAACAACAGGAGGGCTAGATTACGTTTGTCTTTATTATATTTACCATTTGATCGTGGAGGTCTGAAATGTCCAAATTTTATGTTGTATTATTGGTCGGCACAACTGAGGTCTATGACATATTATTTTTCATCAAATGATCTCCCTCACTGGACTGAAATGGAATCATACAATTTACCTTTACCTCTTCCCATATTCATATACTCAGATTCGGCAAAAAAATTACAAAAACAAGTTAAAAATCCATTTGTAAAGCATATGATCAAAATATGGTGTGAAGCTAAAAACTATTTAAAAGAACCACAGTTATTGTCACAATTTAGTCCAATATGGGGTAATCAATATTTTAAACCAGGGAGAGCGGACGCTGTATTTAAAGTATGGAATTTAAAAGGGATACAAAAGATTCAGGATTTATATTTGCCATGTGCAGACAACATAATGTCTTTTGAAGAGCTGAGGATCAAATTTAATCTCAATAGAACACATTTTTTTAAATATCTTCAACTTAGAAACTTTATTCGATCAAATCAAAATAAAGCTCTCACTCGACCTATTTATTCATCCTTGGAAAAAATGATGATGAAAGATAGTAAAAGAAAGGGTATTATTTCAGAGTTTTATAACTCATTGACACTATCTTCAAGTGAAAATTCACTGAAAAGATTAAACTACTGGAAAGAAGATCTGCAAATTGAAATTTCAGAGGAACAATGGGAATTGGCTTGTACAGAAGCTCAAACCAAATCAATAAATGCACGCCTTAAATTGATACATTTCAAATGGTTAATGCGGATGTATGTTACACCGGAGGAGTTAAATAGATATAACAAAAATATACCAGATACATGCACAAAATGCATGGAAAGTAAAGGAACCCTATTTCATTGTTTATGGGAATGTAGATTAATAAGAATGTTTTGGGAAGAGGTGAGGGTAACAATTGAAAAAATAATCTCAAAACAAATCATATTGAATCCTAAACTGTTTTTGTTGGGTCTGTACCCAGAAAAGCATAATTTTAATAAAAGTGAAAGAACATTCATAGACCTCAGTTTGCTTAATGCCAAAAAATGTATTGCACTATTATGGAAAAAGACTCATAGACCAGATGTGACTCAGTGGTTAAGACAGATGTTAACAAACCTTCCATTAGAAAGAATAACATATATACTAAAATCAAAGGAAATTGTGTTTGAGAATATATGGAGACCTTTTATTGATTATGTAAAAAATTTAAACATAACTCTTGAAGAAGAAGGTGAATGATGTGTGTGGACCTTGTAAATTCCAAACTGGTGAACATAATAAGTATACTAATGTATTGGATTGTCTAGACTAAACAGAGGAGCATTGTTGAAGACTTGATTTTGTTGGTGGTTGTTGGTGTTTTTAGTGCATTTTTTTTTTTTGTAGTACTTTAGTGTTAGTGTTTGATTGTTTGTATCATGTTTGTTAAAAAAAAAAAAAAGGTTCAATAAAGATATTGTGGAAAAAAAAATAGCACAGCAACACTCCATAAGAGCATCAACAAGGTGAGGGCTAATGTGAAGGAAGTGGAAAGTGGTCTGTCCATTCTGCTGGACAAAGTGGTGATCTGAAAAAGAAGCTAATGGAACTAAAGGATAAACGTGAGGACATGGAGGGGTGAATGAGGCGGTGCAACATAAGGATCCTGGATGATCCCGAGACATGTAGTTCCAGTTCTCCTGCAGTGGTTACTAAACTGTTAGCTGAGGTGCTCAAGCTGGAAAAATTGACTGTTCCCATTGGGGCCTGGGTCTGAAGAACACAGGAGGCAAGGCCTGGGACGTCATTGCCAAGCTAGATTATCTACCTATAAATGCAGGAACGTGTGTGTGTGTTTCTCACATATGTTTTGAAATGTTCGTCAGAGTGACTGAAGATTTGGTACGTCTTTTGCCGAGATTAAGATTATGAATGTGTGCATCCTCAACTATGGGGTTATTCTGACAAAATATGCAATTATTATTGCTAAAAGGTCAGCCATGGCTTTAATGCACTACCCGTTTCAGCTTGTATTGAAGTTATGGAAATTATAGGAATATGTTGCGTACTGTCTTTGACATAGTGTAAGGTGGGACATGTGTCAATGCATGTTAACCTCATCTCATGGAGAGCACATCAGCTTTTAGAAAATGCATTGTTTGAGGTTTAATTAACATTTTCTTAATAATAGAGCCATCAATGTATAGGCTGCCCACTTGATTTGCCTATACAGTGTAGCATCATCTGGCTTTGGCTCATCAATAAAATTATCCTTCATCTTAAAAACACTGCTTCACCCAGGAAAAGTCTGGCCAAAGAATTACTTTTCCTCCCAGGACCACAGCTGAACCAACATTCTTTTGTTAAGCAAACCTAAGGAATGCTTTCAACGGATTAACTTGCATCATAAATAAACTGAAAACTTCCCCAACTAAGACAGTTTTATTGGTCATCAGTTATCTGACATTTACCAGGCATCCCATAAACTTTAAATGCATTTCATAAGGCCCTAGGAATATCCACAGTTCAACATTGCCACCTTCTGAAAACTCAGGGACATGATGGATTTAACCAGTGAACTTTATTCCCCAATGACTGCCTTTTTACAAAACCCTCAATTTTTGGATTATTCTCTTTTTCAGGACACTATGGAAAAGTGAGTGGAACTCTTAACATATTCTGTTGGACAATCATATGTGTTTGAAAGAATTTTATTAATCCTTGATTTTAAATGTGTGCATGGATATTTTAATGCTTCAATATATCTTATACAGTTAACATGCAAGAATAAAATAAGTACCAGTGTAAAAGTGCATGAGTTACTGACTTAGCTTAAACTTTATACATAAGTATGTTAAGGAATCTCCAGTGTATTTATATGTGTGTCATTCTGTGAGAGGACCGGTATCAGCCAATTAGCACCCAGCATATGCTGGGCAACAGCTCTTTCATTCCATTGGTTCCTTACAAAGGACTGGTTACTCATTGGACTAAAGTTCATAAAACCCACCCACGAAGGAAGATAATTGGCTTACTTTCATGTCAATCAGAAAATTCCCACGAAAGTTGTCTGAGTTATAAACAGGGAGACTCCCTCCTTCAGATCAGTTGTCAGTTTTTGTTAGTTCAGATTTGTGTGTTCTTCCATTGTCGTGTTTGTGTAAACGTCTGTGTTTTAATGTTTTTTCTTTAAAAGTCTGAAAATTAATTATTTCTTTTGAGCTCACAATTCTTCCAAATGAAGTCAAACTTCATGTTTCTAGGCATTTCTATTACTATCTGTATTCTGTTAAACTTTCTTTAAACTCACTATGTGTTTTTCAAAAGAGACTGACCGATCGCTCATTTCCACACTGGAAGCCGTTTTCAACTCCATGAAGTCGGAAGAACCTCTTTTAATTTGGTCATTCTGATCCGATATGTAATTTTTCTCGAATTCCCTTAGGAGAAGCCACTGCACTGAAGAAGCCACGATCGTCATCTTAGCTGGATCTCAGCCCAACTGTAGTCGCAGTCAAAATCCGGCCTTGTGAATGCTTGACTTCAAAGGTTGTTCAACTGTGGACTTTGGAATATCTGCAGGCAGATACTTCCCTTATAACCCACAAAATCTTCAGCTGAGGAAGCCGCCGAAAGAATCACAACGCAAGGAGTCACGTGAGCTGTATTCTCTGTTCCATCTGCTGAAGTGAATAAACGTCTGAGATTTGACAATAATTCAGGATCTGATCAGATACAAAATTAAAAGAGAAATAATATAATTTTTCTTATCAAAATTCCGTTTTTACTTTCTTAAAAGTAATCCAGCATTTTTCATATAATTTGTTAATTTTCTCCATAAATTCACATCCAATTTTATTCTCAAGTCTTCCATTTCAACTGTTCCAAAATTCATGCTAAAGCTCCATGGTCACAGAGGTGTATATTCTGTTACTCTGTCCTCAATTACAAATTTAATGTGATAGCTTAATGTTGATCCTTTCTTCTTCTTTTTCTAGATTTGATTGGCAGTTGGCAACCAGCTTACAGGTGCATTACCATCACGTACTTCACTCCATATCATCAGCTCATGCATGACCTACTCACAAGTTATTTGAATGTAAGATCATTTAATCAGAGTTGATTTAATAAATCTATAAAATGAGAGAAGTTGTTGGGAATTTATTCCTGTCTGTGGATGTTCTGAGCCCCAGTAGAACTCACTAATATTTTGAGACTGATTAATTTATTGTTTACCAGGTATAAAGTTTAATTAATAATAATTCCTCACAAGCTTGAGCTGGTGTCCCCAAACGAGTGCGTTACTCTCTAGGTATGAGTGTTTGCGGTGACGGACCAAACATCTGTCCCCACACACATACACTTTAAATACAAATTAAATAATCTTTATATCTGATCATAATTATCATCTATAAAAGCAAGAAATCTGTGTGTGTGTCATGCTTCATAGGACGGCCTATGATCTCTCCCTGAACATCATAGGACATCCTAGGAACTCCGGCATCAAAGGACACACAGACAAATGTGTCTTTATGATGCCATAGACCATGTGTCTTTGAACTCAGGCATCATAGGACACAGACAAACATGTCTTTATTATGTCATATAGACCATGTGTCTTTGAACTCAGGCATCATAGGACACAGACAAATGTGTCTTTATGATGTCACACTATAAAAGCAAGAAAGCTCTGTGTGTCTTTCACGTTCACAGGACATCATAGGATGGCCTATGATCTCTGCCTGAGCATCATAGGACGTCCTATGAACTCTTTTTGCTCAGATGTATTTTCATGATCCTGTCCATGAACTGGAATTACGACGCACCTATCCCTCAACCAGTGGTCTCAACGAAGAAGACCCACCAGATGGAGAGCAATAGAATGACGACAACTGTTGCACGTCAGAAAAGATGCCATGAAGGTGAAACACCTGAGGCTCCAGCAGTACATCGCGCCCGTCTGAGACAGGAGGACACCCTTCACCAGCATAGGGTACGACAGACTTTAAAGCACATTTCTAGGACATCATAGGATGGCCTATGATCTCTGCCTCATCATCGTAGCGCGTCCTATGAACTCAGGCATCATAGGACAACTCGCCATGCCTATATGATGGCAAATGTGTAACCTTGACAAATGCCAGTCTACACTACAAATGTGTAAAATGCCAAGCAAAGCGTTGATTTTCTGCGGGTGCTCCAGTTTCTTTGTTTCTACGGGCATGCACAGGCCTTCCTGAACAGGGTTGAAAGCCACGTTTTCAGGATTGTGCCCATGAACTGGAATTACGACGCACCCATCCCTCAACCAGTGGTCTGAACGAAGAAGACCCACCAGATGGAGAGCAATAGAATGAGGAGAACTTCTGCACGTCAGAAAGGATGCCGTGAACATGAAACACCTCAGGTTCCACCAGTACGCCGCAGGCATGCCTGTGAACAACACAGCCATTTGAGACAGGACCCTTCAGTGGTCTGAACGAAGAAGAAGACCCACCAGATGATGTCTATATGACTGCACACAGAGCACATGACTCCCTACAAGACATATACTGTATACGTATATAGACACAGGTAAGCAACATAACACAGAACAGTGACAGGCAGGAGAAGTAGTAACAAGCAGGGGCAAACAGCCCCAGATGGCAGGGCATATTTTGTGTGATTTTTATGTTTTGCTGCATACAAAAGCTATAGCCACTTAATGCTGTGTTGCCATACCAACTGTCCTGTAACTGGCAAGAATTCTGTTTCAATGCATCCCCTCTATGGGCATGCACGGGTATGCACTAGTAAATTAAATAACACTACACCAGTACAGATTTAAGTACTTTGTATGGTATGCAAAAGTTATTAACATTTCTTTGTGAGTGCAACATTACTTTCATTTGACATGCCAGTACTGAAGTGTATTCTGTCCTTAACCTAACCTGCTACACATCCTTTCCAGCTTGATCTCTGTCTAGCCAATTGATAGAAGTCCTTTTCTTCTTCCTTACAGTAGTGTCCAGCCTCTCATAAATCTCATTATATGCATTTTCCTTTGCCATGTGCCTAGATTCCAAATACTCCTGTATACTTTCTTCATCTTCCTGGCTGTCCCACTTTGTCTTTGCTAACCTCTTCCTTTGAATACTTTCCTGTATCTCCTCATTCCACCACCAAGTCTCCTCGTCTTCCTCTGTCCATTGGATGCACCACATGCCTTCCTACCCATTCCCTATAGCTGTGCTGTACTTTCCCAGTCATCTGGTAATTCTTCCCTACCACCCAGAGGCTGGATCAACTCCTTCCTAAACTCTGTGCGACCTTCTTCCTTCTGCAACTTCACTGCTTAATGTTTGCCTCTGCCTTCCTCTTCTTTCTTTCCAAAGTCATCCGACAGGCTACCATCTGATGCTGTCTAGCTACAGTCTCCCCTACCACCACCTTGCAGTCTCCTATCCCTTTCAGATTTCTCCTTCTGCATAAGATGTAGTCCACCTGTGTGCACCTTCCTCCACTCTTGTAAAAGGTATTCATCCTTTTAGCAAAATCCACAACTATCTGTCCTTCCACATTTCTCTCCTTACGACCATACCTACCCAGGACCTCCTCATCAACTCTGTTCCCTTCACCTACATGTCCATTAAAGTCTGTTCCAATCACCACTCTCTCACCCCTGGGAAAACTTTGTACCACTTCGTCCAACTTACTCCAAAACTCCTCTCTCTCTTCTACCAAACATCTAACTTGTGGGGAATACGCACCGACAACATGTGAGTAAACTGACCAGCGATTCCAGCGCTTCCTTGTGATTCACTGATGTGCCCTACCTGAAGCGATTGCTAAGCTAACGCTAGTTAGCTTAATGCTGGCGTCAGCCATTCCACCTAACACCAGCCTGAATCAAAGCCCAGCTGCGAGGCCCAGCGGAGATACTACCAGGCAGGCGGCTATTTGTTTGACGGGGCTCAGCAGAGATTTCACCCAGGCAGACGGAGGTAGGCGGCGGTGCCCAGCGGAGGACTTACCGTGACTGCAGCGGCGGTGTGCGATGAGACTACCCGAAGCGATTGCTAAGCTAACGCTAGTTAGCTTAATGCTGGCGCCAGTCATTCCACCTTACACCAGCCTGAATCGAAGCCCAGCTGCGAGGCCCAGCGGAGATGCTACCAGGCAAGCGGCTATTTGTTGACGGGGCTCAGCAGAGATTTCACCCAGGCAGACGACGGTAGGTGGCGGTGCCTAGCGGAGGATTTACCGTGACCTCAGCGGAGCTCGGTGGCAGCGGCGGTGTGTGACGAGACTCGGTTGGAGGAGCGGGACGGGAGACCAGTTACGGCGACTATGAGCAACGAGACCAGCAACGGAAGGGGCTAGTTGGCTAGCTGAGGCCCAGCTGGATTCGAGGACGATCGGATCAGATTCTGGCGATATAAGCAGAATTTATTTTACTATCCACAGATTTTCCTTTTCCTTCTTTCCAAGAAAGACTGAAGATGGCTGCCACCGGATTAAAAAGTGGGCTGATGGGCACCACTAATAAGCCTTCTCTACTTCTCTACTTCCTCTTCGTTTTGTCTGTGTGTCTGGACCTGCAACAAGAAGGATTTTCCGACAAACTCAACCAAAGGTGAAGTTAAAAAGTTTTATCTGTATGGATTTGGGCTTGGACATCTCACCCTACACTCTATGTGGTCTTTAAAAGCCCTGAGCAAAAACTTCCAAATTAAGGCAAACATGGCTGTTAAGCAAAAATCACAATATGGCAGAGGATATACAGTTAAAGTTCTGTTAGTTCTGCTACTTCTGGCAGGAGATATTCACCTTAACCCTGGACCTGCCACTATTAAACAGCAGACCACTGGGTTAGCACAAAACCGAGCTGTACAAAAGCAAAAACAACATTTATTTTTCCAAACTGTTAATCATGCACGAGTTCTTTGGGACACCAAGGCTAAACCAAAGGGGATCCTCGGCGGTCATTTAAACATACGGAGCATAATCCCCAAAAGAGATGAGATTTCGGTGTTGCTGTTGGACTCAAATCTGGACTACCTTTGTCTCTCAGAAAGCTGGCTACACAGTAACATAGACACTAATATGATCGATATTGTGGGCTACCAGTGTTTTAGAAAAGACAGGCAGGTAGGGAGGGGAGGAGGTGTTTTAATTTACATCAAAGAGAAATATAAATGTCAACTGGTTGATTTGAATACTTCACTTGAATGTTTAGCTGTTAATGTATGTCTCTCTCCGGTAATGAATTTCAACATTGCAGTAGTGTACAACCCACCGTCACACAACTCTTCCTTTTATAATGAATTAAGTGATCTGGTTAAACAACTTGAGAAGAACAGAGAAACAATAATTCATGGTGACTTTAATATCAACTGGTCTGATAAAAAAGACAAACAAAAACTGAAAAGCCTCATGACTAAATTTAATTACCAGCAAATCATCAAAGGACCCACCAGGATAACCAAACAATCCAGAACACTTATTGACATGGTATTTACTAATAAACCAGAACGAATAACCAGAACCTATAATCTTGTAACTGGTCTCTCAGATCATAACATGGTTCTTGCTGTCAGGAAACTTACTAAAAAGCGACTACAGTATTTTGGGGGAGTCGATATTGACAAATCAAATTTTATAATCCCCAAATCAAAAAATGAGGAGTTTGAACATTACTTAGAGAATCAAAATTGGGAGCAGCTCATGGCAACATGTGAAGTAGATGATTGTTGTAATTTTATAACTGCAACAATCACAAAGTCTATAGAAAAATTTTCAAAGCATATTAAAAGTAGACAACAGAAGATTAGCCTACCATGGTTAAATAATGAAATAAGAAAACTTATGAAGAGGCGAGACTATGCACTGAAAACATCACTAACCTCCAAACTACAAAATGATCACCTTGTGTACAAAAGTTTAAGAAATAAAGTGGTACATGAGCTGCGAAAATCAAAAATATCTTATTACAATAAACTGATAGATCATGCAAAGGGTAACAACAGTTCCCTATGGAGGCATTTAAATAACTTAACTAATAAAAAAAACGATCAGAAGGGGGTAAAGGAACTTAGAATCAATGGCAAGACCGTCAGTGACAAGGCTACTTTGGCAAATGAATTTAATTCACACTTTGTGGGCTCTGTGGAAGACTTAACAAAAATTTTTGTGCTGCCAAATGTGCTCAACAACACAAATTCCATACTTCCAACAGATACTTTTCACATCGATGAGGTAAATGAGAAGTTAATTGCTGGTATTGTTAAAACACTGTCAAACTCAAAAACTAATGATATCTACAATATGAGCACCTCCTTTCTCAAAATGCACAGCAAAATATTAATCAAACCACTGACTCATCTCAATCTCTCCATTAGGTCTAGTACATTTCCATCTGGCTGGAAAAAAGCTGTCGTCATACCAGTTCATAAATCAGGCAGTAAAGCAGATATATGCAATTACCGCCCAATCTCTATCTTACCAGTCCTATCTAAGGTTCTTGAAAAAGTTGTAGCTACACAGCTGATAGACTACTTACAAGACAGTCAACTTCTTCATCCACATCAATTTGGTTTTAGACCAGGATACTCAACAGAAACAGCAAATTGTTGCCTTATTGAAAACGTCAAACAGTCCTTGGACAGGGGTAATGTGGTAGGAGCTGTTTTTCTAGATCTCAAAAAGGCTTTCGATACTGTAAACCACAGTTTGCTTTTATCCAAAATGGTATCTTTTAACTTCTCCCCAAATACATTAGAATGGTTTGCATCTTATCTCCAGAATAGAGAACAGTGTGTAAAAGTTCACCAGGATAAATCCTCATTTTTAAACAACCGCATGGGTATCCCACAAGGGTCCATTCTTGGTCCTTTACTTTTCAGCATTTTTATTAATGACTTGCCGTTACACTGCTCAGCTGCAACATGCCAACTTTATGCAGATGATGCAGTTATTTACACAGCTGCCAAGACTCCAGCACAGGCTGCAGATGTACTGTCTACAAGTATGGTTGATGTCCAAGAGTGGCTCCTCAAGAACCATCTATTGCTGAACCTTCAGAAAACAGTCTCAATGTGCTTTTCAATCAAAAAATGTAACCTGCAACATTTTAAAGTTAATATACATGATCATGACATCAGTTTAGCTACAGAATTCAAATACCTTGGCATTGTACTAGATCCTCAACTCAAATTTAATCTTCATATAAAGAAAATTTCAAAAACAGTAAAAAAAAATCTGAACTGCTTTAAATTAATTAGATATTACATACCTTACGAAGCAGCTGCACTGTATATGCATTCTATGGTTTTTTCTCATATATCATACTGTTTGACAGTCTGGGCTCAAGCAGCCCCTTCCACAATAAGACATAGGTTCATTATATAATCAAACCCTAAAAATCTTGGACAAAAAGCCCATTAGGTGGCATCACTGTAATATTTAAAAAAAATACAACCTATTGAGTTTTGAGAGCTTCATTGACCTCTGTCTTCTGAAATTAACGTTCAAATGTTTCCATAAATCAGCACCCGAGCCACTTGCTGGTTTCGTCCAAAGACAGGACAGCAGCAGAGCCACCAGGAGTTCTGTTAACAATAACTGTAAAATATTCCACCGCAGAACCACATTTGGACAAACAGCTTTCTCTATAAAGGGCAGTCACATCTGGAACACAATGCCAAATGAAATTAAAATAATAACGGACTTTAAAACATTCACTAAAAATGTTAAAAACTGGCTGAAAAATAAACAAGAATGTACTCATGTATGAATTATTTGTCTGCAAAGTGAGAGTGAATGAAGGGAAGGAATAAATGTGTTTGTTTATAGTGAGTGACGGAGGGAGGAAGGCCTGAAATAGGCAAATGTGAGTTATGTTATATGTGTTAAATGTGAGTCAGGCTGTTATATTTGTGTATTTATAATATTTATGTTAAATGTGAGTCAGGCTGTTATATTTGTGTATTTATAATATTTATAATATTTATAATTGTGTATTTATAATTTTTCTGCATTGATGTATGTGGTTATTGTGTATATTTTTTATCTTGATTCTTTTTTCTAAAGCCCATCCAGGGACAAGAGTTGCAAAATAGCTAATTAGCTATATACTCTATGTGCAACACATCAGATTGATTGTCTTTGATTAATTGTCTATGTTTATTGCACTGTCCCTGTCAAATAAACTAATCTACTACTACTACTAACATTCAACATCACACCTTTGACTTCTAGCTTCAAACTCATGATTCTGTCCAACTCCCTCTTTACGTCCTGGACACTCTTCACATACTCTTTCTTCAAGATTACTCCTGTTCCATTTCTCCGTCTATCTACACCATGGTAGAACAGTTTCAGATCATCTTTTAATTTATAAAAAATCTCTTAGAAAAGCTAGAACGAGTTATTATTCTGCATTAATAGAAGAGAACAAGAATAATCACAGGTTTCTTTTCAGCACTGTAGCCAGGTTGACAAAGAGTCAGAACTCTGTCAATCCTAGCATTCCCTTAGAGCTTACTAGTCAGGACTTTATGAATTTTCAATAATAAAATCTCATCCACCAGAGATAAAATCAATCAGATTCTTCCCACAGTGAACAAATACAGTAACTACTACAACTCCTTCAATTGATGTCTGTCTTGATTAGTTTACTCCAATCGACCTTTGTGAGTTAGACAAAATAGTTTCCTCATCCAAACCTTCAATTTGTCTTTTAGACCCTATTCCTACCAGGTTATTTAAATAAGTCTTCCCACTTATTGGTAGCTTTATTCTTCATATAATCAATTCTTCATTAACTTTAGGCCATGTACCGCAGGCTTTTAAAACGGCTGTAATTAAACCCTTACTCAAAAAGCCAACGCTAGATCCAGGAGCTTTAGCTAACTATAGACCAATCTCTAATCTCCCTTTCATTTCAAAAATCTTAGAAAGAGTTGTTGCTACGCAATTATTTGACCACCTGCATGGAAATGGTTCACTTGAAGAGCTTCAATCTGGGTTTAGAATCCATCATAGTACTGAAACAGCCTTAGCGAAGGTCACTAACGACCTCCTCATCGCATCTGATAATGGACTGGTTTCTGTACTTGTCCTTTTAGACCTTAGAGCAGCTTTTGATACTATCGATCATAAAATTCTACTTGATAGATTAGAACACAAGTATTTAGTCAGCCACCAATTGTGCAAGTTCTCCCACTTAAAAGATGAGAGAGGTCTCCAATTTTCATCATAGGTATACCTCAACTATGAGAGACAAAATGAGAAAAAAAAAATCCAGAAAATCTCATTGAAGGATTTTTAATGAATTAATTGGTAAATTCCTCGGTAAAATGAGTATTTGGTCACCTACAAACAAACAAGATTTCTGGCTCTCACAGACCTGTAACTTCTTTAAGAGGCTCCTCTGTCCTCCACTCATTACCTGTATTAATGGCACCTATTTGAACCCGTTATCAGTATAAAAGACACCTGTCCACAACCTCAAACAGTCAGACTCCAAACTCCACTATGGCCAAGACCAAAGAGCTGTCAAAGGACACCAGAAACAAAATTGTAGACCTGCACCGGGCTGGGAAGACTGAATCTGCAATAGGTAAGCAGCTTGGTGTGAAGAAATCAACTGTGGGAGCAATTATTAGAAAATAGAAGACATACAAGACCACTGATAATCTCCCTCGATCTGGAGTCCCACGCAAGATCTCACCCCATGGGGTCAAAATGAACACGAGAACAGTGAGCAAAAATCCCAGAACCACACGGGGGGACCTAGTGAATGACCTGCAGAGAGCTGGGACCAAAGTAACAAAGGCTACCATCAGTAACACACTACGCCGCCAGGGACTCGAATCCTGCAGTGCCAGACGTGTCCCCCTGCTTAAGCCAGTACATGTCCAGGCCCGTCTGAAGTTTGCTAGAGAGCATTTGGATGATCCAGAAGAGGACTAGGAGAATGTCATATGGTCAGATGAAACCAAAATAGAACATTTTGGTAAAAACTCAACTTGTCGTGTTTGGAGGAGAAAGAATGCTGAGTTGCATTCAAAGAACACCATACTTATTCTGAAGCATGGGGGTAGAAACTTCATGCTTGGGGGGCTGTTTTTCTGCAAAGGGACCAGGACGACTGATCTGTGTAAAGGAAAGAATGAGTGGGGCCATGTATCGTGAGATTTTGAGTGAAAACCTCCTTCCATCAGCAAGGGCATTAAAGATGAAATGTGGCTGGGTCTTTCAGCATGACAATGATCCCAAACACACCGCCCGGGCAATGAAGGAGTGGCTTCGTAAGAAGCATTTCAAGGTCCTGGAGTGGCCTAGCCAGTCTCCAGATCTCAACCCCATAGAAAATCTTTGGAGGGAGTTGAAAGTTCATGTTGCCCAGCGACAGCCCCAAAACATCACTGCTCTAGAGGAGATCTGCAAGGAGGAATGGGCCAAAATACCAGCAACAGTGTGTGAAAACCTTGTGAAGACTTACAGAAAACGTTTGACCTCTGTCAATGCCAACAAAAGGTATATAACAAAGTACTGAGATGAACTTTTGTTATTGACCAAATACTTATTTTACTGAGGAATTTACCAATTAATTCATTAAAAATCCTTCAATGTGATTTTCTGGATTTTTTTTTTTTTTCTTATTTTGTCTCTCATAGTTGAGGTATACCTATGATGAAAATAGGAGACCTCTCTCATCTTTTAAGTGGGAGATCTTGCACAATTGGTGGCTGAATAAATACTTTTTTGCCCCACTGTATGCTTCCGTTAGGCAACATTATTAGAAAGCACTTTATACATTTTCATTGTTACGCAGATTGATACACAATTATACCTGTCAATGAAGCCAGATGATAGTAATCAATTAGTCAAGTTGGAAGCCTGTCTTAAAGAAATCAAAGCTTGGATGACTTGTCCTGCTATTAAATTCAGTTAAGACTGAAGTCATTCTTGTTGGTCCAAAAAACCTTAGAAATACCTTTCCAAATCAAACTTTGTTTGGATGCAGTTACTCTCTCAATAGCTCTGTGAGGAACCTTGGAATTATTTTTGATCATGATCTGTCCTTCAATTCACATATTAAATTTGTTTCTAGGACTGCCTTCTATCATTTGCGTAATATTGCCAAGATTAGGAGCATCTTGTCTCAGAGTGATGCTGAGAAACTGATCCACGCTTTTGTTAGCTTGAGATTAGATTATTGTAATTCTTTATCATCAGGTTGTCCTAAAACATCTTTAAAAAGTCTTCAGCTGATCCAAAATGCTGCAGCAAGAGTTTTAACAGGTACTAGAAAGAGAGATCATATCTCTCCGGTTCTGGCCTCCCTTCATTGGCTTCCCATAGAGTTTACAATTAAGTTTAAAATCCTTCTTCTTACTTACAAAGCTCTAAACAATCAGGCTCCTTTTTATTTAAAAGATCTGATACTACCGTATTATCCTAACAGAGCACTACGCTCCCAAAATGCAGGATTACTTGTAATACCTAGAATCTCCAAAAGTACAATGAGAGGCAGAGCCTTCAGTTATCAAGCTCCTCTCCTGTGGAACCAGTTGCCAATCTGGATTCGGGAGTCAGACTCGATCTCCGTTTTTAAGAATAGGGCTAAAACCTACCTTTTTGATATAGCCTACAATTAGGGAGGGATCACGTGTTTCTGAACCCTCCCTTAGTTATACTGCTAATAGTAGTTTAGTCAGCCGGGGGACCTCCAATAATGCACTGGGCCTCACTCCTTTCTTCACTCTCAATGAAATATTTTTTTTTTTGCTGGTCATTAACATCCGTTTGTTCTCTCCCATAGATTGAGCCCCCATCGTGCTGTTTGCTCTCTACATGTCTGTTCTTTTCATCTTCTCTATCCTCTCACCCCCCAGCCAGTCGCAGCAGATGACTGTCCCTCCCTGAGCCTGGTTCTACTGGAGGTTTCTTCCTGTTAAAAGGGAGTTTTTCCTCTCCACCGTCGCCAAGTGCTTGCTCACAGGGGATCGCCTGATTGCTGGGGTCTTTCTGCAACTGTGGGGGCTCCCCCTACAGCTGAAAGTGCTATGAGATGACTGTTGTTGTGAAATGGCGCTATATAAATAAAGTTGAATTGAATTTAAATCCACCAAAAATGCTCCTCGTCTTGTGTCCCTTCCATCTGGTTTCTTTAACACACAGTATAGCTACCTTTCTTCTCTTATCATACCAGCCAACTCTCTGCCTTTACCAGTCATAGTCCCTACATTGAATCACCCTACTCTCACCTCCACACTTCTACCATTCTTTTTCTCCCTCCTGACACATCTTCCTCCTCTTCTCCTCCTTGACCAACAGTAGCCCAATTTACAGTGCATCCAGAAAGTATTCACAGTGCTTCACTTTTTCCACATTTTATGTTATACAGCCTTATTCCAAAATGGGTTAAATTTATTTTTTTCCTCAAAATTCTCCACACAATACCACATAATGACAACATGAAAAAAGTTTTGAGATTATTGTAAATTTATTAAAAATAAAAAACTAAGAAATCATATGTACATAAGTATTCACAGCCTTTGCCATGAAGCTTAAAATTGAGCTCAGGTGTGTGGTATATGGGATTGTGGCATTTCATTGTGAAGTGCAGTGTGGTGACGTGCACTTCCAGTCATGTCACCGCACTGCCTTATGTGCATACCACATACTGCTTGTATAACAATAAAGCTGTGTTCACCAGGTCCATCTTGCCTCATCCTTCACCCAGGTATTTTCCTTACATAACATTTGGCAATCGAGGATTAACTCATGGAGGCGTGCATTACAACACTTTGTCCCTTCCTCAAGCTCCTGGATGAACCATCGGTTCCATGGCCACATTGGTGGGAGACCTATCAAACGTATGTTACAGCGCTGGACCTCAGGAAGCTCGATAAGGTGAGGGCGCGAGCGCTTCTCGTTCACAACCTGGGTATTGAGGGCCAGAGGGTCCTACGGATGCTCAGCATGGCGGACTCATGTGAGGACATCATGGAGCTGCTAGCTAAACATTTCTCCACCCCAGACAGCATGACTGTTCGAAGAATTTGTTTTTGCTAGAGACACCAGCGTGTAGGTGAGCCTACCCACTAGTATGTCATTGACTTGAAGCAGCAAGCTAGCGAGTGTCGTTTTGGACTGCTTGAAGATGAGATTGTACACGACCAGCTAGCAGAGCTCACGTTCAACACTGAGCTGCGTGTTAGGTGATGAGTGGCGTCTAATGGCCTGACATTAGTTGGAGTAGTTGAGCTAGCTCTCCAGTTGGAAGCCGTTGATAAGCTAGCTGTGGAGCTAAATTGGTGCCAGCCACAGAAGCGACCGGAGCCTCTTGCCCCAGCTAATATTGCAGACCCTGATAGCGAGGACAGCTCAGACGAAGATTATTGGGAAATCAATGCTTCCAGCCAAAGGTCTGCCCCCAGGAAACTCCCGTTGCAGGGGTTGTGGGTCCGCGACACACCGCCATAAGTGGAGAAATGCCCAGCAAGAGGAAAATGTTGTAGTAGAAATGGACACTTGAATCAAAATCAGAATGAGATTTATTGCCATTGTTCATGTAGTACACAAACTAGGAATTTGTCTCGGTGCAATGCTGCAACATTAAACATGGATCACTACACCAATCACTACACCAGGGTGTGCCGTTTATCTTACCTGGGGAACCCAAGGAAGAAATCACCCCGCCCACCCCTGACAGACATTGGGAGCAAACGGTACGAAGAGCTAACAGACACCTTCACTTTCAAGTTAACCAGTTCTTGCCCAGTGTTAGTACCCGTGCTGATGAGTGACACCAATGTGCTAGCCCCAGATGCCTCCGGTACTTAGCCACAGTTGGGTGGGGGGTCTGCAGCTATGACGGTGTACACTACAATGTTTATAGAGAAGAGCAACGAGCATGGACTTACCGCATGCTCAGCAGCAGCACATTAGGCCGAGTAAAATTCCACTTCGGGTTATGGACTTGGTTTGGGTTTGTGGTGATGAACAATCCACAGCAAAGTTGGGCCAAACGACAGCCGGCAAAACATCAAGCATGTCGGTTGTCTAACGACAGCTCGATGAGGCATGCCAACCAGTTGCAGCGTGTTCAGGAAGACACTCCAGGTGGCGAGGTTGGACGGGAGTCATGATGGCGGTGCAGGATCCGGGCTGCGTCGTCCAAAAGATCAGCCATAGTTCCAGGGGCCTGCTGCCACCAGGGTTGTGCCTGCTGAGGGGCTGCCCTGGGCCCCCCCATGCCGATTCCATCTTTCTCACCCAAGTGACAGTGCGGTAGCACTGTATTTACAGTTCTGTGTTTTGCATGTTATGGAGGTTATATATATGTGTGTCTAAATGGGTTAGGATGTGCTGGGGTGGAATGCAGAAATGAGCACCTATATTTCCTCTGAAATACTCCACTCATAGCACAGTGTCTCTCCAATAGCCTCTCGTAACCAAATCCTACTGTCTAGCTTCTCGTGCCGACCCTGTTTTCACTAAATGACAGAGGGTGTCAGCGAGTTTCTGGCACTATAACCAGGTTGCTCTGGGTAGGTGGGGCTCGTCAAACTTGGGTGTCAGTCCACCTAGGAGAAGGACCACTCCGATTTCAAATCTGGGCAGGTGGTGCCCGTTAGCCTTGGCCGGCAAATTACCTAGGAGAAGGTAAACTCTGATTCCAAATCTCTGCTGCCTTGTGGCTATACCCGATTACAGGAAAGGATTCAGGAGTAAACCTCGAGAATAAATCTGGAGTGCGGCCCTAAGGCAGTTGGCAAATGCTCAGCACTACTTCCGGCAACTCCTGCAGTGGAACTGGTCCCAAACTGTATTGGATCATCCTTTCCTTTGGACTCAGCCAGTGACACCAAGAGGGGGACACTGATGTATGGGCAGCCCACTGTCTCCATACTACCCCGCCCAGGCTTTTTAGCGCAAACTGGAGAGGCCATTCCAACGGTGTTGCAAGATTCCAGCACAACACGGGACGAGGCAGTTACCGGTTATAAGCTCCAACTACTTGGCGTAGGGAGGAGCGCCAGGGGTCTCGTCCAATGGTGGGAGAAGCCTTCGCAGCTTCATTGGGCAGCTACCACCCGCCTCAAGCTGGGCAGCCCTCAGCCAGTTAGGTGCCGCCCCGCTATGGCTTGCCTGCTCTACTGGGTGCATAGAGCTTAGGGGTCTCTCCCGACAAGCAAGCGTCAATCTGCACCAGGCAGTCAAAAGAAGAAACATACGAAGACTCCAGCTCTTCAATTTGCAAGCTGGAATGTTCACACCATGCGCCCCGGACTTACCGCTGATCTCCAATGGATGACTCTCGCAAGACCGCCATCCTCAATAAGGAACTGGCACTTAACATCGATGTTGCCTGCCTTCAGGAAACCCGCCTGGCCTACAGCGGCTCTCTTAGAGAATCAGACTACACCTTTTATTGGCAGGGCCTGTCCCAGGACGAGTCCAGGCAGCATGGTGTAGGTTTTGCAGTGAGGAACTCGCTGATCGCCACCACAGAAACCCCTACAGGAGGGTCTGAAAGAATCCTCGCCCTCCGCATGAAGACATTGTCAGGCTTTGTGAACATCCTTTCTGTGTATGCCCCGACCTTTACGTCCACTCCAGAAGCCAAAGATCAGTTCTACGAGGCTCAAGAGGAAGTGCTATCTAGAATCCCCCGCTCAGCAGATATTTTTTTTAGCTTGAAATAAAGGACTTTTAGTTTAAATTGGTAGCAGAATAATCTACCATGCTGTGCAGGCTGTGTGTGATTGTGTACGTGTTTTTGGACTTTCTAAAGGAGGGAGGAAATGTGGTATATGGGATTGTGGCACTTTATTGTGAAGTGCAGTGTGGTGACGTGCACTTCCCGTCATGTCACCGCACTGCCCTATATAAGAGATGGGCGCCATCTTACGGCCTCTTTATGCCAGATGCCTACGCTGGTGCATACTGTGTACTGCTTGTACATAGTTCAACAATAAAGCTGTAGTCGCCAAGTCCATCTTGCCTCATCCTTCACCCAGGTATTTTCCATACATAAGGTGCATCCTGTTTCCCCTGATCATCCTTGAGATGTTTCTACAGCTTAACTAGAGTCCATCTGTGGTAAATTCAGTTGACTGGACATGATTTGGAAAGGCACACCCCTGTCTATATAAGATCTCACAGTTGACAGTGCATGTCAGAGCACAAACCAAGCATGACATCAAAGGAATTGTCTGTAGACCTCCGAGACAGGATTGTCTCAAGGCACAAATCTGGGGAAGGGTACAGAAAAATTTCTGCTGCTTTGAAGGTCCCAATGAGCACAGTGGCCTCCATCATCCGTAAACGGAAGAAATTTGGAACCACCAGGACTCTTCCTAGAGCTGGCCGGCTGTCTAAACTGAGTGATCGGGGAAGAAGGGCCTTAGTCAGGCAGGTGACCAAGAACCTGATGGTCACTCTGTCTGAGCTCCAGTGTTTCTCTGTGGAGAGTGTTCTTCTAGAAGAACAACCATCTCTGCAACAATCCACCAACCAGGCCTGTATGGTAGAGTGGCCAGACAGAAGCTACTCTTTCGTAAAAGGCACATGGCAGCCTGCCTGGAGTTTGCCAAAAGTCACCTGAAGGACTCAGACCATGAGAAACAAAATTCTCTGGTCTGATGAGACAAAGACTGACCTCTCTGGTGTGAATGCCAGGCGTCATGTTTGGAGGAAACCAGGCACCGCTTATCACCAGGCCAATACCATCCCTACCAGTGAAGCATGGTGGTGGAAGCATCATGCTGTGGGGATGTTTTTCAACAGCAGGAAGTGGGAGACTAGTTAAGATAGAGGGAAAGATGAATGCAGCAATGTACAGAGACATCCTTGATGAAAACCTGCTCCAGAGTGCTTTTGACCTCAGACTGGGGCGACGGTTCATCTTTCAGCAGGACAACGACCCTAAGCACACAGCCAAGATATCAAAGGAGTGGCTTCAGCACAACTCTGTGAATATCCCATTGAGTGACATTGTGAGTGGCCCAGCCAGAGCCCAGACATGAATCCAACTGAACATCTCTGGAGAGATCTGAAAATGGCTGTGCATCGACACTTCCAATCCAACCTGATGGAGCTTGAGAGGTGCTGCAAAGAGGAATGGGCAAAACTGCCCAAAGATAGGTGTGCCAAGCTTGTGGCATCATATTCAAAAAGACTTGAGGCTGTAATTGCTGCCAAAGGTGCATCAACAAAGTATTGAGCAAAGGCTGTGAATACTTATGTACATGTGGTTTCTTAGTTTTTTATTTTTTAATAAATTTGAAAAAATCTAAAAAAAAACCCACAACATTTTTCATGTTGTCATTGTGGGGTATTGCGTGTAGAATTTTGAGGAAAACAATGAATTTATTCCATTTTGGAATAAGGCTGCAACATAACAAAATGTGGAAAAATGGAAGCGCTGTGAATACTTTCCAGATGCACTGTAGACCGGCACCCTGTTGGTTAACAGCACCGGTGGCGGTCATTAACCCGGGTCTTGACCAATCCCCAAAACAAACAAGCTCAAAAAGACTATAGAGCCAGAGCTCTCAGGCAGTGAGTCGTGACAGTGAGTACAACCACTGAAAATGAGTTCTAGACATATTTTGAGTGATATAAACACCATTAATCAAGCTCAGGTAGGATGGACCCAAAAATATTTATCCAAAAATTGTTTTACATTTTCATTGGCAGCAAGTATAGTAATGATTTTTATATTTTTCCTTTTCTTTGTCTGAAGAAATTTGTGTCAATTCTGCTAAGTGTTCTTTGGTTAGGAGGATATTGGTCAAGAGGTTATAAGGTTTATTAGCCAGGATGGGGAGAGTTAGAGGGGGGTGACTGGTTTCCTGTGCTCATCTGTCACTGATTACTGGAATGGGAAGGTGTGTGTGTGTGTGTGTGTGTGTGTGTGTGTGTGTGTGTGTGTGTGTGTGTGTGTGTGTGTGTGTGTGTGTGAGTGAGAGAGAGAGAGAGAGAGAGAGAGAGAGAGAGAGAGAGAGAGAGAGAGAGAGAGAGAGAGAGAGAGAGAGAGAGTGTGAGTGAGTGAGAGAGAGAGAGAGAGAGAGTGAGGGAGGGAGAGAGATTCTTTTATGGCCTCCTGTGGATGTGTGTATATAAATGAAGTGTTCACTCTGTTTAGGCAGACTTCCTCACTCACTGCTGTGGGCTCTGTGTAATGAATTGTCTCTCTTGCAAGATTAAACCAGACAAAAGACAATCATGTGTCGGTTCTTTCATACTCTAAGAATGACAAATAAATTCCATGGCAATAGCTAGACTTAAATCTTCATTGATTTATTTGTTTTATTTACTGATATTTTTGCAGGCATGATGCTTAATAAATATAACTGCACCAAAGTAAACTAACAGCAAATTTACATCTGCAGATGACAGCGATGGATATTTTTCTCAATTTAAGACTGACATTTTTTTAAGTTATTGCTACTGTCCTCTGGCTCAGGAAATATTTAACTTATTAATGTTTACTTTTATTCATATATGATTTCCAATTCAAGAGCACTCTGAGGTGAGTGCAAGATCCCCGCCTCCTTTTTCTTTGAAGATCCCAATACATACCGACGGAGAGCAGTGTTCAACTTTTCAATATAATTTCTGTGGCAGAACCGAATTATGATAAACCCATCATCCATGAATATACAACAAGTATACAGTGGGTTGTATAGGTTGCAGGACACGATCCTGAGGTGAACTTGTGTAGCAAGTTTGGTGACCCTAGAGAGCTTTACACTTTCTGTATAAAGAGAGCATAGGGAGTGCCAACCTTGACCTTTTGACCTCAAATCTAAGAGGTCATGGTCTCAGAGTGAACCTGTGTACCAGATTTGGTGACCCTAGTTTTACTCGTTTAATAGTACTAGTACAAATGGAATGCTAACCTTGACCTTTGACCTTCTGACCCCAAACCCATAGTCAGAGGTCATGATCTCAAGGTGAACCTGTGTACCAAGTTTGGTGAACCTAGTTTTACTCATTGTACAGTAATGAGGCATAGAGAATGTTAATAGCTTTGCTTGTTTTATAGTAATAGTAAATTTAACATTTACCACAGTGCAAATGGAATGTTAACTTTGACCTTTTGACCCCAAACCCGTAGTCAGGTCAGGGTGTAAGTCGTCTAAGATGCATCTTGGATACAACTACTTTATCGATTTGAAGAGCCTACACCATTTCTTTCAGTAGTTATTGTGTTTACCAGATTTAGCGAAAATCTAACCTCTGACCTCTGATGTCAAGGTCAACCAATGAGTCAAACTACAATGTGCACATCATCAGAGTATATCAAACCATTTTACCAAGTTTCAAAACATTTGGAACAAAATTGTAGGAGGAGCTGATTTCACAAAAGTGGGACAGACGGACAGATGGACGGACAGACTGACCCATAACATAATTCCCCTTCGGTCGTCGCCCCAAAGGACTCTTCGACCGGTGGGGGATAAAAACCCCAAATTTATGAGAATCAAGTCTCAAATGCACATATTTGTTTTTCAAAATTATGATGGAAAAAGGTCCATAAAATTAATGACAGATGAATTTGTACAACTGATTTTTTTCAGTATGTAATTTAAAAAGTAAAAAAAGATGGCCTTTTTATGCGTTTTATTATATCAAAACTATAGAATGAACAGAAAATGTATATTATATATTGTTATCGGGATATAAGATTACTTATTTTGGGATATGAATTTTTGGTCATATGGTACAGCTCTACGCAGGCCAAGTAAAGAGAGTAAGACATGCTCAGGAGATCACACAGCTGTGTCATCAGCCTCCTACCCACATCTACAAGTGAGCTGGTGGAGCATTTCCACAAAAAGGTTTGGAATTCATAAAACTCTTCACGTGTGGTTTGCACTTTTTTATGTTCATTCTATGAAAATAATAATGCCGAAAAAGGAAAGAGACATGAGAGAAGACTTACTGCACCCGTCCTCATCGCTGTGGTCCCCGCAGTCGTTGTCTCCGTCGCACTGCCACTGGGCTGGGATACAGGTACACTCGCCAAATGCACTGACCGCACACGTGAAGTGGTTCTTCCCACATAAGCACTCAGCACTGCCCTGAACGTCTGCACACACAAAAAAAGACAGACATCTTCAGGATAACCAGCTTGTTGGGCAGCACAGTGGTTACCACTGTTGCTTCACAGCTAGAAGGTTCAAGGTTTGAATCCCCAGGCTGGCAGGGGTAGGCACCTGTGCAGAGTTTGCATGTTCTCCCTGTGCTATATGGAGTTTATTCCGAGGGGCTCAGGTTTCCTCCCACAATTCAAAGACATGCATGACATTGTCCCTAGGCAGGCGTCTGTGACAGGCCCTTAGAACAGAGGGTTAGTGTAGCTACTAGTTAAGCACTTTGAGTGGCCTTTGTGACAAGAAAAAGTGCTATACAAGTATAGGTCCCTGTAACCCTCCCCAAATGTGATAACCAAGTTAGTTATGTGAGCATAGATTGACTCAATTTTTTTTTCCCCAATGTAAAATCAGCCTGGGTGGGGGGGGAGGAGAGACAAAACACTTTGGCTTTTGCTTCTAAAGTAATTTCTCCCTTAATCACTTTGATGACACTTATTTCAAGTCATCCACGTTCCAAACTCACAGAATGGCAGGACTGCTTTTTTTTAAAGAATAGCAGCCTGAGACCATGCTCTCTCAACACGTGAATAATCGAGGTATGCCAGCGTCTGCTGCCATCACCCTCAAATGTGAAGAGATACAGCCATCGACAAAATTGTTGGTATCTCTCTGTTAATGAAAGAAAAACCCACCAAGTGGTAATACATAAAAATTCTATGACAACTAACCAATGAAAATCAGACAATGCTTTTGAATTTTAGTTCAACAGAATTACTTTAAAAAATAAACTCATGAAACAGGCCTGGACAAAAATGATGGTACCCCTAGGAAAGATTGAAAATAATGTGACCATAGGGACATGTTCAACCAAGATGTGTCCTCTAATTAACATCACAGGTGTCTACAAACTTGTAATCAGTCAGTCGGCCTATTTAAAGGGTGACAAGTAGTCACTGTGCTGTTTGGTGACATGGTGTGTACCACACTAAACATGGACCAGAGGAAGCAAAGGAGAGAGTTGTCTCAGGAGATTGGAAAGAAAATTATAGACAAGCATGTTAAAGGTAAAAGCTATAAGACCATCTCCAAGCAGCTTGATGTTCATGTGACTACAGTTGCACATATTATTCAGAAATTTAAGATCCACAGAACTGTAGCCAACCTCCCTGGACGTGGCCGCAGGAGGAGACGGATAATACGAATGGTAACAAAAGAGCCCAGAACAACCTCTAAACACATTCATGGTGAACTCCAAGGTCAAGGTACATCAGTGTCAGATCGCACCACCCGTCGTTGTTTGAGCCAAAGTGGACTTCATGGGAGACGACCAAGGAAGACACCACTGTTGAAAACAAATCATAAAAAAAGCCAGACTGGAATTTACCAAACTGCATGTTCACAAGCCACAAAGCTTCTGGGAAAATGTCCTATGGACAGACGAGAAAACAAACTTTTTGGCAAGGCACATCAGCTCTATGTTCACAGATGCAAAAATGAAGCATACCAAGAAAAGAACACTGTCCCTACTGTGAAACACGGAGGAGGCTCTATTATGTTCTGGGGCTGCTTTGCTGCATCTGGCACAGGGTGTCTTGAATCTGTGCAGGGTACAATGAAATCTCAAGACTATCAAGGTATTCTACAGAGAAATGTGCTGCCCAGTGTCAGACAGCTTGGTCTCAGTCACAGGTCATGGGTCTTGCAACAGGATAATGACCCAAAACACACAGCTAAAAACACCCAAGAATGGCTAAAAGCCAAACATTGGACTATTCTAAAGTGGCCTCCTATGAGCCCTAACCTAAATCCTATTGAACATCTGTGGAAGGAGCTGAAACATGCCGTCTGGAGAAGGCACCCTTCAAACCTGAGACAACTGGAGCAGTTTGCTCATGAGGAGTGGGCCAAAATACCTGCTGAGAGGTTCAGAAGTCTCATTGACAGTTACTAACTAACTAACTAACTAACCTGCACTTATATAGCGCTTTTCTAGTCACAAAGACCACTCAAAGCGCTTTCATTAATACTAACCCTCTATTCTAAGGGCCTATAGGAAACATATCTAGGGACAATTTAGAACAGCCAATTAACCTAACATGCATGTCTTTGGCATGTGGGAGGAAACCGGAGAAATCCCGGAGTAAACCCATGCAACACGGGGAGAACATGCAAACTCCACACAGATCACTGTTGGTCGGGGGCTGGGATCGAACCCACGATCCCACGATCCCCACAATCCCCCGGCCAAGGGTAAACTGTGCTGCCGCAGTGCTAACCACTGCGCCACCGTGCAGTTACAGAAATCGTTTGATTGCAGTGATTGCCTCAAAAGGTTGTGCAACAAAATATTACGTTAAGGGTACCATCATTTTTGTCCAGGCCTGTTTCATAAGTTTGCTTTTTAAAATAATTCTGTTGAACCACAATTCAAAAGCATTGTCTGATTTTCATTGGTTAATTTTCATAGAATTTTTATTTATTACCACTTGTCAGATTCAAGTTATTTCTGTGACCATTGTGGGTTTTTCCTTTCATTAACAGAGGGGTACCAACAATTTTGTCCACGTCTGTATGATGCCGAGTTTAAAGGTGCGTTCACACCAAATGTGAACGGGCAAATTTTTTGGGTGGCGCAATTACATTATAACTCGATTTAAATGCGCAACTACATATGAATTCAGCTTCTGAGTGAGATGCAGACAGGCGAAGTTGCCTTTATAACTTCTGCAGCAGTGTTCAGTCTACTGTGGAAATCCACAAAATAACGTCATGCTTTAGGTTCACATTATCCAACGGAGGGTTCACCTGAAAAAGTTGTCCCCATCTCCAAAACTTTATAAGATGAGTGTTTCAGTTGCTAGCTTGCTAGCATGTCCGTGGCAGGAAACCATGGGTAAATAACTCTGAAATCCCGATTCAGCTGAAGAGCTCCCGGTCCTCCTGTCTCCAGATGAATGATGAATGGTGATACTTTTATTCCGGTGACGGCAGAATCTCAAAGCTACCATATTACCTCTGACGTGAATGTGCAAATGTGCAATTTCGTATGTACTCGCCTCTTTCCATTCACTTTGTATGGATTCGCGCCACCTGTTCGCGTTTGGTCTGAATGCACCTTTAGTCTGTAAAGCACATGCAGCCTTATATGTGCTTCTTTATTCAGCAGTGTAATAGTTTTACACTGTTTATTTACGTTGCTGCAAATTATTTTAGTTACTGTATCCCTGTGGGCAGACTGCATTAATTTACTCGTTTCCTCTTGTCCTGATTGTGGCTATTGTCATGAAGGTCACAGTAACCATGTAGGGAATGTGCCTTCATATGCCAGTTAACTATCACTGCAAGACAAACGACATGTAAATAGATGAGAAAAACATGTGCATCGTATACTGGTATCTGCAATCAGTAATAACTACTTTCAAACTATCAGCATATCATCTATCGGCAACATTTCTACGGTTATGCATCCCTAAAAAGCAATGACCTTGGGATTAACTTCATCTTCAAAATCTCATCTGTTGTTGTGTCTGAAGGTCACTTCATATACTGAAAAACTTTGCCTCACTTACAAAAGTCCCATTTGGCACCTTTCTGCAGGTGTCAACCACTTTTAATAAAACACTACAATTCTCCCCGATGCTGCTTTTCTTTATTGCCCCAACAGACCTGTCTCTTTTCATTCACCCCCAACCTCACTTAACCACCCTCTCTCTCTCCCTTTGCTCTTCTCCACAGTGTGCATTTGCATGTGGGCAAACCAGGGGTGGTTCTAGTATCAGAGCTTTAGGGGTGCTGAGCACCCAGTGAGCTCCACCACACACACACTATTTTGTTATCATCTTTCATACATCTCCTTCCTGGCTTCTAGTTAGTGAACATGGTACGTGATGATGCATAAAAACAGTGGCAGCTTGGATTTAATATTTTGCTTATACCAAAACAACAACAGCTTCCTTCTCTTGAATTCAAACAATACACAGTGATTGATTGACAATGCAACCATTAAAGAAAAAGGTCTGCTCCTAGTTATCTTACTTAGCCAGGGCTGGAATGGGACAAAAAAAAAAATCAGCCCTGGCATTTTTGGTCCAGTTTGTTAAGTAGCAACATTCAACCATCACACTTAATGATCTAACAGGTCAGAATGATCCCACTTTTGCCCTTAAGTGAAGAAAGAAAGCAAGCAAGAAGGATACTTCATTATCTATTTTGCAGAAATATTTTGTCATAATTTTAAAGTCTCAAAATTTTTCGAAGGTGCAAAACTGAGAAAAAGCTGCACAATTACAAGGAAAAAAACATCACAAACATATATGCAATAAAAGCTTCAAATTTACTAGAATAACGTAATTTATAAGATAAGATAAGCCTTTATTAGTCCCACAATGGGGAAATTCCAGGATTGCAACAGCACAGGGATAGCAACACTCAGAGCAATAATTAAGAAGATACGGAAGATATAAATAAGAGCTGTGGATATACATACACACACATAAATATATAAATATATATACAAAGTGCAGAGCATTGTAGCAAGATGGAATAAACAGCATAACCATCTACTTGGTTATCCTGCATAGTATGAATATGTACCCATACATATTGTCACCCTCCGTAGCGACCGATACTGTCCTAGTTGTATACTGGAGGGACGACTTTTCATTTATTTAAAATATGTACCAAATTCATGAGAAAAAAAATGCAAAATTACAAGGAAAACAACCTTGAATTTAAAAGATGTTACAAATTCATGGCAAAAATTGCAAATTTATGAGGTAAAAAAATCACATCTGTACAATTGCAGTCATTGAGAATGTAAACAGGAAGTTATTTAAAAGATTTAATAAAGTCATTAAGAAAAAGAAAATTAGTAAATTGTTCAGACAAAGGTCAGAAAATCACAAGAGAAATGTATCTCATTTGCAATTAAAAACATTAAGGGGAAAAAAAAAATCAATGAAAGATGAGAGAAAATTACTGAGGCAAAGATGCAAAGAGGGAAGAAAAAAGATGCCAGTTTATGATGCAAAGGTCATAAATTCAAGAAAAAAAATGTCAATCCATGAGCAAAAATTTTTCACCAAGTTTCAAATTTCATGAAGTTTCTTAAAAAGTCTATAATTAAAAAAGAATAAAATCATAAGAAAAAGTTGGTAATTTATGAGAACTCTCCAAATTCACAAAAAATTTCCACATTTTCAATTAAAAAAATCTCTAATTTAAGTGGTAGACGAACCTGAACCTGTACATAAGTAAACATAGGTTATCTCTGTATTTCATCTCCTCTGACCTCTCCTGGTCTGTCAACACCAAGGCCCTGGAGAAGAAAGCCCAGCAGCGGCTGCACTTCCACTGTGTCCAGAGGAAGAACAACCTGGACCAGAAGATGCTGCTGGCCTTCTATCACTGCTCAGCGGAGAGCGTGCTCACCTACTGTCTCTGGGTGTGTGGTATGCCGGCTCCACAGCCGAGAACGGGAAGGCTGTGCCGAGGGTCATCAACACTGCCCTCCCCCCCCCCCAAAAAAAAAAAAAAAATTATCAGCGGCCCTCTGCCCTCCCTGAAGGACATCTCCAGATCCTCCTGTCTCAGAAGGACCAAGGCCATCACAGCAGACCCCTCACATCCCGCCCACGTTTCCTGTTTTATCTGGCATAAAACTAACACAGAATTTCATAAAAAGAACATTGTATCAACAGTCAAACATGGTGGTGGTAGTGTCATGGTCTGGGGTTGCTTTGCTGATTCAGAACCTGGACAACTTGCCCTAATTGACAGAACCATGAATTCTGCTCTCTACCAAAAAATCCTGAAGGAGAACGTCCGGTCATCAGCTCATGAAGCCCTCCAATGTGACTGAATTTAAACAATTCTGCACAGAAGAGTGGGCCAAAATTCCTCAACAGTGATGTAAAAGACTCAGTAGTACAACCAGTTAATAGATTTAGGGGGCAATTACTTTTTCACATAGGGCCAGGTAGGTTTGGATAGCTTTTTTCCCCTCAATAAATGAAATCATCATCTAAAAAGTGCATTTTGTATTTACTCAGGTTATCTTTGTCTAATATTAAAATTTGTTTGATGACCTGAAACATTTAGGTGCAACAAATATAAAATCAGGAAGGAGGCAAATACTTTTTCACAGCACCGAATATTGACCCATCCGTGAAACCACTACCATGTCCATTTTCCATAATCCTTGGGCCATTTTACTCGATTGTGTGTTCTGCACTCTTCTGTACATAGCTCCATCCATGAAGCCACGACCATACCTGTGTATATTTCCATAATCCTGGGCCATTTTTATTTTTATTTCAGTTGTGTGTTGTGCAGTAGCCTGGTGGAGCACCCACAATTTTGTTGTACTGTACAATGACAATACAGCCTGATCTATTCTATTATCACTCAAATATGCATAAGAGTAGTTACCCCAAAATAGTTAAGTTACTGAGATGTGACTTTAGTCTGGACAGTTTGAGGTTTTTCTCCTGAATTTATGGCAGTTTTGTTCTAAATTTACTACTTTTTCCTTGTAAATCTGAAAGATTTTTTCCCCACTTAAATCTACTTTCTCATAATTTGTGTTTAGTACTAATTTAGGGCCTTTTTCTTGTACATTTCAGACTTTACTTTCATAAATTTGTGAGGGTTTTTTTCCTCATCAATTAAAAGTCAAAAATAAAATGACCAAAGATGCAGTATTTTCTGTTGTATTATAGAACATTTATAGCCTATTAATAGCCCATTTTCTGACCCACACCCCAGATGAAAACCTCAAGTATTTTGAAACTTAAATGTCTTCGTATGCATCATACTCTTACCGAATAAATTCAGACAGACCCAAAAATTATTGATAACGTTGCAGAATATTCCAGCTGAGGCTGGCGTCACACATCATTATGAGTGCGTTACCTGTACAAAAGCTGTAGCAGCCTCCTGTCCCTTCACTTTACTGTTGGGATAGGGAGGGAGGGACCTGTGTGTGTGCCAGGCTGCTGCAGTGCGTGCAGGTACAGGGGAGGGAACGTATTGCGAGAGGAGGGACCATACCATTTGCGTGGTGGGAGGGGATCATTTTCATTTTTAAAGGCCAAATGTCACGTAACAGGGTACTTTAAATATCTTGAAACTAGATATAAAAGGGAACCGATCCGTTCGGGTCTTGGTGCATATGCTTCAGTAACAACGGAATATTCGTTAATTTAAAACTGCCGCGCTTGGCCTGACACATCCCCTGGAATCGCCTGGGGAAGAAGGCGGAAGTGACGAAATCGATTGTACCCTAGTTTGATGCTTGGGGTATTTCAATTGATTGTTTATATGGAGACTGGAAGGTTGAAGTGAGCAACAAGAAAGAAAAAATTGGATATTTCACCCATACCTTAAAACGGGACTATCAGGGACAGCTGGGTAATAAGGGACACTTCTCTGGGAAATGTTTTCATACCTGTCAAGTGAGACGTTTTCGCCGTACTTCAACACCGTAAAAAGCGGCTATAAGGGACGGCGGAGCAACAAGGGACACCTCTCTGGGAAATGCCCCAAGCAACTCGTGTTATTGTCAAATATTTTAAGGATTCATGGATATTTGACAATAACAACACAACTCAGCGTCCGGCGCTAAATAAAAAAAAAAAAAAAAGCAGAATTCTGTATTTGTCAGGCGATCTCTCTCTGTTCCGCAACCGCTGCACAGCTGAACGTGTTAAACCATTGTCCTAATGACTTCTCATTGTAGTGAGAATAGCTCACGCTGAGCGATCAGCCCGCCCAGACAATCTGACTGATTGACTCCACACTTCTCATTGTAGTGATAATAGCTCAGGCTGAGCAATCTGCCAGCACCAGTTGTGGGGGATCACACACAGGACGTGCTCCGCAACACACTCAATTTTTTTTCCCGTATATTTTTCTTTTGGGCGTACAGAAATGGCAATACGCCCGTTTTTGCTAAAATTCATTTTCCCCGTATTTTCCTTAAAATATTTGACAATAACAACACGAACTACATTTAAAACATTTCCCAGAAAAGTGTCCGCCACCACTCCGCCGTCCCCCACAGCCGCACTTGGCACCAAAATACGGCGAAAACGTCTCACTTGACAGGTATGCGCCTCCATTTTCATATTGATCTGGTCAATTTCTTGACAGCAGCGGCTCTCCTCCACTGTAATAATAATGGCTTCCGAAAAATCAATATTTATGGGGCGCCCTCGACAGACCCCCTTCGGCTTCGCAATTCTGGAGGCGATTAATGTCCAGTTCAATGACATTTTCCACTGGTTCTGCTCTCTGGTCATCGGTGGAACTGTTGTCATCAGACAAAGCATCTGATTCCGTCTCGGACGGCTCGAACCTGTAAGGTTCAATGCCTCTGTCACTGTCTGAACCACTGACAAAAAAAAAAGACAAAAAAAAAAAAGACAAAACTAAACTAATTTGTTCACAATCGCTGTCACTTTCCGTCATGATTGTCCAATGTTGATAAGTGTGAATGTGGATAGGCAGGGCAGCCAGGGTACAACTGGTGATGTCAAAAACATGGGCGTGGTCTGGACTGGCTGTCACAAGCCAGCAAGCAAGGTGGGGCCTTCACCTGGTGTATTTTGTGCAATTATGTAAATACAGGTGGGTGATATGGTCTCCGGTATGAATATTTGGTTTAAGCTATGTGTATTTTATCTAAATTCGTTGTCATTTAGAAAAAAAAATTACGTGACATTTGGCCTTTAAGAAGTTTAAATGACAAACTACTGAATAGGTTTTGGATGTTATTTCAGCTTGTCAAAGACAAACTAAAATTTTATAATAACTTTTCTCACTCCAGTTTTAAGGGGTGCTGAGTTTAAATTTAAGGGTGCTACAGCACCCTCAAAAAAGGCCTAACGCTGCCCATGGGGCAAACAAGTTTCTCCAACTACACACATAGCCAGAGACACAGCATGACCATACATCCCAGCACTCTGCTCTCCCAGCACAGCGGAGAAACACAAAAAAACAAAAAACACCACATCTTCAGACACATCATAGCCAAGCATAACCAGGAGAGGAAATAAATAAGTTTCCCATTTTGCACTTACTTTGAAGCCAATTAATGACCATTTCTCTGTGTGTGTGTGTGTGTGTGTGTGTGTGTGTGTGTGTGTGTGTGTGTGTGTGTGTGTGTGTGTGTGTGTGTGTGCGCGCGCGCGCACACACACACACACACACATGCACGCCTAGTTTGCTGAAACTGCCCTGCTACAACAAACCCAAAGTTTCTTGGAGTGTGTGTGTGTGGTTCCTGGCCTCCTCACAAAGGCATCAGTCAACCCAGGAGGGCCTGGCAGAGAGAGCTTGGTAACCTTCAGATCCCTCCCACAGCACTAAATTAATGGCCTCTTTCTTTTCATTTCTCTTTTCGTCTTTCCACCATGCCCTCTTCACACTTCCCCCTCAGCTGCCTCCCTAATTTTCTGCTGTTCCTTGAATTTTTTCCCTCCCCCTTTTCTCCTTTAGCCTCATCTTTAGAACTCCCCACAAACGGGAGGGAAACCGAGATGCCGTCATCCAGTCTTCCCATCTTTTACTTTGCTTTCTAATTTTCTTGTACACTTTGGTTGTTGTATGTTAAACTAAAGAAGGCAACAATTAAGACAGACCTTTTAGCAGAAAAGGTCAGGTAAAAGTAGAGTTAACTTAAGATGGTAATGGTGGACCCTGGTCAGCATCTGGATCTCAAGGTCTGTCCGGACCCCAAAGCCTTTTAATACAATTTGAAGGGAGAAAAAAAAAAAAAAAAAGTCTGTTTCATCTGGACGTAATGGGGGAAAAAAAGGAACTCAAATGTTGTAATGGCCACCAGCTGGACCGTTTCTGCTGTAAGGACAGCCCTGGATGGAGTGAGGTCTTTGACGAGGTCCCGTCAAACCAGGGCAAAATGCTCAGTGGAGGCAGGTGAGCACAAGAGACCACAGCGCGCACCCCATCCAGAGGAGACAAAGAAAATGGTCACAACCGCCACTGGTGACTGGAGGACCACAACCTGGAAAGGGCGCCCGCATTCTGCCTTTGATAATCAGGGCTCCCGCCCACTCCACACCAGCACACACCCCGTGGACCAGAGATCCAAACATGATGCAAAAAGGAAAGCCAGAGAACCAGCGTCAGACAGTGGTGGGGGTGTTTCCAGTTTTTATTAGAAGTCTGATATTTATGTTAGAAATTCTGTCTATTTTTGACTGAAGGACTACATTCCTGTTAATATATGAGCTTCTCTGTGCTGCCTGTGTGTGACTGAATCAGCGTTGTGTACACGCACTGAGCAACACCTGTGCCGTGATCACACCATTCCAAACACAGCGGCTACCAACTTGGCCTTGCTGCCAGGAAGCTCAAAGAGCGTGCTCGTTGCCTGTGTGCGTCACGTGCACTACTGCTGCTGAAAGTTGCCGTCTTCACCCAGCTCCTCCACCAGCAGGACAGCCTGGTGACATTAGCGACAATCAAGGGATGGACAATATTTTCTTTAAAATTTGCAGCTTTTCTCATAAATTTGTAACTTTTTCCTCATTAATTTACGACATTTATTTTGTACGTGAAACTTTTTTCTTGTAAATTAACTTTTTGCATCTTAACCTCTTGCACTCCGGTCAATTTTCCTAAAAACGCCAAAAAATAATGTGCCCGAAGTAAATCAAAAGCTGTTCTTCAACCCTTTGCAGCATCTTCATGGGGTTGGTCTCATTTAAAAGAAAACACTGAATTTTTTGGCAAAAAAAAAACATGATCTCTCTAAGTGCTCCGGCCACTGAGTTACAGTCATCTAAACATAGTGAACTTGAAGAAAATAAATTTGGCCTGGGTGTTTTTTTGGATACAAATGCTTGCAAATAACACACAGCTTCAGATCCGGGCTGGAAAATGCAACAGAAATGTAGAACCAAGTGTTATCCAGCTGAGGTCCAAATTTTGTAACAATACCACAAAAAAATGAATATATTACACAGCTTTGTTCTCAGGTTGTTCCCAGGTGTTTTGGAACTGTGCCAAATTGTATAGTTTGGAAAAACGTCTAACTTTTGAATGATTCAATATTGGAGCTTCATTTTGGGCTCTAATGAAAGGTCACACTCAGGGCTGTCTGTGTGTGTGTGTGGGGGGGGGTTGTCCCTCCCCCCGCTTGCTACAGAGGATGGACTTCGGCCATCGCTACACAACGGATTAGCCTCATGTGGTGATGTGGGACAGCAGCGCAATCACCGCGGCTTCCCCCCCCCCCTCGCTGCAGAAGAATAGCGGGGGGGGGGGCGTTCACAGTCTGTACGCAGCGAACAACCCCTTGTACAGCGGTGCACGAACTGCGCCGTGAAGCACAGTTGTAATTTACTGATCGGTCAAAAGTCATTTTGGATTACAATTTTCAGGGATAAAAAATAATTTGGCTTATAACACCTTACCTCTTCACAGCCATATTGTCCTGGCCAAGTTCTCTTCCTCACTGTCAGACGAACGCGACGCTGGTCCGCTCTGGTTCTGGTCTCGCGACCCGGTCAAAACATAATTCCATTATTGTGGTTTTGTGCTTCCATGATTGCGGTTTTTGGCGAACGATTTTTCCAAACAAACAGCAGTAATTAAAAAAAGACTGGCGAAGGCATGTGTGTCACCCAGCCTTCGTTGTCAGCCTCCGTCGGTCTATGACCATGGAAGAAATCATAACGTCTCATAACGTCTAATCCTTTTTTGATCCGCTCCAAAAGTCCGTCTTCACCCAGCCTTAAAAAAAAAACAGCTCACGAACTTCTCTGCTTCAATTGGCTCACTGCATTCACAGCAGGCGGGTCCTTCTGGCTAGGTTTTCATTCATTGGTCCTTCAAGGTTTCAGAAACCCAATTCAAGGCTCTTATTAGTCGACTGAGAGGTCAATCAGATGAACTAATCTGTTCGCGGCTGTGTCTGCAGCTTTTATTTTCAGTGCGCGCTTGGACGCCACTACATCACCACCTACATCACCATCTACACCATGCGTCCTAGAGCGCACGAGAGCGCCCTTGTGCGCTCTCGTGCGCTCTAGGACGCAGAGACTTGCCCGTCTGCGGTACAACGGAGCGCAAGAGGTTAAATTGGAAACTTTTCTTATTATAAATTTACCACTTTTTTCTTGTAAATTTGTCACTTCTTCCTCATAAATCTGCTGTCTTGTCCATCTTAAATCTGCATTTTTTCTTGGAAATTTGTAACCTTTTTGTAATAAATGCAAGCTTTTTTCTTGCAAATTTACATTTTTTCCCCTCATAAATTTGCAGCTTTTCTCTAGTCAAGTCAACTTTTTGTAAATTTGCAACAGTTTCTTGAAAATTTGCAATTTTCTATCTCATAAATTTATGACTTCTTGTAAATTTCCAAATATTTCCCGCAAGTGCACATTTGTACATTAGTTCTCAAACTTGTGACTGACTGCAATAACACTTGGTGTCCCCTCAGTATTTACTCTGGAGAAATCATTCCGTTTATCGTCCCTCCCAACACGGAAATGAAATATCCACCCATGCAGCATGTTGGCACTGCTCCAGACCTCCAGGCCACCGGAGAAAAACAAAGAAACAAATGCGGACCCCTGGCAAAAACATCGGAGGACCCCTGTCTTATGATGTTAAGTATTTGTAAAAGTAATCACTAAAAAAGGTGAGTAAGAGGAATAAGTTATCTACTAAGACAGTTACTTCAGTAGTGAGTAATAACTTTCTGCTCCGTCCGTCAGCCTCCGTCGGTCTATGATGACCATGGAAGAGAATCCTAAACGTCTACTCTGCTGGAACAGCACCGCCTGTGGCTGAACAGGCCGATGCGCACCGCTGTTCTACCTTCCAGCGTTGGGCGTTGGTAGGATTCAAGCCTGGGCAGGAAGATATGGAGGACAAGATATTAACCATGCAGCATGTCCCCCCTCTCCACGTCACTGATGGATCCAAAGGAACAGCAGGGCTGCTATAGTTTGGCACCAGCGCCGTCGCAGGAGCTGCCAGAACGATGTTGAGCACAACAGAGAACTGCCTTAGGGGCTCCGACTCCGGATTTTTCCTCAGGGTTGACTCCTGAAGCCTTTCCCGTGACCGGGTGTGCCGCAAGGCAGCGGAGGTTTGAAATCAGGGTTTACCTTCCCCTAGATGGGCTACCTTCCCAGGTTGACGAGCCACCATCTACCTGAAACATCTGGTTTTAAGGCGCCAGAGATCCGCCCTCGCCCCTTCTCCTATTAGTAAAAGCAGTTCCGCCGGGCTTAGAGACTAAACCACACGGGCAGGCTAGGAGTTGGACTTAGTTGTCAGAGGCTTTTCGAGACACACGCCGTAAGGAGCATTTTATGGGCACTGGGAGCTTAACCCCAGTGCCGCTCCTGGCTATGACAACCTTGGAACCTGCTGCTTGAACTTTGAACCTTCAACCTTGAAATTTCTGCTGATTGCAAGGTTTTTCTCTTAAATTTATGACTCTTTGCTACCAACTGATTTTCTTGCCTCCCATAGAATTGGGACTTTTCTTGTAAAATGATGACAGTTTTATAATTATTTTTTCCATTTCTTCCTTTTTTTTTCCCCCTTATAGATTCCCAATTTCTCTGAACAAAAAGTTTAAAATTTGTGTGATAAAGGTCACAAATTTATCAAAGACTTCCAACTTACTTCTTGTAAATTTGCACCTTTACTGTCAGAAATTCCTATCTTTCTTTTGTCTGCTGACTTCCAGGGTCGCCACAGCGCATCATCACCTGATATTACAATGATCCGCATGTTGACTTGGTAAGGAGTTTTACGCCGGATGTTTTTCCATTCATATCTTGTTTCTATATTCATCTCTGTAACTCCAATAACATTGCCATCATGAATCACATCAGGTGCTTTACAGGTGCAATGTGCCACAAATGAGGTATATGTTGACAACTATTATTAAATTAAAGGGCCCTGTGATGGGTCCAGGGTGTACCCTGCCTCTCGCCCAAAGATGCTGGGATAGGCTCCAGCCCCCCCGTGACCCAAAAGGATTAAGCGGCAGAAGATGGATGGATGGATGGGTCATTGACTGCAGTTTTTCCACGTTTTAACAACTCACCCATTTTCTTTAATTTCTTATTTACTAAAGCAAGTTTGTTTTGTAATTTTCCTGGCTTTCTTCAAACATTCTGATTTAAAGTCTGTCACTTTAAGAAACATCCTTCACCTATTAAACTCCGCCCTCCCTCCTATGTCAGTTAGCCATTAGCTGACTAGCTTCTAACCTTTAGGTTTTAGCCTTCTTCTAGCTCGGATGAGTGCCGCTGGTTCACTGATCCACAGTTGATGGTGTACCTCACATCAGTCCGGCCCATTTCCCAATAATTTTGCTGTGATTCCACCATAAATTTCTAGCACCGCCCAGCCTCCCAATTACCACAACCAACCTGGCCCGGGACCCGAGGCTGCTGGCCAAGCCGAAGCTCATTGAGCTACGGGATCTCAAAAAGCAGTGTCTCGCTGTGAGAGACACTGCTCTGTTCCCACAGCTAGTTGGGGGACACCCCGTCACAAGGTGGCTCCCCTACACCGCCCACGAGAGCGGAATGGAGTCACACAGAGCTCCGAGGGGGACGGTGGGGGAGCTGGTCGTTAGAGCCAGCAGCCTTGAGTTCCGATGTAGATGGTACCTACA
This sequence comes from Pholidichthys leucotaenia, assembly GCA_020510985.1. Classification (NCBI taxonomy): domain Eukaryota; kingdom Metazoa; phylum Chordata; class Actinopteri; order Cichliformes; family Pholidichthyidae; genus Pholidichthys; species Pholidichthys leucotaenia. The sequence goes on along the minus strand of CM035837.1, from coordinate 448,830,968 downwards.
CTGGGCCAAAGCGGTAGAAGATGGATGGATGGATGGATGGATGACGTATATGATTTACCCAGAAGAGTCATAAATGTTTCCGGTGTTTCTGGGAGGGGGAAAAAAAAAAAAAGAAAAAAAAAAAAAAACAAGATACAGACTGATTTTTTGAAGAGAATTGACTTTTGATATTTTTGGGATAATTACGTGACTAATTTCAGACAGTTAAAACCTACAAACACCATTTTTCAGTCAATGACCCCTTTAAAGAGCAGGATCATCATTACTGATACATATACATTGATAATTTGAATATAATTTCTGACAATGTACAGGATGGAGGCTTAGAACACCACTAAGCGAGGATGCCAGATTAACACAAGTAAAGTACTCAATTTCATCTCAGAATTAGATCTCAGGAACACAAGGAGATACAAGTAGGGCTGGACAGTATGGTATGAAATTTTCATATACTTCCATGCTGCTGCATAGCTGAAATAACAGCTGTAATCAACTGTATTGTTCACCGTATAGAAGATGAAATGCAGGAAAAGATGCAATAAGAAAACCAGAGATTTAAAATGAACACCAGAGTAAAACAAAAACGAGCATTATGAGTTGTTGCGCTATGATTACTTCAGAAAAAAACATGCACACATTTTCCAAAATACACTTTTCCTCTCACACAAAAAGAACCTCGCTTCAGCAGCAGGAGTGTGGCTCTCATACTGCACAGTACAGCCGGCTGATCTCCCTTCTGAGCTGAGGAGACATCCATGATTCACTACATCAGGTTCCACACACCAGACACAGCAGCAGCTTATTACGTCACCTTTTTATCGAGTCAAAACTGAACTTAAACCGTTTCAGTCATATTGATTCTTTCATATATTGGCAGTTTGTGAAGCAAATCAAAGCCATCATATAGTGTAGAATAGGTAAATGAGTTTGTATACATCATCCACCTTCGACCACTTAATCTTTTTCAGGCCGCGGGGGGGCTGGAACCTATCTCAGTGTCTTTGGGTGAGAGGCAGGGTGCACCCTGGACAGATCATCAGTCCATCACAGGGCCTGGAAAAAAAAAAAAATAAATATCATGATGTACAATGAAACCATCAAATTCTCGCACAAAACGCAAACAGCTGTGCAGCATACACAGAACATACATGGAAGGGGGCTGAAAAGTTCATAGTACTCAAATTTGACCAAATGTGGTCATTTCTTCAGCATAGTCTCCCCTTTGTTCCACACACTTCTTCCATCGATGTTGCAGTGCTTGGATCCCTTTGGTTGAAAAAGAAGCCACATTTGGTCAAATTTGACCACTACGAACTTTTCAGCACTCCCCCCTCCCCATATGCCAAGACACACATTCACACAAAATGTATAGGTACATTTAGGGATTGGGGGGGAGGGATCAGGACCTGTACTTCTAGTCATAGAGACCACTCAAAGCACTTCACTAGTAATGACACTAATCCTTTATTCTAAGCACCTACAGTGGGGCAATAAAGTATTTAGTCAGCCACCAATCGTGCAAGTTCTCCCACTTAAAAGATGAGAGGTCTCCAATTTTCATCATAGGTATACCTCAACTATGAGAGACAAAATGAGGAGAAAAAAAATCCAGAAAATCACATTGAAGGATTTTTAATGAATCAATTGGTAAATTCCTCAGTAAAATAAGTATTTGGTCACCTACAAACAAGCAAGATTTCTGGCTCTCACAGACCTGTAACTTCTTCTTTAAGAGGCTCCTCTGTCCTCCACTCGTTACCTGTATTAATGGCACCTGTTTGAACTCGTTATCAGTATAAAAGACACCTGTCCACAACCTCAAACAGAGACTCCAAACTTCACTATGGCCAAGACCAAAGAGCTGTCAAAGGACACCAGAAACAAAATTGTAGACCTGCACCAGGCTGGGAAGACTGAATCTGCAATAGGTAAGCAGTTTGGTGTGAAGAAATCAACTGTGGGAGCAATTATTAGAAAATGGAAGACATACAAGACCACTGATAATCTCCCTCGATCTGAGGCTCCACGCAAGAGCTCACCCCATGGGGTCAAAATGATCACGAGGACGATGAGCAAAAATCCCAGAACCACACGGGGGGGACATAGTGAATGACCTGCAGAGAGCTGGGACCAAAGTAACAAAGGCTACCATCAGTAACGCACTACGCCGCCAGGGACTCAAATCCTGCAATGCCAGACGTGTACCCCTGCTTAAGCCAGTACATGTCCAGGCCCATCTGAAGTTTGCTAGAGAGCATTTGGATGATCCAGAAGAGGATTGGGAGAATGTCATATGGTCAGATGAAACCAAAATAGAACTTTATTGTAAAAACTCAACTTGTCGTGTTTGGAGGAGAAAGAACACCATACCTACTGTGAAGCATGGGGGTGGGAACATCGTGGTTTGGGGCTGTTTTTCTGCAGAGGGACCAGGACGACTGATCCATGTAAAGGAAAGAATGAATGGGGCCATGTATCGTGAGATTTTGAGTGAAAACCTCCTTTCATCAGCAAGGGCACTGAAGATGAAACGTGGCTGGGTCTTTCAGCATGACAATGATCCCAAACACACCGCCCGGGCAACGAAGGAGTGACTTCATAAGAAGCATTTCAAGGTCCTGGAGTGGCCTAGCCAGTCTCCAGATCTCAACCCCATAGAAAATCTTTGGAGGGAGTTGAAAGTCCGTGTTGCCCAGCGACAGCCCCAAAACATCACTGCTCTAGAGGAGATCTGCATGGAGGAATGGGCCAAAATACCAGCAACAGTGTGTGAAAACCTTATGAGGACTTACAGAAAACGTTTGACCTCTGTTATATACCCTTTGTTGGCAATGACAAAGTATTGAGATGAACTTTTGTTATTGACCAAATACTTATTTTCCACCATAATTTGCAAATAAATTCTTTAAAAATCCTTCAATGTGATTTTCTGGATTTTTTTTCCTCATTTTGTCTCTCATAGTTGAGGTATATCTATGATGAAAATTGGAGACTTCTCTCATCTTTTAAGTGGGAGAACTTGCCCAATTGGTGGCTGACTAAATACTTTTATACCCCACTGTATACTGTACCTAGGGACAATTTAGAGTCACTAATTAACCTAACATGCATGTCTTTGGATTGTGGGAGGAAACCAGAGTCCCCAGAGTAAACATGCAAACTCCACACAGAAAGGTTCCCACAACTCCCAGACCAGGGATTTGAACCTGGAACCTTGTAGCTGTGAGGCAACATTGCTAACCACTGTACCACCGTGCTGCCCATTCAGTTAGCTCTGAGCACATAACCAGTTAGTTAAAACATGTTCACATTTAGGTTTGTCACTTGGAACATACGTAGAATCGGTACAGGGGAGAAGAGGTTAAAAAGTTTTTAATGGACTTAATGATCTACACAAATTTTTATTTATTACTACTTTTGTCAGATTCAAGTTATTTCTGTGACTATTGTGGGTTTTTCTTTCATTAACAGAGGGGTACCAACAATTTTGTCCACATCTGTATAACTTGTTTTGTGAACAAAGTTGCCTTGATTTCTTTGTATATATGGATTACTTGGGTTGTTTCTGGTATTTGGTGACAATCTCAGGTGAAAGGCTTCACCAGAAATGTTTCATGAGAAAAAGGTTGACTCATTCAATACTCGTTTTCCCCGCTGTATGTATTGCCAGTGTCTATGGAATTTCCACACCAAGCACTATAAAGATAACTATAAAATTAGTTTTAAAAATCATAACTCAAGTGGATGGCAGTATCCACACTGCTGTAGTGTGGACTATGCAATTTCTATCCCAAACAGACTACTATGGAATTCCACCCACAGTTTGACTTTGTTATTTACAGGTACATCTCAAAAAATTAGAATATCATGAAAAAGTTCAATGTTTTTTGTCACTCATTTCAAAAAGTGAAACCCAAATGTTATATAGATTCATTACACAGAGAGTGAAATATTTCAAGTGTTTATTTTAATTTTGATGATTATGGCTTACAGCCCGTGAAAACCCCAAATTCAGTTTCTCAAAAAAATTAGAATATTACATAAAATTTATTTTAAAAAACAGTTTAAAAAAAAATAGAAATGTTGGTCAACTGAAAAGTATGTCCATGTACACACTCAATACTTGGTCGGGGCTCCTTCTGGATTAATTACTGTACCAATGTGGCGTGGCATGGAGGTGATCAGCCTGTGGCACTGCTGAGGTGTTATGAAGGTCCAGGTTGCTTTGATAGTGACTTTCAACTCGTCGGTATTGTTGGGTCTGGTGTCTTTCTTCTTCCTCTTGACAATACTCCATAGATTCTCTATGGGGTTTAGGTCAGGAGAGTTTGCTGGCCAGTCCAACAGTGATGCCATGGTCATTAAACCAGGTTTTGATACATTTGGCAGTGTGGGATGGTGCCAAGTCCTGCTGGAAAATGAAATCAGCTTCTCCATAAAGCTTTTAAGCAGAGGGAAGCATGAAGTGCTCTAAAATTTCCTGGTAGACAACTGTGCTGACTTTGGTCTTGATAAAACACAGTGGACCAACACCAGCAGATGACCTCTGTTCAGATAAAAGTAAATTTTGCATTTCATTTGGAAATCAAAGTCCCAGAGTCTGGAGAAAGAGTGGGGAGGCACAGAAGAAGTTACTTGAGGTTTAGTGTGAAGTTTCCACAGTTAGTGATGATTTGCGGAGCCATGTCATCTGCTGGTGTTGGTCCACTGTATTTTATCAAGACCAAAGTCAGTGCAGTCATCTAGTAATCTAGTAATTAATCCAAAAGGAGCCCCGACCAAGTATTGAGTGTGTACATGGACATACTTTTCAGTCGGTCAACATTTCTATTAAGCAACTATTTTTTTTAAATTAAATGGGGGGCGACTGTGGCACAGGTGTAGTGTGGCCGACTGCTGATCGGAGGGTCATGGGTTCGATTCCCGAGCTGTCTGCAGTCTGCATGTCAAAGTGTCCTTGAGCAAGACACTGAACCCCCAGCTGCTCCTGGTGGCCAGGCTAGTGCCTGTGTGTGTATGGCAACTCTGCCGCCATCAGTGTGTGAATGTGTGGATAGCAGGATCTGTAAAGCGCTTTGGTCATCCAGAGATGAGAAAAAGCACTATATAAGTGAACGCCATTTACCATTTACAAAATAATCAATCCAAATCGGAGGCAATGATGTTGGTGGGGCAATGGGACACACAACTAGAAGGAAGATTTAAATTCCATTGGACCAATCAGGAGTTTAGACACCTGTGGATCATCATAACATATGACACATCACAGCTGTTTAAAGCCAATTATGGGAAACTTATGGGTGAAATACAAGCTGACCTCACAAGGTTGAAAATTCTTCCTCCATTCCTGGTAGGACAAGTAGAAACCGTATGAATGAACATCTTTGGTGGGGCCGACTACTGATCAGAGGGCCAGGGGTTCAATTCCTGCTCTGTCTGCAGTCTGCATGTCCAAGTGTCCTTGAGCAAGACAGTGAACCCCGGAGGTGCTCCTGGTGGGTCAGGCCAGTGCTGTTGTATGGCAGCTCTGCCGCCATCAGTGTGCGAATGGGTGGATAGCAGGATCTGTAAAGCACTTTGGTCATCTAGAGATGAGAAAAAGTGCTATATAAATGAACACCATTTACCATCTTGCCAAGGCTGCTATTTAGGTTCCAGTTTCAGCCACTAGACGTCCCCAGTTGTACATTTCAATCAATTAATAAATGGCTATCCAAATTTATGTGGCCAAACAAAAAGCCTAGAATTAGGTTCAAAAGAATTACGAGTTCAAAAGAAAAGGGGGGGGGGGTGCTACATTTACCAAACTTACAACCATATTATTGGGCAGCTCTGCTCAAATCAGTTGTACTGATATCTCAGAATAAAGAGAACATACAGGCTGGGATGGAACAGAGTGGATGCTCAAATATCTTCCTAGCCACAATCTAATAAGCTAAGTGAAGAGCAAACAACTCTCTGAAAGTATGGTTAAATGTGAGAAAGACGTTAAGACTCCCAATGATAATATCTAGAGCCCCCCCCCCCCCATTTTGATATGGGCTGCAAAGAAAATGTTCCTGCGGTGGAGACGCACACCACAGGTGGAGTTTCTGTAAAACTGGATACTGGTTCCTGCAGTTGGAGCGGGGCTAATAGTGCGAACCACCACATGGGTGAGCATAACCTTTCACTGATGAGGAACCAGATTAAAACATTTTCATGAGTTACTATAAGGTGACAATAAATGCTACAAATGTCCTTGTTGAGACTGAACGCTTACCCTGTCTGAATGCACACCCAATACTTTTCTCATTTACAGTGAGACAATCTAGAGCTGTGGTGTACTGGAGTGTTATGCAGGGCTGCAGACCAAAACCGACTAAGACAGCCTGGCACGTTCCACTTTGAGAACATGAGAAGTATCTGATGCATCACATGGATAGAGCACATGCTGGCATGTTTTGTGAAGACAGCAGATCACTTTGAGCTGGAAGTTCAGGTTCAACAATGATATGCCAATCTGATATAGAGGGGATGCACTGGAACTGAACTCTTGGCAGTTACGGGGCAGTTATGTAGCACTGAGTGGCAAACATGTTTCAGCTTTAGTTTGTATACAGCAAAACATAAAAATCACAATATTTTGTCTCAGCAGTACACAAAGTACCTTTTTCATTTTCCAAAGAACCACCAGTACCAGAAAACAAAGACCATCAAAGACCATCCACTGCTGGTTACTATGGCCTTAAACTGTGTTACAAGGCATAGTGCTGAGCAAGACAGGTGGTCTACCAAAGGCAAACACTGAGATGATCCCACAAATCGACTGAGACACCACACCTAAACCCTACCAGCCTACATGAAAAGCCAGCCACTGGTTCTGCATACAGCCAACAAACCAAGCCGGCAGCTGGCAGGCTGCAGGAGTCTCAGATCTAACCAGGTGGCACAGTCAACCTCTACTTCACAGTTTTAGCCATTTTCTGTTGTTAATAGTAGTTAAATGTAGTTAAAGACAAGTTTGAAGAGTTGAGGAGAAAGTATTGTGGCCAAAACACACAATGGTTAACACGGCCCTGGGAAGTGGGTGGCCACCTGGTGTGAACAGATGCAGGTCTTCAGACCTCCCTGAAGACTACCTGGAGGGTCAGGACTGCATCTGTCCTACTGTGTGGGAGTCCACAACCATAAAAAGTGAGAAGTGGGAAACTAGGTGGTGGGTGTGTGAGTGTGTGTTGAGTTGTCTGACATAGAAAAAAAAAAAAAAAATAGGGCTGGGAGATATGGGTCCAAAAAAAGATAAATTCAGTATCTCAAAACAAAACTATACGCGTTATGTAAACAACAAATGATGATGAATAATTTCTTCTTCTTTCGGCTGCTCCCTTCAGGGGTCTCCACAGTGGATGCTTCCATCTCACCCCATCCCTTCATTTTCCTCTGTAACACCAACCAACGCTCTCCATGGCAGGGGTGGGTTCAAAAGATCGATCCAATGATTTGAATCGATCCATGTTTGACTGAGCCAATATCGATCCCCAAAAATCTGTTGATCTTTTAATATCATAATTTTACAGTCTGTGAAACACAAAACTCAAGCAGCAAGCTGAAGTTTTGCGTGATGAACAATCACACGAGAGTTCCATGTGCCGCACGCTCACATTACTTCCATGTTTACATTTGGCAGGCAGCCACAGAGCGGATTTACCAACATTATTTTATCAACAAAACTCACAGTTAAAGACTGCACTCAACAGTTCCCGACGATTTTTCATAAAGTGGGGATAAACCGCTTTGTTCTATGTGCAGCGCTGTGTTGGAACATAAAAGTCAACGATTGAGAAACAATTTTCAAACGGAAAACACAGGGAGAACGACAACAGACCAGAGAGGGAGACTGTTGTAGCTGCACGTGGGAAGTACAATATCGTTTTTTTTTTAACATTGATGTCATAAATTAATAATTCATCCACAAAAATGGCAGTTAAAGGCTGCAGTACAACAAGCCATTTTTACTCAATAGAGCTAAACTGAAATGAACCAGTCTTCCAGGAAATGAACTGAAACCCTTCCCAAAAATTTAAAGTTAATTTGTAGTTAAAATATAAGCAACAAAAAATAAAAGTAAATAAATTATTAAATCCTACTGTGGTGATTTAAAAATAAGATTATTAATTTTTAGAAAGCTTGGGATCAGTCCACCAAGGTCTCCGCCTTTGACCGCCACCTAATCCACATAGCACCGGACCCCCATGATCCCTCCTGCAGGTGGTGAACCCACTGGAGGGCGGACCCATGTAACTCCTTCGGGCTGAGCCCGGCCGGGTCCCATGGGTGGAAACTCGGCCACCAGACGCTAGCCTTCAAGCCCCTCCCCCAGGCCTGGCTCCAGGGTGGGGCCCCGGTAACCCCATACCGGGCGGGGTACACTGAATCCTTGATATACAATTTATCATGAGAGTCTGTTGGATCGTTCTTAGTCTGGCCCTTCACCCAGGACCAGTTTGTCTTGGGAGACCCTATCAGAGGCAAATTGCCCCCGGACAACATAGCTCCTGGGATCACTGGGGCACGCAAACCCCCCCACCACGATAAGGTGACGATCCATAAGGAGGACGGACGCCTGGACGCCTCTCACTTGAGGTGTTTCAGGCACGTCCCACTGGGAGGAGACCCCGGGGCAGACCCAGGACTCGGTGGAGAGACCATATCTCCCAGCTGGTCTGGGAACGCCTTGGTATCCCCTCTGAAGAGCTGGAGCAGGTGGCCGGGGAGAGGGAAGTCTGGGCTTCTCTGCTTGAACTGCTGCCTCCGCGACCCGGACCTCCGGAAAAAGCGGTAGAAGATGGATGGATGGATTATTAATTTTACTTTGAAGTGTGTTCTCCTTTTCACCTCCCTTCAGATGTGTTAAGACTGGGTTTCCACTCCAAGCTCCATCCTGCACTGAGACCTTCTGAAGGTCAGAGGTTGTCAGTGGAGGACCATCCCTGCTTCATGTGGATTTCAGCACAGAAGAAGACCAAGTTTTTCAGGGTCTTAGTTTTCACATTCAACATTCAAGAAGGTGCTGCCAGAATTTGCTCCATACTCTGACATGCATTCAATGCAATTTAGTTGTTGTAGTGACAAATTCTTTTTTTTTTTTTTTTTTTTAATTTAAGTTCTCATTAAGAATACATTGCTGGTCATTTTTTGACAATTTTACTGAGCATTTAATTCTAAATAAATCATTGTTTAATTCGTTCGTGATGATTCCCAGCCCTGCTCCATGTCCTCCTTCACTACATCCATGAATCATCTCTGTGGCCTTCCTCTTTTCCTCCTGCCTGGCAGAAGGCATATATTGTCCAATATCTCCACTATCCCTCCTCTGCACATGTCCAAACCATCTCAGCCTCATCTTTGTCTCCAAACCACTTAACCTGAGCTGTCTCGCTGATATACTCATTTCTAATCTTGTTCCTCCTAGTCACTCCCAATGAGAATCTTAGTATCTTCAACTCTGCCACCGCTGCTGTCTTTTTGTCAGCACTACTGTCTCCAAATCATACATCATCACAGCTCTCACTACAGTCTTGTAAATCTTCATTTTCACTCTGGCCGCTCTCTACTTTCTGAGGAAGCTGAGATCCTTCAAAATGTGCAACAAGATGTTGGAGCTTTTCTACAAGGTCGCTGTTGCCAGCACCATCTCTGCTGCCATTTGTTGGGGTAGCAGTATCAGAGACAGCGACACCGACAGACTTGACAAGATTATCAAGAAGGCTAGCTCTGTAATTGGTCTCAGGCTGAAGACTTCTGAGACTGTGGTGGAGAGGAGGACACTGAACAAACGGTTATCCATCATGGTCAACCCTGATCACCCCCTCCACCACACACTGGACAGACAGCGGAGCACTTTCTCCAGCAAACTGCTACAGCTTCGCTGCCCAACGGTCAGGCACAGGAAATCTTTTCTGCCACATGCCATTTCACTGTACAATAACTCACTCTACTGTTGAACCTTGGTCATAACAATGCTGCCATTCTGCACCTTACGGGTACCTCACATTTCACCCTGCGCCAGATAATCTTGCATTGTACAGCTAGTACCATCCATGTATCTATACAGGTCATAATTTATTCATCTTAGTGGTGGTCTGTGACGTATATAAAGTTATCTAGGCAGTTTTGCTTCCCCTGGGTTCCTTTTTCTATTATGTTGTGTGTATTTCTGTCGTTTTGGTTGTCTGTGTCATGCTGCTGTTACACTGCAATTTCCCAGTTTGGGATCAATAAAGTACATCATCTATCTACCCTTCTGTCACAAATCACCCGACACTCATCTCCACCCACTCCACCCTGTCTGCACTCTTCATTTTTCATTGCTTTGGAGGGTTAGCCCCAGGTATTTAAACTCATCTACATTCACTACCTCTACTCCTTCAATCTTCCCCATTACACCTGCCCCCCTCTCATTCACACTCATGTATTCTGTCTTGCTTCTACCGACTTTCATTCCTCTTCTCTCCAGAGCATGCCTCTATCTCTCCAGGTTCTCTTCCACCTGCTCCCTACTCTCACTGCAGATCACAATGTCATCTGCAAACATCATGGTCCATGGAGACTCCTGCCTGACCTCGTCTGTCAGCCTGTCCATCACCACAGCAAACAAGAAGGGGTTCAGAGCCGATCCCTGACGCAATCCCACCCCCCAACTTGAATCCATCCATCACTCCTATAGCACACCTCACCACCGTATCGCTGTCCTCATACATGTCCTGCACCACCCTCACATACTTCTCTGCCACTCCTGACTTCTGATGCTTTCTCTAGATCCACAAAGACACAGTGTAACTCTTTCTGACCTGTCACACATATATATCTCTCTAACACACACATTTATAGGCCTGATAGCTTATGAGACTCACTTTTAGTCTCAGCAGTGGTCACTGTATGGGACTACACATTTCTAGGTGTTTCATCTTGTTGACAATATTAGGATATTAATCCTGTAAATTATTCTTATGGTAAATTAAGTTTTAACTGAGCATTATGCATTGTCATTCTCTTTTTTAATTTCATATACTTTAATACTACAATACTACACTCAACTCACCAGTAGCCAAATGAAGTTTGACTAAAAACACTGCATCCATCCACTTATTCTAACCCTGACATGTTTTTGTGGGTGCTTCAAAGGCGCTCTTAAAAAAAGGTTGTATCCTAGCAACCACTTGACCTGTCACTCAAAGCTTGCCATCAGCATTTCACAACTTTGTCGAGAAAATCTCCACTAACTGCACTAAGCTGCATAAAACTTGTGAGAAAACAGAGATCCAGATATTTGTGCTGAGTGGAATTAACATTGGACTATACAGAGCGGGGGGGGGGGGGGGACGCTCAGCGGACAACGTGACCTATGCAGTGCTGCAGATGTATATTTGCTGGTGTGGTCTTGGGGAAAATAGTTGGTCTGGATACCGAAGGCTTACATTCTTGGGTGGGATGCCCACAGCGACAGTGCCCCGGCTGTGACCTCATTCGCCCGTTTTCCGCTGGAGCGCTGGAAGGTGAAAAGACCAGCATGGGATAGCTCACGGGTCTATTCCGGTCCACTCACAGGTTTATTCCATTTATTTATCCCCCACAATGGATAGGAGAAAGCAGATGGAGTATCAATATATAGGTACATCTCAAAAAATTAGAATATCATGAAAAAGTTCAATGGATAGTCTCCAGCCCCCCCCCCCCCCCGCGACCCAAAAAGGATTAAGCCGAAGAAGATGGATGGATGGATTTTTTGTCACTCATTTCAGAAGGTGAAACCCATATATTATATAGATTCATTACACAGAGAGTGATATATTTCAAGTGTTTACAGTGGTACCTCTACTTACAAATTTAATTCGTTCCGGAAGAATTCTCGTAACGTGAAAAATTCGTTAAGTAGAGGCGCGTTTTACATGTAAATGCCGTAATCCGTTCCAAGCCCCCAAAATTCGGGCATAAATTTTTTATAAATCGTAAAAACGCATCAAAACATGTAACAAATACATGTTACAATTAGATTACTGCACAATAAACATAAAATGAGAGTTTAAAATGAGAGAAAGAATAATTAAAGGGAATAATAAAAGAGAAAGAATAATAAAAATGTTCATTTACCCTTTAACTGCTATCGTCGTCGACATTGTCGACATAGTCACCTTTTGCCTTCTTTGGTTCATGTTCTGATCCAAGGACGTTTGCTTTTGTCGGCTTGTAAGTGCTTCGTTTTGTTTTAATACCGTGCTGATCGTTGATGTATTACGGCCATATTCTTTGGCGAGATCAACCAAACGCATCCAAACGCAAGATGCATCCCCTTTTCATACCTTTCGATTATCTCCTTTCTTTGTTTGTATGGACAAAAAAACTCTTCTTTTCTCCTTTTCCACTTATCTCCGTCACTTTCTTGGGGCACATAGCGAATAAATGTTAATTCTGTACTGTACACACACGTAAAACTTTCACCTTGTTCTTAATAAAGTTTTGGAAAAAAAAAAAAAACTTCGTGGCCAATGGGATACCAGGAAGATGCTAGGCGATAGCCAATGGCAGAGCAGCTACAGGTATGTTTACGTTCGGTAAACTACGGAAGCTGCGAGGAGCGCGTACTTTTTTGCCTTTCGTATCCTGAAATTTCGTTCGTAACTAGAGGCAATATTTTCCCGTTGAGGCGTCTCGTAACCTGAAAATTCCGTATGTAGAGACGTTCGTAAGTAGAGGTACCACTGTATTTTAATTTTGATGATTATGGCTTACAGCCCATGAAAACCCCAAATTCAGTTTCTCAAAAAATTAGAATATTACATAAAATTTATTTTTAAAAAAATAGTTTTTTATAGAAATGTTGGCCGACTGAAAAGTATGTCCATGTACACACGCCACACTTGGTCAGGGCTCCTGAGGTGTTATGAAGGTCCAGGTTGCTTTGATAGTGACCTTCAGCTCGTCTGCATTGTTGGGTCTGGTGTCGCTCATCTTCCTCTTGACAATCCTCTGTAGATTCTCTATGGGGTTTAGGTCAGGAGAATCTGTTGGACAATCGAACATAGTGATGCCATGGTCATTAAACCAGGTTTTGATACTTTTGGCAGTGTGTGTGTGTGTGGGGGGGGGGGGGGGGTTGTCAAGTCCTGCTGGAAAATGAAATTAGCTTCTCCATAAAGATTTTCAGAGGGCAGCGTGGTGGCGGAGTGGTTAGCACTGCGGCAGCATAGTAACTCACCCTTGGCCGGGGGATCCTGGATTCGATCCCAGCCCCCGACCAACAGTGACCTGTGTGGAGTTTGCATGTTCTCCTTGTGTCTGCATGGGTTTACTCCGGGACTTCTCCAGTTTCCTCCCACATGCCAAAAAACATGCAAGTTAGGTTAATTGGCATCAAACTGGGGATTCTAAATTGTCCTTGGGTATGACTGTGAGAGTGAATGGTTGTCCGTCTCTCTGTGTTGGCCCTGGGATGGACTGGCGATCTGTCCAGGGTGCACCCTGCCTCCTGCCCAAAGATGCTGGGATAGGCACCAGTCACCCCACGACCCGAAAAGGATTAAGCGGAAGAAGATGGATGGATGGATGGATAAAGCTTGTCAGCAGAGGGAAGCATGAAGTGCTCCAAAATTTCCTGGTAGATGACAGCGCTGACTTCGGTCTTGATAAAACACAGTGGACCAACACCAGTAGATGACATGGTTCCTCAAATCATCACCGACTGCGGAAACTTCACACTAAACCTCAAGCAACTTAGATTCTGTGCCTCTCCACTCTTTCTCCAGACTCTGGGACTTTGATTTCCAAATGAAAAGCAAAATTTACTTTTATCTGAACAGAGGTCATCTGCTGATGTTTGTCCACTGTGTTTTATCAAGACCAAAGTCAGTGCAGTCGTCTACCAGGAAATTTTAGAGCACTTCATGCTTCCCTCTCCTTACAAGCTTTATGGAGAAGCTGATTTCATTTTCCAGCAGGACTTGGCACCCCCCCCCCCCACACTGCCAAAAGTATCAAAATCTGGTTTAATGACCATGGCATCACTGTGTTTGATTGGCCAACAAACTCTCCTGACCTAAACCCCTGAGAGAATCTATGGAGTATTGTCAAGAGGAAGATGAGAGACACCAGACCCAACAATGCAGACGAGCTGAAGGTCACTATCAAAGCAACCTGGACCTTCATAACACCTCAGCAGTAACACAGGCTGATCACCTCCATGCCACGCCACATTGGTACAGTAATTAATCCAAAAGGATCCCTGACCAAGTATTGAGTGGTACATGGATACACTTTTCAGTCGGCCAACATTTCTATTAAAAAAAAACAAAAAAAAAACTATTTTTTTTAAAATAAATTTTATGTAATATTCTAATTTTTTGAGAAACTGAATTTGGGGTTTTCATGGGCTGTAAGACAATCATCAAAATTAAAATAAACATTTGAAATATTTCACTCTCTGTGTAATGAATCTAATATATGGGTTTCACTTTCTGAAATGAGTGATCAAAAATATTCAACTTTTTCATGATATTCTAATTTTTTAAGATGCATCTGTAAACAATACTGGGTCATGCTGTTGTGGAAGAAAATATATCGATATATTTCAAAGTATCGAGATATCACCCAGCCATAGTTTGACAATGCGGTATGAGATGGTACCTTTTTTGTATGAGCTAAGCCTTTTGTCAGTCCCACCTTTCTGACACACTTCCACTGCTGGTATTTGATTTTGAATCAAGCTGTAAAGAACGAACGAAAAAGAAAGAAAAGCATTACTACAGAGTGACAGCTGCAACTCAGCATGTCAGCAACTGTTCAGCCCGAATCGTCCCAAACCAGCTGCATTCAGCTTCACAGCAAAGTGTCGCGCAGCACTGCACAATCAGAATGGACACAACTGGTGTCCCACCTCGCTGTCAGACAACAGTGTTCCACATGAGTCACTTGTCGCTGTGTGAGACTGCTGCCAGAAAGAGATGTCTGACTGACCACGTATACAAAACAGCCACACACCTGCAATGACTCAAATTCAACATTCTCAATGAAAAGGGGAACCATAAGAATGCTTCAGCTTTCTTTAGGTTAATGTGGTGCAGAGTGATAACCAGACCGTCAATGATGGGAGTAGCTCATTCCAGCCTGATGAAATCACACCGGGCGTGCTCACAGCTTCTGACCATTGACCTTAAGCACAGCCTAGCGGCAGTCTCATCTAGGATGTACTTAAAGTCAAGGTCAATGGCCTAGGACAGTAGTCTGCAACCCTTGCCAACCGAAGAGGCACTTTGCCCCTATCAGACTAAAACCGAAGTAGCTGAGGGTCGCAACAGCTATTTGACCTTTAAATAAGATTATGCTGCTTATAAAGTTTTAAATTATATATGTGTAGCTCTGAATATTCTGTGGCATTTATCAATTCATACTACAACAGTGGAAAAAACTGTCAAGTTTTCTATATAGCTTCATTCACGAAATAAATATATATTACAAACTGTTTTGTGCTGGAAAATAAAGGTTATACCTCAATATTTGACTAGAAGTTTTTGTATAGTTTTTTTTTTAATTATCAGCACATTCATAAATTGCTTAAGTCTGAAAAATGTCATCCATCGACTTTCAGTAGTGATCACACTGCTTTAGTTCCTGATATTTTAATAGAGACAAAAGTTTTATTTAAAAGAATCTACTTTTCATCCTTTTTGTGTTTCCTCAAAATGCTCCTTATTCAGATCTATTTTTTCTGTGTGTGTTTTAACTGGACCTGTGACTGAATAAAGATCTGTGTATCTGTAATAAAAGTCTGAATCCTTCACCTGTTCTCTGGACTCTCAATTTGATTGGATTGGTTGTCTGATAACTTTTACATAATCTTTATTCATTTTAGAATAAAACAAAAAGAATACTGAACAACTTCCTCATTAACATAACTAAACAATCATTTTGTGCAAATTAAGCCAATTAGAACAAATTACAGCAGAGTGAAAAAAACATTTAAAAATACTTTCTTCCACTGAGCTAAATGTTACACCTTCACAATAAATTAAAATCAAGAAAACCGGGACTTCCGGTTATGGCGGCTTGCTGAGGAGACACATGTAAGACTGCTTGGCTACTCAAATCTCTAAATCCTCTCTAAAAGCCAATTCATATGCGTCAACCGGCCCGACAACAACACCAGCGTTAAAAGAATACCAATGCCACCGAAGAAGACAAACCGTGGCCAGATACATCAATCCAGCTCGACTAATTTCGCAACTACAACTACTAAAGATAAGCTAACCGCTAGCAACATGAATCCTACCACTGATACTGGCACCTCCGCTAGCATTGACCCTAAGAAGCAGTTGGAGGCGGATATTACTGGCACTACTGGTATTACTGAGTCCGGTACCACTTTGGCAACTATACTAGCGGCTATCAACAACATGAAGTCTGAGTTCTCATCTAAGTTTGATGATATTATTACCACCATGGAAAACGTGAGGAAGGACCTGACAGACTGCTCAGAAAGAGTGACACAGGCAGAGGCGAGGATTTCGACATCAGAAGATAATGCAACCGTGCTCCAAGACAAAGTGAAAAATTTAGAGAGGAAAAATAAAGACCTCGAAGAGAAAGTACTGGACCTGGAGGCTCGGTCACGTCGTTCCAATGTAAGGCTTGTTAATTTACCTGAGGGAGCAGAGGGCCCGGACGCCTGTGGCTTTCTGGAGAGCTGGATACCGGAGGCGCTGGAGTTGGCTCCACTCCGGGGGACAATTATGGTGGAAAGAGCACACAGGCTTGGACCAAGACGACAACATGAGACTAACTCTGCACCGAGGACTCTTATAATGAAGTTCCTGAATTATAAGGACAAGGAAGCGGTGATGAGAGCGGCCAGGACAAAACGGCAGATCCTCTATAAAAACCAGCCGGTGAGACTCTACCATGACATGACAGCGGAGATGCACATGAGGCTGAAAGAGTTTGAGGAGGCAAGGCGACAACTTCAGTCACTGGGGCTCCGATACGGCATGATCCCTCCTGCCCGGCTTATAGTGACCTACAAAGACTGCTCACACATCTTTAACAGCGCGGATGAAGCCGAACACTTCATTAAGAAGATCCAGTCAGAAAATGAATGAGATTGAGGTATCGCTAAACAGAGGACATCATAAGAAATGTAATTTAAATCGCTGTTGGTACATTACTTTGATATTTTGCATTTGTAGAGACAGAAGTGGAGGGCAGAGTTAAAGTTGTCTAATTTGATTTACTGTTCTGAGTTCTCTCCCTCCCCTGTCTATTGATAAGCATTGTATATTAAATCAGAGAGACGTTTCTTAAGTCTGGAGGCTACATATAGGTACCCTTTTTACTTGTTGGGTTGTTCTAACAGAATTGTCTGAATTATAGTAGCAGAGCAGTTGGGTTTATCCATTTTTTTTTTCCTCTCTTCTTCTTTTTATTATTATTATTATGCATCAGCATAGTTATACTGTTCCCCACATTATGTGGACCAGTTCTTTGCTTTCTGGAAGTCCAATATTTGAAGGGGTTCGGGGGACACCTGGAGGGACAACTCTCAGGTGTATGTTAATGGTCAAGGGAAAACATTTTGTTTCTGGTTCTTTTTTCCCCTTTGTTTGATCTGAAATTACTTAAAATGTTGGGGAAATTCAAAGTTATTTGTCTATATGTCCGTTGCACTAAAGGTTAAAATTACATCCTGGAATTGCAGAGGGCTACAAAAAATAAAAAGGTCAAACAAGTTATGAACAGGATTAAAATATTAAAATCTAACATAGTATTCCTTCAAGAAACTCACCGGTTCCGGAGCCACACGAGTTGGCTGCCTTTTGCAACAGCGGCTCAATTCTGAGTCTTTTTATCTTCCTTCTTCTTTGTGATCCGGTGATGGCTTTCTGATCCGGCACATCTTTCACTCTATGTGGATCACGGACACACAGATCACGCCCGGGGGTCTCCCGAGTCGGCGGACGGAGGCTCTGTTTACAGCAGGAGACGATGCAGCAGGGAGGAGCTAGCTAGCACTCGGCCACCACCCGGTGCTAACGGAGAGGCTCGACATACCGGGAGAGCTGAAGTGGGAGCGACGCGGGTGCCAGGCTGGAGTTTGGGCGGCGTGCAGGAAATAAGATAGAATAATAAAGAGCGATGGCAAGAACCAAGCAGACCGCCCGTAAATCTACTGGAGGAAAAGCCCCCAGGAAGCAGCTGGCCACCAAGGCTGCTCGAAAAGGCGCTCCGGCCGCCGGCGGAGTGAGGAGGCCTCACCGTTGCAGGCCCGGTGCCGTGGCTCAGAGAGATCCGTCGCTGCCGGAGGTCCACAGAGCTGCTCATCCGTGGGCTGCCCTTCCAGCGCCTGGTGAGGGAGATTGTTCAGGACTTCAGGACCGACCTGCACTTCCAGAGCTCCACCGTCATGGCTCTGCAGGAGGCCAGCGAGGCCTACCTGGTGGGTCTCTTCGAGGACACCAACCTGCGCGCCATCCACGCCAAGAGGGTCACCATCATGCCCAAAGAGGGTTATCCACCACCTGGATGGATGAAGCAGCCACGATACGGCGCTATCCCTTAACCATTCTCACACACATTCACACCTAGGGCCACTTTAGAGTCTCCAATTAACCTAACCTGCATGTTTTTGGCATGTGGGAGGAAACCGGAGAAATCCCGGAGTAAACCCACGCATACACGGGGAGAACATGCAAACTCCACACAGATCACTGTTGGTCGGGGGCTGGGATCGAACCCACGATCCCCCGGCCAAGGGTAAACTGTGCTGCCTCAGTGCTAACCACTGCGCCACCGTGCAGCCATATATACCATGTATACTAGTCATGTATACTAGCTGCTCTTGTTTTTTTCTTGCTCTGAGTGTTGCTATCCCTGTGCTGTTGCAATCCTCGAATTTCCCCATTGTGGGACTAATAAAGGCTTATCTCATCTTATCTTATCTAACCCATGAAGATGAACTTAAAGTGAGGAGGAGGTGGAAGGGAAAAATTTTGTCAGCCCCTTTTACCTCTCAGGCAAGAGGTGTCATGATATTGGTCCATGATTCTGTTCCTCTACAGATTTTTTTTTTTTTTTTTTAATTACTTATTTTGTACCCGTAGATAGATTTGTTTTGCAGTCTGGTGACAAGCCACCAGCTGCCAGTTGCTGGGTGCGCAAGTGCCCCGTATGCCTAATCTGCATGTTTTTGGTATGTGGGAGGAAACCGGAGAAATCCCGGAGTAAACCCACGCAACACGGGGAGAGCATGCAAACTCCACACAGATCACTGTTGGTCGGGGGCAGGGATCAAACCCACGATCTCACGATCCCCCGGCCAAGGGTAAACTGTGCTGCCACAGTGCTAACCACTGCGCCACCATGCAGATTCACAAAGTTATTAAGGACAAGGCAGGACATTACTTGATTATTCAAGGGAAAATTCTCAGGGAACAATTAATTCGGATAAATATTTATGCCCCAAATACAAATGAGCCAAAATTTTTCCAAGATCTATTCTTTATTGTTGCTTCTTTACCTGGTGCTTGCATTATGGCGGGCGATTTAAATTGCACTTTAGATCCACGGAAAGACAAAAGTTCATGAACAGATCGATCACAATCAGGAAGCAGGAGTGTTATTAATCATTTCATGAAAGAAATGAATTTGATTGATGTGTGGAGGGAAGACAATCCCAATGACAAAAAATATTCACGTTTTTCTAGTACACAGTCATATTCTCGCATAGACTTTTTTCTGGTTTCACCAATACTAAAATGTAAAATAAAGAAGGTTTCCTATGATGCCATACTCCTGTCAGACCACGCCCTAAACTCTTTAGTTTACTATGATCCCAAATTGACTTGTGATACTCCCAAATGGAGATTTAAAACAAAATGGTTGGCGGATACAGGCTTTGTTACCTTTCTTGATGAACAGATTAAATTCTATTTTGAAACAAATACAACAGAGACCTCAGGAAGTACCAGATGGGAGGCATTTAGGAACATACCGGTCGCTATGGAGGGTGAGAATATGTATGGGCACATAATCATACCATGTAGGATAACTAAATAGACAGTTATGCTGTTTCATCCCACCTAACAACAATGCTCTGCACTGTGTGTGTTTATATATTTACATATTTATTCCATCTAGCTACAATGCTCAGCACTGGGTGTGTTTATATTTATATATCTATATATTTATTCCATCTAGCTACAATGCTCCACACTGTGTTTTTATATATCTACATATTATTCCATCTAGCTACATTGCTCCGCACTGTGTGTGTTTATATACTTGCATATTTATTCCACCTAGCTGCAATGCTCCGTACTGTGGGTGTTTATATATTTACATATTTATTCCATCTAGCTACAATGCTCTGCACTGTGTTCATATATTCATATATTTATTCCATCCAGCTACAATGCTCTGCACTGTGTGTCTGTGTGTGTGTGTGTGTATATATATATTTTATAGTAATATGTACATATGTATATTAGCTGCTCTTGCTTGCTTGTTTTTTTTTTTGTTTTTTTCTTGCCTTCTGATTGTTGCTCTGAGTGTTGCTATCCCTGTGCTGTTGCAATCCTGGCTTATCTTATCTTATCTTATCTTATTTATTAGTGGACAAATAATTAATATCACTAGCTCCAAAGCCAAAGAAACTTATAGGAATATAAAATCACTAGAAGCAAAAATATAGAAATTAGAAGAAGAATACTACCAATCAGGCTCTCAAGTTACTCATCATGAACTACTTCTACTAAGAGCGCAATACAATGAAATATCTTCAACAAAAGCTTTATCAGGTTTACTACGACTTAAAACAGACATTTTATGATCAGGGTGAAAAACCCGGCAGAGTGCTGGCATGGCGCATTAAACAAATGCAGAATGAAAGACTTATAACCTCATTACAAAATGGTAATAATGAGACTATTGTGGACCCAATTGAAATAAATGAAACCTTCAAGAATTTTTTTGAAAAGCTTTACAGTTCAGAAAAAGGTCTGGATACATCTGAATTAAATAATTTCTTGGACCACATCCAGATTCCCAGGATATCAGAAGAAATTAAAGAAGAACTAGAGAAAGACATAACTTTAATGGAATTATCTGCTGCCATTGACAGTATTAAAGGAGGGAAAATCCCGGGGCCAGATGGGATACCCATTGAAGTTTATAAAATGTTCAAACAGAGAGTTATGCCACCACTATTAGAAATGTTTATGGAATCTTTTCGTAATGGAATCCTTCCAATATCCTTAAGAGGAGCTCTAATCACTCTGTTGCCAAAACCTGGCAAACCAAATAACTGTGAAAATTTTAGGCCAACAAGTCTTTTAAATGTGGATTTAAAAATTTTGAGTAAGATTATAGCCAGGCGACTTGAGAAAATTATTCCAAATATTATTGACAAAGATCAAAATGGCTTTATACAAGGTAGGCAAGGCTTCCATAATGTTAGGAGAATCC
The DNA here is from genome assembly GCA_020510985.1 of Pholidichthys leucotaenia. Classification (NCBI taxonomy): domain Eukaryota; kingdom Metazoa; phylum Chordata; class Actinopteri; order Cichliformes; family Pholidichthyidae; genus Pholidichthys; species Pholidichthys leucotaenia. Next base: position 448,809,479 of record CM035837.1, on the reverse strand, counting down.
TAAATATATTGATTGAGGAAAAAGGGGCAACAGATACAGCATTACGGTCATTAGACGCCGAAAAAGCATTTGACAGAGTGGAATGGCTATATTTATTTGAGATCCTTACACGTTTTGGTTTCGGAGAAAACTTTAATAAGTGGATAAAACTACTTTACATAGAACCATACGCTGAAATCATGACAATCGTAACATATCTAAATCTTTTAAAATACAAAGAGGATGTAGACAAGGCGATCCCTTATCCCCTTTACTGTTTATTATGGCTATAGAACCTGTGGCAATAGCTGTAAGAATGCACCAAAACATAACAGGCATATTAGTTGGGCAACAGGATCACCGTCTAGCTTCATTTGCGGATGACATAATAATCTTTCTGAAAAAGATGGAAATATCCATTTGTGGGCAACATATGTTGGTTACATATGCTCCACAAATATATTGCTGTGTGTTGATTGTATTGTGTGCTGCACGTCTCAAGGAACAAAAGGACTGAGCCTCCGAGAGAGCCTTCGGGAGGTACCGGGAAAGTGTGAGGTTTGGCCTTTGTTTCAAGGAGATGACCTGGAGAGATTTCCGGACCACCGGAGACTAAGGGACAATGGTGTGAAGTTCAGAGGAGTTACATTGTGACTGGGATTAAGTACCATGTGACTGTATGTTTGATTAAACACCATGTGACTGCAGTTTTGATGTCCGGGGTATAAAAGACAGATGTGAGATAATTCATCCTCTTTTTCTGCTTTGACATTGTTGGAGTATGTGTTTGTGAATAAAGCTGAACCTGAGGAATAAACTCAGTCTCATCCTTCCGCACATCCTCCACACTGGTGACCTTATGACGAAGCATGAGCAGAGATAATTCTCCCGAGCGGGGCTCGGCAGAAGCCAGCCTGATGACTGCCACCATGTTCCAGCTGCCCGACTTCTGGCAGCATAGTCCGCGCTCCTGGTTTAGCGCGGTCGAGGTGCAGTTCAACCTCCGGAGAATCTCGAGAGACGACACGAAATTCTACCATGTGGTGGCGAAGCTGGACAGCCACACAGTCCAGAGGGTGGAGGATCTGGTCAATCACCCACCGGACAGCGACAAATACAGCGCATTGAAGGATGCGCTTATCAGCCATTTCACCCCCTCGGTGCAACAGCGAGTAGAGGGGCTCCTAGCGTTGACGGAGTCGGAGAATGACAGACCCGTAGACCTGATGGTGAAAATGCTGAGGCTGAGAGACTCCGAGGATTGCGATTTTATCTTCGCCCACCTTTTCCTCCAGACCCTGCCGCCAGCGGTGAGAGTTACCCTGGCAGACTCACCTCGGTTGGCCCGGCGAGACTACCATGGGCTGAGCAAGGAGGCGCAACAACTCGTCGACGCCCACAAACGGAGTGCGGTTTCGGCCGCGGCAGCAGAGCTAGGCGCAACGTCCGGAGACGGCATGGGGCCAGTGGCTGCAGCACCAGACTCACCGGTGACGGCAGCAGTAAGGACCAAGTGACACGGAGCGGACGACGTCCTTTGCTTCTATCATCGCCGCTTTGCAGAGAGGGCACACAAGTGCCTCCCACCGTGCCACTTCAAGCGTTCGGGAAACGCCAAGACCGGGGGTCGGTAGCGGCTGCGGCCCTCGGGGAGGAGAACAAGCTGCTCTACCTGACGGATGCACGCTTGGGGAGGCATTTCCTCGTGGACACAGGCTCCCAGCTGAGTTTCATCAAGCCTTCCTACGCGGACCGGCTGATGCCGTCTAAGGGTCCCCGGGTGTCAGCAGCGAACGGCTCAGCGATTAAGACCTTCGGTGAGAGGACTCTGCTTCTGTCTTTGCAGGGCCGTGCATTTGAGTGGACTTTTGTTGTAGCGGCAGTCAATTTCAACATGTTAGGGGCTGATTTTTTGTGTTCACATGGTTTATTGGTTGATCTTGCTAACAGACGTCTGGTTAATGCACTGTCCTTTCACTCTATTTCCTGCACAGCTCGAGTGGTGCCGCCAACTGCACAAGCCAACATCACAGCTGCGGGTGGTAAGTTCCACGCACTCCTCACTCAGTTCCCAGCACTCAGTCCCAACGTTTTCGGCGACAATGGCTAAACATGGGGTGGAGCATTATATCACTACCACCGGCCCGCCCGTTTTTGCAAAAGCTCGGCGCCTGGACTCAGCTAAACTGACCATAGCGCGCGAGGAGTTTGCCAACCTGGAAAAACTGGGCATCATCAGGCATTCGAAAAGCCCATGGGCTTCACCACTGCACATGATCCCAAAGGCTGATGGCTCGTGGCGACCTTGCAGTGATTTCCGCAGGTTGAATAACGCCACAGCACACGACCGCTACCGAATTCCGCATATCCAAGATTTTTCGGTGCATTTGGCGGGGGCGCGCATTTTTTCTAAAATAGATTTAGTACGCGGTTACCATCAGGTTCTAGTGCGCGCTCAGGACATACCCAAAACAGCGGTAATAACTCCTTTCAGGCTTTTTGAGTTTTTGCGCATGCCTTTTGGACTCAAGGGAGCGGCGCAGACGTTCCAACGCATGATGGACACGGTCCTGTGCGACCTCCCTTTCGTGTTCGTCTATTTGGACGACATTTTGGTAGCCAGCACGTCCGAAGACGAACATGAAAGCCACCTCACAGCAGTTTTCCAGAGGTTGGCAGAGCACGGGTTAATAATTAACCCAGCAAAGTGTCAGTTTGGGGTGGCGCAGATTGATTTTTTGGGGCATCGCGTTTCGCCAGAAGGAGCGGTCCCTCTGCCCGATAAAGTGCGCGCAATAACAAATTTTCCCCAACCTCAAACGGTCAAAGCGTTACAGGAGTTTTTGGGAATGGTTAATTTTTATAACCGTTTGTGAATGGTTGTCTGTCTCTCTGTGTTGACCCTGCGATGGACTGGCGATCTGTCCAGGGTGTACCCTGCCTCTCACCCAAAGATGCTGGGATAGGCTCCAGCCCCCCCGCAACCCGAAAGGATTAAGCAGTAGAAGATGGATGGATGGATGGATTCCTCCCCAGCGCAGTGAGGCTCATGCAACCATTGTACGCTGCACTAAAAAAACAAAAACCCACGAATAAAATCGAATGGTATCCTGAGCGGAAGCGCGCATTCTCTCAAGTCAAATCAGCCCTCACAAACGCTGCTTTGTTGGCACACCCAGTTCCAACGGCCCGCATGGCGCTCACCGCTGACGCGTCCGATTTAGCCGTCGGGGCGGTCGTTGAACAGTATGTAGCTGGGGCCTGGCAACTGCTCGCGTTTTTCAGCAAAACCTTGCGCGATAGCGAGCGAAAATACAGCGCGTTCGACAGGGAGCTGTTGGCTCTGCACTTGGCCATCAGCCACTTCCAGTTCTGGCTGGAAGGGCGCCGTTTCACCACGTTCGTGGACCACAAGCTGCTGACTTTCGCGATGGCCAAGATTTCGGAACCTTGGTCGGGCCGGCAGCAGAGACAGCTGGCCGCAATATCGGAGTTTACCACCGATATCCAGCATGTGGCAGGTAAATATAATGTAGTGGCAGACTGCCTCTCACGTGCTGTGGCAGCTCCGGGCCCCGTGGGGGCAGACCCTGCAGCCATGGCCGCGGGCCAGGGTAGCGACGCGGAAGCGCGTGCAGCCCCGGTCCGCGTAGGGTTAGATTATGCAGCCATGGCCACGGAGCAGGTTAGCGATGCAGACGTGCGCGCGCTCCAGTCTGGACCAACAGGGTTAAGGCTGGAGTACAGGGTGCTGCAAGATGGTATGCCCCCCCCTAATCTGCGATATCTCCACTGGACGGCCGCGTCCGGTGGTACCAGCTGCGTGGCGCCGTCGCGTTTTTGACTTGATCCATTCTCTGGCGCACCCGGGAGTGCGCGCATCGGTCAAAATGGTAGGAGAGAAATTTGTATGGCCGGGGTTGCGCAAACAGGTCAAAGAATGGGCGACAGCCTGCGTAGCTTGTCAGCGAGCCAAAATACACAAACACACTAGAGTTCCTTTGGAGCCTTTTCACATCCCGGCTAAGCGCTTTGATCATGTGCATGTCGACCTGGTAGGTCCCCTCCCATCGTCACAGGGGTGCACACACCTTTTGACAATGGTGGACCGCACTACGCGTTGGCCGGAAGTGGTCCCACTGGCATCAACCACAGCCGAGGAGGTGGCGCGCGCGTTTTTAACAGCGTGGGTAGTGTGTTTTGGAGTTCTGTCGGACATAACGTCCGACAGAGGTCCTCAGTTTGTGTCCGAGCTCTGGTCAGCGATGGCCCGCAGCCTGGGGGCAACGATCCACCGCACGACCGCGTACAACCCCCAGGCTAACGGTTTATGCGAACGTTTCCATAAGTCATTGAGAGCAGCCCTCAGAGCATCGCTTACGGGTACAAATTGGGTAGACAGGCTACCATGGGTTTTATTGGGGTTGCGTTCTGCACCTAAGGAGGATTTGCAAGCCTCCCCAGCTGAGTTAATTTTTGCACAGCCTCTCCGGCTGCCTGGGGAATTTCTCCCGGATAATCCTGCGCCAAATTGCCCCCTCGCTCAACGGTTGCAGAGCGACACGGGATCAAACACGCTTCCTGGCCCGGTTCATCACAGCTTCCCACGCGTTTTTGTGCCGAAAGCCTTAAAAAATGCGGAGTTTGTTTTTGTCAGACATGATGCCCATCGCCCAAACTTGCGGCCGCCGTACGATGGACCATTTAGGGTGCTGGAAACAGGAGAGAAGCATTTTTTGCTAGATTTGGGAGACAGAAAGGAGGTAATTGGTATTAACAGACTCAAACCCACTTTTGTTTTGGCAGATGAAGCTGTGCAGCTGGCGAGGGCCCCCCGTCGCGGCAGACCCCCTAGAAGGCATTCTCCAGAACACCCACAGAGATTGACTAACAGTTCTAATCCACAGGCAACAGTCCCACAGCAGACTGCAGAGGCAGTAAAGCCGGCTTACAGCAAATACGGCAGAAGACTTAGGCCTAGGCAACGGGTGGATTGATATGTAGTAATGTTATTATGTCATGAATCTCTAGTTATGATTGTTCCATTTTAGACGTTTGGGGGGGGGGGTCATGTGGGCAACATATGTTGGTTACATATGCTCCACAAATATATTGCTGTGTGTTGATTGTATTGTGTGCTGCACGTCTCAAGGAACAAAAGGACTGAGCCTCCGAGACAGCCTTCGGGAGGTAACGGGAAAGTGTGAGGTTTGGCTTGTTTCAAGGAGATGACCTGGAGAGATTTCCGGACCACCGGAGACTAAGGGACAATGGTGTGAAGTTCAGAGGAGTTACATTGTGACTGGGATTAAGTACCATGTGACTGTATGTTTGATTAAACACCATGTGACTGCAGTTTTGATGTCCGGGGTATAAAAGACAGATGTGAGATAATTCATCCTCTTTTTCTGCTTTGACATTGTTGGAGTACGTGTTTGTGAATAAAGCTGAACCTGAGGAATAAACTCAGTCTCATCCTTCCGCACATCCTCCACACATTCCTGAATTATTAGACCTCATCAATATATTTGGAAAAATCTCAAGATATAAATTAAACAAATCAAAATCATCAATTATGTTCCAAAATCAATTAGAAAGTAAAAACCCTCCTAAAATAGCCACTCAATTTAAAATTGTGGATTGTTTCACATACCTGGGTATCCAAATTACCCCACAACTTAAACATATTATAGCATGCAATTATGAACCACTAATAGAAGAAATCTCAAAATCATTAGATAGGTGGACACATATACCAATATCACTAATAGGTAAAATAAATGTCCTTAAAATGAATATACTGCCTAAACTATTGTATCTATTTCAAAACCTCCCACTTTCTCCTCCAAGTAACCTGTTCACCCAACTAAAAAGATTGTTTATCAGATTTTTGTGGAATAATAAACGTCCCCGAACATGACTGTCATTACTGTACTTGCCCTTTGATAGAGGGGGGCTTAAATGTCCCAACCCACTCTGGTACTATTGGGCAGCACAACTGAGAGCATTGCTGTTCTACTTCACAAAAAGAGATGCTCCTCTCTGGAAAGAAATCGAGGAACTCCAGCTAAGTCTACCCCTCCCTACATACCTGTATTTGGCTAACACTAAAATCCTTAAAAAGATCACAAAAAATCCTATTGTGAAAAATATGACTGTAGTGTGGCACCAAGTTAAAAAATATCTTAGAGTAATGTCCTCTCTCTCCGTCTTCAGCCCAGTATGGAGGAATGACTCCTTCCTACCGGGAAAAGCAGACGGGGGATTTAAATCTTGGGTTATGAAGGGGCTGGGGAAAATAGGAGATCTGTATAATGAGCAAAAGGTGTTAATGAGATTCGAAGAAATAGTTGATGAATTTAATATACCCCATAATCATTTGTTTAAATATTTGCAGCTGAGAAATTTCATTAGATCATGTCAAAATCAAACATTAGACATCCCTGAAATGTCTGTTATAGAGAAACTAATGAACACGAATTGTTTAGGGAGGGGTTTAATTTCCAAAATGTATAAATGCCTGGTGGATGAATGTACAGAAACATCTGTAGAACGGCTGGAAGCATGGAGAGAGGATCTACAGGAGGACATCTCAATGGTAGAGTGGGAAGAAGCATGAACTAAAGCACAATCAAGAACCACTAACACCCGCCTGAAATTAGTGCAATATAATTGGTTGATGCGATTGTATGTAACTGCAGAAAAGTTAAACAAATATAATAGTGTTATTCCTGATATTTGTATCAAATGTGAGAGAGAAAAGGGTACATTTTTCCATTGTACTTGGCAATGTACAGAAATACAAAAATTCTGGCAAGAAGTGAAACGACACATTCAGAATATTTTACATATTCAAGTACCCTTAACCCCACAGCTGTTTATATTAGGTTTGTACCAAGAGAATTTGAAAATTAAAAAAAATCAACGATTATTTATAGACTTAAGCATATTAATTGCAAAGAGAGTAATAGCCCCATCCTGGAAAAACACCAGAAGACCAAGAATCAATAAGTGGTTGTCTGAGTTATCTACTACTCTCCCTTTGGAGAAAATCACCTACACACTAAAACATCAAGAACATAATTTTCACCATATCTGGGACCCCTTCATTTCCTATATATCAGGAACGGACTTGTCGCATGTGATGGAAGAGTGTGGTGACGCGTGAACAGTAGCCCTCTGCAATATGCAACTTTGCAGGAATGTTTTGTTTTGTATCCTTCTCTACCGTTTAATGGACTATAATTATTTGGATCCCCATCTAAAAATTGGAACAACTGGGAGGGTGTGGTGGGGTTGATATGTTTGTTCAATATGTGTAACTGTATTTCTTTATGTTGTGAAAACAATAAAAAGAATGTTGGCAAAAAAACAAAAAAATCAAGAAAACCAAATGCGTGGCACTGTTTGCCTATACAATTCACTTTTTGCCCCAAACCTCATTTACATCAGGTAACAAGCTAGCAGTTATCCTTGAAGTTGAAAACATCCTTAAAACTAGAGGGCACTCACAGAGCGCATACCTCCGCCAAGGCTCCATCTCTCCCTCCCTTTTGTCCGTCCATATCACCATCCATCTGTACATTGCGAGATAGGGCCTTGGCGGAGGTATGCACTCACAGATCACCTCCAACATCTAATGAGTTCATGTTTGGGTCAAGGAACACCTGTGGTGAAAATTTCATCCAAATCCATCCAGTAGTTTTGGGGTATTGTTGCTTACACTCTGTGAGAAGATAAGAGCCTTGGTGGAGGTATGCACTTTGAGATCATCACAAAATCTAATATGTTCAGTGTGCCATTACACACCTTTCCTGAAAATTTAATCAAACTCCATTCATAACCAAGTTATGTTGCTAACAGACAAACCAACCAACGCCACTAAAAACATTACCTCCGTCCACCCTTGGCAGAGGTAACTATCAGGCTCACCTCTACATCACTATCAGATAATTTTCTCTCTTCTGTTTTCACTCAATTTGAACTCCTTTGAATATTTTTTTTCTTTTTTTATTTACATATTGTGAGGAAAAACTGTCGGCTGTAGGATGCCGATTTCAGACAAGGTGATTCATACGGCATTTCCTAAAACCGCTGTAAGATGTTCTCAAGAACAACTGAAGGTATTCTTGGGGCATACTTATGGCCAACATCTTGTGTAGTTCTTGTTGTTCCTACTGCATTCATATGGCTGCCCTACGATGAGGGGTTTTCATGGGGCGTTCGTGGAAATCTTGAACTAGACCATCGACCTGGCCACAAATGGTCTGCAAATGCTAGATTCTCCTACGGCCACCTTAAGAAGGCTGTACGAAATAGTCCAAAAATCGTTCATACAGTGTTCACAGCTGTCCGTAGGGGTATTTGTGACCGTAGCTTAAATGATGACATTGGCGCCCTATACAAGCACAGAGGTAAATGTTCCACGAATTCCAAAAGTCAGAGACCCCAGCCTATCTACGTAAAAAGATCAAATCTTTACCATTTGCAGTGTAAAAAAAGAACCTCAAAATCCATGATTTTGTTCATTTAGTTCACACCTCCATTTTTGTTGTCATCTTTCTTGGTCAGACCAGGAGGAAAACTTTTTTCTGTGACAAATTACTGTCAACTGGAAATGCAACATACCAGGGGTGGGGGAAATAGTTTTTTAGATGCATCAAACCCCCATATGTGAAAGATTCTGAATTGATGCACAAATGTCAAAGAATTGATTTTTAAATGTTCAGCGTTCAGGAAGAACCGAAAAGAAAGTAAAGTACTGTAGGATCTGTGATAGGTGACACGTGGAGGAAGTGCAACATTCAGTTGATTTGTCATCTCTCTCATCCATAAGTTTTATTAACAAAAATATCTTAAGTTTATTATGGGTCATTAAAAATACTTTGCTTTGAAAGCACCAAATAGTCATACATTGAGGGAAAAGAAATCCTGAATAGGACAAAAAATATCCATGAAGAATCATTTCATAGTTGCATCACAGCCCTCTGAATCATAATATGAACTCATGAGGTGACTAGAGATTCCTACCCCTACAATACATTACAGATACAGGCCCCGTTTTGACTTGCACTCTTCATGTGGAATGTCTGATGTGCTCTTGTTGTGTCACTACACAGTGGTAACAAAACAACATGACATGAAAAAGAATGGATCTGCTACAGTAATACTGTAAAGTAATTAACCTAACAAAGTAATGTAATGGTCAATGGTGTTCACTTATATAGTGCTTTTTTTCTCATCCCTGGATGACCAAAGCATTTTACAGACTCTGCTATCCCCCCGTTCACACACACACACACACACTCACACACTGATGGCAGTGAAGCTGCCATGCAAGGCACTAGCTTGACCCATTGGGAGCCATGTGGGATTCAGTAATGATGTTACTAAAGCTACGGTGACAAATACCCTTACGAATGGCTGCAAATGTTCATAGCCACACCACAAGCCCTAGCTACAGCCTTCTTAAGATGGACGTAGAAGAATCCAGCCTCCATAGACCATTTGTAAGTTCATTGCCAGGTTGATGGTCTTGTACAAGATTTCTACAAACACCCCACGAAAACTTCTTATCGTAGGGCAGCTGTACAAATGCCATAGGAACAACATAAAAACTACACAAGATGTTGGCTGTAAACGTGCCTCAAGACCACCCTAAGTTGTTCTTGAGGGCCCCTTACAGTGGTTGTAGGAATGTAGGAAACACCGTACTAATCCCTGTTCGTACGGAGATTCGTACAGCATGCATAAAGCGGTAGTGAGGCGCTCATCAGGGGGAAGTACATCATTCATGCGACATTTGTGCTGACAAAATGTGCCAAAACCCATAAGATCTTCCTACCAACAACTTGAGAGTGCCGTGAGTTGCACAAAAATTTTCATAAGATGGCAGTAAGTATGCCGTAGGAAGATCCCAAGGCACCCTTACAAAGAATGTAAGAACTCTAGGGCCATCATACAACAGAGAAGCACCTCATTTCTCAAGAATGCCTCAAGTTGCTCTTGCAAATTGAATGGCAGCCGTAAGAAACTATGCCCCCCTCCACAAATGTTTGCGAACTCCGGAATTCATAGGAACTGAGAGATTCTTACGAACCCATCGTTCGTAAGAATCTTTGTGACCATAGCTTTAGATGTGTTTATGTTGACTGGTTGTCATTACAACTTGTTGTGACCCTATGGAGAGGTTTCCAAGTGTGTTAGTTGATAATATCTTTGTGGGTGCTTATAAGCCTTCTCACTCCTGGCTAACACTGCTAGCTAGCCTCTGGTGAAAAGGGAAGCAAACTGCAGGGTTTCCTCTGGTAACATTTCTCCGTGGTGGGCCGTCTCACCAGAAATCGTACTGCCACGCCAAGCCATATCATTTTAATAAGAAAAATATAAGAAGCAATGACTTTCCGCGAGTGCGCACATGAACAACGCGCGTGGCTGTCATCCGCACGGAGTTTAGAAGCGTCCCGCCCACGCGAGTTCTCAACTCAGTCAACAGGCAGCGTCTCGCTAAGCGTGACTGTCGACAAAAACATGAGTTTGTTCAAGTACTTTAAATGTGGAAAAATGTGGAACTGTATGCATGTACTGTATATATATATCGCGCTATGATAAAGCTCTATATCGCTCAAACGCACACTTGAGCGGCATGCGCTCGAGTGTCTCTCCGCTCCGCGAGTGTCTCTCCGCTTGAGGAAGCATTATTTTAAGGTGAAACTTATACTGTATATTGTTGATTTACTTACAATAGAATGCTCAAACACAAAAAACTGTCTACAAGCATGATGGGCACTGAACTGATAAACATGGACTCTCAGCAACATAAAGCAATTTCTCTGCTGCTTTCTCAGACTGCGGGTTGAACGTCCATAAACAGTGCTCCAAAGTCGTTCCAAATGACTGCTAGCCAGATCTTCGACATGTCAAGCCAAGCGCACGCTTTGAGCGATATAGCGCTTTATCATAGCGTGATTAATATGTAGGTCAGCTTTATCAAGCGTGCGCTATAGCGCGTGATCACAGACACTCAGAGTGACGGAAATGTGGCTGCCAATCCGCGCCAACGGCCTCTCCGGCCACCACCGAGCATTTAAACATTTTTACACCTTCATACCCAGTGTTATGGGCACTGGAGGCAATGCGGGTGAAGTGTCTTGCCCAGGGACACAACAGCAGGATATCTGGGGAGAGCGTGATGCGAACCGCCAACCATCGGGTTATTGGACGACCTGCTCTACCTCCTGAGCTGCTGCCGCCTCACTTTTTCCTCAACTTTCCCTCTTTAGGAAAGCTATGGAGGCTTACCCCGCTCTCTTTATTTCCCTTTGATTGGAAATTACATCCAAAAGCCGCGCAATGTGGCATTTTCACTGACAAATGGCAGTAGTTCGTAGCTTCGCTTCTTGGCTTGTATAAGACAGAAAAAACGGCTGCAACCATTCTACGTCACTACCCAGAATGCATTGCGACAAACAAAAATGGCGATTTACATCATAATAAAGTTTTTTAAAAATATATAAAACTGGGAATTATTTTCAAAAAAATTATATTATAGTTATGTTACCAACATAAAAATAAAGCATATAGAGCTAACATGCCAATATAATCGGGGTTCCTTTAAAAAAAAAAAACCTAATTTTATTTTTTTTAAAAAAGACAAAAATTAGTCATAAAATAATACACAAATTTAAAATAAAGTTTTAAATGTACAAGAAAAGTCAATTTTACAAGAGGAAATTACAAATTTGAGGAACATGGTTTCAACTTTAGATTTACAGAGAAAAGTATAAAACTATAAGTTTTTAAGTGGGTGCTCTTTGTACCTTTAACTCAATTAGAAATTTTTGGTTGTCTACTTTTAATTATTAATTTCAAAGCACTCCTTTTACATGAGTAGAATTTCTGGTTACTATACCCACCTGATCATATAATTTAAGTATGCATAGTATATTACTACTATTATGAATGTTTCCGTTCCCTACTCTCTCAATGGAAAAAAAGAAACAATAGAATAAAAATACAAAAAAAATACATTTTTGTCATTTATGTAAACCATGACAAAAAAAATCCTGCAGGACAAAACATGACACTTGATATTTTCTAACCTGTTTGTATACCACCATAGGCAGAGAGAGAACCTGAATTAGACAGAGCTCAGAGAGGGCAAGATGAGACAGAAGAGAGGAGCCGAGAGGAAAGTGTTCAGGCAGAGGAAGGAGAGAAGGGTAACACCACTAAAAAGTCTAAATACAGGATGTCTGGGTGGGACCACAACTGGCCCAATATTCAAGCCTTGGTTGTACAATACTTCAAATGGTAAGTTCCATATGCAATGTTACTGTGCAAAATTTTGAAAAGAAATAAATAGTATAAAATTAACATATTCCGGTATGCTTACTTCCCTATATTGCCACCACACCAAGGTCTTTAAGCCAGAGGAAACATTGAAACTGCCAAGTCTTTTCCAGTCAGTTCATAGCCATGCCACAAGGCCTGCCTTCTACAGTGCCTCTTCATGGTGACGGACAATAATTGGGTATCTCATAATCCGTAGATAAAGTCTAACAAAGTCTAAAGAGATCTCATACCCAGGTGGGGTATTCAGGCCCACTGCTGCCTATCAGGTAACATGGGAGAACACCCCATGAAAAAAAACAGCTTCCATCAACCAACCTGGTACTGAGCTAATGTATTCATTCATATCACTAGAAGTAGCAAGGCATCCTTTTCAATACTGCCCTGCCATCACATGGAGGACACCATGACTCATTTCAATTGCTGTAAAGTGCAAATCATCCTAAACCAATGGTTCACCATCTCTTGAGACGGATGCATGACAATAATGGGACTGCTGTTACAACACCAACTACCGGCAATGCTGAAATGTACCATGTCATAACCAAAATTTATCACTGACTTTATATTGGCCTTTAATTTGTACGATTGAGGCCTCTGAGAAAAGCCAGAAAGCCACGATGCTCTCATTTGACAATGGGATGGTGAGACTTCCACAGTGGTGCTTGGTTGACAGGGTTTAACATCTGCCACATAATGCCATGTCTGCAGGGCCTTGCATCAAGTTCAACGACAAATAAAAGGAAGTATAACTGCCTTGTGGTGCAATGTTGCCGCTACTTTTAAGAAATAAAGCACTGAGGTTAATGAGGGAAAATTGCTACATTTGTAAAGCTAAAACACATTCCATGACTTAAACCATTTTAACTTGTATTTCATAAACCTGATCAGAAACCCTGTAATTATTCTTGGTCTTCAACTCTAGATGCTAAATGATCATTTTCTCTCGCCATCTTTGGTCCTGGACACGGTCTAAAAGTGGCTCAGTTAGGATTTTTTTCTGAAACCGGGCTTGATGAGAGCAGTGAGGCTGAACCATACTTCAAATGTTCCATAAAACCAAAATGAAGAACTTAAAGCCAACAAAACACTCCATCAAGAGTTGTTATAAACTGCAGCCTTTCACTTTTGCATAGTCATTGTCGTACAGACACTGATTGGTGGCGTTTTAATGAGTGAACACTTCACATCCCAGGCTGCTCCCCTCTTTAATATCTGGACATTTTATATGTTACAACATATTGAAGCAGAGTCAGACTCTTAAAGAAGCCATTTGCTGAAGTCGCTGTGGTTTTTTATTTATTTTTTTTAATTTTTTTTTTTTGGACTTATTTTGTACCCATAGGTAGATTTGTTCTGCAGTCCGGTGACAAGCCACCAGCTGCCGGTCGCTGCGTGCGCAAGCACCCCTTAACTCCCTAACCTGCATGTTTTGGCATGTGGGAGGAAACCGGAGAAATCCCGGAGTAAACCCACGCAAACATGGGGAGAACATGCAAACTCCACACAGATCACTGTTGGCCGGGGGCAGGGATCAAACCCACGATCTCATGATCCCCGCGATCCCCCGGCCGAGGGTAAACTGTGCTGCCGCGGTGCTAACCACTGCGCCACCGTGCACCGCCACCGTGGTTATAGTGGTTCCAAGGTTGTGCTGACTTGGGTTCATCATCTGTGTCCGTTTCTCTCTTTGTCAGGTCATCTCCACCTATTAATTTTCTGAGTGTGGGTCAGGCCACCCTGATGTGAAGAGACTGTAACCACGGTAGCACATGTTGAACGCTGCTAGCACAACGTGAAGGAACATGCACACAGGACAGACTCCTCAAACACAGACAATGCCTCTGTTTGAATCTTAAAATATCTTGTTTGTGCATCGCAAAAGCACAAGGGGAGAAAAAAGTTTGGAGCTGATGTTGAAAATCTTCTCGGACAGTCCCCATCATCACAAGCTCATTCTCTTGGTTTGCTCAGAGGTGCACAAAACACACACGGGAGAGTGTGAAATGTGAAACAGTTGGTCCAGCAGCGGGATTCTTTTCACACTTGCTCATCTCAGACTTTCAATAAAAACACCAGTCTTATCACATGGCAGCATTCAATCACTTTCTTATAACGTAACTCAGCAAGATGGTGTGTGCATGAGCAAGTACGTCTGACCAGACACAGGCCCTCATTTACAAACACGTGTTCACCCTGTTAACCAAGTGTGACCAAGAACCATGGAAGAGGATCTGTCATTTATTTGCCTGAAATGGGCAAACATGACATAATCACACACGCAGTGGCATACAGTATTAACCACGTATAGCACAGAGGTTATAAGTGAAAGAATCCAATATGGAGCTCTATGTAAAAAACAATCCAGCAACACATTTGCGTTTTGGGGTGTGCCATATCGTATCGTTCACAATAATACCGGTATAAATTTTGATACTGGTATAAAAATGAATGTCGCAGTATTTGGGGTCTGTTAACCCTTTAACTGCCCAGATTAAATGGACGGGTCATGCGCCCCCAGTGGGACAGCGCAGCAACTGCACGTGTCAACTTATTGACGTCCCCCGGCTATACTGAGAATTTGTTCTAATCTCTACTTATCTGACAGTTTAGAAGGTGGCAGACACGCGCCGAAGGAATCATGGCTGACATGGGATATAGCAAAGAAGGAAAAATCCTCATTATTATTCTTCCTTTTTCTGCTTTGAGCTCACACAACAATGTGTATGCCTTCACGATCGGTCATTGCTGCAGCGATGATGAAGGAAACTGCATGAAATGGGAAAAATAGCCACGTAATACAAATGAAATTCACGTGGGATAATCATAAGAGTTTGTAGATGTGGAACACGGGTGTAAATTACTAAGTAAACGTGTTACATCGAGGTCGATGTAACAAAAAACTGAGCTCCCTGTACCAAGATGGCGGCACCCACGGGCGGCATGGATTCCCACAGGAAAAATGCACCAAACAGAAAAAATATCCATGTAATACAAATGAAATTCATGTGGGGGTAATCATAAGAGTTTGTAGATGTGGTACAGAGTTTAAGTGGCTGAGCAAACACAGAAACATCGGCTACGATAGATGAAAACGGCCTGGTCACGTGGGCGGGTGAGCCCCCCTCTTGGTAACAGGTAAGAAATATGTTTTTGACATTATATTGATTTTCTGGTTCATATACTTTGAAGATTAGATAAAAACATACCCCTGTAAACAAATCGGCATCAAAAAAAAATGAACCATTCTTTATGTAAATGTGTCCAAAGTCCACTTTTGACTGAGTTATGTAATTTATATAGCTGCCGCGACATTATGCAAATTAGATGCATAAATTTATTCCTCTCTGAAACTTTGGATCATATTCTACATCTTTCTCATTGACAGTAAGCCATTATCTCTTGTAACTTTCAAGTTATAGCCTTGGAAATCTGAACTATTTTATTGACAAAATTTTTTACCATTCTTGACCACTGGGGGGGGGGGCTTGAGTTGCCTTGCACTGCCCCAGGCGCCACACAGCGCCTAGATTAAGCTGCCGACAGAAGTTAGGCGTTACCATAGAAATGGGGGGTCTGATGCAGCGGTGATTTACCTGCAGAAGGGATGGGAATTGGGAACCAAAAGAAGGATAGTAGCTAGAATGAAGTGAGATGGTTTGGACATGTGCAGAAGAGGGATAGTGGAGATATTGGACAAAGGATGTTGAAGACGGAGCTGCCAGGCAGGAGGAAAACAGGAAGACCACAGAGAAGATTGATGGATCTAGTGAAGGAGGACATGGAGAGGGTTGGCGTTACAGAGGAAGATGAAGGGGCAGGGTGAGATGGGAGGCAGATGATCCGCTGTGGAGACCCCTGAACGGAGCAGCCGAAAGAAGAAGATCTTGAAAATGTTGTCAGTGTTTTAATTAAAAGTGAAATGTGGACATTATTATCTGTGTTGACATTTATGTCAATCCTACAAAATGTAAGGCCACTACGGTTGTTGTGGTTTTTTGATGTGCACTTTGGGGTCATTAGGTTTTCCTAGCTTTAGTAATTCATTTTAAATTTGCACATAACTAGAGTTTTTTCCTGAAGACTTTTTATTTTATGTTCCAATTTAGCTCTCTCCTCTCGAGTCTTCTTAGATTTTGATCCTGTATAACTAATAATATGTCCCCTAATAAAAGCTTTGAAAGCCTCCCACTTTACACATGCTGATGTTTGTGTAGTATTGATGTCAAAGAACTCGTCTATCTGTTTTTCTATATACTTGACAAATTCCTCATCCTGAAGCCATTTATGCTGAAATTGCCATCTGCCTGATTCCTTTGTCAATTTTTTATCTACATATATTAGACAACAGGGTGCATGATCAGAGATCACGATGTTATCATAAAAGCAGTTTTGAATCTTGGACCTTAATTCTGTGGAAATCAAAAAATAATCAATACGTGAGAATGTCTTGTAGGTACTGGAATAACAAGAATAGGCTTTAACTTGTGGTTTCATTTCTCTCCATATATCTAACAATCTCAATTCTTTCATAAAATGATTAATAGTCATCCTACATCCAATGTGCGTACAATCCAGTCCTGTTGATCTATCCACACCTGGATTCAATGTACAATTAAAATCCCCTGCTATTATATGTTGCCCTGTAAGTGATGATAAGATGAGAAATAAATTAGCAAAGAACTTCTGATCATCTATATTGGGACCATATAAGTTCACAAGATTTATATTTTCTAATAGCAAAGAACCTTGAATGATTACATATCTTCCAAATTTGTCTCCAATTACATTTTTCACTTGAAAAGGAACTGATTTATGTATGAGAGTCATAACTCCCCTGGCTCGGGATGAAAATGAAGAGGTGAATACACTTCCCTGCCATCTACTCCTAATTCTTTTAACATCCTCCTCTATCAGATGAGTTTCTTGTAAAAACACAATTCTTGAACCCATGTCCTTTATTTTATTCATAACTTGTTTAAGTTTTTTTAAATTTTGTAGACCTCTGCAATTCCATGAAGTTAAATTAAGATTAACACTTTGGTCCATGATCAATAGAGAGTTTGGGATTACCTTGCAGTGTAAACATGCTCATACAGAGAAGCAAAAACATGAGTGGTTGAACATTCATCCTACAAACTACACACAAACAAATTTCCCCTTCCCACACTTGTGGCAAACCCCCCAAAATCAAAAGAAAAATTCTGTCTCCCGATATAGCCATCGACCGTTCCACACCCACGGGGAACAGCCTAAGCCACTCCTTCTTCATCCTCCCAATCACCCTAACTCTACTGCTTTTAATGACGTAACATTAACTCTCCTCTGTAGTTTTCCAACTTAACTCCAAAATTTTTAACAACTTTGTACATCATAGTTTTTTTTTTTTGTTTTGTTTTTGTTTTTTTAATATATAATACAATCTATATTTTGTAAACTTACTATTTACTTCAAGTCAGTCAGATGCCTGTGCAAATGCTTAATTATTCTACCTTATATTTTGTTCATGCTTAGCTCCCACCAGTCTCTTCTTCTTCTTTGATCTTCTTGATGAACTCCTGCGCCTCCTCTGGGGTCTTGAAGATGTGGGTTCTGCCCTCATACGTGGTCAGCAGTCTCGCAGGATAGATTACACCATGACGAATCCCAAGGTTGCGCAGCTCCTTACGTACGGGATCAAACTGCTTCCTCAATTGCTGGATTCCTGTGGCCAAATCTGGGTAGAACCGCACCTGCTGGTCCTGGTGTTTAATCTCTCCTTTAGCACGTGCAGCGTTGAAGATCTTCATCCTGTCTCTGTTGCTAAGAAACTTCATAATTAAGGTCCTCGGCGGTCCCTTATCTCTCCGTGGGCCAATACGATGTGCTTTTTCCAGAACCACTGCACATAACTAGAGTTACTAGTTATGTGCAACCCCTGCAGACCCCAGAAAAAGTATGTTAGCCCATTAATGTTGGCTAGCTGAGCAGTATTAGAAACATTAAAGTTGCATGGTGAGCTAAGTAGCTACAGTTAGGACCAGAAATATTTGGACAGTGACACAATCTTCATGATTTGGGCTCTGCATGCCACCACATTGGATTTGAAATGAAACGACTACAACGGAATTGAAGTGCAGACTTTAAGGTTTAATTCAAGGGGTTGAACAAAAATATATGATTAAACATGTAGGAATTGCAGCTATTTTTATACAAACGCTCCTCATTTCAGGGGCTCAAAAGTAATTGGACAAATAAACATAACCCTAAGTAAAATGTTACTTTTCTATATTTTCTTGAGAATCCTTTGCAGGCAATGACTGCCTGAAGTCTGGAACCCATGGACATCACCAAACGCTGGGTTTCCTCCTTTGTGATGCTTTCCCAGGCCTTTACTGCAGCTGTCTTCAGCTGTTGCTTGTTTGTGGGTCTTTCTGCCTTAAGTTTTGTCTTGAGCAAGTGAAATGCATGCTCGATTGGGTTGAGATCTGGTGATTTACTCGGCCATTGCAGAATATTCCACTTCGTTGCTTTAAAAAACTCCTGGGTTGCTTTTGCAGTATGTTTTGGATCACTGTCCATCTGTACTGTGAAGCGCCGTCCAATCAACTTTGCTGCATTTGGCTGAATCTGAGCAGAAAGTATATCCCTATACACTTCAGAATTCATCCGGCTGCTTCTGTCTTTTGTCACATCATCAATAAACACAAGTGACCCAGTGCCATTGGAAGCCATGCAATGCCCATGCCATCACACTGCCTCCACCATGTTTTACAGAAGATGTAGTGCTTTGGATCATGAGCTGTTCCAGTTCTTCTCCAAACTTTCTTCTTCCTATCATTCTGATACAGGTTGATCTTAGTCTCATCTGTCCAAAGAATGCTGTTCCAGAACTGGGCTGCCTTTTTCAGGTGTTTTTTTTGGCAAAGTCAATTCTGGCCTTTCTATTTTTGAGGCTGATTAATGGTTTGCACCTTGTGGTGAATCCTTTGTATTTACTCTCATGGAGTCTTCTCTTTATGGTAGACTTAGATACTGATACACCTACTTCCTGGAGAGTGTTCTTCACTTGAGTGGATGTTGTGAAGGGGTTGTTCTTCACCATGGAAAGGATTCTGTGATCATCCACCACTGTTGTCTTCCGTGGACGTCCAGGCCTTTTTGAGTTCCCAAGCTCACCAGTGCACTCTTTTTTTCCCCTCAGAATGTACCAAACTGTTGATTTGGCCACTCCTAACATTTCTGCTCTCTCTCTGATGGATTTCTTCTTTTTTTTTTTTTTTTTTTTTCAGCCTCAGGATGGTGTGTTTCACCTCCATTGAGAGCTCCTTTGACTGCATGTTGTGTGTTCACAGCAACAGCTTCCAAATGCAAACGCCACACCTGCAATCGACTCCAGACCTTTTAACTGCTTAATTGATGACAGGTTAATGAGGGAAGAGCCCATGCAGCCTTATTTTTATTTTTTATTTTTTTTGCAGCCTTCTGAGTCAATTGTCCAATTACTTTTGGTCTTTTTTAAAGAGCTGTAATTCCTAAACCTTTGCTCCAATTTGGATGTGAATACTCTCAAATTACAGCTGAGAGTCTACACTTTAAGCCCATATTAATTATATAATTGTATCCTGAATATGTTTTCGTAAACAGCTAAAACAACCAAACTTGTGTCACTGTCCAAATATTTTTGGGCCTAACTGTACATGCTTATCATTCTGCTGTTCCTTTTAAGAATCTTGACTTGCTTCTGTCAAGATTGTCTGTCCACAGTCAGGGAATTTATGTAAACTGTTTGGCTCAGACAGGGTCACGCTTGTCATAGCATTCTGACCCCCCCCCCCCCCCCAAGAAGTGAATCTTGCCACTGCTGTTGAAACATCTGAGAACTACACACCTTCTATTTTCCTTGGCATTTTTTGTCCAATGTCATGTTAAATAAAGGGGAAAACCAAAAGAAGTTGTATTGTTGTCAGGATAACTTGTAGGTCGGTGCACATCTCTGGAAGAAGTCACCGCAGTAATGGCAGCTTGTTTACTTCTTGTATTTCACCGGACTGCTTGATACGCACACAAACACACAGTGCCATTCAAGGCCAGCCGGCAGTGTCTTTGAAGTCCCTTCAAAGTTAACGCTGACTTGGCTGGGGATGAGTGAACTTCTGCTGGACAGGCATGTGAGCTGGCACCGAAGTGACAGGGATGCAAGTGAGCATGCCCTTCAACTTACAATCCTACTGCATCAAAAAAAAAAAAAAAGGTTAGAGAAAAGGTTAAGGAGGGCCAAGTAAACGTGGATCTCATTTTTCCTCTGCTGTCAGCCATCCGTGGATGGCGCTGGCTGCTGCACACTGTACTTATGTGGCTTTGGGACTCCATACTTGTGCATATGTGCCATACAGAGGATTTGAATGATAGAATCAAAGAGAAGAGAGGCATCACAGTTACCCCTTCCAATGTATTCCTGTTTTTTTTAGCTTGTAACAACCTTACTGGAGATGGAAACTGGTTCACCACCAAGATGACATGCATGTTAAAAAGAGACGAACCCAAACTAAAGAGGAGCAGATGCTGATAATGAAGCTGGTGTGCATGATGGTGGAAACAAAGACAGATGAAGAGCTGCAGGTTTGACAGTGCTAAGCCTGAGTGGGAGGACTCCTGTGGTGCTTCTATGGAGTGTGGGTGAGAAAGCAACAGTGTTTTGCGCGCAGGCAGAGATGAGGGCAAAGAGATGGAGAGTGTGAAAGTTTGGCCCGTTTGTCTGTTGGAGCTGTTGGAGCATCAGAGAGAAAACAAAACCTTCAGCACTGAATGAACATAATTAAACATAAGGTGATTTTCTCCCGTGTCTACAGACTTCTACGTCTACCACCGTCAGTGTTAATGCTCTGCTGCAACATCAAAACGGGTTCCGCAGGTGTGTAGACTGATTTCCTTTGCGTACTTCAGGTATTTGTTTATTCAATGATGGGAACGGACAACGAGTGGATTATGATGGAGCTGGAGCTGATAAACGCTGAACAAAGACAACTTTTAATGCAGTCGCAGCAATGGAGAAAAAAGAGAAAATATATGATGAAACAGCACGTAGGACCACTGAACCACTGCCGCCTGATGATCTTTGTGATGGTGTGAGGATGAGTCCTGCAGATGTTCAAATCTGCTCATTTCCTTGTTTATCCCCGTTTACCCAACTTGCATTGGAAGCGGCGCCGTGGAGAAGGTGTAGGAGGAAACGAATCGAACAAGTCACAGCTGTTGCAACCTATATTGCCAAGACAGGTAGTTACGTTTCTGGAGAAGTACATGTTAGGTCACGGCATAGGGTCTGCAGCACTGCCGGAGCTATGGCATCATTTTGCCATGGATGTATAAATCAGGCTTATGAGTGCCACTAGAGATTCAGACCAGTAAAGGAGGCGTTTGAAGCATGAAGCCATGCCTTGGCTTTAGTGTGGATAGAATTGTTTGTGTGCGCACGCGCATGTGTCCAGCCTGGCAGTATAAACACAGCAGAGTGCTGAGCTCTGCCTCTGGCTGTGAACACTACACTTACTGGGAAATGTGCTGAGTTAGCACTAAGTGTCCACGCTCATTCTAATCCACAGATTGACTCTTTGGCTATCTGACCACCACGCTGCCTCACTGCCCCTCTTACACACATACATATGCACAAACTCAGGCTTCCCCATTTTTTAAACCCCAAAATCCCCCAACAGAGGGCCTCTGTCAGGGATTCACAGGTCACAGCTTCAAATGGGCCCAGAGCTCAGCCTTCCTTCCTGGGGTTTAATCTTTAACTTGCTTATGCGACAAGTTATTTAAAACTTGTGCAGCATACTCATCTTTTACTCTGCACAGTTTGAGGGCAAATGTGACTTTGCACCAGAGAGAATTCCTTAATTGAAGTAGGAGCAAAAAAAAAAGAAGAAAAAAAAAAAGGAAAAGCTTTTAAAAACTTTGTTCTGGAGTAAAGTTAGTGAACTTTTTTGCCTAATCACATTTGACAGACAGTTCTGATGTCCAGTTGATCTCCTGGTTATAATAAATTATGTTTAGATAATTCTTTAAAATGATACAGAAAACACAGCCAAAACTGAATTTAATATAATTGCAATTTACAGAACTTGTTTCTGTGCATTTCAGTGAACATTCCTTCAGGGGTCTCAGTCACTCAATTTTTATCAGTCCATTAAAATCAAATAATATACAGTGCTGATTTCTTATATTATTGCATATTTATCAGATCAAACAAATTTTAATATTAGACAAAGATAACCCGAGGAAATACAAAATGCAGTTTTTACATTATGATTTCATTTATTAAGGGGGAAAAAAGCTATCCAAACCTACCTGGGACTATGTGAAAAAGTAATTGCCTACCTCGTTACATCATGAATTAACTGTAATTAGCCTCATTTACAATTATTAGCCACACCCAGGCCTGATTATTGCCAGACCCGTTGAATCAAGAAATTACTTAAATAGAACTTGTCTGACAAAGTGAAGTAGGCTAAAAGATCTCAAAGCAATAAACCCTACCATGATCTAAAGAAATTCAAGAACTGATGAGAGCCAAAAACCTAGAACATCTAAAGGCCTACAGGTCAAACTTGCCTCAGTTTGGACACTGGTCTGTGATTCAACAATAAGAAAGACCCTGGGGGGAGAAAAATGGCATCCATGGGAGAGTTCTAAGGCTAAAATCACCGCTGACGAAAAAGAAACAAAAGCACCCCCCCCCCAAAAAAAAAACAAACAAAAAAACACAAAGGCTCATCCTACATTTGCCAAAAATCATCTTGATGATCCAAGATTTTTTGGAAAATATTCTGTGGACTGACAAGACAAAAGATGAACTTTGTAGAAGGCGTGCCTCCCTTTACATCTGGTGTAAAATTAACAGCATTTCATAAAAAGAACATCATACCAACAGTCAAACGTAGTGGTGGTAGCGTTATGGTCTGGGGCTGCTTTAGGACCTGGATGGCATGCCGTAATTGATGGAACCATGAATTTTGCTCTCTACCAGAAAATCCTGAAGGAGAACGTCTGATGAGCAGTTTGTGCCCTCAATCTCAAGCCCGCCAATACGGCTGAATAAAAACAATTCTGCAAAGGAGAGTGGGCCAAAATTCCTCAGCAGCAATATAAAAGACACACTGCCAGTTATCATAAATGCTTGACTGCAGTTGTTGCCGCCAAGGGTGGTACAACCAGTTATTAGGTTAACGGGCAATTACTTTTTCACATGGGGTCAGGTAGGTTCAGATAGCTTTTTCCCCTCAATAAATGAAATCATTTAAAAACTACATTTTGTATTTACTTGGGCTATCTTTGTGTAATATTAAAAATGTGTTTGATGATCTGAAATATTTGTGTGACAAATATGCAAAAATAGAAGAAATCATGAATGTGGCAAATACTTTTTCACAGCACTGTAAGTATAATTGTTAAGACAAAATCTTTAAAAAATGGAGAGTGAGGAAATGATTAAAACCCATTATATTTACCTTACAGGAGAGAAAAAAATATATGTCCATGACTATTTGAATGACCACAGTTTGTTTAGCTTCAATTACACAACATAAAAATAATTTTTTGTAAGTTGTCTGTGTTTTTTCAACTGATTTAAGACAATTTTGCACCGCTGAATCCGAAAATGACATCTGTTTCTCTTGATCAGGTCAGGTGTTTATGCCAACTTGTAAGCAGTTGTACAGTTGTACTGTAAATTGAATAGCAGACATTCATAAAGGTAAGCACATGTAAATTGAATGTTACGTCATCATTGTTCAAAATTCAGAGAATTTCAAGAAATAAAGAATTTTGCATCATATAAAGCGAAAATACCCATACATGTAAACAAAAATGTATAAAACATGTGGCCGTAGTTCAAAAAAGTTGACCTGATTGAGCAAAACCAATGTGATTTTTGGATTCAGCACATCAAAATTGTCCTAAATCAGCTAAAAAAAAAAAACCAAAACAGTGTTATCAATTCAAAGATAATAGAACTCACAAAAAGTTAGGGATATTTGGCTTTCAGGTAAAATTTCAGGATGTACCTAAAATTAGTTGGTAGAGCATCTGCCCCACACCCGGAAGGCAGGGGTTCAAATCCCGGCCGGGTCATGCCGAAGACCATATAAAAATGGAACTTCCTGCTGTCCAGCTTGGTGCTCAGCAAAAATGGAATGGAGGAGGGAAATTTGTGGCGGCGCCTTGCATGGCAGCGGCCCTCTGATTCTACACTTGGGGTGTGTGTGATTAACACAGTAGAGAGGTAAAACACAATCTCGTTCTACTGTACATGATTGGTTGTACAGTTGAATGACAATATGCTACAGCTTGCTACAGCTATGATGTATATAGGTTCTATAGTCGTGTTAGTTTCTTTTTTACTTTCCATGGGTAATCCCTTTGTCTGTCGTGTGTGTTTCTGTTGTTTGGCCGTCAACTGTCATGCTGCTGTTACACTGTAATTTGGGATCAATAAAGTACATCTATCTATGATTGGTTGTACAGTTGAATGACAATAAAGGGTGATTTTAATTTAATTTTAATTTAAAAAATGCACTATAATCTTTCCAGGTGAACTTAATTTGACCTTCTCTAACCTTTTGAATACACGTCCAACTGTTCGATGTTCCAGTACTTTCTGCATAACTTGCTGTTGTCTAACAAGGTGCTTAACGGCCAACTTCACAACAGGTGTTTGATCAAGGAACCGACCAATAAATTTTCAGGTTCAACTAGAATTGGTATTTAAACAGTCCTCTTCATCATGCTGTTCACATTTTGACATCATGAGACCAAGATGACACGTCATAATTGATTAACAGTACCTCACCATTATGAGGCTTCAAAAAGGATGCTCTCAGAGGGAAGTGGCCACTGAGCTTAGAGTGTCACAGAGTGTCATCAGCAGGTTACAGAGATACACAAAGACTGGAAGAGTCACAGAAAGGTGAAGTGGACGTCATGTGGCCACATCCCACGCTGATGATCGCTTCATTGTGAACAGTGCCCTGCGGAATCGGATGATGAATGCTACTCAACTCCAGCACATTTAAGGGAGGTGAAGGGCACCCAAATGCAGGGATGAGAATGGGGTTTGGGAAAAAAAGAGGAAACTAAGCCGGGGGTCTTAGTTAGGCCTGCGTCCCCCAAGCCGGATCCAAGGCAGAGCCTTGGTGGTGCGTTGCCCCCCAGAAGCTACCAAAATCTGGTGTTTTAGAATGCTCAAATGTGGTCTTATATTTAAAGTTAGAAGTAAGTACAAATGCATTTATAGTTTACCTTTTTAATCTGCTGCTGCATCACATGTGTAAATTTATGATATCTGAATGGTATGTTGATGTAATAATACTAAATTATATTTTACTACTATTTAATATGTTTAGAATGGTAAATGGCGTTCACTTATATAACGCTTTTTCTCATCTCTGGATGACCACAGCGCTTTACAGATCCTGCTATCCACCCATTCACGCACACATTCACACACTGATGGCGGCAGAGCCGCCATACACACACATAGCCTGGCCACCAGGAGCAACTGGGGGTTCAGTGTCTTGCTCAAGGACACTTTGACATGCAGACTTCAGACAGAGTGGGAATCGAACCCATGACCCGCCGATCAGTAGTCGGTCACACTACACCTGCACCACAGCCGCCCCTAGAACTGACACAGAATTACATTTACATAGTTCTAGAACAGACAAAATAATTTAACCAAGTAAAATAAATTATAAATAACAATATTCCAACAATATTCCAATAACAAAATTCCATCACCAAGTCCATCACCCATTTATTAAAATATACTGACATTCTGCAAGCATTTTGATTTATTAATGTGTGCATTTGTTAGTGTTACTAGGAATATAAAAAAGTTGCATATTAGTATATTTTAATATTTGAAAGATAATCTAAGTAAGTAAAACCTAAAAGATGTTTAATTAGTGTTTCAAATTATCAATTAGTGTTTCAAAACAGGCATGACGTCACAACTTACACATGCTATTTCATAACAAATTCATTACGCGAAAATTCTCAAGTACATTACTTAGAACGAGAAAAAAAATCTTACCTCGGAATGTGTCTTCCGATCACTAATTGCTGTAATCGGGGCCGATTGTGATGAACTTTGACTGGCATCTGAATTTAACCGTGTCCATCGATCGTTTTGAACGCAGCACGAGCGAGTAATTTGATCTCCTTGTAGCCACAATTTTGAGATGTTTCTGTTTTGAACAGTGTTCAACTAAGGCAACAACCACGAGATCCATAACTCAAGAAATCGTTAATCGTTATAATCGTTAAAATAAACACACTGGGCTTTCCCTGGTACTTCGCATTTCGCTATGAAGTCGGCCATTTTTTCAACCACAACTTCGGTATTTTTACCAATCTTTACAGGCATTGACAGTTTTTTGGAGCCATTCCCAACGAAACTTGTTCCTTATCCCTTTGTCTTCTTGCTTTGTTGTCTTTCATGAGTTTTAGGTTCACCATTTTCACGAAATCAGGAAAACTTGGTTGATTGAATTGTCCGCCATTTGCATTTCGCTCCGCGTGTGGGATATGACAAAGGAATAACAAAATCGTCGATTGGTTGCTTCAATAAGTATCAGTCAATCAGTGGCCTTGTTACATTACATTACTGATCTTGCTGGATAGCGCGTTCTGCGCGATGAATTTGAGCAGCCGATCGAAAATACAACTCGCCGCTCATAACAGACCCCCCCCCCCAAAAAAAAATTTTTCTCCTCGAATTTAGACGATTCACGAGAATGACCCTAGACATGATCAAATCCGAGGAATTCCTCGGATCTGCGGAGGATTCTCATCCCTGCAAATGTCATGTCAGACCATTCGAAATAGTTTACATCAGCGTAGTCTAGACGACCTGCAAGGGCACCCGACCACACCACCAGGCACAGGCGTCATCGTCTTGCATGGGCCAGGGAACATTTACGCTGGACAAGGGACCAGCGGGCCTCAGTGCTGTTCTCTGATGAAAGTCGATTCCCGTTGAACAGAAATGATGGCTGCCAATGATGTTGGAGACGTCAAGGAGAGCGCTATGCATCAGCCACTGTTGTCACCAGATGAGCCTTTGATGGTGGTGGTGTTACAGTCTGGGCAGGTGTGTCTAGTCCAGGGGTCGGCAACCCGCGGCTCCGGAGCCGCATGCGGCTCTCATCCCTCTGCTGCGGCTCCCTGTGGCTTTGGAAAATAAATAATGAGTATTTAATTAAAATGTATTTTATTTTAGTTCATTAGTTTTTAAAATGTAATTCTAAATTTGAAGATTATGGTGATCTTGTAAAATCTAAAAAAACAAAAAAACAAAAAACGTGTTAAAGTTTAATCACCATCAGCGAAAAATCAACACGAAGTCGGAAGTCGTCTCCCGCGATAACCCGGATGTGTTGTGTTCAAGCTACTGCTGTATTGTAAACAGCCCTGCGATTGGATAGTTGCAAACGATTGGACCAATCAAATGGCTCGTTGTATGCTTTTTCAAAGATTCATGGCGGCATGTTCTCAAGGATGTGATTTTCTGTTAATTCGCCAAATTCCGCTTTATTTTATCTTCCAGGAAGATAAAGTACGTTAAGTACGTTAGCGGCTTGTGGTCCACGAATGCAGTGAAACTGTGCCCTTTCAGGCAGGACTGGAAGTGGCGTATGGCCACCGGTAATCGATATGGCCAGGTGGAGAGTCATTAACTCTACAACGGCTGTATGAGCTGGGCTGGCGCGAGGGATAAAACGGTAATAAAAGTTAACCATCCCCTTTTATGATTCCAAACAGTTTGAAATTGACAGTGCACAGTGGACATTGACTCATAACTTTTGAATATTTCTAAGACTTGGCTGCATCAGTTATTGTACAAAATGAACTGCTCAAGACTCAATGGAGATTGAAATTGGTGATCTGAAATGAATGCTGAAATTATGAAAAGTAATGGTATGTTGGAATTTTATTTCTATTATGGAATAGATAAAAAAATTAACTGATTTTGATTTGATCAAGTGTTAAAGCATGTGATGGATAATGCTTGTTGGAATATTTTAGGAATGCTATCTTCTTGGAACATAAGTCAATATTATACATTAATAAGTGGCATTCAGCTGTTTGTTTTATGTCATTTAAGCACAGTTCTGGTACTTAAAAATCATAAAAACCCAGGAGCTTTGCCCCCCTTGCCCCCATCCCACCCCGGACCCCGCTGGGCGACTATGTCCCCCAGACCTCTTGCTGAATTTTCAGATAATTTCCCCAACCCCAAATCACATCGCTGGTTCGTGTTGCAATTCTGAGCTTTCGGTATTGTTTTCAGTGGAATTATGAGATTTTTATCGAAGGATCAGGAGTCATCAGTGCTAGAAATAGCACTCTCCTTTCAACCCAATGTCAACCTTCAACCCAATGTCTTTTTTTTTTTCGGAGTTCAAAATGTTTTTGTTGCACGCAGAAATGTAATTTTGTTTTCTCTGCAGGAGTTCCCTGATTTCATAAATGCAACACATTATAGTTTGTTTATACATAGCATAAAGGGAAAAAAGCGTTATATGCAGTATTATTTCATTTTAAGTGCCAAAAGGGTTTTTGTGGCTCCCAGTGTTTTCTTTTCTGTGGGAAACGGGTCCAAATGGCTCTGAGCAGTAAAGGTTGCTGACCCCTGCCCTGGACAGATCGCCAGTCCATCGCAGGGCCAACACAGAGAGACAGACAACCATTCACTCTCACAGTCATACCTAAGGACAATTTAGAATCCCCAGTTGATGCCAATTAACCTAACTTGCATGTTTTTGGCATGTGGGAGGAAACCGGAGAAATCCTGGAGTAAACCCACACAGACACGGGGAGAACATGCAAACTCCACACAGATCACTGTTGGTTGGGGGCTGGGATCGAACCCAGGATCCCCCGGCCAAGGGTGAGTTGCTGTGCTGCCACAGTGCTAACCACTTCTCCACCGCGCCGCCCACAACCAATCCACTAGTTGACAAATTGAGAGTCTGGAGAACAAGTGAAGGATACAGATTTATATTATATTAATACATTTGAACAAGGAGCATTATGAGGAAACAGGATGAAAAGTAGCTTCTTCTAAATAAAACTTTCATCTCTAATTTATGAAAATATCAGGAACTAAAGCTGTGTGATCACTGTTGAAAGTAGGAGATGGGTGATATTTTTCAGATTTAAACAATTTATGAATGTGCTGATAATTAAAACTATGCAAAAATTATGGTCAGATATTCAGAAATTTATTTTTCAGCACAAAATTTATAATATATATCTAACATTTATTTCATAAATGAAGCTATAAGCAGTTTTTTCCCCACTGCTGTAGTAGGAATTCATTAATGCCACATAATATTCAGAGCTATGTACAGTATATAAAAAACTTTATAAGCAGCATAATCTTTATTTTAAAGGTCAAATTGCCGTTGCGGCTCTCAGCCACATCTGTTTTAGTCGGAGACGGGCAAAACGGCTCTTCGGCTGGCAAAGGTTGCAGACCCCTGGTCTAGTCAATACAGAGCTGCCCTACATCTTGTGAATAGTACAGTGACAAGCCGATACTACCTGAATAACATCATTAATCCAGTTATTGTACCCCTGCATGAACAACACAGGCCTAATTTCATCTTCATGGACAACAATGCTCCAGCTCATCAAGGTCGCATCATTAGGGAACAGATGCTGCAGGCTGGGGTACCTCAAATGGAGTGGCCTGCACCGTCTCCAGACCTGAATCCCATAGAAAACCTATGGGATCAGCTGAGTCGTCATGTAGAAGCTCGTAACCCTGCACCCCACAACCTCAATGACCTGAGGGCCGCCCTCCAAGAAGAGTGGAATGCCATGCCTCAGCAGACAATAAGTCGACTTGTGAACGGCATGAGACGTTGCTGTCAAGCTGTAATTGATGCTCAAGGGCACTTGACAAGTTATTGAGACATTGACATTTTTTGTTGTGGTATACCTACCGCTGTTGATGGCTTTTGTTTCAATAAATTGAGATGAGGAATGACCATTACATGCTTCTACTTAAATGCCCTACTTTCATGATATAATATCACTGTAGTGCGAAACATTTTCCATTTTCCATAAATTTCACCCGAAAGCCAAATATTCCTAACTTTTTGTGAGTAGTGTATCATGGACAGACAGACGGGCAGCAGTGATGTTATCCTGAGTACACTAGTAAAAGCCACTGAACACCGTTCTAACTTTCCATCTGAATCTAGACTATAGCTACATACTAGGGATGCAAGTTATCGATTAATTTATTAATTGTTAATTGATTCACCTTATCGACTGATTGACGATTGATTAGATTTGAATTTTCCTTGGTACATTATGGTCTATAACATAAAACGCTAATTATTGTTTGATATACTGAATAAAAAAAGCAGGTCATAGTCCTCAAGGATTTGATTTATTTATATAATGTAATCTGTTGCATGTTAAACATTAACAACAAAATAAACTCAGAAAAATAAATATTAATGCTACTGTAACATAAGTGTGTGCACGGGCTGATAAACTTCAGCAAAATAAATTCTGACTGAAAAAAATATGTAGCCTTAGTCCACATAATATTAAAAACTACATAAAATCAGACATGCTCTCTGAGAAGAACTGCTGATTTTACATGCCAGTTATCAATGTAGTGGCAAGTAACATCCGCGCCAATGGCCTCTCCGACCACGACCGAATATTTTTTACACATTCATACCCAGTGTCATGGACACTGGGGGAAAAGTGGGTAAAGTGTCTTGCCCAGGGACGCAACAGCAGGATGTCTGGGGACAGCGGGATTCAAACTGCCAACCCTTCGGTTATTAGACAACCCACTCTACCTCTGAGCCACTGCTGCCCACAAATTTAAGAAAAATAAATGCATGATGCTCCGCAAGCACGCACACAAACAACACGCATAACGGTCATCTACGCATCGGACTTCGGAAGCGCCCCACCTGTATGACCGTTCCTGTCGGAAGGCAGGGTGTCTCTCTCGCGTCGTTGTCCGAGAGAAGCATGAAGTTATTAAAGTACTTTAAACACGGGCAAAAAAGCAGAAGAGGTATGCAAGCAGTGGAGGCATTTATCATGGTTTTAACTCGCTGGTAACGGGAACAATAATGAAGAGTTGCTTAGGAAACAGGTGTGGTTAGGCTTCGTATGCAGGGAGAGGTAAGAGTGACTGATGAAATGCTGATTGACTTCACCAGCCACTGCAATATTAACTAATAATTTATGTTCATTATTATGTACCTGGCAAGTTAAGTTGACCAAAATTTACGAAGTCAATGACTTTAACCCATCAACAGCCTTCAGACAAACTAATCGTGCCAACATCTGGATTTCAAAATAAGGGTTTCTCCTGCTGTCTGGGTGGTGAGGAAAGTTCTAAAAAACTATAAATATATAGAAATATTATAACAGAAATAACTGCATCTTTGGTAATTTAAGTTAATTTATTTCATTAAATATAATTTTATTAATATTTTTCTTTGAAATCAGAGTTAAATTATTGGTTTGCTCTGGCCCTGCAAAACTATGGTCAAAAGTGTAAATTGCATAAGGAACAAAAAGTCAACATTTTTACCACAATCTGTTTCAAATTTATAAAAAATAGCTATAAAATAATCCAAAAGTTTATAATAAAGTCTCAAATATACAAGAAAAGTCATAATTCTACAAGAGGAAATTACAAATGAGGAAAATGGTTTCAAATTTAGATAAATTTACAGACAAAGGTAGAAAACTATAAGAAAATTGTTTTACATTTTGGGGATAAACCTCAAACCTTCAAGACTGAAGTAATTACTCAAGTTTTTAAGTGGGTGCTCTTTGTACCCTCAACTCAACTAGAAATTTTTGGGTGTCTAACTTTTAATTATTAATTTCATAGCACTGCTTTTACATAAGTAGAATTTCTGGCTTCTGTACCCACCTCTGATCAGATAGATTGATAGATCGATAGATAGCCTTTATTGTCATTATACAAACAAATGTACAATGAGATTTAAGCATCTCCTTCAGTGCAACATATGTAAAAGAGAAAAATAAAAAGCATAAAAACAATAAATTCCTGAAATAAATAATGTATAATGTGTACAATGTACGTAATCTAAGATAAAATAAGGTATATATACAATATAAAAATAAAAATATTAAAAAGACTGCACAGCATTCTGGACCGTAAATGTCAATTACACAGTGATGTGTTTAGAGGTATACCGAGAGGGTCAGGGAGGGTTGGACTGAGAATTCAGAGCCATGATGGCTTTTGGAAAAAAAACTGTTCTTAAGTCCATTTGTCCTGGCTCTGATGCTAAGGCAGCGGGCAGTGTAAATGTCTGTCAGGGAGGGGAGAGGGCGGCCGATGATCTTCTGTGCTGCCTTTACTACCCTCTGCAACCTCTCCCTGTCTACCATTGTGCAATTCCCATACCACAATGTAATGCAGTATGTGAGCAGACTCTCAATGGATGAGCGATAGAAGGTCAGCAGCAGGGTGGAGTTGAGGTCGTACTTCCTGAGGACTCTCAGGAAGTGTAGCCACTGCTGAGCCTTCTTAATAATCGCCGAGATGTTGTCTGTCCAGGAGATGTCAGAGGAGATAAGGACGCCGAGGTACCGGAATGTGTAGACCCTCTCCACACACTCGCCGTTAATGAAGAGGGGGGCTGGGTCGGTATTGGTCCTCCTGAAGTTGACAACAATTTCCTTGGTTTTCTTGGTGTTCAGAGTCAGGTTATTTTCTAAACACCAAGTTGCCAACTTCAGGACCTCCCCCCTATAGGCTGTCTCGTCCCCTCCAGAAATGAGTCCAACCACCGTGGTGTCGTCAGCAATCTTCACGATGAGGTTGTTGTTGTAGGCCGGACGACAGTCATAGGTGTAGCGACAGTACAGGAGGGGGCTCAGCACACAGCCCTGTGGGGAGCCAGTACTCAGCGTCCGTGTGGAGGAGAAGTAGGAGCCAAGTCTCACAGTCTGGGACCGGTTAGTGAGAAAGTACATGTGAGAGGTGGGAGACCAAGGGTGTTCAGTTTGGTAATGAGAATGTCCGGGATAACTGTATTGAAGGCCGAGCTGTAGTCCACGAAGAGCATTCGGATGTAGCTGTGCTGCCGCTCCAAGTGGGACAGCGCAAAATGGAGGGCTACGGCGATGGCATCTTCAGTGGATTGGTTTTCACGATATACAAACTGGTAAGAATCAAGGTCGGGGGGAAGATGGCTCTTAATGTGCTGAAGAAGCAGTCTCTCGAAGCATTTCATAATTACCGGGGTGAGGGCCACAGAACGGTAATCATTTAGGCTGGTGGTGGGAGACTTCTTTGGTACCGGAATGATTATGGCAGATTTTAGACAGGACGGGATGACTGCCTGGGCCAGGGAGAGGTTGAAAATCCTGGTAAAGATGGAGGTGAGCTGGGAGGCACACACTCTAAGCACCTTACCAGGAACTCCATCTGGGCCGGCAGCCTTCTTGGAGTTCACTGACAGGAGCACCCGTCTGACGTCATGCTCACTGACAGTGAAAGTGGTGGTGCAGGAGCTGGGTGGGGGTAGGGGCAGGGCTGAGGCTGATGAGTGCTGCTGTCGAGTTATTTCAAAGCGAGCAAAGAAGCTATTTAGCTCCTCTGCCAGCGGTGCACTCAGGTTCTCTGATGTTGTAGCACAGCCTCTGTAATTCGTGATGTTTTGAATTCCCTGCCACACCTCCCGTATGCTGTTACTAGACAAGTGGGACTCTATTCTCATCCTGTAGTCTGCTTTAGCTTTTTTAACTCCTCTTTTCAGATCGGCTTGAGTAGACCTATAAAGGTCTCTGTCACCTGATCTGAAGGCAGCATCACGGGCTCTGAGGAGTGTGCGGACCTGGCTGGTCATCCAGGGTTTCTGGTTGGGAAAAACCCTAATATTTTTGTCCACAGTCACATTACCGATACAAAACTTAATGTAGTCCAAGGTTGTATCAGTGGATGTTTCCAACTCCTGTTGTCCAAATAAATCCCAGTCTGTCTCTGAAGCAATCCTGCAGTTTGGAGAGAGCGTCGTCAGGCCAAGTTGTGACAGTCTTTATAGTAGGCCTGTCTCTATGCCTGAGGGGGGTGTAGGCTGGGGAGAGCAGGAGGGAAAGATGGTCCGGCTGGCCGAGGTGGGGAAGGGATATGGCTCTGTATGCATGCTTGATGTTAGTGTAAACATGGAATAAAATGTTCTCCCCTCTAGTAGAACACTTAACATGTTGATAAAATTTTGGGAGTACAGTCTTCAGATTGGCCTTATTAAAGTCTCCTGCGACTATGTGGACACCATCAGGGTGAGCCCGCTGATGTTTGTTAATGGTGTTAAGCAGGAGGGAGAGCGGCATATTTACATTTGCACTGGGTGAAATATACACGGCCGTGATAAACACTACTGTTAGCTCTCTCGATAGAAAAAAAAAAGGCCAACATCTTACAGACATGTACTCGAGATCGGGAGAGCAATATCTGTCTGTAATAGTCCCATTGTTACACCAGTTATTATGCACATACATACAAAGCCCTCCCCCTCTACTCTTACCGGAGTCCTTAGTCCTGTCACAGCGTAGCAACGTGCGGCCCGCTAGCTGCATGCTAGTGTCGGATATGTCCGGATGGAGCCAAGTTTCGGTTCAGGCAGAGGGTCCAGGAGAGGTGAGAGCAGAGGAAGGAGAGAAGGATGAGACCAGTAAAAAGTCCAAACACAGGATGTCTGGGTGGGACCCCAACTGGCCCAAGATAATTAAAAGAAGACAAAATGAACCTACTTGAGCCAATATTCCAACATTCAGGCCTCGGTTGTACAATACTTCAAATGGCAAGTTCCATATGCAAAGTTACTGTGCAATTTAAAAAAAAAAAGAAAAAAAAAAGAAATAAATATGGGCAGCCCGGTGGCAGAGTGGTTAGCACTGCGGCAGCACAGCAACTCACCCTTGGCCGGGGGATCCTGGGTTCGATCCCAGCCCCCGACCAACAGTGATCTGTGTGGAGTTTGCATGTTCTCCCCGTGTCTGCGTGGGTTTACTCCGGGATTTCTCCGGTTTCCTCCCACATGCCAAAAACATGCAAGTTAGGTTAATTGGCATCAAAACTGGGGATTCTAAATTGTCCTTAGGTATGACTGTGAGAGTGAATGGTTGTCTGTCTCTCTGTGTTGGCCCTGCGATGGACTGGCGATCTGTCCAGGGTGTACCCTGCCTCCCGCCCAAAGATGCTGGGATAGGCTCCAGCCCCTCCGCAACCCGAAAAGGACTAAGCGGAAGAAAATGGATGAAATGAATAGTATGAAATTAACATATTCTGGTTATAATAGTGTTTTTAATAGCGTTTTCTGCCCCCCCTTCCCCCAGGAAAAATATGTTGCCACTGTGCCAAGGTCTTCAATCCAGAGGAAACATTGTTACTTATTGGCATCATGTCTTTTTCAATCATGTTGCAAATCCTCTGAGTTATGCTCTCTGTCTTCCTCTCATCACATACCTGCCTCCCCAAGACAGCGGTAACTGCTGGTTGTGATGAAGCCAAACTAGTCGCTCCTTGCAGCACAGCTGAATGGGAGTTCTTTAAGTGGTAACAGTGAACTGGTTGAGCTGTTGTATTTCAATGTAGTACCACATAGTGTACATTTAGCTTTATTGTTTGCGTTTACCAATTTAAAATGATTTGGTTTATGATCTAGTTTAGTTTATTAGTTTAGTCCGTTTTCTCGAGTGAAGTACGTCAGGTGTGGTAGAGATTAGGCTATAGTGCTCTCACCAGGACTGGCAACGCCACTACATTTAATGAAAATAAACTGTTGAAAAGAACAGTGCCATTTTCAATTAATTGATAACTAATTTAATTTAGTCGACTAAATCCTTATTGACAACTCATCGAAAGTTAATTAATCAATAACATCCCTACTACAAACCCAATCTGTCAATGTCATTGCCAGAATCCAAATTATGTATAATAACCAGAACACACCAAGTTGCACAATATTAAAGCCTTTATTTCCAGACTGTAATCTCAAAGCTGAAATATCTTAGACCATGCAGACATCCCCTCACTCAGACAGCTACGTGTAGTGCAAA
Organism: Pholidichthys leucotaenia; assembly: GCA_020510985.1. Classification (NCBI taxonomy): domain Eukaryota; kingdom Metazoa; phylum Chordata; class Actinopteri; order Cichliformes; family Pholidichthyidae; genus Pholidichthys; species Pholidichthys leucotaenia. Next base: position 448,773,026 of record CM035837.1, on the reverse strand, counting down.
TGTCTCTGCTGCAGCTCCTGGGGATCACCCGCAGGGCTTGATTGGTCCTCTGCCTCACAGCACGTATTGTGCTGGAGCTGGGGATCGATTGATTATTTTAAAGTGCACTTTGTCGACCTGAATTCCTCCCAGGAGAATGGATCTGTGGATGTTGCCTCGTGTGTCAACTGTATAGTCTCTGGCAAATTTTGTTATTACTGTCACATTTACAGTAATGGCAATCAGTTTACAGTGGTGCTGGTTGTGGTCCACTGAGTGAGGCAGGTTGTCTGAGGATAATTAGTTATTATTCATTGGGTTTTCAATGCACTCAATATGCTGCGTGATGGAGATAGATCACATACTCATGTTTTTCACAGACTAATTCATAGACCAAGCACCGAAGTTGAAATATTATTTTAACACATTTTGTAGTTTGGCAGACCCATCTGATGGAGTCAAACAATTTTTCAGCGTGCTCACAACTTCTCACGGCAGATGGAAACTTTGCGGCTTGGGCCGCAGTCACAATTGTTGTTATACATCCCAACGTGTGCATCAAAACGGCATACACCGCATTTTTGTGCATAAGCACTGTTTATACGAGGCCCCAGATCAGTATCAGCAACTCACTTTGGACTATGTCTATGAATGTGAGCTCACAGTGAAAGGATAAGTCTAATAAGAGGAGATTATTCCATGTGAGCAAGCTATAACTCACTTTATGGGCTTTGACTAGATGAGGAGAGCAGGCACTGAGGTCCAGTGCTGTAATATCCAGTTATAAACTGACAAAGCATGAAGGGCTCCGCTTAGCAGCTCCAACCTCCTCCATGTTGGCATCAGACACCATGATGTTAACATTTGGGATTTGAGGGGGGGGAAAAATGGGCTTGTAAAGTTTCAGATATCAAGTGAGAGATTGCCAGCTTCAGTGTATTGACCCCTTTGCTTTCAACATCAGTCCAACAGTCAGTAATTAAAAACAGACTTCTGTGCAAGTAGACTTAAAGCAAGCACACAAGTAGATGCAAGTTGCGTTAGAATACCACATACAGTACATACATATAAGTTCTTTGATCAGATATCAAGCATAAAAGTTAAAATACATTTGGATACAGACACCGACTTTGGCTTTGAAGTCAAGCTCTAAACAATCAAACATGTGAGGCTCACCTAACTTAAAAGGGTCTCCAGATAATAGTTAATAGGGCTGCAACAAATTTTGGTAGTCAACTAATCTAATGACTATTTTTTCGATTAGTCGACTAGCCACGATTATTTATCTCATGTCCATCTCTGCCTCTTGTTGTCACGACTCTTGTTTGGGGCTCTAGTGCATGTTTTACCTCACCTCAGTGGCAGATTGTACATTTTACAACTAGGCCTTCAGTGGTGTACTACCTGATTTAAGTGCCGTCCACACAAAGCACGCTAAAGATAACTATGAAACTGTACTTTAAAAAAATTGTTCTAAATGTGCGTTCAGATCAAACATGAAGCAAATTTTTCATGCGGTGCAAATACATGTAAACATGCGGAAGATGGACAAATGCGCACATCCGAGGGATAGCACTAGCAAAATCTTCTAGCTAGTAATGGCCTTGAGATTCTGCCGTCGCTGGACCGGAGAGTAAACCAGTTTGAAAATGAGACTGACACTCACCCTCAGACAGAAGGACTGGGGGCTCTGCAGCTGAATCGAACACATGGACTCCTGCCATGGATGGGCTAGCAGGCTAGCAGTGGTAACAACCATCATCCAAATCAACATATTGTAGCTGCTTAAGTAGTAAGTCCTTGCACACACGTTTTACTAGCTAGGATGCTCTGCAGTGTGGTGGAAGGAGTTTAACCATCCAATCAAAAGATGCGAAATTTCTTTCCTCGCTAAAACTTACCAAGCAGAAGCAGCAGTAAATGTCACAGCTCCGGGGTGTCTCCATTTCAAATATTCATGCATCACTGTAGTACTGCTATGATAAGAAAGTTTGCCTTGCAGAGTCTGCATTTTACTTGTTTCGTTTATTTTCAGTGAAATGTTCCCATACTTCAGAAAGTTTGGGTCTCGCTATTTTTAGCTTCACATCTAACCCGTTTACCTTCTGCTTAGCCATGCTGTGCTTCTCTTCTTTGCTAGAAATTGTTCACGCATACCGGACAACAGAAGCGGTACTGCCCGTAGCAGTTCCAGTCGTGCACTGCAGTTACAGTACAGTTGAACATTTCTGCACCATGTCCATAAACTTTAAAATTAAACTATGCATCGACAATAAAATTTTGCATGGACAAATTCTTTGTAAGTGACATTGTCGACAATGTCAACTAATCGTTTAAGCCCTAAATATAAGTGGATTTAGCACCACAGAGACCTGGCATTGTATGTAGAACAAAATACCAGTACATATGTTATGTTATATGAACATATGTTCACAAGTCATTTTTTGCAAGTCCAAGTCAAGTCTCAAGTCACTTTATGGTTGTAATATCTAAGGAATTTAAAATGCATACCATATTATCCTTTAGCATTTAGTAAAAGCACTGGTTAGCAGTTGGGTACTCCTTTAAACAGGCTGAGGGAATGTAATATAACACAATGAAAGTGTTGATTATAGATTTAACATAATGTTTCCAAAAACTGACAGTTCTTATCTTGAGAAACAGTCATGTTTCATGGATCCAATTATCAGTCTTATTCTAACAGTGAAAAAATTATGACTTCTATTCCTCTTGGAAATTCTGTGTTTTGGATGAAAATATTAAAAATAAAAGGTTGTTCACGAGTCCCCAATCCTGAGTCCCAGTCAAGTCTCAAGTCCTTGTATATGTGACTTAAGTGCAACTTGAGTCCAAGTCTCAGACTCAAGTCACCATCTCTGCACCAGTGGATATTCCCAAGTGAAAGACAGATTTAAAGGCAAGATACAAATCCTCCTCAGTGTCTGTAATTGTCTCTCAAGTCTGGCTGAAAAGTCAGAAAGTCAGTTACAGCTTGCTCTGACAAAAGACTGCACTTAAAAAGTTAACTGAATTTTCAGTGAGGCAAATCAGAAAGTAACAAAATGACCCCAAAAAGACAGGTGTGTCTGAGACTGAAAAGTCCCTTAGCAACATGTAACGTAATGAATGTTTTGTAAAAGATATAGCTCAATATAAATTAAAAAGACTACATATTAAATTGAAAAAATAATGTAATCAATTGAAATTTTGTTGGGTTTAATTTATATCTCAGAAGCACATGCTTAAGTTAGGAATGCTCATAAGAGAGCGACCCTGGATGCCAGACGACAGCAAAACTTTCAAACATTCCAGAAGCAGTGGGAGTGGAGAGATTTTGGAGAGAGATGGGGGTGGAGGGATGTTAAATTGGTGACTTGGAAAGCATAGCCTTTCCAGAAGCAAAGCGGACAACCTGTGGTTGGGGTTGAATTCTTTCCCTCTCTGGCTATTTAGAAAGACGAGAAAATGGCAGACATAGACCCCTCCATTCAGAGTAATTTATCCCGATGGCCAGGCCTTCTTTACCGGCAGCAATAGCCCCCTTCCGGGGCTACCCAGCAGGATGCCTGCAAGTGGCGTGTGAAACTCTCCCGTCTTCTTCAGCTCAAAAGGAAAGGATGAACAATGGCCCTCGCCAGGCGCTGGCTCTGAACAATCCCTAGCTCTGCTTCTTTCTCTGCTTTACTTTCTCCGTCTCTAAAAGCAACCACAAACTATTCCCGCAAAACCACAATTCCTCCATCCATCCCATAAACAGTCTGTCAGCAGTTCTTTCCTTTAACATAAACCGTTTTCCTTATCTACTTGTCTTGGTCTCTATTCCTCCCTTACCTGAAAACCTGTACTTGGATTTCAATTAATTTCTCTTCATTTCAACATTTCTTGGTATCACTATGACAACCAAGCTGAATCCATATAAAGGTGCCAGACCTTTTTCGATCAGAATCATCCAAATGTGGGCAACTCACTGTCACCATGTCTCAGTCCAACCATCTTACTACCTCTTAAAAGTCACAGTTGGATCTTTTCCGCCCTAAAGGGGCTTGGACAAAACTCAGAGTGGGTGAATAAAGCAATTATGGCTTTGACTCAAAGCAAAATTACAACTGATTTTTATTTACTGCATCCCATACAGGCTCTCCACAAGACACGGAACACATCTGTCAAAACAATAAAAAACATGGGCACTGGACAGTGAGGCAGCTTTGTGCCATTATAATAAACTCCACAACATGCCTTTTTTCTCAGGCAGAGGATGTCTGAGGGCAAGCTGGGCCTCAGCAGAACATGTGGTTCACTGGCCCAAAGGCTGCCCTCCAATTGGTTCAGGCTGAGAAAGAGGCAAACTACATGTCAGTGTGATCACTCAAAAGCAAAGAAAAAATGTTTCTGTGCTTCTCTGTGAGAGCTAGGAGTTCAGGGAGGAAAGAAATGTGGACAGTTTACCCCACAGAAGGTGCCTCAGCAACGATCTCTGGAGCGCTTGAGGGAAGCCATTTTCTCCCTCAACCATTCACCAGCGGCTCCTACAGAGCTATTGAGCATTCACCAAGCACCTCCACATCCAAGACAAGCACAACAAAAAAGCATTTTAAAGAAACACTCCCTGCAGTTCCCACACTATTTCACCTGTCAAATGCTTACAAAATGGTCGAGGAAGGCAAAACACTCCTTGGGGGCATTAAAGTACACCTCTTGCCAGCCTTGGTCCCAATAAACATGCCGTTACTCCTCTTAAAGAAAGAGGCATTTCCCACCTACTATCACAGGCAACTGTTCAGAGCCTTGAGGCCCAGACAGGACCTTATGCCTTGACATGCATCACCTCCAATCATAGAGCAGGGAAACTGAACAAAGTTATTTCCTCATGGAGCCAGACTCCCAGAGCAACAGGATGAGTCATCTCGGGGATGAAGCTGAGGAAATCAATACAAACCCATTGTCTGTTTGAGGAAGGAGACACTGCAAAACACAGCAAAAGGGCAGCGCCAGGGAGCAGTTGTGTTGTAGGAAATTAGAGGCTTCTGTTGATTGAAACTACAAAACCCAATTCCACTGACGTTGGGATGTTGTGTAAAATGTAAATGGAAAGAAACCAATGATTTGCAAAGGCTTTTCAACCTATATTCAAATGAATACACTTCAAACTGATAAACTTTGTTTTTTTGCAAATGCACATGCTTCCTAGTACTGACATATGTGAGAAAGCAGTTGTCTAATCGTTGGCTTTGCTGCATCCCTGTCCCTCAATGGACGAGAAGTGTTTATCTCCCCGTTTGAATTACAGACAACTGTTCAGTGAATTTGCAGCCCTTTTAACTCAACTCAACCACCACAGCAAAACTCCCACTGAACATACTTTTTCAATTTTCCACTCTGTGTGTGTGTGTGTGTGCGTGTGTGTGTGTGTAGGATGAAGAGGTGCAGCTTCACTTAGGCTAATTATAGACCATCACTGACTG